>JAZFAV010000012.1:2025000-2735000 GCA_037954035.1 Rosalia funebris | reverse complement strand
TTCTTCGTCTCGTCTGTTTTTGTAGCCTCGTCTCTTTTGCGTTAAGTCGACATTAGTTATAGCAACTTTTTTCAGAATTAAATTTCGTGCTATTTCTGAATTCCCTATCGTATTTTCATTACTTGGTTATTTACATTTGATGATGATTAAAGATAAGTTAGACCGCAGAATAGAATTTTCTGTGTTGATGGAGCAGTGTAATAATAATTCCCAGTTCTCCTTCCAGGTTGCGTTCTCTGAGATGTCACGTTTTTGTTTAAATAGCTCAATAACTAAGCGGAATTGTAGATATGGAGTCCCTATTGAAATTCTCAATGGATGATAGAGGGACGCGCAATTTACAGAGAAAGTCTCTATGTGAGCAGGTATTGTTTGTATCTTGAAATATAATATATAAAAGGTAGGTGTATTTTTGCAGATAACATCTTCCTTTTAAAAAAAGTTGATGCAGTGACGTCAACTTTTAAGGTTGGTTTTCTGGGGGTGTGTCTTCATCGGCATGGAGATCGAGTTTTCTTAAGATGCTGTGGATTCTCTGTAGAGCAGTTCCATGTATAGGAGCTGATTACTGTCGACTTTCTTCGATGTTGACAGTTACTGGTTTTCACTTTTTCTTAAATTTAGAGGTGATGTATAACAAAATAAGACAAATAGATAATACAATTATAAAATAAGTTAGCCATGGTAAGGTTCTTAGTTATAAAGAATGCGTTTATCATGTTGTTTAGATCCCTTGAATACTGTTTCAATTTGTGATTTGCATTTTCCAAATTGTCGATATTTAAATGATCGAATTGTAAAGGTTTTAATGTTGGTTGTTGTACTTTGTCTGGAATATCATTGCAGCAATCATAGTGAATAACAAATGGGTGAGAATTGTCTGTAATATTAAGAGTCTTGCTCTTGCTGCTTGTAGCTTGGTTTTGTTATATCGACATAGGCCTAAGATCCTGATTGGATTTTTTAAAGTGACTATAATACTCGTGTTTGAATTTAAACAGATTATAATGACATGAATGTGTTCTGTAACTGTCACTAACAAAGTATTTTTTTATTGTCTTTGCACATTATAATCTTGTCCGAATATTAATGTACTTTGACAGCATTTTGGAATATTTTTAAACGTTGCTGGGCTTCACATACTGCGTTGTGATCAGATAAGTGTATAGGTCTGGACATCATACTCGTATCTTGCATGGACTTAATTATTTACACGCACTCAATTTCTTGATGGGGATGTACATTAAGGAATCATCGTTTCGCTCAATGAATTTTTGTGAAATTGACAAAATGTTGTGTAATCCAGTTCTATCGTCTGCGATAAGGATAGGGTATAGGTGATATAAAGTAAAAACTTGTACAAGTACAACATTTGAATATTTGGCAAAGTGGGGTAAATTATTTTTTACTAAATTTTGAGTTATTTTATGTTATAATAATTGATGAATGTATAATTTTTAAACGTGCGTAGGTCATGATGTTTAAAATATCGTTAAGGTAGTCCTTAAGGTATAACTTTTTGAAAGGTTTTTGCAGATTTAAAAGAAGTTAATTTTGGCTTCAACCAAAACAATTTTATCACCTAGTTGATGAATTGCCCAGTCTTGTGCATATCGTCATTGAAAGTTTATTCGTCGATTTGCAATTTCTGAATTTAAATCTATTTCGTTAAATGTTTTTATGACTGTTTTTATGTCGTTACTAATATTTGACGTTTCATTAGGTTTTCCATATGATGTTGGTCTTGATTTAGTTTATTGATGCTATTTGTGAAATATTCACCGTCAGGACAGTCGAGAGTTTAGTTTCTACTAGAACTTCATTGAGTTTTTCCTTGATGCAACCCGAAAGTTGTAATAGAAGAGTAACATGCGTTTTAACTTTGGACTAAAACTTGTTATAGTATGATAATTGTGATTTAGCGAAGGGTTCATTTGTCATTGGAAACGACAATTCTTGTTTCATCTTGGTAGTAGACTCCTATTGTGTTATTTATTTGTGAAGTTTGGTGCTGTGAAGATGCTTTCCGATTAGCGTGAAGAATCTGTAAATACATTAATCTTCAGAGACAGGATCTTTCGGGTTATCTAGTTTTTAGTCCGGTTGCTAAATTTAGAAGAAAGCTGAATTCGTGTATAGTTTCTAAATATCGAAAGGACCATTTTTATGGGTTTTCTGGACGTGTGCCCGAAAACAAGTTCGCACGGTGTAAATCCGAGTGTTTTGTTAGCTGAGATATAGTGAATTACTGCGTATGGAAGTATGTTAAATTGATGTTTATGGGGGTGTTCGGCTAGGTGTACTTTGATCATTTCAAGAAAGAATCTTTCTAAAGATCCGTTAGAGTGAGGATATCAGTGGACAGGTGAGGGGTTCAGCACTCCCAACACTGAAGTACGTAAGTTTAAAACCATAAAGGTTACATACATAGGTCTTTAAGGATTGTGTTGTCAAATTCTCGACCGTAGTCGCAATGGGTCCATAATAAGGGGCCGTTGTGTTGAAAATAGACAAGAATATTTACTAAGACTTTTTTTGTAGTTTTGTCGTTAAGAGTACAGACCTACGTGAGTTGGTTTCGTTTACACCACGGTGAGTGCTGGCTTTACCTGTGTGATATTGGTTTAAAATTATAGGAATTTTGTCCACGTCGGGTGTTTTTACTATATTTTGATATATTTTAAATTTAATATATTGTTCTGCAAAAATAAAGGACAACATTTCTAAAACAGGGAGAGAAGGGGTTTACTATGAATTTTTTTTTAAATTAGAGTTTTACTAGAGAATGTTTTCCAATATTTTCTTATGGATGCTTTTTAAATTGTTTTGTTGTAAGAAACTTAAAATATTTTTATTTTCCCTTTCTAAAAGGGATCCATCATTCTATTTTAGAATATACAATAAAATGATAAATGTTCCGTATTCATGAGAAAGGGTTATCGTTGATTTATTTGCTTTCTTCTAATTGGACGTCGGAGTCTGTTTCGTCGTGAATTGGATATAATTTAATTTAGGAAAGTTTTGTTTGTGACCGAAGGTTTGATATTCCTATATCGTTTTCTATCGTATTCCTATATTTTTATTCTGGAAAGAGCATCTGCACTTTTGTTGACTTTTCCAGGTTTGCATTCAAAATGATAACCGTTCCGTTCGAGTTTAAGACGCCAATGAGCTAATCAGTTGGCAGGGTCTTTTATTGAAAAAGCCAAGTAAGGTGTTTGTGATCACTGGCCAATTTGAATTTTCTACTGAAGATATACGAACGAGCATGTTTTACTGCTCAGATAACAGCAAGGAGTTCTCTCTCTATTGCGGGGTATTTTATTTTGGACTTACAGTGTTTTAGATGCAAACACTATTGGCATGTCTATTCCTATGGGGCTTTGTGAGAGTATTGCTCCGATTGCGAGAGCGCTCGCATCTGTGGTAAGCAGAAAAGGCTCGTTGAAATTTAGATAAACGAGAATAGGGGTTGTTCTAAGAGCTTTAGATATTAAAAGGATTTTTTACATTCTGAGTCAAAATAAAATGGAATGTCTTTTTTTAACAGTCTGTTTTTGTAAGTTTGGAAATTTTTGCAAAATTGTTGTTAAATTGCGATAATCAAGAAAATGTTAAATCAAGAAAAGTTTTTTTTTATTGGTCGGTTGAGGGATATGTTTGACACATTCTATTTGTGATGAATTTGACTTTTATTCTTTATCTTTAGTGTCAAGATGACTAAGGTACGCTATTTCTTTGCGAAGATACTCGCACTTGTCTGGTTGAATTTTTAGATTTGCTTTTTGCAGGCGTTTGAAAACCTCTGTGAAATAATAAATGTGCTCATGAATTGTTGATGTAGTAGTCATTCATGTAGACAATATGCCTCTCGTTTTGGATACATAATAGATTATTGTCCGTCACTCTTTGAAATGTTGATGGAACATTTTTGAGGCCAAAAGTCTAACAAATTCAAAATGTCCATTTTCAACCGTAAAAGCTGTTTTTTGTATGTTCTTAGAATCTACTTCGATCTGATGGAATCTAGAAGTTAGATCGAGGGTAGTACAATATTGATATTTGCCAAGTTGATCTAAAGAGTCTGAAATGTTGGGTAGGGAATATTTATCACCTATGGTTAACTCGTTTTCGTAAGTTTTCTATAGTCTAATGCAATTCATCATTTTTGTTTGCTAAAGCGTCAAGCTTTTTGAGAACTACCCAAATAGGGAATGACCATGAAGAAATGGAATGCCTAATGATACCTTGTTCCAACATTTTTAAAATCTGATTTTTAACTTCCCGTTTGTGAATATGGGGTTATCGATATGAAGAGTCGTTTTAGTCTATGGAATTTTGAGTCGTTGGTATCCATTGAATATATTAATTCATTTGTAAATATCAACTTATCTCTTTTGAGGTAAAGGGTATATTAGAAGTACAAACATAAATTGAGTAATTAATTAATTTTCTTCATTGCTTCGGGTCTAAGCGAAGCTGTCTCTTTATTTCGTCACGTTTGTCTGTGTACGTGTCCGTACCATCCGCGTCGACGTCATTTAAATTATTTATGGAAAAGCTTTCGGTTGACTCCAAATTTATTTTAGAAAAAAATATAGTTTTAGGAATTGCGTTAGCATTTACTGAAGCAAATAATTATTATTTATTTTAACAATTGTATTTGGAGGACGCACTCTCTCAATTTCCGTAGCTAACAGTACAGGTTCGATGTTTATTAAGTTACATTTAAATTTGCAAATTTGCTAGGTCGCGGGTCGTGAGTCAGTAGAAATTTGATTAGGAAATTGATTTTGGTTATTTTATTTTTAAAAATTTTGAGTATCTGTAACTTTGAATAATGGTATTGTCTTAAAATTTGTCATTAAACACAAATATAAACTTTGTGTGGATCGCTGGATAAAAATGGTACAATGGTAGATTCATTAATATGGATTTTTTGATGTGTATATTGTATAGTTATGGTCTTTGGAAACGTCCTTTGAAATTTTTCACAAGTTTACGGTTCAAAAATTGTTAATCTTGCATCTGTGTCGACGAGCAGATTAACGATGTTATTCGCGTCTTTTACATAGTAAATGTTTTTCGAATTAATGGGTAATGAGGGGTTTATAGAAAATTCTGATCCGATGGGATTTGTTCTAGGTGTATTTTTTTTAGTTTATAGTTTGATTTGGGTTTGGATATTTGGGAATTCTAAACTTCTATATCCAGGGGTTCTGTTCGAAAATAGGGGCCTAATTAAATGTCCTGGTTCGGTGGAGCTGATACACCATATGGGTTATTATAATTATCATAATTTTCTTGTATGTTTCTTCGTATTCAACTGGATTATTAGCCGTATAATAATCCTAGCTTTCGACGTAATTATTTTTTGTTTTGATTGAAATGTAAAGTACTTTTATTGAGATTCGGTCTATAGTCAGAGTTTGGTTGAATTGCAAATCTTCTTGAACCACTGAAATTCGGGTTCGGGTAATCACTGATGACTGATGAACAGTGATCCATTTTGTTAAAATGTTTGAGTTTATTGCGGCGTGAAAACACTTTGATTTGGGTTTCGGGAAATTTGAGTGGTAGTTTTTTGACGATATTTATTAATGGTATGCCTTATTCGTTTGTAAAATGTACATTGTATAGGTGGAGTTATATTTGTTTTACATACAGGGGAATTTAAATTAAGAATTTGGAAGCTTGATTTTCGGAATAGTTAAGTTGTATTTTGTACCTTATTCTAGAGACCGCTGTTAATATGTCCAGTGGGTTATTTGCCCTAATAACATCTTGTCCTATTTTGTACATCTTACTTGTTACTTGTCCTATTTTTGGTTGTAAACCTGCAAGGAGTGTGTTTAGAATCACAGATTTTGTTAACTGTAATTGAGCTTCTATCTGTTGGATTGAAGAATGTAGTTTTGAGCACTTCATGCAATTGAAGCGTAGATGTAAAAGAAAGGGGTGATTCACTTGAAAGCTGTCACATCCTTTGTAAATCTTGTATGAGAGAAGTTAAATCCCGTGTCCCAAAATGAGATTCAATGGGAGAACTATTACAAATATTTAAAACATAATGGGGGAAGAAAATAATAAGCGTGATGATTCTTAAAATGTATCTACAATGGTTTCTACATTCCTTGTTGCGGCAGATGAATTCCGGCTACGTGAGCGTTGGTGGCGACCAGGTGAGTGTCGATTTGCGTATTCCTGATTTAGAAGAGATCGTCAATTCGATGGATTGACATTGATTGGATTAAGTAGTGTACATTTTCGTTGTTGCTGTGGGATGTATTTTATTTCTTCTTTGGAATATTTGTAAACCACTATGTTTAAATGAGAATAAATTTGAGAATCCTACCGACGCGCGACGTCGCCAATTTTTATATCTTTATATCTTATTTTTGAACTTTGATTTTTTAAAAAATGATTTTTTATTTAAAATGCTGTGTACGTACACAGCACAAAAATAATATATGGATATGCATATACATATACATATACATATACATATACATATACATATACATATACATATACATATACATATACATATACATATACATATACATATACATATACATATACATATACATATACATATACATATACATATACATATACATATACATATACATATACATATACATATACATATACATATACATATACATATACATATTTACATACATATACATATCGGTTACCACAGATTAAGCACGTGCGTGCTGATATTGTCATTCCATTAAAATGCGTTGTTGTCACTTTATTACTGATAATATTTTTTTATTTTAACATACCTGCATGTGCTACGACGGATTATGTCTTTCGGATATATTATTTGGCTGTATTACTGTCGAATGTAACAGTAATTTTGTTTCTTCAGTGGGAGAATTGTCCATAGGTGGAGGTGGCGGGCAGATGTAAAGGGGCACATCACTAATATTATCACTCGGCATTTTTAACTTAGAGTCTAAAATATATTCTTTATAAGTTGGTTTGTCATTGTGTACTGTATTGTCTAATAGAAACAATTGTGATTTTAATGTTCGATTTATTTCTAGTTCTTGTGGATATGTAGAAAGTGTTTTGGGAAGTGCTCGTTGACTCAAAGTACGATGTTTTATTGGCGAGGAAGAAAATCGTTTATTTGCAGAGTAATCGTTTCCACAACTAATATCATATCCTGATATGTTATCTGAAATCAGCCGTTCACTTTCTGGATCTGAATTACGATTTGCACTACTCTCCGACTTCTTTAAAATAGATCTAGAACGTCGATGAAGTTCAAGTTGAGGACTCGTACGACTATCAGTTGAATCTATCGATAGAGATGATTTACTTCCATTATTTTTACCTAAAAAATATATATGGGTTTATATTAAGTTTTTATATTAAAATTGGATTAAGCTATAATTAAAAAAAATATCTGTCATTACAATGGTCATCTCATTAAAATATATATATATATATATATATATATATATATATATATATATATATATATATATATATATATATATATATATATATATATATATATATATATATATATATATACTGGGTGAATGGCAAGTGGACGTATTCCTTTGAAGAGGTGTTAGTAGAGACAATTTGCAGTCAAATGAACCATGAGTTACACAAAAGTTGATAGTTTTCGAGATATTTTAATTTTTGTGTTTTGGTGTGGAAACGGTTTCCGTCGACCCACCGCCATCTGGCCCGAGTTTTCAACTCGTGGTTGAATGAGGGGCAGCAGATTCCGGATTGGTTTGTCGAGGGAAGAACTGTACTTATCTCCAAGAAAGCAAAGAAAGCGTTGGAGCACGTAAAACCGGTCCTTCAAGAGATAGGGGAGCAACGCGGTGCAAAAAAGGGCCAGGCAGGTTGCAAAGAAAACCTGTTGATAGACCGCTGTATTACGCAGGACTCTGTACAATACAAGCGGAATCTATCGATGGCCTGGATAGACTACCGCAAGGCATTTGATTCAATATCCCACGAGCTGTTGATTCGCTTGCTCGGATGTCTTGCAGTACCAGCACCAATAGTGAGATGCATACAACATCTACTATCGCTCTGGAAAACCCACTTCACCATAACATCCGGTGAACGGCGGATAACCACGGAGCCGATAGTGTTTAGGAGAGGAGTGTTTCAGGGGGATTCCCTAAGCCCTCTCTTATTTTGTATCTCGCTATTACCCCTGTCACTTGAACTTCGCCAAACTCGCGGGTATAACTGCGGACCACCCAATAATCGGAGGCATAAGGTTACCCATTTGTTTTACATGGATGACCTCAAGATCTATGCCTCTGGAGAGCAAGGCTTTCAAAACACCCTCAGGGTGGTGCAAGAGTACACATGGGAAATTGGCATGGAATTCGGATTGGACAAGTATGCAGTCTTCCATCTCAAGAGAGGGCGATCTGCGGGGATCCCTGAAGATGCGCAGATAGCAGACGGAAGCATCCAAAACATTTGGATGCCGGAGAGACGTACGCGTACCTGGGTATAAATCAGAGCTATATCCAGGATGCGCAACGCGTAAAGGACGCTCTCCGTGGCAAGTACAAACATCGACTCCGAAAGATTTGGTTATCAGATTTATCGGGGAAAAACAAGGTGTCTGCAACGAATATGCTCACTATTCCGGTACTGATTTACTCCTTCGGAATAGTGAAGTGAACTGCCGATGACCTGCGTAGTTTGGACAGGGAAACCCGAAATATGATGCACATATATAGAAGCATTTATCCAAGATCGTCTGTTCCTCGGCTATATCTCCCGAGACAACGGGGAGGCTGAGGACTCTTGAACGTGGAATGTATGCATGACAGATTAGTCCTGGGTATAGCATGTAATGTCGTCCGTAGCTCGGATCCACTTATGCAGCTAGTGAGAGATCCTGAAGTCGCGGAGGTAGGAGTGGGTCTATTTAAGGCAGCACAAAAATCCGCAGAACGATTCGGTTTCAGATTCGACCATAGACGAAGAGGCAGGCAAGGTGATGACGTACAGTCAATCACTGAACTGGAACCGAATCGCCTGAAAGCCCAAATCAAAGCTGCCGAGCAGAGAAATCTGTTTAGGGAGCATTTCGATAAGGCCCTACATGGAGTTTTATATAACAACATTGAAGCACAAGATTTATCGACGGCGATGACCTTCGCTTATTTGAGGTCAGCCGGGCTCAGATCTGAGACCGAAGGCTTTATAGCAGCCTGCCAGGATGGTGTTATAAACACCTTGGTATACCCAAGCCGAGTGATGGGTGTGGAGGTACCTGATATCAACTGCAGGGCACCAGGCACCGGAATCGCTGATGCGCCTGTTATCGGCGTGCCCTGTATATGTGACTTCGGCCTACATCCATCGGCATAACTGTGCATTACGTGTGCTATATTACTACCTAAGGCACTCGTATGGGGTGGACAAAAAACCGGTGCTGCCTTACGCTCCCGGAGATATTGAGTCCATTGTCGGAAATGAGAAGTGCCGCATATATTGGAACTACTCGTTTCTGACCGTCAGGCGAATACAAGCTAATAAGACTGATGTGGTCCTCCTGGACCATCAAACCAAGGTGATGTGTGTCATCGAGTTCTCGGCTCCTACCGAGAAAAACATTACCTTGAAGGAGGAGGAGGAGAAACGGACCAAATACGTAGATCTCCGGGGTGAGTTGTGGATGCTGTACCCAGGCTACTCTGTCAAGATGGTGGTTCTGGTTATCGGTGTCTCGGAGGGATGAAGCCTACTGTGCTGTCTGAACTGAGGATCATTCCGGCTTACCAAAAATCGGTAGAGTGGCTGGCAGGTTAAATGCAGAAGGCGGTCATCTTGGGCTAGTGGGGAGTTGCTGTGGATAATACGCCGGTGCTTTTCTTACGAGTATCGGAGCCGTGGGAGAACTGTCCGGCATCCGGAATCGGAATTTATATATATATATATATATTTATATATATATATATATATATATATATATATATATATATATATATATAATATCAAAGAGATTAGAGAGAAGGAGAATAAACTTCCATGTATGTACCATTGTACGCTTGATAGAAAATACTCCGACCGTGCTCGAACGTGCGTGGAATACAATTTGGGCTATTCTGCGCATGTCGTGAGCGTGTGGTTAGAATTTCATATTCTCTCATTTCCACCGTTTGAATCCACTTCATGCGCAAAATACCTCGATTGGTTTTCCGCGCACGTTCGAGTACGCCCGCAGTGCCGCACGGTTTACCGCCGTATTTCATCTCAGCCGAAAGCAAGAGCTTACTCCTTCTCTCTAACCTCACTGATTATATATATATATATATATATATATATATATATATATATATATATATATTATATATATATATATTATATATATATATATATATATATATATATATATATATATATATATATATATATATATATATATATATTAAAAATTATAATTATAGGAATGTACCTTTACCTGCCTTTGATGAATTTATATTTTGTATACCAAATAAATGTTGATTTAAAATTCTTGTAGCGGATGCTAAGTTTCTAGATGGAATGAAAGGACTCTTTTTTTTCTTTTCTAGATTTTCTTCAGAGTATCTGTTAAAAGTGTCTCCAAATCGTGTCCTGAATTTGCCACCCTGTAAGTAAAATAGGAATATATTATAGGACACAGTGCCTTAAAAAGACGACTCATCATCTTGGCGCAGGTTATACAATTTAATTTTTTTTTAATGTAACTCTGTGTATATGTTTCATATTATATTCCATCATTAATGTTTTATGATATGATACATCAACAGCAGTTGATAATTTTTCATATTCTTAACCTAATAAGGCAGGACGTTTATTTACAAAAAACAAAATTTGTTGACTAATTCTGTGATAGTTTCTGTTATTGACAATTTTGGACGCTCTATTATATTCTCAAGGCTTTCTTCCACCAAAAGAAATTTAGCAAGCCAAGTGCAAAAGTTAGATTAAATAAAACTTATGAATCCAATTTAATTCTAATTGACGATTTAAAAAATAAATTCATGACAAGGAAATCAGTTGCTCATATGTCCAACCAATTAAGTAGTGCTAGACAAGGTGGGAATTCTATTGATCAGTTTGGTAAGTCAATAGAAGAGCTATTTATAGAGCTCACGATTACTCAAAGTGATGGTGATGAGAATGTAGAGAAAGTTCTAAGTAACGTAAATGAAGAAATAGCAATTAATAGTTTTGCTAATGGATTGCGAAATAGGGAGTTAAGAACAATTATAAAAACGCGTAGGTAACTATTCAAAATTAGGAGACGCAATTCAGGTAGTAAAAGAGGAGCAAAGTGTTGCCAGTAACGCAAATCAAGTGTATTACACACGAAATAAGTAATAGAAACAATTTCGGAAATTCATCGAATAATGTTAATAGGAATTCAAGGAAATTTAATAAAGTACACACACAGACAAAGCAGAATACACAAATAAATACAAGCAGAAATTCAAATAACTATAACTCTAATTTTAGAGCTAGGAATTTTAATCGAGTTTTAGCGAATAAGAGTGTAGATAGGCATAGGAGTAATAGTTTCTCTAACTCAAGAAGAGTTTATAATGTAGCAGGAGTACAAGACAATTTTGACAATTCAAAAGAACTTAATGAAGTAGTAGAAAGTAGACCGGACAATTTAGCAGACACATTTTTTCGAGGTCCAACGGGAAAATAATTTATTCAAAAATTTTAAAATAAATAGTTCGAGTTTTATTAAAATTAGGTATGACAATAGGAATTTAAACTTCTTAATAGACACGGGCGCAACAGTTAGTATTTTTTATGGTAAATATATTTATACGCATGACACAGTTGACGCATCAAAAAGAACTAGACTACAACGTATATCTGGGTCTACGGAATCGCAAGGTTCAGTGTTGTTACAAATAAACAACATTCAACTAATTCATCAGTTTTTGATAGTAGACAACCTTGACAGTAAGCCTATCTACTCTTGACAGTGACATACAGGGAAAGGGAATACTTGGTTCAGATTTGTTTTATACATATTCGGCAATTATAGATTACGAGAAATTTTTATTTTCTTTCTGGTGTAATGGGAATAAAGTAACAACGCAAATCCAATCCCAACATACCTTTTATATTATAATTCCACAGAGATGTGAAATTATAAAATATCTCACAGAAAAGTGAAGATTGCGTTAGTTTACGACACGAGTTAAGTGAAGGAGTCTTCGTAGCGGGTAGTATAGCTACGCCAAAAAACAATAATATTCCTGTCAACATTTTAAACGTTAGAGACCAAACAGTAGTTTTACCACAAATTGAAAAATTTCGAAATTATAAATTGTGTAATTTTGCAAAGAATGAAAATTATTCCATAAGTAGAGCAGAGAAATTAGTAAAAATTCTTAAAATGAGTGATTTAAATAAAGAAAAACTCAGTACGTTGCAAAAAAATTGTGTTAAATATTCTGATATATTCTATTTAGAAAAGGATCCATTAACAACAACTAATATTTATAAAGAAACAATAAAATTGAACAAGTCAGCCACACCACTTTATGTAAAACCTTATACGCCCAAAAAGACGAAATTCATAATGAAATTAACGACATGTTAAAAAAGGGGATTATAGAGGAAACTAAATCGAAATGGTCAGCACCTCTATTAATAGCGCCCAAAGAAGCTAATCAAAACGGAAACAAAAAATTTAGGATAGTAATAGATTTTAAACAACTTAATGCCCGAATAGAAGATGATAAATTTCCACTACCTTGCATAACACAAATATTAGATTCATTATCAGGAGCTATGTATGTATTTTTCGCATCTTGACTTATCACAGGGATACTATCAAACTAAACTAGATTCTTCTAGTAGACCTTATAGCATTTACAACAGATCAGGTGCACCACCAAATGACAAGACTACCGATGGGGTTAAAAATTAATCCCAGCTTGTTTTCACGTGTAATGACAGTGGCTAAGTAACGTCTGGGTTAAATTATGAGTGTTGTTTTGTTTATTTAGACGATTTAATATATTTGGAAATAACTTATTAAATCATCATAAAAATTTAGTCGAAGTATTTCAAAGACTAAGAGAGGTAAATTTAAAACTATATAAATCCAAATAAATGTGAATTTTTAAAAAAAGAAATTTTATATTTAGGCCACACTATTTCAGTGGACGGTGTAGCACCCGATCCGTCGAAAATAGTAACAATTAAAAACTATCCAATTCCTAAAATTTCTGATGAAGTAAAAAGATGTGTTGCTTTTGCTAATTATTACAGAAAATATATTCAAAATTCTGCTCATATAGCTTCACCACTTAATAAATTAACTAGAAAAAACACTCGGTTCGATTGGATGAAGGAATGTTAACAATCGTTCATTCAATTAAAGTAGGCATTAATCGCTGCTCCAATTTTGCAGTATCCAAATATTTCACCACATAATGAATTTCAATTAAAGACCGATGGTTCAGGGTATGCCATCGGAGCTGTTTGATCAAATGCAGGCGACATGACATGCCGATCGCTTTTGCCAGTAGATCTTTAAATAATGCTGAGAAAATTTATAGTGTTATAGAAAAAGAGTTAGCAGTTATAGTTCTCGGTGTTAAATATTTTAGGCCATATCTATTTGCTAGAAAGTTTACAATTCTAACGGATCATAGACAGTTGATATATCTATTTGGTATATCCAATCCTTCAAGTAGGTCAACAAACTTTAGAATAGCGTTAGAAGAGTATGATTTCACTGAAAAATATATTAAAAGAAAAGACAACGTAGTGGCGGATGCTTTATCACGTATTGAGATATTATCCGATGACTTAAAAGATATGAGAAATAGTGGTAGTAACAAAGTACTTGTAATAACCAGAGCACAAGCTAAGAAAGCGGAAAGTAAACAAAATGGTGTTAATGATTCTAGTACAGACGAAAGGATTGATCACCCAGGAGTCATAGAAACGTTAAAACAACCAAAAAATTCTTTCCAGATATTCCTGCAGTTGAAGTGCACATCTTGAAAGCATGAGTAGGGGTAAGCAATGCGAAAATAAAGTAGGGAACTTTGGCAAATTTGGAAATTAATTGGCAAATATTTGCGAATCATTTATTTAAATCAAGATACTCGATAAGCTATAGACTTCGGTACTACGTTGAGAGACTTGAAAAATATTTGTGTTACATTTAATATTCCGGAATTAGTATTCATTAAGAATGAAAAGTGCACGCAAATATTAAAAAATATATTAAAGTCCTCAAATATGGTAAAAAATAATGTAGTAAAAATAACGATAATAAAAGGAGTATGCAACATTACAGACTACGAGACGAAACAAATGATGACGAACGACTATCATTTATTTTGTTACCGACGACAGGCTGACATGCTGGTATAAAACGCATGACAAATAACATTATAGTTGGTTAGGTTTACGCAAAGATGTCGAAAAATTTGTAAAGAATTGTGACGATTGTCAACGCTACAAATACACCCATTCTAACAAGAAGCTAATGACAATAATTACAACCACTGTTTCCACAGGATTTCAAAAAAATTATTTAGATTTAGTAGATCATTTAGAAGTTGATTCTGAAAATAATCGTTATATTTTAACGTTACAATGCGAATTAACCAAATTTGTCGAAGTATATCCATTACCGTTTAAAGAGAGCGATACAGTAGCTAGATCACTAGTAAATAATTTTACTTTGTGGTACGGAATGGTAGAGACAATTTAACAGACCAAGGAACTGAATTTCTATCTTCCGTTTTTAAGGAAATCTGCAAACTTTTAGGCATTCAAAAATTGCAATCAACAGCTTATCACCATGAAACTCTAGGAGCTCTAGAAAATTCACAGAAACATCTCGTAACATATTTACGAATACAAGTGGCTAAGCATTCAAACGCTTGGACACATGGGTTCCATATTGGTGTTTTGCTTATAATACAACAGTTCACACAGAAACTAAATATAATATATAGTCTTTTGAGATAATCTTCGTGAAATTAGCAAAGTTACCTTCTAATCTCAAGGAGGGTATAGACACCTTATATAACTTTGATGATTATCCTTGTGAATGCAAGAAGCTTATAAAGATGCAAAAAGTAACCTGATTAGGGGAGGATGGGGGAATTTCGCGCACGGGGTAATTCTGCGTATAGTAATTTTTGCATCACAGCTTATTATTTCAAGTTTTGAACATAGCGCGCCATCTCGTAATAGCTTTGCGAACATCTGCTCCTAATTTAATGGCATTCGTAGTGTTAGCTTAGACGAGATCGTCACTTTTTTGTTTTCCGACGCGCTGATGTAATTTAGAGTAAATTTGGAAAAATGGTAAGTGCCTTTCGTTATTAGTTTTCAGTAAAACTATTTCAGGAGTATTATGCTTTATATGTACATATAATTTTCCGCACACGAACAATTAATTATATTTTGTCATTAACTACCAGTGATAGGTTAAGTTAGGTGACCCATCTGTGGAGGGGTAATTTCGCGCTGCGCAGTATTACCCAAACCATATTTCTGCATTCAATAAGCCTGAAGTTGAACGATTTTTTAACAATCTGTTCACTGTTATTGAAAATTTTGAATATTCTGAGAGTTATTTAAAATGTGGATGAAACGGGTATCTCCACGGTCCAAAAGCCAGCAAAAATGTTGGCACCAAAAGGCCAAAATTAAGTGGGGTCCGTAATTTCGTGGGAAAGAGGAAATATGTGACCGTAGTATGCGCTGTATGTGCTTCGGGACAGTTCGTCCCCCTATGTTTATATTCCCGAGAGTACGTAGGAATCCACAATTAATGAGAGATGGACCAATTGGAGCGGTATATAGATGTTCAAAGAATGGTTGGATAAACGAAGAGTCGTTTTTCGACTGGATCAAACATTTTCATTAGCATGTGAAGGCTTTGGAAGAAGATCCAGTGCTCCCCATATTATATAATCATGGGAGCCACATTTCTTTGGAGATTTATACGTACTGCAGATCACATGGAATTGTTATGGTGTCACTTCCCCCGCACACCTCTCACAAGCTCCAACCTCTTGACTTGAACTTTTTTTTTGGGCCACTAAAAAATGCTTTAAATCGTAAATGCGATCTGTATCTAAGAAATTACGCTCACGAAAAGATCACATATTATGAACTTGCTTCCATTTTTAACAAAGCTTACCTAAGGGTTGCCACGATGGACAAAGGAATATCTGGGTTCCGCGCTGCTGGAATATGGCCCACAAACTCTAATAAATTTTCTGATGATGATTTCAGCCTGACAGATCACCCAGAAGTTCCAGATATACAAATCGAAATTAATTTAAATGAAACCGACGTTAGTAATCGAGATAATATTTTGGAAATGGAAGGCAAATTATGACAAAAATCTAAATATTGTAAATTATCAAGTGGAAATAAGGTTATGTTAGGAAATAAACCCTCAAGTAAATTAGACCCTCTAGATAAAGGACCATATGTAGTTATGGAGGATAAGGGTCCTAATATTGTAATTAATATAGAAAATAAATTAATAGAGGTACATAAGAATAGAGTTAAGTTATACCATGGTAATAGATAGACAAATAAAGTAGTTAAAAGGGATAAAGAAAAAAAATATATGTCCCAATAAACATATATTTTATTTTTTTTTTTCGCGGGAGATGTGATGAGGTGCCTAATTAAATAGATTAGTCTTGAGTAAGTAGTTAAACAATAGTCCTCTAGGTTATCGTAACGCCAAGTATGTAGAATAAGTAGGTTTGCTAAGTGTACAGTTTATTGTTTAATTATTATTAGTAAATAGTAGGTTACGTTTAATATTAAGAAACATTGTAAGTTGAATAGAAACCATCACATAAGTAAGATGTCAATTATTAACTTGTCCTTCACTTAACGACCATCCAGAACAGAGTTATCACAATTTAAAATACCTTGTATATGTTGATAAAGCAAATAATTACGATACAAGAACGATTTTAATAAAAATTTGTAGTAGTATTATTTTAAATAATATTGTAAAATAATGGGTAATATGTGGCTGATTTAACATATCAGAAAATATGCCAAACTTAATGCGAATAATTAATGTACACTATAACATTTACTCTATAGTGGTTACAAATTGGCGACCGAGAAAGATATATATATATATATATATATATATATATATATATATATATATATATATATAGAAATATATAAGATACAGAACGATACAGTGGTGCACGTTTAAGTAGGCAATTATGGCGCTACCATTTGTATTTTGTACTACATATTTGATTTGTAAATGTAGTGAATAGTATAATCGCAATTAATAACTATTTTTTTTTCTCCAAAATGAAATATTTATGTACATAGATATACACTTTTGCTTTAAGTTTCAGTACGAATATCTATCTGCCGTATTGGTATCATACTGAAGGCATCTATTTAAAACTTAAAATAATAATTAGTAATCTGGATATTACGGCATCATAAAAGCATATTAGGATTTGTGTCGAATAATAAAGACAGTAGTGGGTTGTCTATGAGGTTGTTGAGCTGCAGGCTAGAGCATTTTAGCCAGTTGACAAATGATTACGGCATTTCTTTGTGGCTATAATTGTATAATTGAGTACATTGTTTTGTACTTTAGGTGTCGTTTACTGCAGTGTTTTTATGATGGTTAACATTCGTAGAAGTTAAGCGGATTTACGTATGTCAGATAAAATGAATAGCGTTATATTTTAACAAATAGACTTTGTTTATCTTGGAGTAATCTCACTTTTATTGAGTAATAATAATAAGTGTATCTTACAGAGACAGCTCTTTTGCAGAGATATCGTTCTATACAGGTAGTATCTGAAACTTTAATATTTTAACTGTCTAAATGCGGTCCACATTTCTGTTCTTTGTATTTTGTATTCCAAGTTATTAGCAAGAAAATCAATTCTTGGCCATAGTATATGACCGACATTTCACATGAACTATTTAAATGTCTAGTATATCTTTGTTCTTCATGAAACCAGAGACCTATATTCATTGGTATTTTTACATTCACTGGTAACATTTAAAACGGTATCACCTAATGTAACAGTATTCCCCTCTAAGTATCAAATGCCTTACTACAATCTAAAAGGGTTAGACACGTTATTAGGCCGGCCATACACGTAGAGGTGTACCGCAGAGGTTTATCTACACTGTCTCCGATTCAAGAGGTAAACCTCGGCGTCTGTGCTACTACGTGTGATGAAACTCTAAAGACGAACAGACCTCTGGAGTCAAGCCAGTCGGAATTGACAAATTATATTTTATACAAATTATATTTTCTATTGCTAGAGGTAATCAGACCTCCGTGCGTGTGTGAGTCGCGTGAGGCTTACCTCAGGTCAGTTGTAGTCAGACAAGCGCAGAAGCGCAAGAGCGTCTTTTGGTTTTCCTCTGTTTTAATTTGCGTGAATGTTTTTATTTTCATTTAGTTTATTTCTTTTTAAGTGGTTTTGTTTCACTTCACTTCAGTTTATTTGTGCTTAGTGATTTCATTTTCAATGTAATTAACATGTCATTGCGGAAACACAATAAAGTTTTGGAAGAATTTATTGAGTTGTATAAATCTGAACCATGTCTGTGGCGTGTGAAGTGCAAATACCACGATTGTTACCGGAGAGATGCAGCTGGTAACAAAGTTGAGAGTCCGAGCCTGATGCTGTGAAGGATACGGTTGTTAAAAAGATGAAGCTCCTGGAACATCGCAGTCAAACCTAGATGACGAGGAGAGAAGCAGGAGTGATGATGTAAGTAAACATTAAAATGGTAATTCTAAAATACTTGTAAAGTAGTGTTAAGTGATTTATAAATAAATAAACATATACTTTTACATATTTTCAAATTTATTTCCACAATAGCTATGTACAATTTTGCAGTACTTTCATTAAAATACTAAATGATAGTAACTAATTCCATGTCCGCGATCGCATCGTCTACTCGTGTAGAAGCCATGACTTCTACTGACAGCAGAGGCAGACAGCTGTATGTATGGGCTCCTCGCCTCTTGAGGTAAACTTTTGCTGTTCCTCTCTGGGGTGTACCTCTGCGGTACACCTCTACGTGTATGGCCGGCCGTAAATTATTATTGCTTCAAAATGTCATCTGTAACATGTTCCAGTACAGTAGTTCTTGAAAGATTCGTATCATTTTATATCAATTTCGGGTTGATTGTAATTTTTTTCTGAAAGGTCTATACTTCCATTTCATCATACTTGGCACTTTCTAATATGCATTAATATGCAAAATTAGCATTCATCTGCGAAAAAACATATTTCCAGAGTTCAGTACCGTTATTTTCTTACATTTATGCATATTTCAGGTATTTCTATGATTTTTTTTAGAAATAGTGTGTTCGTTCCTAGTAGCACGATTTGCTATTCTTTCTTAAAATTATTCAAACTGTTTCTGGATTTACTTGTTTCCTAAGATATTTCTGTATTTCTGAAGCTAATTTAACTATACTTATTGTGCGTTCTTTTAATTTTCTTATATTTTATATTCTTATCAAATATAATTATGATTTCTGTTAAAGATATGTGACGATATTTGCGTTTCCAATGGTAATTCTAAGCTTTTGAAAGAGTAGGTAAAATACTAATATGTATGTAATAATTAATAAGATTATTAATTTCCGATGCATTACATATTTTTAGTACAAGAATGATGTTGGCATTTTTTCAATTTGGGGTAGAGTAAAGCGACTAAGCATGGTCAAGGAAATACAGTGAGGCGAAACATTAAAGTTCAAGTTGATGATATATTAATCTTTCATGTTATCAGTAAGGTTACATACCCTAGAATTACTGATAATATCTAAAGATCATAAGGCATTCCATGTAGTCTTACTATTGAATTGCATTGGTAGTGTAATTTATGATATTCTTATAAAGGTGTGTCTAGATATGCAACAACGAAGCGTATCGTAACGCCGAAGCGTAACTTATCATCGTGACACAATATCGCAACAGGACATACTTTTCATCCGCAACAGGACATCGACGCATAAAATTGGTTCCGTAACACAACGCCATTTCATCCATCGTATTTGTTGTAGTCCCGTCCAGACATGGAAGGGTGATGCGTAACGCCACCGCGGTACAAGCCTTTGATGTGACGCTGAAAAACCGACAACCTACGGATCGTTCTGATATTGCATGACTACGTTACGATGTTACACTGTGAACCCTTTAAATTGTAACGAGGCGGCGTTACGATACGCTTCGTTGTTGGATGTTTGCACGCACCTTAACACCACGCCGCTCCACCCATCATATTGGTTGTAGTCCTGTCCAGATATGGAAAGGGTATGCGTAACGCCACCGCATTACAAGTCTTTAATGCGACGCTGAAACACCGACAAATTACGGAATGCTCTGATGTTGCGCGACGACGTTACGATGTTACGCTGTGCGCCCTCTAAATTGTCACGGGGCGGCGTTACGATACGCTTCGTTTTTGTATGTTTGGACGTACCCTAACAAGTTTTTTTTCCTGAACGTGTACTTTTATATTTGAAATAAGTATTATTTCGTAATTTGATTATTTATTTGATAGTGTCAGTAAGCCACGGGTCATGCTCCTTTGTTACTTTTGTAGTGCACAGAGGTGCACGTTTATTGAAAAGCTCATTTAAACTATGACCGGAAAATTCAAGCATTCTATTGATATCCTGAAAGTTATAAATGTAATTCCAGTTTACTAATATTAAATCGTTGTGAGTGAGATGTTCATTGGGATTTTTTAAAATCCCTGTAAGTGACAAATTTTACTCTGTTCTTACATTTAACGTATTTAAAATAATCAGAAATGCCATTTGAATCAATAAATTTTACGGAATGAAACATATTCACATAGAAAAAACACACAAAAAACTAAAATATCTATTACAGCCAACACATAATCACTTTAGATACATTTATTTATTTATAAAAACTAAATAAACTGTAGTAACTACATAGTATAGCAAATAAAATAAATATATTTTGTTTAAATAAAAAACAATATGAATTATAATAAAAAATTAAACTTATAAACAAGACCTGCAGATTTACTATATGTACACACGAGAATATATTAGAATCAGCAAGAAAAAAGAAAAGAAAAACATTTAGACAAAATAAATATACATTGACGATAAAATTAAATAAAGCAATAACTAAAAAAAAAACAATTAATTTTTCAATATAACAAAACAAAAAAGTTTTATTCAAAATAATCTTCTAAATAAGATAGATCTTTTCACGGCAATTTTTTTCAGTCCCTTATTTCGCCAAGCTAACGCGCATTCATATTGTTAAAAAGTGTCATCAGCATTCTCTTTTCCTGATTTGTATTTGGTTTCCATAACATTAACTTATAAGTCGGAAATCGAAAAAAGAACCACCAAACCGCAAAGCGGTTATCAAAGTAGTTTCCGAATAGCAAGGCTATTACATAATCGCTATAGGAAACAACTACTCCTCGGGCTGAAGTCCCGCCAGGCATTGAATTACACCTAACAGCGATCCTCGATCCCTTTCTCCCGTTTCTGTACGATTAGATAGATTTCAGAAAAAGAAAACCCACCACAGGTAGGATTAGACATCTGTCCTGGGTGGAAACTGAACGACAGACAGCTGTTTCGAAATTATTAGTTCTCATTAGTGCCGCACATGGTACGCTGATTCAGAACAAATGCCGAATGAAATCCGTGGAGTATTCACCTAAATCGATACGATCTATGACAGCAACTTATGAGTCGGAAATCGAGAAAAGAATCACCAAACTGCATAGCGGTTATCAAAGAAGTTCCCGAATAGTAAGGCTATCACGTAATTGCTATAGGTAACAACTACTCCTCGGGCTAAAGCTCCGCCAGACATTGAATTACACCTAATAGTGATCCTCGATCCCTTTCTCGTGTTTCTGCATGATCAAACAAGTTTTAGGCTCGGCGTACCGTGTACGGCAGTGATGAGAACTAATAAGTTCGAACCAGCTGTTTATCGTTCGGTTTCCATCCGAGACAGATGCCGAATCCTACCCATGGCGGGTTTTATTTTTCTGAAACCTGTCTGATCGTACAGAAACACGAGAAAGGGATCAAGGATCGCTGTTAGATGTAATTCAATGCCTGGTGGGGCTTTAGCCCGAGGAGTAGTTGTTACCTATAGCGATTACGTAATAGCCTTGCTGTTCGGGAACTACTTTGATAACCGATTTGCGGTTTGATGGTTCTTTTCTCGATTTCTGACTTATAAGATGCCGTCATAGTATCGATTTAGATGAATACCCCACGGATTTTATTCGGCATTTGTCCTGGATTGGCGTACCGTGTACGGCACTGATGAAAACTAATAAGTTCGAAACAGCTGTCTGCCGTTCGGTTTTCATCTGGGACAGATGTCGAATCCTACCCGTGGCGGGTTTTCTTTTCCATAATATTGCTAAAAGTGATTACTGCAGCAGGCAAAGCTTTACCGAGAGCATATTCTCTTTTTCGTTCCTTTAAATATTGCACACTATTGGGGATGTCACGGAACTCTAATATACTCCTTGGTACGTTATGTTTTGGAATCAAAACTTCAACTTTGCTTGATGGCCCCTGCTGTCTGATTGTGTGCCTGTGATGTACCCAAATTAGCTTCTTCATTTGATTGCCTAGTGCAATTTTCAGCTTGTGGTGAAATACTTACAACCTCCGATTTTCAGATTGTACTTCAACTTGACAAAATTTTAGTTAGAACAATATATTCCACACATTACTTGTTTTAGGAGTTACTTTTAGTACTGAAAACAGGTCTAGTTAAACTAAGGCTCTTAAAACATCTCGGTTGCCACTAGCATGTTTATATAAGAACAAACTTACCGACGCTGTGTAATATGTTCCTGTAGGAATTGCATTGAAGAGGGCAAATACCAAGTGGGCGTGCCTCCATTTCCCGATGGGGTGTTTTAGTTTTTTTGATTTTGATTTCCATAAAATATCTGTTCCTCAAAATTTCCCATCTTTGTTCGCATTCCTTCGCTATAATTGCAGAAATTCAACAGGTGTGTTTAGAAAAAAACGTTTATGTTTACTTACGGGTAGAATTCATTATTTCTGCAATTGCAATTCACTCATTTTTTTTTTCTACTTTTATAGGAGAGGTTTGATTTATCATATAAAAAATGTGTAGTGTCGTATACTATCTATCAACGTGTAGTGTCGTATAATATCCATTTTTGTTAACTCAAAATTTAAATAAAAGTTAAAATTGCATAGTTTATTCATATTTCAAATTCAAATGATTTTTGCATAGAAAGATCCACGCATGCATAACATTATTTTCTACTTTCATTTACATTAATGAATTAAAAGTTCACCATCTCTTAATGAAAGTTTAAAATTAACTTAAGTTGCAAAAAGGGCAATGCCACGAACCGTCACTGTACACATTATTGGTGATTACTTATAAATAATATATACTAATATGTACTTCATTATAAACTTGATACGATTCAAATTTTAGTATCTATGGAAAGCAGCTATTCCTAATGAAAACAGTTACGCTTATACTTTTGTTTTACATATATATGGAAAGCAGCAATAAGTATGGTTAATGCCATAGTAAGGTACATATAAAAAAAAATAATAAAAAAATATAGCAGCACCAAGTTAATGTATTGTATTACCAACTAGAATCGGTATATTAATAAGAAAATATAGAAAGAGTTCCGTGTAGGATTAATATGTCCATAATATGCTATTTTTCTAGGTACTAAAAAATCTTTCCTAAACAAGTCATGGTGACTTGTTGTGGTGCTCAACCTGTCAACTATGGTGGGGATTGATGTGATGATTCCGTCAATTTTGCCAATGTTTTGGAGAAACTTTCCTTCTGATGACAGTTTACATACACTATATTAGTATTTCCATCTAATAACTATACATATGTAAGATTTTATACAATACGAGTATATCATACTTTATATAACCATCACTACAGTATATACTATGCTGAATACGCTCCAAATATTACACTTGCTTCTTCAAATCGCTCCTTAATGTGTTAAATGGAACTGGAGACTTAACTGCATATATAACAAGCAGTTATACCGAGCTCTAATAAATTACATTTTCTTTGGATACAGTTCTGGTAAGTAAAAACCCTGTTAATAATTATCACATGCATTTTGATTTAATTGAACACAAACTAATCTATTTTGTGCTTATAGAGCTTTAAATAGTATCCTTTGCCGCCCCCTTTAAGGGGTAAATTTTCCAGTATTTGACCATGTATGATTGTACAGTATGCTTATGTACATATTACTGTAGTGAACTCTGGTTATTATTATTGTACCATCTCTTTTTTAGCAATCAGTAATAAATAAGGTACGGTTAGAGAATGTAACAAAGTTAAGGAGATACCATATTTACTCACTTTTTCTTCAAATAATTCATTCTTAATAATTCAGGTACTGCACTTATGTACTGTCTTAATAGAATTCTTTTTTTAAAGAATTATTTTGTTTTTCAAAAATATTGACAAGCGCTCACTATAATTTTTTGACAAACAGAACAGGCATTGTAATTTTTCGATAAAAGTGCGTTTTTATAAAAAATATTCAACTTAGCTGATAAAAAAAAACATAGACCGTCATATGAAACAACAAAGGTGGTATCCGTCCAGAAAAAAATACTTAAACATCTTGTCTAATGGGCATTATATTATTCAGTAACAATATATGTAGTTTGATTCAGCTGGAAGCTGTTTTGATGTTTAGTGAATAACTTGCTAGCTATTCTTTACATAATTTTTCGTGTATATTTCAATGTTATTTGGTTTACTTTCCTATAAATATTTCAATTATTTTTTAATATTCCTGCGTATTCCGCGTGTAAGAAATCCCAACATGGTTTTAACTAAGACACAAAAAACCGATGTTAGAAAAATATCGTAAAAAGTAATCAAGGACTGTCTTATAGACAAGACTTCATGGAGACCATTACTTTACACAAATATCGGCTACGGCTTGTAAATTGTATGGGATGAGTTCGATAAGTGACGCTTTCTTTGGCTTCAGTGAGCACCTAACTCAGGGAGCCAAACATGAACACAAAATGAAAAATAACTGGTAACTGACATATTTAATTCATGGTCTATTTCCGAAAATGGAGATATCAAGGCAATCCACATAGGAAACTCTGACCCGACTAAAGAGGCTCCATGTGCAACTAACGTTAAGGTTAGCGATGAGTCTGTTGTTCATGACATTATCCATAAGGCAAAAAATCAAAAAAACTCAAGGAACTATAAAAACATCAGTATCTTATCGGACCGCACTCCCAGACAGATCGATCTTTACCCGACAATTAAGAGGAAACTTAACGAGTGTCGCAGCTGGCGAAACCAACTTTAAAATTAAACATATACGTGGTGTTCCAAAAATTATTCGCTTTAAACTAAAGGAGCCCAACAATCCAAAAACAGCGACAATATAATTCACATGTTATTACCAAAACGTGCGTGAATTAAGGACTAATTAAAGACCGAGATTTAGCTTACTGATGACATAAATGTAATGTTTTGCATTATTGGATTATAACTTCTTTTACCATTTTGATAGAAGTAGTGGTACAATCCATTTCAATTAATGTTTCGATATTGTATTATCGAATTATTTCAGTACTGCTTAGCAGGAACAAGAATAAGTCTTAAAACTGCGATATCGGACCGCCCACGAGGTGCGAAGTAAATAGCCTCAGTATTTACTCCGTCGTATTGAGTCCATTGCAGAGTGAATATCGAGTGTATCGAATGTACACAGAGTTCGGTCTAGCCGAGCGTAAAGTGCATCCTTTCCCCCCCAAATGTTGCCTCACTCTTTCTTCTACGCATACAGAGAGAATCTTACACTTGTACGTATGTATTATATGTATATCAACAAAAACGTAAATGTGAAAAGAGGGCCAAGTTCGGTACGAACGAATTTTGGGGTTGTCGGCTTCGACGGTAAAAGAGTTAAGATCTGAACGGGTGCCAAGCCATAGGAACTTACAACAGGAATTTACAATAGGAATGTACAATGGTCTTCAATTGATATAAAAGAAAATTTGTTACGTTCTTTGATACTGAATGTATAACTCGGCAAGTTTTAATAGTTAACGAGTAAGCAAATCGCAATAATATTGCGCCGCTCCCTAGCTCATATCGAAGGCACCTCCGGAGCATGCCTCTAGAGGCTTCGGATTAAAAAACAAAAGTTAATACGTTGTTTGCAAGGGTCGATTTACTGTATTGATTTTGTCAAAATGCCGAAATTCGAACGAAAAGCATTTTGTACATCGACCTAAAAATTTCATGACACACGAAAACAGCCGTTTAGTAAATATAGATAAATTATGTTTAATGTGATGGTATTTAATACAAGCTTAAAATTTAACATTACTCGTTCTATTTTATACTATAAACAATTTAGTTGGATATAAAACTTGTCAAGTTATAAATTCAATATCAAAGAATGTAACAAATGTTCTTTTAAATCAATTGAAGACCGTTGTAGATTCCTACTGTAAGTTCCTATGGAACTTGGCACCCGTTGAGATTTTAACTTTTATCGGCGAAGCCGACAACCTCGACCGTCGTTTGTACTAAACATGGCCCCCTTTTCACATTTATGTTTTTGGTGAGATATCGTTGATTTTTGATTTTTTTTTTAATATAACGCAATGTGGTTGTTGTGGGTATACCTAAATATAAATTGCCTATTTTATTATAATTAGTTACGAATATTTGTTACTTTTATGTTTGATATTTGGTAAGAAGAAAATAATTTAACAAATCACGTAGTGTAGTGGTGCGATCTCTTTTTGTTAGATTGATTGATACGTAGTACTCGAAACTAATTCATTGATACTTAGTACTTGAAACTAACCGCACCAATAACTTTGTTGATACCGAACATATGTAACTTTGTCGACACCGAACATCGATAATTTGTGGTGTCAGATTATTTCCTTTGTATACACTTATATAAAGATCTACCTTGATGCGAAATTTCAAGTTCCTAAGTCACCTAGAAGTGGTCTAGGTTTTGATAAAAATAACACTTTTCAGAGATTAACAACTCGAGAATAATAGATTCATTTATGAAACTTGGGATATTTTTTGGGATGAGAAATTTTAGGTATTCAAGGGGGCCTTATTAGACATGCAAAATTGCAAGTGTGTAGGTCTAATAGATTTCGAGTTATGTGGAGGGGGGGGGGGGGTGTCGAAGGTAGTACGAAATGATTCGTGTAATATTACACACTGCCGTTGCGTAGCTTTTTTCTTTTCCGAACTTGACTGACACACTGCCGTGTGTCTAGATATTTCCTAAATGTTAGTACATAATTATTTGTTTTATGTGTATATTTTTATCATATATTTATTACATTTTACTTTTGTACGACATTATAAATTACTGTCTAGTTTTATTTACTCCTTATTACAACTACTAGTGTATTATATTGATCTCGGTGTTTTGTTTTTTAGATTTTGAGCATCGATTAGAAGATTGAAGCTCTTGCATTCAACTTTGCCTGTTATAGTCTGTACGAATTTGTATATAATACTACTATTCTTATTCCATTAAAACACATTCATTGTATTTATTATCATTACTATTATCGTTATCGTCTTTGTTATTGTGATCTATTTATTATATAATATTTCAGGTAAGTTATCGTAATATGAACTTTTTGAAAGTGGCTAATTGTTTACATTCATTATAGAATATTGCCAAGGGTAAAGTCTTATATAACGTATTTATTAAATATATTTTATAACCATATGGACTAAGGCAATTTTTGTTTACTC
Organism: Rosalia funebris; assembly: GCA_037954035.1. Classification (NCBI taxonomy): domain Eukaryota; kingdom Metazoa; phylum Arthropoda; class Insecta; order Coleoptera; family Cerambycidae; genus Rosalia; species Rosalia funebris. The sequence goes on along the minus strand of JAZFAV010000012.1, from coordinate 2,707,137 downwards.
TACTGAGTAAATATTATGTAAAAAAGATATTATGGTATGGTGTGTTCTATATATCTCAATATTAATTTTAAGCAATGTTCATATACTTCACAACTAATCATATTTTTTATTATATTGGTTTTTAATAGAACCGTTCTCTTCTATTTGTACACTATACATATTTGAATGAAGATACAAAATGACGTGGCTATATATTTTTGAAGCAAAATGGGTCATTAAGGAAGCTATCTTTCAATAAACCACTTTTAAGTGTATAGCTCTATGATGCTCATAACCTTTATGGTCGGGTCATGTCTCAACCACTTCCACTTGATGAATTTCATTAGATAGGACATTTTAGAACAGTCTTACGGGTGTTATATAATAAAAAAATATTAGTACACAAGTCTAATCCTAATTTTAAGTTAGAACTTACAGCTTCAAGTTTAGTAGAAGAATATATCGTGTCGTATTACAGTAAGTATTTTGATCAAATTACATGATACAGTTAGGATGGACGAAGTTTTAATTGTTCATATACATACCTGAAATCTTGTTTTTCTGTGTTTGGGAAGTGGAGACTCGTTCAAACTCACTCTACTTCCTCTATCGATCAATATGAAACCTTTGATTTCTTCATCCATGGGTGATGTTCCCAAACTTCTTAATGCGGTGTCACCCGAAGTTGATTTTTTAACTCCGCTTGACGCAACATAAGATATAGGGCTGTTATCAGCACTTTTATCCAGAGGATTTATGTAAAGATTACTATCGGGAATATAAGAAGTGTCAAATAAATCAGATGTTAAATCTCCTTGAGAATTAGAAGGATGTGTAGTACAACTTGCAAATGTATCTGAACTATTCATGCTGATCATATCTCCATTACTGACATTTTTTTTCTCGAGATCTATTTCCGGGAAGCCGAAAGCATCAATGGTTTGTTCTGATGCCCTTAGCATTCTCATTTCTAGACATATAGGATTGCGAAAGTCACTTGTGGCCAGTGGCATTAAATTTTCTGCATCGACGAATTCTTTAAAATCCTGAAAAAATATATTTAAATTAATAATACCCAAAAAAAATTTTAAGTTCTAATAAGATTGTTTATATTTCGGGAGAATATAGACAAACAATTATATTGTATCATAAATGTACTCAGATGTAACATATTATTGTTTTTGTCTTGTTAATAAACCCAGAAAACTGGGTTTGAAACATTTTATTATTTCAATCTATAAATCATCTATAGCAAAATGACAATTACAGTAATATGTGATTAGGTTTATTTAAAATAGCATATAAGAATTTGTGTAATTAATATTTACTGAATATAGGATTGCAAATAAGTCGAAACTAATATCATAGGATAAGTATATAAGATATGTATTTATGAATGGATTAGTTATAAATATATCACAATTTTTAATTAATTTTTACTTTTTTACGGAAGGTATATTTCTGATTTAGTTTATAGCCATTCAATCTTAAACTTCTATCCAGAGAAAGGCAATAATATCGTATAAAGAATTTTTATATAGTATAAATTATAAACTTTATAATAGATAATATCATTCAAACATGGGTATGAAGATGACATGATCTTCTGCATTATAGTAGATATGTATATTCGACATTGTAAAATATGAACTGAAAAGAATAAAGAAATTCTGTTCGTGACAACGATTACAACAACTATATAAAAATTGGTATATTATTCAGTAAGAGTGTATTCCATATCCTCAAAGGTTTAGATTATTTTGATAGGTTTTACGTATTCCCTAAGAATAGTGCAGAATTGGGTGGCAAATTCCATGAGGACAGAACGAACGTTAGTGCGTGACGAGGATTGCTAAGCCGAATTCAATATCGTGACGGAACATTATGAACGAATAGCTGCGTCAAATATTTTCTAGAGAAATAATGATCCGACTCGAATGATGAGATTGGACTATTGCTGAAAGTTCTCTTCAACTGTAAATTACTACTGCAACTATACATCGCAATAAAACATTTACAAATAAGTACATTTACATGTGTATATTTTAATAAAACACCCCAATATATGGAAGTTGTTGAATAGGAATGTGTATGTTTATTTTACTCCACCCTCTATATGGAACGCGACCAATAATGTCTTTCGGGCTAGGGTCCGGGGTGACGGACTGGGACAAGTATTGAGGGCATCATTGTATGCTTGCCTTCAAGTCCGAACAGGGAGAGTTTCTTTCTGAGCATGGCTGTATTGACTTCATCCCTACATCTAACCTTCCCCTCCACCACCTAATACTTTGGGGAAAGGAGGTCAATTTCTAGGAAACATAATCGAGTAGAGATGTGATGCAACTTCCCAGAATCTGTATATATCGAGAAATAATCAATAATATTTACAATAAACATTGGCAGTTAATAGGCATTAACGAAAACTGAGTACTTCTGTATCGCTTCCTCAAATGCGACTGGACCTGATTTTGGTTGGTGACCAAGAAGGCAACTGCCACAAATTCTTTATGAAGACTAGAATATAAGGATATACTTCGTCGTGATGGATTTTGATGGTGTTTCATAATGGAATTTGTACAATGAGGCGGAAAGGGTTACAACGGATCTTCAATCGACGTGGTGCAGAGCTTTAGACAACATAAGAACATCTGTGAAGAACACTACAATATCCTTCCTTCCAATGACAATGACAGGCCCCACAAAGTCCTCATTGCATCAGGAGTTTTTACTGAACAACAGTATTTTGAATTAATATTCATATATTCGTGTAATCCCGGACTAGGTCTAGTTTCACTCTTTATAATCTTCATTAATGCAATGAGTTCTTCAACAAACTAGATTTCTGCGTCTAATTAGAAGATCAAATTGAAAACGCATATGACTAAATGCTGTTACAAGTTATTAATCAGCAACAGACAAACTTAACTTATAGTTATGTATGTGTAACATTCATCATTGTTAGATGTCTGCTTTTCGTTATACATTTTCTCTATAGGATATTTTAGACATTTAGAGATAGAGATGACTTTTTATTAAAAAGTTTAAATCGTCTATTATAACGCGATAAATTGAAATAAAAAGAAAAGACAGACGCAATAACTGTTGAATAAAAAAGGATCTTTTATAAGCGAAGTACCTTATAAGCATATATGTAAAATGCGATAATATTCTAGCTTATAATTAAAATAACGTTTTTAAAAATGTGTACATACCTATGTATCCATATAATTTAATAAACAATATAGAATAGAACAAATTTATAACTTATTATTAGCAATAGCTTCACATAGTTGTTTACATATTTCACCCGCATGGCTTGAAATTGATCTCAATATTATGTTTTGTCATCTTTTGAAATTACTTTTTCGTAAAAAAATGCGATTTCAATTAAATGGCACAAGTACGCCATAAATATATTTCTTCTTAGATAAACAGTGTTTAACTTTATTTCAAAACTTTTCAATATTAAATGTGTATTCTCTATGCTTGTGATAAAACGAATTTACAGAGGAAAATTAGCACAACTAATACCTAGTAATTCTTAATAAATAAATTAAATTTGCCAATATGCTACAATATTTGTAACATGGAATACAATTTAAAACTTATTACGAAGTTCCTACAACGGTAACATGTTACTACTTTTAATGGAGTGAAAATAGTGCAAAATTTCATTATTTATGATATAAAACGTGTATATGGTATATAATACCGCATAGTAGTACTAATATTACCACATTTTATGAAGTATATAACTCTTGCAGTCATAGACATGACTTTGTGGATACCACAGATTTCAAATAATTTAAAAGTTTTATATTGTAAATGAAGTGGGTTGGTTACTTCATCTATGTTTGGTTTTATACAGGGTTCAGTTATTTTGGAAGCATTAATTTCCTTTATGAAATATCTCAAAAACTACTGATACTAGGTATAGGTAGTGCATGGTACTTCATGAAGTATACCTAGAATTTTACACTTCTTCGAAAAATGCAATAATACTTAAGGTGTTCCATTTAAAATAGCAAAGTTAGTATGCAGTTCTAGTACAACTTGAAATGCAATATAACATCTTAAACCCTTGTACACATAAGTTAGCTGTTTCGCAGAAACAGCTTGTAAAGGGTTTTTCAATAAGGGAGCTCCATTTTTAAACGTAAATAAAACGAGTTGTGTGTGCGATATCCATTCGATTTTTTTATTTAAAAAAATATTTTATGGCATTAAGTATGGAATATAACATCATTAAAATCTCCACCGCGGCTTTGCTTGGTGACACGTATTCGGGAGGTATAATTATCGATGACATTGTCTCATAAATCGGGCCGAATTTGCTGGACGGCGTTCGTTATGTTGACTTTGAGGGCATCAATTGTTTGCAGTTTATTCGCATAGACTTGCAATTTTTTGATTTGCGAAGATAACCCCAAAGGAAGTCAAGGAAGTCACATGTCGTCGGTATCCATATCATCCAGTTTAGTCCACAAGAGGTTGCTTGTCATAGATCTGTAGCGCTCGCCGTTGACGGTTATGGCAATGCTAGTTTCATTTTGGAAGAAATACGGACAGATGATTCCGTCAGACAAAAATTTGCACCAAATAGTAAATTTCTCGGGATGAATTTGGTGCTGGTGTATCTCATGTGGATTGGTATCATCCCAAATCCGACAATTTTGCTTGTTCATATATCCATCCATCTAAAAATGGGTCTCGTCGCTAAAGATGATTTTTTTGGCGAAACTTGGGTCAACTTCCAACTGCTCCAGAGCCCAATCAGCGAACACACGGCGTTATCTATGGTCGTTTACCTAAATTTACTGGGTCAGTTGGATTTTATACGGGTGCAGATCCAAGTTTCGACGCAAAATTCGCCAAGTTGAAGTCGCAGAAAGGCCAAGTTCTTGTGAATGACGAGAAATTGACAGTCTCGGGTTTTCCCGTAACTCTTACGCACAGCGGCGGTGTTTTTAGCAGATCTTGCGTTTCGGGGCGTACGGGTGTTGGCTGATTGTTTATCAAATTGGTTGATTCGAATTTGGCCACCAAACGTCGAATAGTTGACTCGGCGGGACGATTGTGGCGAGGATAAAAATTAAGTAATGCGCGTAACGTTTCTCGAATGGAGCACTGATTTTGAAAATAAAATGTGATGACTTACACAAGTTGTTGAAAGCTATAACATGTCATGGTGATTTGCCATACACCACTAAACAATTTGCAATAAATTTGACAGATGTTGTTTTAACAACATGGCCGCTATAACCTAACAAATATCGGGCACCCCTTGAAAGACCCTGTATTTATTTTGCCGTGGGTGGATTTATATTGTCTTTAACCTCCTCCATTGTGGGTGTTTTTAATTGCGGCACTTCTATAGTTCTTTTTAAATCTCTTAATTAAGTTTAGGGTTAATACTTAAGGAGTTCTTCGTGGATTCTATGTTGATGATCATTGATTAAGTACCTAAAAATGTAGTTCAGTTATAGATAAGGTGTCGGCGTTTTTATTTAATTTTTATTGTTTATATTCGTCTTCAAAATTATAGTTTTACTGTTTTGTTTTCCATCTAGTAAATTTCAAATTTGGGAAAGTGTTGCCTTTTATAAATTCTTTGTAATACGCAATTAATCTGAGAAATGATTTCTTCCTTTGTAGCTGGAATGGGGAATTTGATAAGCATTTAATTTTTCAAGGTTCGGTAATAAACCTTCGGGTATTAATTATACTAAAAAATTTTCTGTTTGTTTAAGAAATTTTTACTTATATTTAATACTTTCTCTATATTCTTGTAACAATGTTAAAAGTCTTAGAATATCATTCAAGTATATTAAGCATTGGATTTCAAGACCGGCTGATATATTGTCTATAGTTCCCTGAAGAGTTATCTGTGGAAAACGCTGTTTTTCTATATCCCTTTTAATGTGATGATTTCTTCTTGCTAGCAATAAAATATCCACTGCGCCAGAATTTATCTAAAGCATCTGTGATGTTGAATTTTCTTTTTTCGCCATTTCCCTTCTTTTTTCAATTTATTTAAACTATATATCACCCGCACAGTTACACACATGACTATGCGGTATCTAATTCAAATAATTTAAATTTTTAATATTGTGGATCACATAAGCCCCGAGTACTTCATCTGTGTTTTCCTTTTATACCTTTATCGACGTATTGGGTTTATATGTACTTATTAATATTTTTATTTATCGTTATACAAATACTTTTTATAGATATGAGAAAATGATTTCTTATATGTAAGTCTGTGACAAGGAGATAGTCCATGGCATATTTTTCAATTGTTTGGATATATTTACACTGTTATAAGATTTTTTAGATATATATATATATATATATATATATATATATATATATATATATATATATATATATGTTATATGCTAAATAAGTTTAAGTCATCCAGACATATTAATGTCAAATATTGCGTAATATGAAACTTATTATCAAGCGATAACAGTTCCTCAGTAATAAAAGCGTTTCCCATGTGAAATGCAAACATAGCATAGTTTCTAATAACATGTCCTTGAACAACAAAAGCGTTCTCATGTGAAACGCAAGCACAGCATATAACTCCCAGAATGCTTATGCTTGCGTTAACAAAGCAATGTTATAAATATAGGCTATACCAAAATCACGACACTTGTTACATGTCATTTAGTTCTTAAACATTAACTTATCATTTTCAATTATAAATCCAAGTCGTATCTACAATTGTTTAAATAATAAAATAAAATATATTTTAAAAAGTGAAGTTTAATTTAAGTGATATAAAATTGGCGCAGTCGTGCGGATTTGAAGAACACCCTGTATAGGAGCCTAACTGTCGAAAATCACCTGAAGAACAAGGACAACACTCCAGAAGTGCCTAACTCCAGGAAAAGGATCGCCAGAATAAGGAGAACTTCAGTACGGGTGGCGGATTCAATCCCTTACTCAAAGAAAGAACCAACTTCCACACATAACCAACAGATGAATAGCTTCCTGTAAGTACTTATTGAATCATCTCGTTTAAGTGTAAAAATATACATTTAATAATTGTGTCTATTAATTGTTCGCGAAAGGTACAATTCTGTTGTCTTTCCCCGTTGCAATTTAAAATAAATAAATAAACTTAAAAATTTAAATTAGTTTATGCCAGTAATTACTAGAAATATGGCTCTACAACACCAACAAAACCAGTCTCAGCAAGAAGTTGTTGAACCCTATAAATTAAATGAAATTTTCTCTATCGTCCCTGAATACGACGGTAATCAAATTAATTTAAATACATTTATAAATTCTTGTAAAACCGCGTATGACATGTCAGTTGGTAACCAGAAGGTACTATTAACTGTTCACATAAAAAATAAATTGAAAGGTCGCGCATCTGAACTAGTCAACTCTAGAAACCCAGTGACATGGGATGAAATAAAAACTTTGTTAGAAAATCATTTCGGTGATAGCCGAGATTTAACGTCTTTAATACAAGATTTGCAAAGGATGCGACAGCTTTCCGGCGAATCTCCGCTTACATTTATCGCACGTCTACAGACACATGAAGCAAAAATGCACGCTTCTGTGCATAAACAACGGTTAACACCAGCTCAAAAACAAGCCCAAATTCAGTTAACCGAAGGTATGGTTTTAAATACCCTACTCACAGGGTTAGAACCTAAAATTGCGCATGTTGTTAGGGCAAGCGATTCAGCGGATATGTTAACGGCAATTACGAGAGTTCGTAGAGAGCTCCAACTAAATTATTTTGAAAATCAGAAATTAAATCGTAATAATAATATACGCAATACAAATTCGTCGTTGCCTCCAAGGCAATGTTCATTCGGTAAGCGCACTGGACACATCGCCAGTGAGTGCCGTCAGAGACTACAAAGTTCTCGATCCCCTAATTTCGGCATCCCTCAAAATTTTTCTAGACCTAATTATTACCCTCAAAACCCCGGAACTTCACAACATTTTCAACAAAGACCCAACTATTATAATCAAAATTCTGGAAATTCACAAAATTTCCAACAAAGACCACCTGTCATCACACCAAACCCGAACTTTAACAGTTCAAGACCCCCTGCGATTCAACCGAATCCTAATTATTATAAGCCAAATTCCACCAGAAAGACGCTACATATTAACGGAAATAATGAAATAGAAAATACACAACCAAATCAAACTTTTTATGAAAATAATAACTCTATTATACAGATAATAATCATTCCACAGATCCGAACTATTATACTGGTAATACTTCGGAACACGATGATACCTATATAAAGTGTTATACTGGTAATAGTTCTTCTGAAAATTATTTCAATGAACCCTCTTTTGATACGATGCCTAGAAACAATCAGGATTTTCGAACAGGCCCACCTTCTAAGTCGGACCCACCTTATCAAAAATCGATAGATTCCAACATGACGGTATTACAAACCCAATTCGACAACATGAACTTAGACAGTTTCAATCCGAATCTGAATTTCCCGGAACAACAGTTTCTATAAGTCTTTTATTATCTGTTAAATCCAAAAATTTATATTACATCTACGACGCTACCAATACACATAGACTACTGATCGACACAGGCGCAGGTCTATCTATATTTAAACCTAAAATTTGTCAAAATTATAGTATGAGATGTCCTGAAAATGTAACGATCCAAGGTATAACCGATCAAAAAATAATTATTAATGAATCTGTTTATATTCCGTTTGATCTCAATAACCCATTTAAAATATATATTTGCAATCTTGACATAGAATTCGATGGTCTCCTTGGATCTGACTTTTTGGAACATTATAAGTGTATAGTTGACATAAAAAATAAAAAACTTATAACTAATTTTAAAACGATTTCGATGCATAAAGTCACCGACCAGTCTCTCTCTACAGACATACAAAATTCTACAAACCCAAGCGTTCTTAATAATACTCATAGCATTTCAAATATAATTTCAATAGAACCGCGTACGGAACAAATTTTCAAACTTAAATGCCATTTGACTAATACTGAAGCTATACTGTTAGCTACAAAAATAGACAAAGTAAGACTCCCCAATGCTATAGTTCAAGTAAATGATAAAGGTGAATTTATTACATCTATAGTAAATTCAAACGCAATATCCAAAACCATCAACTTTTCGGACATAAAATTAGAACCTTTACAAAATTTCTCACTAAACAATATCAACGAAGGAAATTCTCAAACTTATATAGACAGACATCACGAAATAAAATCTCAACTCCGTCTAGATAATTTAAATGAAGAAGGAAGTGAACTAATTATTCAACTTTGTTTAGATTTCTCCGATATATTCTATCTTGAAGGTAATAGATACCAACGACGCGAAACCAATATTCACAAAATCGTATCGGTATCCCCAAATACACAAGGAGGAAGTTAAAACACAGGTGTCCAAAATGTTAGATCAAAATATTATTCGTCATTCGAATTCCCCTTGGTCCTCCCCAGTATGGGTTGTCCCCAAGAAGCTCGATGCTTCCGGTAAGCAGAAATGGCGTGTGGTTGTAGACTACAGAAAACTTAATGAGTTAACTGTAGGAGACAAGTACCCCTTACCAAATATTTCAGATCTCCTAGATCAGCTAGGCAAGTGTCAATATTTTACGACATTGGACTTGGCATCTGGATTTCATCAGATCGAAATAGAGCCAAAAGATATCTCGAAAACCGCTTTCAGTGTGGACAATGGACATTATGAATTCGTTCGTATGCCCTTTGGACTTAAGAATGCTCCTTCCACCTTTCAAAGGGTGATGGACAATATCCTTTTAGGTATCCAGAATGAAAGATGTCTCGTATATATGGATGACATCATCATATATTCACCAACCGTACATGAACACCTCTGTCGTCTAACAGAAGTGTTCAAACGTCTTCGCGATGCAAATTTAAAGATCCAGCCAGATAAGTGCGAGTTCCTCCGTAAAGAAGTCGCGTATCTGGACCACCTCATAACTAAACAAGGAGTTAAACCGAACCCCGACAAAATATCATGCATTCAAAATTTTCTCCAGCCTACTAACCAAAAAGAGATCAAATCCTTTCTCGGTCTGGCAGGCTATTATCGAAGATTTATCAATAATTTCGCTAAGTTATCTAAACCCCTCACTAAATTGTTACAAAAAGATGTCCCTTTTGTTTTCGATTCCGAATGCAAGAAATCCTTTGATGAATTGAAACAATCTCTCATCTCTACCCCAGTTCTCATCTATCCGAATTTCGACGAAACCTTTCTACTCACCACTAATGCAAGTGCCTTTGCCATCGGAGCTGTGCTCTCACAAGGTAAAGATTTACTAATTGCTTTCGCTTCAAGGACACTCTGTAAAGCCGAAACCAAATACTCGACCATAGAGCGTGAACTCCTCGCCATTGTTTGGGCCGTGAAACATTTCCGTCCTTACATATTTGGTCGAAAATTCAAGCTAATAACCGACCATAGACCATTAACGTGGCTCTTCTCCATAAAAGATCCCGGTAGCCGCCTAGCACGCTGGCGACTAAAACTCGAAGAGTACGAGTACGAAATCGAGTATAAACCCGGTCGCATTAACAAAAATGCGGACGCTCTTTCTCGTATAAAAATACATCACCTTCAGGACTATTCTAACTTTCAAGCTAAATTTAAACTATCAGCGTACCCTATTCAAAGACCCTCGACTTCAAAAGAACCCGATTCTGATAACCATAGTGACACGACAGAAACAACCGAAAATGATGCCGTAAAAGAATTTGAAACCTTTATAAATTTGTACAGAACAAAATCACTCATCGACTATTCCAAAATCGAATTTTCAAACGGACAACTCCTAGACAAAAGCAACAAAAATATAGTTACGGTTTTCCAACAAAACAATCTCAAAGATTTTCATTATAAAATACTTGAAGACTTGTTCGAAGAAAACGCAGACTTTCGGAGTTTAGAATTAAATAAATTATACAGTAAGTCAGTGCGACATAGAAACTATTTTATCGTAGCTCTACCATATGATCCTGATACCGTTATTCAACACCTGTTTGGTACATTATACAATGGTCGTGAAACATTTAAGGACTCTGAAACATACTATATTGAAAACCTTGACAAAATTTCTATTCTAGAAATTTTGTCATTTTTGTTATCCGAAAAAGACGTAAAACTCAAAATTTGCCAAGATGTTACTAGGACGCCTAGTGACGATCAAATTCCAATAATTATCGACCAGTATCACACTGGTAAAGCTCATCTCCATCGAGGAATAAATGAGACTATACGACGCATTAGAGAAAAATATAATTGGAAAGGGTTGACAAAAGACGTTGACAATTACATAAAAAGTTGTGAAATTTGCCAAAAAACAAAAGCCTGTCGCAAAAATTTAGATACACCTTTAGTTATCACAGAAACCCCAAAGGTCCCTTTTGAACGTATAAATATTGACATTCTCGAAATCCTCACAAAAAATTATGCACTTACAATACGTGACGAACTGACAAAATTTAGTCAAGCATATCCTATTAGAGATAAATCGGCAAACTCAGTCGCAAACACCCTCCTAGTTTATTTCCAACATTTCGGAACGCCCCTTCGAATCCATTGCGACTATGGCCGAGAGTTCGACAATGCCATCCTAAGAGATTTGTGCTTTCTCTATGATATCAATTTAACATACTCTAGTGTAGGACATCCCCAATCTAATGGTTCCCTAGAGAGGTTTCACTCCACTCTATTAGAAATGATCAGAATACATATGACAGAACATCCCGACGAACACCCCTTCAACATATTACCTTATGCTGTAATATGTTATAACAATTCCGCTAACAAAACTCATGGGTTTACACCCTACGAGTTGGTTTTTGGACATACGTCCAGCAGACCACCCGAGACATTATATAATCAAAAGGAACTGGTCACTAAATACGTTAGAGATCTGAATAATCGTCTCTCCTACTATTATAAAGTCGAGCGTGCAAGAACGGATGCACAGAAACAAAAATCAAAAGTTCGATTTGACGCTCATGTCTCAAGAGAACCTCCGGAATACAAAATTGGTCAAAAAGTTTACCTAAAGGAATCGCAAATCACCGATAAATTACGAAACAAATTTAACGGCCCATTTGAAATTTTGGAACTCCATAAAAATTCAATTTTGATAGGTTAAAACCATATTTTCAAACATAATTACCTTGCAGGTTCACCTTGCTGATCGGAACAGCAATATGCCAGTATCAGATAACACCTATCAATAACACCGTCGGAGTCTATTATCATGACGAGACGAGGATAGTAATTTCCAACGACAGATGGACTCTTCTAGTTCATAAAAACTTATCAAGCCTCGAAGAAGCTTTCATCAACAACAACAAAATTCTAGAATCCATTGTTAGTATATTTGCAGTCGACACACAAACAAAAGAATTCCTGGTGAAAGTCAAAACGCACATAACACTTTTAAATCAAATATCAACTTCCCTTAAGGTAAAATTTGAAGAAATCCTTGTTAATACTAAACGCTTCAAACGTGGTATATTAAATGGCGTAGGTAGTATATTCAAAGCAATCACCGGCAACCTAGATGCCGAAGATGGTCAATTCTTTACAGATAGTATTAATAAATTAAATAATGACCAACATCAAATTGAAAATCTCATGAGAAATCAAATATCTGTTACTTCTACCGTTATAAAAACCTTTAACCAAACGGTTCAAAATTTACAAATTAACTTTGAAACCTTTAATGAAGACATGAAAAAGATTCAAATAGCATTGCACAAAGTAAATGATAAAGTTGCATTAGTTCAGGCTGAATTAAGATTTGTTGAAATATGCGAAAAATTAAGCGAAAGTTACTTGTACCTTCAGAGCAACCTCGATGACATTCTAAACTCAATCATTTTTGCCCGCTTAAAAATAATACATTCTTCGATCATTACACCTGAAAATTTGATTACTGCACTTCAGAAAATCTCTCAGAATTTAGTCAAAAATAATCTACCCCTTCCAGTAAAATATTCAAAAATCCCTTAATACCTGGAAATAATTGAATTAGAGGCTTTTCAGTCAAAATCTGATCTTATATTTGTTCTAAGAATACCATTAGTGGAACAACAACTTTATACTCTGTATCATCTATATCCTATCCCAATTCTAGACAATAGAACTGGCCTACATCACGTTTTGTCATTTTCTCAAAACTGTATAGCGCGTAATGATGATTCATTAATGTACATCCCTGTCAAAGATTTGAGTACATGTAAACAATTAGCTGCTCGCAGAAAATTATGTTCTGACCTTTACGCCTACCCGATCGACGGCAGTGCAGCATGCGAAGCTGAACTACTGAAAAACTTCAGGAATATCCCGGAAAACTGTGAAAGTTCGCTAATTTATGGACAAGGCTACAACGTGCAGAAACTACAGGACAATGTGTGGTTAATAACTGTTTCTGAACCTATTCATATTACTGTAAATTGTGATTTAATGGACACTAAAATTACCAGTGTAAATAAAAACTCTATATTAAAACTACAACCGGACTGTTACGCATTTGTCGGCATAACAAAAGTTCAAGCAGAAGGCCGAAACACCCTTCATATTACAGACAATTCACACCCCGTAGTTATACCTTATGACTGTTGTAAGGATATCCCAGAAAAACTTCAATTGCCCAAATTAGAACCTCTCCAGTTCGACCACCTAAACGTAGAAAATCTAGATATAGCTAATCATAAATTAGAACAATATTCCCGCGACCTGGATAAGTTAATAAACGAACCATTTTTAACGAAACATATTGCCTTAACCACATATATAACTATTGGTGCCGTAGTTTGTCTCCTCATCATCTACGTCGTCTGGAAATGCAAGACTTTAAAAAAAAAAGGGGAGTTGTTATATGCTAAATAAGTTTAAGTCATCCAGACATATTAATGTCAAATATTGCGTAATATGAAACTTATTATCAAGCGATAACAGTTCCTCAGTAACAAAAGCGTTTCCCATGTGAAATGCAAACATAGCATAGTTTCTAATAACAGGTCCTTGAACAACAAAAGCGTTCTCATGTGAAACGCAAGCACAGCATATAACTCCTAGAATGCTTATGCTTGCGTTAACAAAGCAATGTTATAAATATAGGCTGTACCAAAATCACGACACTTGTTACATGTCATTTCGTTCTTAAACATTAACTTATCATTTTCAATTATAAATCCAAGTCGTATCTACAATTGTTTAAATAATAAAATAAAATATTTTTTAAAAAGTGAAATTTAATTTAAGTGATATAATATATATATATATATATATATATATATATATATATATATATATATATATATATATATATATATATATATTCTTTTTTTAAGTAAAATGCAAATGCATATTGTTAATTTGATCGTTAATATTATATTTGTTTAAGGTTTGATGGTTGCAATAAAATTTGTAATGGGACAAAAAGATATCACACTTGTTTGTAAATAAATTTCGTCTAAATCCAATTGTGTAAATAAACAAGTCCATTTAGTTTTGTTACTGCTGTGAAACTGAACACATACGGATCAAAAATCGCAAGCTATCCATTTAAAAAACAGGACGGAGTAGGAAAGTCATTTCCAACTTTCTAAATAATCCGGAGGGCTATAGGAAGAAGAAAATACGTCAGTCTTAATCAGCAGGGAAAAACGGGCTATTTTGAGGATCGCTTCAAATTCATGTTTGATAGCTCGGGAAATTTCACAAAGGGCTGAAGTCCGAACCAATATTAAAAACGAAAGGAGGGTAATTAATGGCGCTACACACATCAAGAGAAGGAAAATGAAGGATACCACCGCGTAATTATAAGGAACGCCGAAAACAGTTTGCTCGGGACCATACCCACTGGAAGGAGGAATGGAGGAAAATTTTATCCTCAGATAAAAAAAAATTAACCTTGATGACCTTAGTGGCTGAGTATACTATTTCCACGACCTACGGAAAGAAAAAAGGTGTTTTTGAAAAGGCAAGTAGGTGGAGGAAGGATGATGATACGGGGAGGCATAGGATACAACAAGAAAATAGAAATTATTTTTGTTTCAGCAGGCATTATCTTGAACTAATAGATAATCAACTAAAAAGGTATTCAGAAATATTACCACACGAAGAATTTATTTTCCAGGAAGATAATGTCTCCATACATTCCGCGAAAATAGTAAAACAAATTTTTCAAAGCAGATATTATGAAGTTGAATGGCCAGTGAGGTCCCCGGATTTTAACATTATTGAAAACGTCTGGGGACATCTTATCAGGGCTGTTTAGAAAGGTTGACAACAGTTCCAAAACACAGAGCAGTTGAAACAAGTGATCCAGGAAGAGCGGGACATATGAAGAAAGAAGAAATATTCATAATTTCTACGACTCCCTTCCAAATCGAATGGCAACTACACTGAAAAAGGGGAAGCGTATACGGGACTCTAGAAGTATTTTTTAATTTTTGTTGTAATCGGTTTTTGTCCTACTTGTTTATTTATAAATTTTGATATACAATTTCTACAGCTGTGCTATCTTTTTGTCCCACCAAAATTGTGATTTTAATTAAATACTTAATAAAAAATGTATGTTGCAAAATATTCTATAATACTGTAAATATAAATAGATAAGAAAAAATATTGCAGGGGCTATCTTTTGCCCCGAACCTATTGAATAATTTTAAAAATGTACGTTGAATAATTGATATATTTTAAAAGTTGCATTGTGCTACGATAATAGGCTACAATTTAGGTAAAGAAAATATGGCACGATACACTTCATTCAAGTTTTTGTTTTATTTCGTACCTTTCAACAAGACAGAAAATTCAATAGAAGTGTAATATTCAGTATGGGTGAACTATATCTCATAAATTATTAGCTATTGGTAGAACGTTTACACTAACAAGTGGTAAAATTTTACCAGCTATGTAGAGTCTATTTTATATCATATTGACGTGCCCCCATTATTTCAATAATTGTGTCCGGAGTTATACAAACACACTGTATGTTATACATTAGACTGTAAATTTAGAATTGTATAGTTTGTAAATTGAATTGATTAACTTTGTTTAATTCAGTTTGTAATAAGGTTACTTATCATTACATACCTTTCCCCTTTCCCAATAAACAATATTAAAAAAAATGGCGGAGGTCCCAGTTATTTTAAAGTATTTATTCTTTATGTATTTTTTTTTTATTGCAACAATATTGTTACTTGCTAATTACATCCCATCGTTGGCAAATAATCACATATAACCGTTGTGTATGAAAATATAATATCGAGAGATATTAAAATAAATTCGAATACAATAAAATATCGCCATTATTAAAATCGCCATGGCGCCACACCACAGTTCTTTAACAATTGTGTATTGGGTTGTAATTGTTATTACATTTTTATTGTTAATGTTTGGGTATTAAAGTCATCTTAATTTTGGTATATTTTTTAAACCAAAACAGCTCGGGTTAAAATTTAACTGGTACAGTCATAGGAAGTTATTGAAGTTTTTGAACGCATTCCGGAAATCAGTCGTATCGTCGATCGATATCCACGGTCGGCATGAAAGTCTTCAGTTAGTTAGGGGTATTTCATAGTCCAGGCAGAACTACTGTCTTTTACC
Source organism: Rosalia funebris (assembly GCA_037954035.1). Classification (NCBI taxonomy): domain Eukaryota; kingdom Metazoa; phylum Arthropoda; class Insecta; order Coleoptera; family Cerambycidae; genus Rosalia; species Rosalia funebris. Next base: position 2,690,516 of record JAZFAV010000012.1, on the reverse strand, counting down.
CGACCTTCCTTGTAGACCTGGACTGTTTATATCGTGCCTCGATGCTTTGCACTGTTTTAGGCTCTTTTGTATTCCGATTGATTACTCGGCACTCGCTGGTCGGAATACATAAACGTGGTCTTTCATGGAACCTATCCGCCTCACACGTTAACTATTTTGATCGATTGCCCATTCTCGTCGTCTGGTTTGTTACCTATTATTGGCCTAGTTCTCCTGGTGTCCATCGAGGACAGATTTGGATGAGTTGCAACATCTGTTTCAAGACCTCCGCAGTCGGCTTATGTTGGTATTTTATAAGAATGCTCGGATGTCGTCTTCTAGCTTGCTGTCTGATTCGTCTATGTTTTTTATTGTTTTGATCGAAGAGATTATCTCGACTTGCCTTTGCAGTGCTGTACGACTTAGGGTGGCCCAGTTCGTATGCCTGTTCATATACTCTGTGCTTATATCAGCACCTCCATAGTCGATCTGGAATGAAACAGTGTCGTGGTCAGATGAGCCGCCTAATAAGTTACTTACCTTCTGAACTCCCTTATTCTGCAGTAATGCGATGTTCAAGACGACCGGGCAGTTTGCCTCGCTATGGAAAATAAGGGCGCAATATATCACAAGTAGGATACCACTGACGGAGCGCAAACTTGTATACGTATCTTGAGTATCTTGTTCTTGTTGTTTACAATAGTCTACATGAATAATATACCGTATCATATTTTCCCTTGTGCTAGTTTACTTTATTTTCCACCAATTTTCTGCTTCTTCTTTAGATATTCGATATCCGAGGATTACTGTTCCATTGAGAGCTCTTCGTGTTGACGTCCTACCAAAGCTGTTATCTTTTCCCAATTCGAAATGAGGACGTCTCTCCTTCTATTAAAATAATCGATTTTTGGTAGCAGAATATGAATTTCATACTTCTGTATTTGACGACTAGTGTTGCTTTCTCATCTCGGGAGATGGTGTTCCGTGTCGGAACACCATCTAACAGGAAGGACGTATTTTCCTGTCTTGGCTGTGGACGTATCCGCGTATCTTGAATCCTCTAGGTGAAACGTATATTCTCGAAGTGCCATCACATTAGTTTCATACCTCACTAGGATGCCCTCCAGCTTGGTTTGCAGTCCTTCCAGTGACTCTGATAAGAACAGCTCCCCATCCCACTTCTCTATCCAGAGGGGCGAGGAAAAAAAAAGCGATTCATGGTCTTATTCACCTTAGAATAAAAATTCTACGTAACTCTCGTTGCTATATTTTCGAGAATTATTATTAAATATAAAGATGCATGTGAAATATCGAGAGGTTTAATTGAATACTTTGAACATTACGATGCATATCGATATTATCATTGATAATGAAAATGATTTAATTAACAATCAAGTAAAGAATATATTAGTATTCTATAAAATAGATGTGCTATTTTATAGCATCATTCAATCTAATGGAATTGTAGAAAGATTGTATTCTACATTCAAAGAATTAGGTTGGGGATCAAATTATACCCAGAGTGTAAAATTAAGAATGATGAAGAACTAAGGAAATTAGCTGTTATTATCTACAACCACATAATAATAATTCTGCTAATGGATATACTTCATTTGATAATATTTGGCCATCCTATCCTATAAAAAATATTTTTGATACACAAATTAATCAAATAGATTTTTAATTATTCGTTGGATTACCATAGAAAGAAGATTATCTTAATTATATGATAAAATACATCAACGAATAAAGACTAAGCAATAATTGATAATGGAGAGTGTCCACAGAGAAAAATAATCCCCTATACTCATACCAACTATATAGGAGCACATGATGCAATAGAGAAATTACAAAATAGTGCTTTGGCGTTAGCGGAGTCCTTGCAAATAGCGAACCAAGTAAATTGACTGCTACACGCTACAGATGATGCAAAAAATGAGCGCGTTAAACAAATGTTCGAAAGTGTGTTAAAGAAAGACACCGATTTTAACAGATTAAGCCAAGTTTGTGATGATACTGCTAATAGTGATAGTGCATCTATAGATCCGTTAAGTGAGTACAAAGAATATTTTATGTATGCCTGTATCACATCAGATGTCGAACAGTCGTTCTCCAAATATAAACATACTTTCACCACAGTGAACATCATTCTCTGAGACAAATATGGAAACATGTAAAGTATCTACGAATCATCTCCAGTTCGTGTTGATGATAATGCTAGTTCATCACGCTAGTTAAGAGTGTAAGTACATACAGTGTTATATATATACGTGTAACAGTTTAGTGCGTTTGTTACTGATTACTTTGTATTATTATTTTATTACCCCTGTTACAATACGTACGTCTATGGCGCGTAGTACATCTCCAACAGCTTTAGTTATAATATAGGCGATACGTATAAATTTACACCAAATTTAAATTATGAAGGAACCTTTGAACACATAGATGTTCCCTTTGTAGAAATTAAAAATGAGCTGTAGCAAAAAGTTAATCCAGCATCCCTACAATGGACTATGTAAACTGTTTCTGAATTGGCTAGATGCATGCAGTCCTTAGAACGAGACAAATATTCAAACCTCAAGTTCACTACTTACACGATGTTGTATGTCTTAATTATTACCATCATTATTAATGTGTTACACTAATTATGGAAACTTTATCACAAATATAAAGCAAAGGGAAACCAGAATTAAATATGTATATTAGACCCAATTATGAATTCGCTTCAGAAACGGAGAGGATACAAACGAACATCTGTCGTCTCTGAAGAAACCCCAAGTTTTCATCTAATATTAGATAAGTTATTATAGAGACATGCCGTGTACTATGGATTATAAATAAAACTGTAAACCTATCATTGTATAATTTATAAATAGAAGTTACTTTTGTTTAATTCAGTTCACAGTTGTTCATTATTTCATACCTTTGTCATTGGCAATTCTAATTATGTTTTAATTTTTAAAGTTTGAGTATTAAGGTCATTTGAAATAATTTGTTTAAATCAAAGCTTAAGCCTTTGCTAGTAGTTATCAAGCTTCAAATTTCACGGTCAAAGTATCAATAATTTCATTCGCGCTTCAGTATATTTTATTTTGTGATACATTAAGTTCTACATTATTATTAATAGTGTAAATTCAAAAAGTGAAAGAATAACTATTAATTTGCTTGATATTCCTTAGTGACATTCCTTAATTGAAAAAATATGTTGATATTTTTTAATAGAAATTTTTAGAACTTAGTGATTGTACACGCAGTGTCAAAGTAGATATTTATCGTTGACATTTCAAAAAAAAAAAAAAAATTGAATTTTTAAAATTTACCCTAGTTTAAAAAGTTTTTCCTCTAAAGTTTTCTATTATATTCTGATTAGTTTATTATTTTACAATTCATGTCTTTTAAACTATTATAATAAAGAAATAAGAAAAAGTACAGAATATAAATTCCTTTGTTTAATCTCTAAATTATTTTTTATAATGAAATAATGAAATCCCCTTTTTTTAACTTAGTGTTTTATTAACAAAATTTTATGTTTACAGTATGATGTAATTGAATGTACATAGTGAATAGAATTAATATGAAATACTATATAAAAATTATAAAATATATAGAGTTCAGCGACGTTGCGATCTTGGCTCCTTGGATATATAGTGTCTCCGATAATATACTATCTTCCCTCGGAGATTCAACTACAGAGATATATGAGGGATTGCCAAACATTTAGGGTTTGGCACTTCGAAACTTGGGTGTTGTATTTCATCTTCTGTTAGCTTTTTTTTACAACTGAAAGATCATCTTCTGTATAAAATTGGTAAGTGGTTGACGGTATACTTTGAAACTTCGACTCTTTGTTTGTTGGCGGGTTGAAATATTTTTTATGTAGAGTAGTTATATTGCGCAGGGATTGTTTGTTTTAACTTGTTGAAGACTTCAAGTATTGCAGATATAATATTGTATATCTTTCTGTATAAGTGTTCAAGTGTTTCTTACATATAAATACATCCCGTTCATTACTGGTAATATTATTTCAATATCATCCATCATTATTCCATTACATTGCGCGACACAGAAGTAATATTAGCTTTGGGTCAGTAACTTCCAAGGCAGGGCGAATTGAAGTGCATGATGGTGATAGTACAAATATAGTCAATCACTGTTATACAATAGTGTTATACAGAATACGTAAAAGTAAATACAGTTTTGATAATTAACAAATTAGATTATGGAAACTTGACATTACTAGAAAAAGTACGATTCACAAATTGCATGTTTTAATGGATGCCGAAAATAATAAAATGCAATTTCTCTCCATCTCAAGATCTGGAAAAATGTATACAATTAATTATCAATAAATTTAGTTCTGAAGTAAATAAACTCTACTATCATAAACCGTTGCTTGACGAAGCTTATAGTAATAAATACATAATTAAAAACATATTTTACATTCCACGAAAATAAAAGAAGTATTTCAGAAAACAACATTGACTTAGTTTTCCACAAAACACCAAAACATTATACACTACACCAGATGCGTGTTTTGCCAACAAAGTTGGCATCATCTGGAGATGATTAAAACTCCAGTTTTAGTAAAGTTTTAATCATCCAGAAAAACACAGTAAAGATTTTAATCGTTTCCGGATGATGCCAACTTTGTTGATGAAACACGCATCGAATGTAATGTATACTGCTTTTTGTTTTGTGGAAAACTAAATCAATGTTATCTTCATACTAAAGGTTCCGACCTACTCCAGTAGGAACAAAGTATTTCAGAATAAAAAAAGTTAGTAAACACGATCCTATTTTATCATAAATAATAGTTGTTTTATAGTGGCATCAATACGACTTACACATTATATTCTTCTCCAAAATATTTTATATCGCTTTATTTAAAAAAAAAACTTTACTATTCGGCTCGTTGAAACTTAATATTATTGTTGTAGAAATGGACACTGGGCACTTGATGAAACATTTTTGACTAGTATATGAAAGAAAACACTTGGTAGGTTTAAAAAAAAATTTGTGAAACCTACCAAGTGATTTCTTTCATTGTGGTGTGTATTGGTTGTGGGAGATCAGATACTTACTGTTGTGCTATGTATGCAATAATTAGGATACTGCGAATGTATGTATGTATATAATCTGCAGTTCCACATCCAAAACTGGTAATGTTGGTAGAACTGATAGAGCTCTAACTTCTGAAATGTATTTTTGACTAGATTTGATTAGCAAAATTTTTACTAAAGTGAAAATTCGGTCGAATTTGAGTCTATTTTATACCGCTACTAAACGTCGGTCTATTTCTGATACCAAGGCCAATCACTAACGCCATAACACAAGATACCCCTAACTTGAAAACATTTTCTGATCCCCATTTTTTTGTCTAACATGTAATAGACCAATGGCTTTACATATTATTCGAGGGATGGCTTCTGCAAACACCTTGTTTAGGTTTATGTAGTAGTTGCGACTCCACACATACAAATCGATAGAAGTTATAGGCGAACCAGCTTGTGGTCACCCATTCTAATGCTACTGCAGCGGCCGTCGTTCAAGTATCTCAAATCTTTTAAATATGAGGTTACATTTAGGAAATGTGAATTCCAGGTTTTTCCATGAATAAATATCACCATTGAAATGAAAAATATTCCTATCCAATAAAATTATTTGTTAAGGGAATGATAATATCCACTTCAATACTCAGGCAAATCATTTATATCGATTTATCATCGAATCAACGCCAGTCGAGATGTTCACATGATATTCTGAAAGATGGCGATTGTACTCTAATATAGTCAACAATTTTAGTGTCGCTTCGACGACGAATAAGGACATCCAACAAACATTGATGTGCATGTTAATTAATAAAATTAGATAGTTTTGTGATGTAGATAATCGTCTATTTGATGTCATATTTACGTCTGTTTTTTGGATTTGTGAAAAATTAATGTATTTTCTTAAGGTGGTTTATCCTGGAAGCACAGTCCATAAAATTCCTAAATTAAAGACGACCAACTCGACACAACTCTATTGGAAGGGTATGCTATAATTAAAAAAAATTGTAAATGGAATTGTAATATCATTTTTCGTTAAAACATTAAATAATTTAATTAGTAAATATATGTGAGTAATGCTATATGACAATAGCTGTGTTGTATAGTAGTTGTATTTATATAGAATACAACTTTTCGTAATATCCTCATAGTCATGTGGTATAATATGGAAAGGTACAATCTCACCAAAAAAAAAAAAAAAACCAATTTGAAAAGGGGGCCAAGTTAGGTAAAAACGACGTTCGGGGTTGTCGGCTTCGTCGAAAAGAGTTCAGATCTGAACGGGTGCCAAGTTTTATAGGAACTTATATTAGGAATGTACAACGATTTCAATTGATGTAAAAGACAATTTGTAACGTTCTTTGATATTGAATTTATAACTTGGCAAGTTTTATATCTAACTAAATTGTTTGTAGCATAAAATAGAACAACTAGTCTTAAATCTTAATCTTAAAGTTTAACAATGTTAAACTTTAAGATTGTATTAAATATCATCCCGTTAAACGTAATTTATTGACTATTAAAACTTGCCAAGTTACAAATTCAATATCAAAGAACGAAAGAAATTTTCTTTTAAATTATTTGAAGACCGTTGTACATTCCTATTGTAATTTCCTGTACATTCTATGAAACTTGGCACCCGTTCAGATCTCAACTCTTTTATCGGCGAAGCCGACTACCCAGAATGTTGTTTGTACCCAACTTGGTCCCCTTTTGACATTTATGTTTTTGGTGAGATATCATTAATTTTTGAAAAGTTTTATCCTTTTTGTACGCCTCAAAGAGGCTGTGCTTTATTTTATCGGTTAATTAAAAACATGGGATACGCCCGTCTTAAATCATCTCGATTAACGTTATAATGCACTTATATAGTATAAAACCAGAGAAACAGTTTTAAAGAGGACACTTCAATAAACAAACTGAATATTATTTTGAGTTCTTCACATCTGTTGACAATTAGTAAGAAATTAATGTCACATATTTATTTAATATAACACAATGTGGTTATTGTGGGTATATCTAAATATAAATTGCTTATTTTATTGTAATTAGTTACGAATATTTATATTACTTTTGTTTGATATTTGGTAAGAAGAAAATAATTTAACAAATCATATAGTGTATTGGCGCTATCTCTTTCTGTCGAGTTGATTGATATGATACTTAGTACTTGAAACTAATTACATGATACTTTGATACTTAGTACTTGAAATTAACCGCGCCAATAACTTTGTCGACACCGCACTGCGACTATTTGTGGTTTCAGATTTGTTCCTTTGTATACACCTAATAATCTACCTTGATGTCAAATTTCCAGTTTCTAAATCACCTAGAAGTGGTCTAGGTTTTTGATCAGTGAGCTAGTCAGTGAGTGAGAATATCACTTTTTAGACCTTAATAACTCGAGAACTATAATAGGTTTATTCATGAAATCTGGGATTCTCTTTGGTATTCAAGAGGGCCTTATTAGATACACATAATTGCAAGTGTGTAGCAATAGTTTTTTGAGTTATGGGGGGGAGGGTGGCGAAAATAGCTCGAAATGGTTCGTGTAATATTACACACTGCCGGTGCGTCGTCTTTGCCTTTTCCCAACTTGGCTGACATACTGCCGTGTGTCTAGATAAAATATTTTTTTAAATATCTTTATGATTTACCATAAGTTTCGGAACAAACACTAGAATTGGTAAAAATATATGGTAAAAATAAAATAAATATTATTATACCTTTTGCGTACCATTGTATAAAATACATATTTCTTTCGCAACGTGATCGAAATGATACAAGACATAATAAATAAATAAACAGTTTAAAAACCTTAAAACGGACTTTTTCGCATGTAGAACATCTATATCTCGAAATTGAGTGGCCGAGAAAAAATAATCTAACACATAAATGCAAATATGTTTTATGCGACAGTTTTACTTTTTTCAATTTTACTCAAATAGTCCACCATCGTGCTTTCTTATGAACCATGAACAGGGTAGGGTGTGTCCTATTCACCTCAAAATCAATATATGTCATCTGGTAGATGTCCCTAATCAGAATCAGTCGAAACCTGATCGATCCGACACGATTTAATTGAGTGATTGTGCTATCAAAAACAATTTCTCAAATAGTCCATCATTGTGCTTTCTCATGGCCCACGAACATGGTAGAGTGTGTTCTATCCACCTCAAAATTAATAGGTGTCGTTTGGGAGACGTCCCCGATCAGAATCAGTCAAAACCAGATCGATCTGACACGATTTAGTTGAGTTATCGTGCTAACAAGAATAAATGACAACGACACACACACACACACACACACACACACACACACACACACACACACACACACACACACACACACACACACACACACACACACACACACACACAAAATGGTTTAAAAACCATTTTTACTTTTCCGCACTCCACTATAATACACGGAAAAGTAATGTAATCGTGTAAAGAAAAAGTGAAAAAACAAAAAATTTTTTTTGTTTACTTTTCGTTTTTCGGCCTAAAAACAAAAAAAAAATGGTTTCTAAAAAATGTTTGCTGTGTGTGTGTCGTTGTCGTTGGCATTTATTCTTGTTAGCACGATAATTTACCTAAATCGTGTCGGATCGATCGGATTTTGACTGCTTCTGATTAGGGACGTCTACCAGATGACATCTATTGATTTTGAGGTGGATAGGACACACCCTACCCTGTCCATGGGTCATGAGAAAGCACGATAGTGGACTATTTGAAAAAAGTAAAACTGTCGCATAAAACACATATTCTGATTTATGTGTTGGTTTATTTTTTCTCGGCCACTTAATTTCCAGATAGAGATGTTCTACGTGCGGAAAAGTCAGTTTTAAGGTTTTAAAATTATTTATTTTTTTTGGTTTTTAGGTCGAAAAACGAAAAATAAACACTAGAGAAAATTTTTTTACACGATTACATTACTTTTCCGCGTATAATGGAGTGCGGAAAAGTAAAAAATTAACAGCGCCGGGTTAAGTATACTAGTTTTAAATACGTAATATAATATTTAATCTCAGCTAATACTGATATTGCAAGCTCATATCGATAATATCTTAGAACGCAATCTGACGAGGAAAACTAAACCATTCAACGCGATCGTCATATGGATTCTGACTTCCTGACGTTATATCTCCCACTCTCTCAGCTTATAAAGAAATGCACATGCAACGTACGTATTCTTAATTCTTCTCGCGTTTATTCTACCCAGTCTCCTTAATCGTTCTGTATCTCTGTGAATTTTAATTGTATATTAAAAAAGAGAATACATATATGTATAGTTTATTTCATCGCTACTTGCCAAATAAAAAATCTCAAAAATTTGCGGTACCTTGTTTTTATGGCTAGGCTCAGGTAGACTGCTTCATTTATCGGCAAGATAAGAGAGTGTTTATTTGGCAAATACGATGAAATGAATACTATTTACATTTTCTTTTTAGTTAAAAGAGTGGTAAGAAAAGTGTTATGTTTCCTTGTTAATTAAATCTAAAATGTACAGTATGTGAACGGTTTATAAAATGGTGTCAGGATACGAACGAAGTATTTTCTCAGTAGATGAATATTTGATATATTTCAGAATTTTAATGGTTAATATTTTCATTGGCATTTCTAATCTGTATTTTTATAGTTATTTAATTTATTTAATGGAAAATCTAATTACCATTCCACTTCAGAATACCATTCACCAGAATATCGAGACCATTGGGGCTAGGGGCATTTTACCCCATTCTTATCCGGCTATATTCTTTGTTAACAATAAAATATATATTTTTATTATACTATTTTTATACTACTACTACTATTTTTATTATACTATTATAATATTTATTAAGCATTTGTTTATTTGAATGTTTTTTCTATAAACTGAAAATAAGTTACTAAATACTAAATTCTTACTAAGAAATATTTACACAAATAAAATTTACATTGATTTTATAACATTTATTACAAATTTCGCTTTAGCGTAAAGTTGTAACAGGTTTTGACTGGTTAACAGAATGCACCAACTATATTAATTTATTCTGTATTAGAACATCTTTTTTTGGTGTCCGCCATTATCAACTTACGACTAAAGCACCGTCTGTATTTTCTTTAAGTTCTATTAATGAAAATACTATTTTTTTTCTTTGAAAGTTTAAATTATTAATTTATTTCTAATAATAATATCTATTATATATTTTAACCATGGCTACACACTAAAACTGCACCTATGAAATAAACAGCTACCTATAAGCATATTTTGCAATTTGCACACATCGCCGGTTCTACGTTGACGTAAGTAAATATTACCAACATACTCGTAATTTCATGAATTGGCAGAGTTGCAAACAGGCTGATGACTTAGAAAAACATATTTTCTTTCTTACACTATCAATCAAATGTAAAAATATTTAACTTTTTTTTATTTAGTGACCACAATTACTTTTTTCAGCAAGGTAGAACATAATTATTATTTTATATGTGCATCACGACATTATACAACTTTATTTAAAGCTTTAAAGTTATTTATTAGAAGAACGGTGTTGAATTATATTTGATTATTATTAAATTACTAATTCTAAACAGAAAAAGTTGGTAGTAAAGCTACTATCAATATAATACAGTGCCATAAAAAATTATGGAACACCACGTGACTAATAAAATGGGGCATTTTATTCCGGTTATTGGCGACATTCAAACAATAGCAGTTTTTTAAGTTTTATTTAAATAAAATTTTCATTTAGTTTTATGTAAATTATGTAAAATGAAGATTTATGTAAATTATAAATAAGTATCTATTCATCTATCTATAATGACCTGTAAATGTTTGTTCCTGGGTTGTGAAAAAAATTAATATGTAAATTAGATGTATTATATACGGCAATTACAACACATCTTCTTTAATTTCACATGTTTCTTTAATTTTACTTCACATTTTAATTATGTTACTATTAGTTTATAAAATAATATTATGTTATTGTTATAATAAATATTATAACAAACATAGTAGATATTATATTATACAATAAATGTTATAATCTTGTTACAATAAATATTATATTATTCTCTCGGTAAGCGGAATTAAGAATATCCTGATGTTTTGTTTTTTGAGAGATTTAATATAATTTAAATTTTTTGTCGCTGCTATTTCTATTCAGTGTACCAATTAATATTAAAAGTCCTATCTCTCTGTATCGATCGCTGTTTAGTAAATATTTCATATCAAAAGTAGGTTTTTAAAAGGCTTACTATCGAAATTTAAAGTATGATTTTTTTTTTATCAAATTATTAACGATGTTACCTATTACATATGAGTGTTATGACCAATCGAACATTATTTGCAAATTCAGTATTTGTTAATTGAATTTTGATTAGGCCATTATTGATCAAAACATAAAATAAACAGGAACCGTTGGAGACTTAAAAGTACTACCTAATACCATAATTATTGCCTACCCTCGCTACACGTATTGTCTATGAAGACGTATGTATTAAGATGTAGAAGTAATGATTATCTTGGTCAAAAAAGGATGAAGGTACGAACTACATTTGCTGAAGGAGAAGCTTACTATTCATAATGTACACTATATTACTAATATCTAAATTACGATTTAAAATAAATAATTTATGTAACAAAATATAAAATATAACGCGTGTTTATTGTGGTATTATTAATGTTAGCGAGTAAATCGTACATTCCAGGTCGTACCTACGTCTATGTGCATAAAGGTAGATATGAAATTAAATGATACAATTTCATATCAATAAAAATATGAAAATCATATTTGTATCGATAATAATCAAAATTATCTTCCACATGTGACACCAGAAAGTGTCAGTAACCTAGCGACTATCTGCGGTAAGAGGAAGGGTTTATGTTCAGTAGTTGCACACTTTCACTGTAAGCTGTAACGAATGCTCACTGACGTATACTTTATACCAAATTAAATTAATATTATTGTTAAACTTAAAAAAGTCACGAAACTTCTTTGGCATGCTACAGTGGAAATGTAGGTAAGTGGTTTTGTAACTACGATGTAAGGTATTCAATACAGTGGTATCATGAAGTGTTAAAACGCGTGTTACAGAACATGTCGCGATTGAGAAATACAAAACTCGTTTAAATGGTGCCAAGGAGTGCTTAGGAAAATCAAAAATATTATATATAATAACATTTAATATAGTCCCATGTAGTGCGACCCGCTCACACTAGTGGGTGTTCACACGTATTATTTAAGTGCGAGTAGCTTGCTAGTAAAATAACCGGCCGAGTTCACTAGCATGTATAAATGAGCCTATAGGGTTAGCATTTAGCAGGTGATTGTTGAGTTATAGTTCACAGCGCTTTATTAGGTACATAAATTACTATTTAATTTTTAAATTTTAAACATTTTTCTGAAATTTATTAAAAAATTCCAAGGTGGGTACTGCCCAGTCTGCCCATTTCCAGGAACAGCGGCTGATAAATAGATTTCAGCTACAATACAAAACTAAAATAAATCAATAACATAACCAACTTTCAATGATAGAAAATAAATAAAATTGATAATTTTTAGTTAAAATTTTCATGATTTTAAAAGTAATAATAATAGTAGTTTTCAATAAAAATTTATCGAAACAAATTGTAATATACATAATAAAAGTTATTTACTAATTAATGAATATTTGTTATAAGAAATAATTTTATTAACATTATTTATTTATATTGTATAACATTAAATCTTAAAATTAATTGCCTTCATTATCTAAATACAGATTTACTTTTCTCTTCATATTTTCATTGTTACTAATTAACCGTTATATTTTCAATGTATTTAATAATTGTCGCTTGTTGAAAGATCAAAATTAAATAAATAATACTGTTAGCCGATAAAATATTGATTGCAAGAGGTAATTATGAGAATAGTTTAAAATATAAAATTATTGATAAACATAACGCGAATCATTAATAAATCAGTATATCTAGAGGGAGTGCTACTACTAAAGTAAGTCCAGTTACAATCGAAAATGCGTTATTAATAATACTATAATTAATTAAGCTAAAACAATTTTGATTACTAAAATTTTATGAGAACATAATTTAAGAAATGACATCTTTACGATAAAAAATGAATGGATTGAATATACAATGAATGAAATTTTCATCAGACGTCGGTTGATTACACTATTTTACTAGTACAAAAATTCATATCAGCTGCTGATCAAATTCTACCATGATTTTTTGGTATTCATTTCACACCAAATCGGTGTGATCCCGTAGATACCTAGTTCAGCGTGAATGCGGTGTTAAATTGTACAGGGTGAGGGAAACTCGATGTCTCAGCTCTATTATAAGAAAAGAAAAAGCGATAGAAAAAATCTGAAAAGACGTTCTTAAATGAGATTCAGTAAGGTCCATTTTAAGCAAAATTTACATATTTTTCGATATTTGGAAACTCAAGGAATGACGTCATCGAATTATTTTTTCCCAAGAAACATACCCATATTTTAGCATATTTAAGAAGATCCAATATTTATGAATACATTTTGTAATCTTTTTCCGTTAAAAAATTATAAGCAAATTTGTAAAAAAAAAGTATTGTCAAAAATTCGCAATCGACAAGTAGCCTTTCGAAACAAATAGCAAAGTCGCATCTGTCAATAATTAAACATTATTAATTAGTATTATTTATTAATTTAACATTACAAAACACGTAACATGTTACAACTATTACCACCGAAGGAAAAATCTGTATGTAGGCAATCACTACAACAAATTTTCAATGTGATCACCTTCTATTTCTAAACACTTATCCAATCTCCGCTTTACTTCTCTCACTGAAGTTTTACGAAACATTTCTCTAGATAGTTCATTGTAAGCATTTCTGATTTCTTCTTTTAAATGTTCGAAGTTAACAGATGGTGTTCTGTAAACTTTATTTTCCAAAGTTCCCCACAAGAAGAAGTCTAGTGGGGTCAAGTCCGGTGATTCAGGCGCCCACTGTATCGGTCCATTTATACCAATCCAATTTTCTCCGTAAGTTTCATTTAAATATCGTTGGACAATTCTTGCTTTATGCGGTGGAGCTCCGTCATGCTGGAAACACATGTTTGCTTGCAGCTGTAATGGCACACTTTCGAGAAGCACAGGAAGTTGTTCTTGAAGGAATTGCAAATATCGCTCACTATTTAAAATTCCTTCGTAAAGATATGGTCCAATCAAATGCCCATTAATAATACCACACCACACCAAACGTTAATTCCGAAGTGTCCTTGGTTTTCAATTGGATTGATAAAATGTGGATTTTCAGTAGCCCAAAAATGTTCATTTTTTTTATTGGGCTTACCGTTACTAACAAAACGGCTTTCGTCCGTCCACAACACATGCTGAAAAAACCGATTATCATTGATCTCTAAGTTTACCATCACTTGGGCAACATAATTAATTCTTCGTTGTTGATGTTGATCTGACAAGTGTTCTAAGTTATGAATTTTATAATCGTGGTAACTATTTTCTTTACAAATTTTTCGCATAGAACTATATTTTAAATTCAACTCACGACAGGCTTGCTGAATCGAGTTCCTTGGATGGTCTTCAAAATACTGCAAAACAGTGACAACAGTATTGTCAGAATTGACTCTTTTAACAATTTTTCTTCGCTTTCGAGAAGAAAATGCCTCGTTATTTGCACGTAAATTATGTTCCAATCTTATAAATATTTTTAAGCTTGGAATAACACATTCGGGGTATCCCTGGGCGTATAACTGAGCTGCTCTTCTAGGGTTCTTTTGAGATTTCCCATAAACTAATAACATATCGACTTTTTCGTTGTGCGTGAACATTTTTCAAAGTCAAATGACAACAAAACAATATATGCCAGATGTGACTTTGCTATTTGTTTCCAAAGGCTACTTGTTTAAATCGTGACGATTGCGAATTTTTGATAATACTTTTTTTTTAATTTGCTTATAATTTATTAACGGAAAAAGGGAACATTTTTATCTTTACAAAATTTGTTCACAAAAATTGGCTCTTTTTGAATGTGCCAAAATATATGTATGTTTCTGGGAAAAATAATTCAATGACGTCATTACTTCAGTTGCCAAATATGGAAAAATATGCAAATTTGACTTAAAATGAAGGTCCATTTTAAGTCAAAATTCAATTCCATTTAAGAACCTATTTTAAAATTTTTTCTATCGTTTTTCCTTTTCTTATAATAGAGCTGAGACATCAAGTTTTGATCACTCTGTACATTGCATTTCAAACAGTATTATATATAACAACATATAGTATAATTATTCATAATATATTATCGTGAGAAGCACAAAACAGTATAGCAGTTTAATTTTAGAAGAATCATTCTCAGTCCTCATTTTGAGAAATTAAAAATTTTAGTTAAAGAACTGTATCAAATAAATTGATTAATTATTTTTATTTACATTAGAAGTTCTAAATTTATTCAATAATTCTTGTCTGTCTTTCCTGAAAGAAATTTAGTGCAGTATAATTCTAAAATTTGCAATATTATTTATTATGAGTTGTTATAAAAATCTGTTCCCCGACAGGAAATTCACGAGAATCGGGATAAAGCGCAGTAGTTTACAAAATGCATATAACAGATCAAGTACTGTCTTTGATCAATATTATCTGGCACAAAAATGTTACATTTTTAAAAGATGGAAATAAATAAACGTTTTATAAACCGGATTTATAATCCCCAAACATTCAAAACAACAAAATTACAAAGAACACAAATTCTGCATATGGATTTTTTTCATTTAATTTATACAGTAAGCAAACAGATTTTTGGAATATAAAAGTATATATTTTATATAACGTACATAATAGTTTAATTCTATTAAAATTCTACAATTGTCGTACTGAATTTAGTTTATCCTTATTTGACATTTATAAACATCAATATTTAAAGCCAGGATATTATTAGGTATTATAAGAATATACGATTAGGACAAAAAATATATCATAAATAAGATAAGAAAATATATAAGATATTGAAAACGCGTATTATAAGGCTTCTGTATAGTCAGATAAAAATATTATGTCCTAAGACGTATACTCGAGCCTTAATTTTATGCGATAACCTGTATATACAAACCCTAAAATACAAAATAATTTTAAAAATACAAAAATTTTCTTCTATCGATTTCAGGCTATATTAAATAACGTGACTAGGAAGAAAAAATAAGAGATATAATTTTCACCTAAATTAATAAATTAATACAGTAATGATTATACTTAATATTTTAATTATATTTATGCTGTAGAAATCAATATTTTTTAAGCACCAATTGTCGTGTAATCACATATGGAGTGACAGTCCAGGATTTTAAAGGCAGTGATAGATTAAGGATTTTACAATTTATCAGTTTTGAAATCAGTCAATTAACATCACCACATACGATGTTTAACTTATTTTCTCAGAATTAAGTGAAACCTCTGTATATGTCGAAAGCAATTATTGTTTTTTATAAGATTATGTTTTTATAGCAGAAATATAATTAAAGTAAATATGATTAGTATCCAAACAGGGAATTTAGTTTCAGCGAGAAAAAAAAATGCGGGTTATATTTTAACTAAAATTTAAGGGAATTATAAGTAAGCATTACCGATCTTTATAATTTGCAACTAGATATTATTTTATACCATTCAAACTGAATTTCAACTTTCTAACTTCTTAAATTATAGAGATATTGCATATAAAGAAAATTCTGAAGCACACTGTATAGGCATTAGAAATAGTCATTAGTCACTGTATAGTCATTATTCATTAGCATTATGAAAAACAAATTATATTACCTTTGACGTACAAAAACAGCATTCAAATTCGCTAGGAATATCGTCTATTTTTTCAAATTTCTTCATGGGATCTGATCTTTTGCTGTCCACCTAAAATACAAATTAAAATGGAACAATCAGTAAGTTAAAATGGTTGCATTACAATGGTTAATTATATATTTAATTATGACACTGTGTTTTGTTTATATAATTCATCGATTTGCTTATATATAAATTATCTAATAAGAAAATATAATATGACTTGTGCATAGGTTTGTCAAAATATAAATTATGATAGGTTCATGTAATTTCTCTGAGAAAATTTCCCAAAACTTAAAGTAATTTGTTGTTTACCTATTTGGAAGTTAGAGGTCTATTGAGTAATAGTAACATTAGTAGGAAATACTGGCTATGTCAGTTTAATGGTTTTATTATGAATGTTATTGGTTTATATTCCGCATTTTATTAGATTTATTATTAAAGTACCTTTTTTAAAATAAGCGTTTTTCAACGCTAAAGATCAATTTACTCTTAATTTTTGTATGTATGCGGTATTTACAAGGTTTAATATCATAAAATGGTTTTCTCTTTAGAAGACGATACAATTATACTTGATGCTTACTTTTGAAGTGGTCATCGAGATGTAATCGGTTGGAAATACTCCATCTATGGTTTGAAAAAAATTCCAAATCTTGAAGAATTCGACTACGGACTCTTTTGCACAGCATGTACGACGATTGGTGCCAATATTTCAAAATACTGGTAGTGCAAGCGTAAATCATGTGCGAGAAAGAGAAGGGAGTTTTGTTGGAAGAAAGTCTGAAGGAAGATGTTTGTGAACATTCAACCGATAGTCTAACTAAATATTTACATCAGCTTACTGCTTAGACATGTAAATATATAAATATTTATATGTTTTTAGCAATGTAGTTCCGTACACAGAGCGGTAAAAAAGTTACAATTGCATCCGTATAATGTTATTGTAGGGTAAGAAATATTAAGTCTTGATTTTGAGAAACGAGTGTACTGTCACCGGTTCAACAGTAATTTGAATAATAATGACTTAGGTCAAAACGTTTTTTACTGATGAAGCATGGTTTCATTTTAGTAGTTAAGTAAATTCACAAAATTATAGTACCTTGTATATAAAGCATCTTTAAATTTTAATCAAGCTTACACCCTATTAAGGTTGGACTTTGAATGGCCGTATTGGTCGCAGAACAACAGACCCGATTTTTTTCATCATCATTAGGTCATCAGTCCTAAGACTGGTTGGACGCTAACCTCCAGCTTCTCCTATCTTGTGCTACCCTACGCATTTCGCTAATTGTGCTACAACCTACATCCCTTACTATTTGCGAGCAGTAGTCTAATCTAGGCCTACCTCTGCCTTTCTTCACTCCTATTTCTGCCTCCAAAATATCGCGGACTATTCCCCCATGTCTCAGCAAGTGGCCTACCATTCTATCTCTTCTCTCCGATTTTTTTATGATACTATAAATGCACAATGTATATAAATAAAGATCTCATCGTAGAACAATATACCCATTATCTTTGTGACACCATAAATGCGGAATAGTATCAAGGACTGTAGACTATTTTATTGAATGACTGCATGACGATAAACTGCAAAAGGGTCAGTTTCAATGAGACAATGAAACAGGTCACACTGCTGTGAGCTGTTTTTTTTATAATTTTACAAACACTTGTAACCTTACAAATTCTTTAAGCACTTTGTGATGATTGAATAATTGACCGTAATCTGTGACCCCACGATCATTCGATTTGCACCGTTAGATTTTTATTTATTTGGATCATTAAAAAAATCTGTTTATGTAAATCGTTTGGATCATTAAAAAAATCTGTTTATGTAAATTGTTTAAAAGATTTAAATGACCACTATTTTTTAACAAAATTATGAATATTTCAGAAAATTTATTACAAAACATTTTAAATAATCCTCTAGTTGATCTATAAATCAAAACTAGCAGATAAATACATAACTGAAAATAATATAAATTATTTTTATTAAAAACAATATAAACTATGTATAACGTAAGTAAATATAATTTTTCTATTTAGCCTTTAATGCAGTGTTTATAATTATAACAGAAATTTGATTCTGTTAACATTTAAATATGCCAATTTAAATATACTCGAGTATATATACAGATAATGCATATGCCTACAAGGTTGGTGTAGGTCAGTCATACTGGTGTAAAAAATTTCTTGTACAAGTTACGTCATTCACTATTTATTTCTTATTTGACTACTGATAATTTAAACAACACTTGTGTAAGTATAGGACCAACACTAATAAATTTAATAAACGTTTTTGCACTTATCATTATTCAACATCCGAAATAAAATTACCGAGACTGCTTTAGGCCAATCGGTCAATTTATGACATGGGTCTTTTTTTGATCCTAAACTGTTATTTTCACTTTGTAAAGAGGCTTTTTATACGTAAAAACCTAAAAACGACCCTCGACCCCTTTCTCGTGTTTCTGCACAATCAGACAAGGTTTCAATTTTTTTTTGGATTTTATTTTTTGAAACTTTGTCTGATCGTGCAGAAACACGAGAAAGGGGTCGAGGGTCGTTTTTAGGTATAATTCAATGCGGGGCTTTAGCCCGAGGAGTAGTTGTTTCCTATAGCAATTATGTAATAGCCTTGCTATTCGGGAACTACTTGATAGCCGCTTGGCGGTTTTGATAGTTCCTTTCTCGATTTCCGATTTATATGTTGCTCTACGAATATTGTCTTACTCGTCATAATTATTCAATCCTTATAAGAAACACCCCATTTCGCAACTTAAGTACAATTAGTCCACAAATATGTGTACGGAGAATACGAATATGTACGCTTAAGTGGAGAGAAAAGCATATTGTATATATGACAAGTCAAAATGTTATATTTTTATTGGTAAAACATGTCGATTACTGAACTTGGTAAAACATATATATATATATATATATATATATATATATATATATATATATATATATATATATATATATATATACACGAAATTCTAGGTAATTTAATGAAATTATGTACTTATATTAGTTTATAAACACCTGACTACAGTCAACAATGAGAATCCAGCGAAAACTTTACTGGACAACCGAAGAACTCGATATTAATTGTGACAGTTAATATGAAGACAAGGTGAAATGGGATACTACCAATAAGAATATACTAACCTCGTAAGTAACTAAGTAGAGCTTCCGTTAAGCGTATAGGACCTAATTCGTCTGTGATAACAGATGGATATGGAATCAGATCTTCTAGTACAAGGACCAAATAATGAAGCAGTTAGCTGCTATATTATAGCTAACTGCGGCTATATAATATCTACTGTATCAAGATCGAGAAAGCGACGAAGCCCTTGCTATATTTGAATATATATTGGCTTACATATAGCCGATTCAAACCTCCAATCAATTTACGTGTACGCGACAAAAGTTTCGGTTATAAAGTATTCGTACATTTTGTAGTCTGATGGAGAGATATATTTATAGAACTCCCAGTGCTACATCCTACTGGTTATCATATTAATTTGAAGAATCAACCAGCGAAGAACCAATCTCATCGCAGAAATTTGGAAGAAACATTTTATTATTTCTTCGATGAATGATGCCATAACTGTATTCAACGGAAATATAAAGTATATTTCTGCTACTAATTGAAGCATACACTACTACCAAACATGAGTCAACCGCATCAAGATAAGGGGACGAGACCGACCAGTTGTTACCAGAATCACTAATCTATAATCCACTCGAATCGTATACGATCAAGGAAGATGCTTCGCTAGCAGCAAATTTGATTATTCTTGTAATTGCCTTTGAGTGCACAGGATGTAAATGTTAAAAAGAAAAATGTGCGATGTAAAAGTTTAAGTAAGACTATTTTCACAGCCGTTAAATCGGAGAGTATAGGACGTTAATAGGATTTTCTAGAAAAATAGATTTGACCGTGTGTCATACGGTTGCGTGGTACTGAAGTCTGTTACGGTGTATACAAGTAACAGGTTTTAGACCAGCAAAATTGTTATTTAGTATTCAAATTCACTTACTAAATTTATATAAAATTGTAGATTCTAGTTTATTAAATTTTAGTAATTCTATGTCACTAAAAAACATTCCAAATATCGTCAATGAAAATATACGAGAGAATAGCACGTAAACATAGTGATCACTTGAACCTTGAAAAAGCCATATTTCAACCATTTAAGGAAGGCGAGTTTATATTTAGTAAAACTAAAGAATGTTGATAAAACTTGACAGAAAATCTAGAAGTTGATTTAAGATATTAAGCGAAAACATTCTCCAGTGAAGGCAAAAGCTAGTTGTTTAAGTTTATATATATATATATATATATATATATATATATATATATATATATATATATATGTATATATATATATATATATATATATATATATATATATATATATATATATATATATATATATATATATATATATATATATATATATATATATATATATATATAACCAGTTACAAATAAACAGTTTTAAAACCTTAAAACGAACTTTTTCGGACGTAGAACATCTCTATCTCTAAATTGAGTGTCTGAGAAAAAATAAACACACAAATGCAGAATATATGTTTTGTACGACAGTTTTACTTTTTTAAAATAGTCCACCATCGTGCTTTCTCATGACCTATGGACAGGGTGGGGTGTATCCTATCCACCTCAAAATTAATAGATGTCGACTGGTAGACGTCCTTAATCATAATCAGTCGAAACTCGATCGATCCGACACGATTTAATTGAGGGATCGTGCTAACAAAAAAAAATTCTTAGATCCACCATTGTGCTTTCTCATAACCCATGTATATGGTAGAGTGTGTTATATCCACCTCAAATTCAATAGATGTAGTCTAGGAGACGTCCCCGATCAGAATCAGTCAAAACCCGATCGATCCGATACGATTTAGTTGAGTTATCGTGCTAACAAGAATAAATTCCGACGACAACGACACACACAGCATTTTTTAAAAACCATTTTATTTGTTCTTAGGCCGAAAAACGAAAAATAAACCAAAAAGAATTTTTTTTATTTTCCTTTGCACGATTGCATTACTTTTCCGGAGTGCGGAAAAGTAAAATACCAGAAGAAGAAAGTGACATTCTCTTAGACGTCGACAGTGAGAGTCAGTGTCTGCCAGTAATCTAGATAAATGAGCTATCTAATACATAAGTATATAAGAATGTGAGTTAATTGCAAGTATGAGACGAGAGACATATACATACACGCACATGCAAACAAGTTATAGTGACTTCAATTACATCGAATGTAGTGGATAATAGTGTAGCAATATATTAAATAAAAGAGTGACAAATATTTGAAAGATGTGGTTAGCGATAAGAAATGTGAATTCTAGTTTTTGGATGAATTATATCAATAAATGGAAAAATTTCCTATAAAAAATATTTCTTAAAGGCATGTAGAAGTAACACGGAGGAACGTCAATAGTGACGGTTGAAAGTAATTTCTTTTAGATTCGTAAAATAATTTAAAACAGAGATAAAAGAATTTTTTTAAAGAATTAACAGAATAAATACTCGTACTAACATTAAGTTAACTAAGAGCTATTTAAGATTATACTAAAGACAAAGTCAAATAAATAAGGAAAAATAAGCATAAATTTTAAAGTCTTTTTTAATTTATTGTTTATCTACACGTATTTATAGTGTAATAAGTAAATTTGATGTATAATATATTGGATTGAATAGGTTACCATCCATTGATGGTAATGCACATTCACTCACCTAAGTCTTCTGGCCATAGTCTTCTTAGTCAGCGTTCAATCAGCGGTCATTGATTTAAGTCTTGTGTAAGTGTGTTGGTGTATTCTGAGTTGCGAATTGTGTATCTGGTGGCACGTGTATTCATAACGTCTGTATTAAATAAGACCTTCAAATGATTATGAAGAGTATAATTGGATATATACCAAGGGGCATTTGTTATCATACGGAGAATTTTAGATTATACTGTTTGTAGGATTTTGGTATTTGAGGGTTTGCTGCATCTCCACAGTTCTATCCCAGATGTCCATATATCTCAGTATGATTTTGTAGATGACTAACTTATTTTCAAGAGACAACTGTGACTTCCTGCCTATTAGTCAGTATGTATCTCTAATTTTTATGTTGATTTGTTGTTTCTCTGCTTTAATGTGTGCAGACCAGTTAAATTTTTTGTCTAAATTAAGTCCCATATATTTCACTTCTTTTTTTTATTGGAATAGGAGTATTGTTATTAGACAGTATTATTATGGGAGTATTATATTAGTGTTTGAAGATAAAATGGCAGTATCGCCTGCAAAGGCTGCAATTGTGGTATGTTCTGTCACTGGGAGATCTGTTGTGAAGATGATGTACAAATATGATCTTAGTACATTCCCTTGTGGCACTCCTGACTTTATAGGTAGTATCTAGTAGCTAAGCTATTATCTAGTTTTAGTTGAAAGTATTTGTATTCCATATATAATTTTAATAGCAGGTAGAATTAGTCAGAAAATGCATTTTCAGTTTGTATAACAGACCCTTATGCCATACCTTGTCAAAGGCTTGTTGGATGTCAAGAAAAATAGCTGCATACATCTTCTTCTCTTCTAGGCTTTCTTTAATGCTATCAACTAATCTGATACAACTGTTGTACAGTCGAGTGCTTCTCTCGAAACCCGAATTGGTGTTCGGATATTAGATCTTCTGTGGGAACCGTTTGTTTAAGTTTGACAAGAAGCAGTTTTTCGAAAATTTTCGCCATAACCGGGAGGAGACTGATTGGTCTATATGATGTAGCTTTCGTGGGTGGTTTTCCAGGTTTCAAAAGTAAAATGATTTGCGCAAATCTCCATTGCATGGAGAAGTAGCATAATCGAGGCATACTGTTACATGTTGTTGTTAACAGTACTACAGCTTTTTTGGGGAGATGTTTGAGGATTCCTTCAACTATGACATCATACCCAGAGGCCTTGTAGGAGTTGGTTTGTTTTAACATATTAAACACTTCAGTCGATGTGAAGGCTTTTTTTGTAGGAGGAGAAAGTTGGCATGCTATATTAAGGAAGGCGGTAATTTCTGAGTCGTCGTTGTCGGAGGGAATCGAAGTGAACACTTGCATGAGATGTTTAATAAAGACTTCTGCTTTTTCTTGAAGTGATCGCGCCCAACTTCTGTTTGGTTTTCGGATAGGTGGGGTTGCGACAGTTGGTCTTGTAAATTTTTTTGTTGCTTGCCAAATGGAATGGTCATCTTGTGACAAATTGGTAATATAAAATTGAAATATTTCATTGCGATTATCTTAGAAGGTTTTGGGAAGTTGAGTCAGTCTGTTTAAATTCCTTTTATCCTCAGGATGTTGTGTATTTCTCCATTTACGGCGAGCTTTTCGTTTTTCTTGTACTAATTGTTTTATGTGTCAGGGTACATTATAATATTCGTCTATGTCTTTCTTCTGTTCTGGGGTTGATCGATATGTTACTTCCTGTAGTAGGCTGGTAAAATATTTCACTGCTTTCTTAATTTCGTCGGTATTCTTTATATGGTGATTTAGTGATATACTTTTATTTGTGTACTTATTGTCATCATGATGGGACTGTGGTCAGAACTTAGGTCAAAATTTTATTCAATAGTGGTATGCAAATCTGAAACTCCTTTTGTTATAGCAAAATCTAATAAGTCTGGGATTTTGTTGATTGGAGGGCCAATTTGTTACCGTTGGTTATCCTGTAGAAAGATGGTTGAGGTTACTTTCTTGCATTGCTTTTAGTAGGTTTTGTCCTTTGGGAATAATTAGCCGAGATCCTCGGTAGCTTGTTTGGGGTTCCAGTCTCCAGCTAATACAAAGTGTGGTTCGAGCGATTCTAGAAAATCTTTATATTCATTAGTTGTTATATTGTGTCGTGGTGGGCTGTAAATTGCAGCTATAGTTAAAGCCTGAGCAGACGTTTGTATTCTAATTATTGAACTATGGATTTTTGCTGTGATGTATGGTTGTAGTGAGTAATGATTTAACGATTGTCATATTATGATAGCCGATCCAGCATGGGCTGTTCGTCAGGATGGTTGGCGTAATTTAAAGTGACATTAAAATGTGGTATTTTAACAACTGTTAGTTCTGCTGCGTGACTTTCTGATATTAATAATATGTCTACTTTATTGATTTTCAAGAATAGAATGATTTCTTGAACGTAGTTTATCAGCCCGTTTGAATTCCAGGCGGCTATTCTTAGTTGCATGTCCTTTACTTTGCTAACTTATTTATAACTGTGGACAGCATGACTAGGATCATGCTGTTTTAATTAAGTAATTGTGTGAACACGTTTTTGAACTCATTGAGGAAGCTGGTTAGTTTTTCGGCTAACGTGTCGTTGGAGTAGATTTCATGATTAACGGGTACGTTTGATGGTTGAAGTTCTACTGTTATTTGCGCATAACATTTTCTTGTGTTTTGGTTTGTAATCTGGATAGATGAATCATGTAGGTTGGGATTTGATATTTGATAAGGATGGTTATTTATCCTCTTTGGATGATCTCTATTTTTTGCATGAATGAGGTTTGGGTAAAGAGTATGTCTTTTATAGCTGGCTGGATGATTTTCGCTATATAATTTATAGGTGGCCGGTGTGTCTTTGGATTTTTTTCCTGAATTAACTATCGTGTGGTCTTCCGCATTTTATACAATTAAAAGATTTTCTACAGTATGACTTGGAGTGGCCATATTCTTGACATTTTGTACATTGTATTATTGTGCTTCTTGTTTTTGACGGTTCAACTGTTATTTTAGTATGTTATTTTTATTTGGCTACAGGTCTATAAAGAATTGAGGAATGGGATTTTTATTTACCCTATGAATTGCATTTATGACGTTTCTTACATCGAACTCTGCGTATATACTTATATATTTATCAATATTCACTCTGTAAAGGTCTCAATTCGACTCAATAAAGACTAGGCTATTTACTGCGTACCTCGTGGGTGGTCCTATATCACAGTTTTGATACTTGTTACCATTCTTGATGAGCTATACAGCTCGTCAAGAATAGGAACAAATCTCAAAACTGTGATATCGGACCGCCCACGAGGTGCGCAGTAAATAGACTGGTCTTCACCTAGTCGCATTGAGGCGTTTGCAGAATGAATATCGATGAATATATATTTAATGTGAATGTACACAGATTTCGATCTGGCCACGCGTAAAGTACATCATTTTCCCTCTGCATGCTGCTGCTCCTTCTTCTACGCATACCTAGAGAATTTTACACTTTTTCGTGTTCTTGAAGAGCAGTACATACTCTGCGATTTTTGCTACAAACATTTGACAGACAAATATATATGAACAATATTTAATCCTCTATTGCATGATTTATTTTGTGGTTAAAAAACTTTTTTGTATTTTTTCTTATCAAATGGCATTAGAAATAACCTATATGTAATTTTGCAAAATTTATTTTTTAAACAAAAAAATTGTGTTCATAATGTTCCCAAATGGGAACATTATGAACACAAAGAACAATTTTTTGAATTCATAACTTTTTAAACAAAAATATTTACACAATTTAATTACAATGAAATTGTTTAAAAGAAAAATTTCATGTGCAGCACAGTACACGTGATAGAAGTGAATACTTCTTTAGAATAGAGAATGAGAGAGATTAAGAGTGAGAGATTGAAAGAGAGAGAGAAAGAGAGAAAGAAAGGAAGAGGGATAATTTCAAAAGAAATATAACAATATAAAATTTGTGTAAAAAATATTCGGTTCATTCATTATCTACACTATCATCGGCTAGTGGTTTAATTGGTAATACTGATATGATTGGTTTGTGATAACTAAAATATGAAATATATATTCGTGATTCGATATTTTCTAGATAACGTATAAAAATTGCATCTATTGTTGTTCCGGATTTTGTTGTTGATTCTTTGGGATTGTTATTTATAAACAGACCAAATGTTTCCCGAAGAAAGTTAATCAACGTCAAAGAATCATTTGATCCAAAATTTACATTGAAATTTCCTCCGAGAATTAAAGGAATTTTGTCTTCGCCTCTTCCAAGTGCATTTGCACCTGTGTGGTTGTAAACCAGTAGGGAGCGGTGAATGAAATATATTATATCTTCTAGATTTTAACAAGTTAAACGGTTCAAAGATATTATCAAATAATCACAGAACACAGATGTAAATAACGTAAATAATTACAAAACACAATGATAAATATTCGGTACATACGCGTGCTGCTTCAGCTGTTAATATATATAGCGCCTGGACGCGTACATCTATAACGCGCGCATGCGCGACAATAGGGAGACGCGGATAGCCTAAACTGATATATATGATGTATAGCTCTCTTTCTCTCTATGTTATATATCTGTGTACTCTGTCTTGTAACGGAGCCTGTGTTTTAGGTATACCAAATGTATAGCTCTCTTTCTCCTTCTCTCTACGTTATATATTTTTTTTCTTTCTCGTGTAACGAAATATAGAAACGTTACATTTTTTCCAATTCACTCTCCATTCTCGTCAAATATGAAAACGCCGCCAAAGAAGTATTCACTTCAATAATTATTATGTTTATAGAGACACAGATGTACTTTACATTTTTCACACATTATCCTAGATTTTCCTTTGCAATTACGATTTTTACATCTTTCTCTGTTGTCAGTATGCAGAGGCCAATTCCTAGTATTGTTGGATATGATGGTGTTTGTTGGACGTAACTCTAAACATATTCGTTTAGGTGTAAAGTGTATAGACGAATTAGTCGGCGTTCTGGAACTGGGCCGTCCCCTTTTCTTTTCCAATGTCTTTCCATTCAAACATAAATCCTGCGCTATTTTGAAGTCCAGAAGAGACAAAGTATTATTTTTATTTAGTTGCCTGTTAATCATGTTAATCGTGAAAACAGCCAACTGGCATAATTTTATCTGTATTTTTATTAGCTTAGAATTACCAGAAAAATTTAGAAAACGCTTTAGCTCCTCAAATTTGCTAAGAGGCATTATGTCAGCAATTTGTTGTGTTCTGGTATTAGCAGACCAATATCTGAGGATAGAATGTTGTCTGATTAGAGACATTCACATTATTATCCCCAAAAATTCTTTTATTTCTTGAAAATCAGTACTTAGGGGTTTATTTAATCTCTCCTGCGTACTGTACAAGCACGTTTACTCGACTATTTCGGAAATAATATTGTCAGATATAAAAATTTGAATAGACTGTAAAATATTTTCCGGAAGATTACATTTGCCCAAGAATAGGTTTTGCTCTGGATCTCTTTCAGTTGTTGAGGCTTTCCAAGTTATATTTTCATTACTATCCGAAAAAAAAGAGTCTTGTATTTACAGGAAGACCAAATAAGTCAGTGAGGGAGACATATTATCTGGATCGTCATTATTCCTTGCTGTATTTCAAAATCATTGAAAACTTTTACTTTCACTGTAACAAAAACAAAAAACGAAGGATAAGTATGCTTATTTTCAATAATAATAACTTATTTTCATTTTTATCATCCGATAGTTCAGAGTCGTCACTATCTGCTGGAATATCACGTATAACTTCGTACCTTTTTCTAACATAAAATGTATTTGGTCTTATTTCTGGAAAATCTATTGTTGGGCTACAAAATAATTTAATACAGCTTCTACAAAAAATTTAAATACAAGAAATTACAAAAAACATCATAAAATTTTGTATGCACACTGTTCCCAATTGGGAACATGGAGGTTGTGCTATTTTGTGTTAACAGGTTAAACCCAATTAAATATATTTTACATAAGTCTACTTCTAACAGTTAAGGCTTTGTATAAAAAATTGAAACTTACCAAAAACTACTAAAAAACTATTATTTCTAGCACTAAAACTGCTAGAATAATAAAACACGAGTCGTCGTTGTGACAATATATCTGAAAATGATTCACAAATACAGCAAAAGCGATCTGTGTGAAAAATATATCGAAAAAAATAGAAAATTATATCAGCAAATAAAGTATTTCATATAAATTCCATTACAAAATGTAAGATGATGCCATTATACATGTTTAAAATGTGGTATTCCCATTTGGGGACATTATGCAATAGAGGGTTAAGTTTAAAATGTGATTATATTTTTTCTGCTATATTTGTTTTTAAGTGCATATTGAAACTTATCGACCGTTATGCTTTATAATAAAGAAAAATATTACAGTAAAATATGATTAGTTTTTAATCATAGTATAGGATTAAAAACATGAAATATTGTCATATATTGGTTTAACCAGCTTTATTCTTTAATTACCTGTTATTTTTTTTTTGTATAAATGAAGGATCAATAAGATTACCACACAAAAATGAAAGTAAATTGACACCATGTTAGCGCAGTAGTATGTTACCACTTTTTTAAACCTGATATGAAATAAATGCAACTGGCGTATTTTTAATTAGAAAAAAATACAAAAAAGTACAAAGAAAATATAGTAAAACTAATTGTATTTACAAATGAATTATTAAAATTAGTTACATGGATTAGTTTTAACATTACCTACTAATTCAGTATTATATTAAATTAAATGTTGAAAAAGATAATTTTCATTAACTAAACAAATATTTATTCTTCTTTTCATATTTTCGACTAATCAATCGATCGGCATTAAATTCTTTTAAAAAACTAATAGTTCTTGATGTATGCGCAGTAGCTCCTTGTTGAAAGAAACTAATTTGTAATTCATCGTCATGTAAACGGTCTAAAATTAATTTTCTAAAGTTTTCAGAATTTATCGTCTCCTGAAAAAAAGCGAACCAATTATTTATTTCTTCGACATTGCTAGCTAAACTTCAATTTTTATAGGGTACAAATTGGTTTCAATAAAATTATGTGGATTCTCTACAGCGCAGGTTCGATAGTTTTAACTATAAAAGCAACGTTTTAAATAAAACCAGTCTTCATCCGTGAAAAATGTGACATCAAGTAAATCATTATCATTTAAAGTTTCATTGAAACACTGACAGTATCTTATTCTTTTTCTATAACCAACGGGAAGTGTTGCACAGCAGTCATCTTATATGTAAACATAGTTCATTTTATAATGACTTATGGGACGTATCAGCTGAAAATCCTACAAACATAAAAATTGTTAATTACGTTTGATAATATACGTACATTGATAAAACTTTACATTTGGAAACAACTTAATGTTAACTTGAAAAACATAATGATAAATTTGCCAGAAAATAACTTAAACCGTTAAAACGTCTACTTTAAAATAAAATTACCCGTTTTAGTTGATAACTTTGATACAGATTTATTAGGACTACGATTCATTTTTTGTTGTATATCATTAACAATATTGTCAGTTAAAACAGATGGCATACCAGTTGATTTCCTTCATATACTACGAAAATAAACTTTTAGGAAAATAAAATTAAAACCCAGCTTTTAACAAAAAAAGAAACAAAATCGAACATTTTGAAACTACTGGTATCGAAATGGCTTGTTTCACGTCTTTTCCTTCACATTTTGTATATTTAAAACAAATGGTCAAAGGTCCTTCCTTACGATACAACAGAGCCCGTGGGTTCCTTTTAGAATCTGATAGAGCTAAGAACAGTTCAATACAGATAGAGGCCACATAAAAACAATAATATAATTTAGAATAGCAAAAAGTAGGCTTTTCAAAAAAGTAGTTACTCCCAGTACCGAAATGGCAAAATGGAAATATATGCTAATAAAAATAAAATCAATAAATTACTTGAAATAGTTATTTAATTTATCATACCACAAAATTTGATACACTGCTCTCTTTAAAGGCAAGATCAGATAAGAATGTTGTCATTAAACAAAAAACAGGTGATAACGGCAATAAAAATACCCACTAAATAACGCCAGACGATAACGGCAAAAATATACATATACCAAAAAATGCGCATCTAAAAAACAAAATTGACCGCTGTGAGCATTTTCTCCTGCTTACTTGATAGTGATGAAATTTGTTCCAACCTCTACGTGCTCACTATAACAAATTCTGTCTCTAAATTCAGAATATTTATAGAAAAGGATATAAAATTAGCTATGAACCGAGTTCTTGAGATAATTATCTGATTGTTAGTAACGTGCCAATGATCAAGGAGGGATAATTTTACAGAAATTATTTTTCAAAATCTCATTATATAACACAACAATAGATGCTATAATAACATATATCTGCTAAATGTGATAAACAACATTTTCTTCTTAACAAGATATTTTAAACGCGTTTTAAGAAATAAACATTAAATATGGGCTGTTTGTCAAAATATTTCTAAACTAATTTACTAGATTAATCAAATAATCCACTTACCAAATATTTGTTGGTATTTTCGGATGAATCCTAGGATAAAATCCTTTAAAAGAATATTGTTATTCTTAAGAACGACCAAGGTTCCAAAAAGTAGTAAGAAGAAATTGCAAATAATATATGTACTATCCCCGCTGTGTACAAAACTATAAATTAGGTGACTGTCAATCAATCGTGCAAAATCGTGTAAACTGCATTAATTCGAATAAAAAAACATCAAGTTCAAACTTAAATATTAATCATATGGTGTGGTATATTAAGTCAATAATAGCAATTAATGTTAAACTATTACACTGCATACAGAAATAGTATGAAAGGTTTGTGTGAAAATCGTTGATTTATTCATCTAATCTCGAAATGCTCGCTATCTCGAAGACTTGGTTAAATAAAAACATGTTTAATTCCAAACTGTTTGATTTAAATACATACGATGTACGAGGGGGCACCCAAAAGAAACCGAACCGATGTTGTAGTGGGGGGAGTTATTGTAGTACAGCGTTTTGCCGATAGGAGCATATAAAACTACAATTATTCTCGAGTCCGTAAGCCAAGCGTCGTCGCTAAAGAAGGTTCCGTTCGGTTTGTGTGAATTTTTTAGTACGAGTTATTTTGTGTGCTCGTCGTTTTTGCAATGGTTGATTTTCGTGAACAGCACGCGGTAAAGTTTTATTTCTTACTCGGAAAAACTGGCATAGAAACTCTAGAAATGTTAAAAACGGCGTACAAGGATGATGCTCTTGGGAAAACTCAAGTGTTTGAAGTTTTCCAATTTCAAAAGAGGTGAAATGTCAATTGATGTTGAACTTCGCTCTGGTCGTCTTTCCACGGCTCGAATCGATGAAAATGTTGAACAAATTCGCAAAATTATTCTAAAACATCGACGAAGAACTATTGATGAAGCTGTGGAGCTGTCTGGAGTAATTTGGAGTTCAGTTCAGCGAATTTTAACGGAATATTTGAGGATGAAAAGGGTGGCTGCCAAATTAATGCCTCGACTGCTGACTGCTGAACAAAAACAAGGCATGTTGTGCTTTTAAAGAAAAGTTTTGAAATGATCCAAATTTTTTTTCCAAGATCATCATAGGTGAGGAATCATGGTGTTACAGTTACGACGCTGAAACGAAACAACAGTTGAGCCAGTGGAATACCTCAAGTTCATCTCTCCCCAAAAAGCTCGTCAAGTGAAATCAAATGTCAAAACAATGCTGATTTGTTTTTTAGATGTGAGAGGGGTTCTCCATTCAGAGATTATTACACAGGTAATCAGGCTGTTTTGAAAAGATTGCGCAACTGTTTACGGCGGAAGAGGGCTCATTTATGGCAGTCGAATAACGTCTCCGCTCACACAGCCCTGTCTGTGCGCCAATTTTTGACTAAAAATGGCATGACCAGCATGAATGCAGTCAGTCGAGGCACAAATTTCGTAATCACCCTTTTGATCCCCAAATCTTTCATTAAAATTCGCTGAACTGAGCTCAAAGTCACTCGCGACAACTCTAAAATTTCATCAATGGTTCGTCGCCGATCTTCCAGGATGATTCCGTGGAAGGATCCAGACTGAGGTTTGTCATCAATTGACATTTCACCTCTTTTGAAACGGAAAACAACTTAAACACTTGAGTTTTCCCAATAGAATCATCCATGTAGGATGATTCTATCCTTCCATTTTTAAAATTTCAAGAGTTTCTGTGTCAGTTTTTCCGAGCAAGAAGCAAAACTTTACGGCCGCGCGCTGTTTACGAGAATCAGCCATTGCAGAAATGACGAGCATACAAAACAACTTTCACTAAAAGATTCACACAAGCCGAAGGGAACTTTCTTTGGCGACAACGCCGACGCGACGCTTGGCTTATCGCTTCGAAAATGGTAGATACTCGTATATATACAACGATCGGCAGAACGCGGTACTACAAAAATTCCGCCCACCATAACATCAGTTGGGTTTCCTTTGGATACCCCTCGTATTTCGCACTGATCGTAACCACACATTAACCAAAACTAAAGGCGGCGGCCGGCGGTTATACAACTAAGGAAACTTTAAATGAACATTTAATTGACTTATCCCTAACTGATATTTTAAAAGTATTATATTCGATCGATATTATTGCAATAAACAAAAACAAGATACTTTTTATAATCCTGATACATTATCCAAACACAAAAATACACGAGCACGAGATTCTGTTAAATACGCTGGAATATCTACATTCTCTATATGGAGTCAATTTGACAATAATCTACCGGACCTTTAATATACCAGATGTCCTAGATCGGTGATGGCGAACCGATGACCCGCGGGTCACAGCCATGTCACGGTTTTTTATGGCCCATGATATATTTCTACCATTTCCCAAAAAAAAAAAAAAAAATAAATAAATAAATAAATAAATAATAAATTGCATACATGTTAACTACATAAACTTAAGTATTTTGCGTAATCGCAATACACTAGCACGCACTTTAGTACGTAACTGTTAGGTTCGTTTTGAATACGCGGATACAGCAATCTGTGTTAGGTTATATCTGTAGACAAAAACAACATTACTTCCAATCTCATATTATTTTGTGCTTTCAACTGATAACAAGCTTCTTTCTATTTAAAACTGGATATTTTATTATTTTAAATATCAAAGTTATTTAGATATTAATCATGTCAGCCCCAGCAGTTAAAGCAAAATCACGTGAAACGGGTTCAAGACCTTACCCCAATAACTCCAACATTATCAAACCATCCCGAATGGTTTGATAATGTTGGAGTTATTGGGGTAATAAACAAAACACTGCATACTTTGCAGTAAAAATGTCACAACTCAAAGCTACAATCTAAAGCAACATTACGTTGCTTACCAAAGTACCACATAAAAATCTTGTAACATCTGTAACATCGGAAGAAAAAAGAACATTTTTCTCAACAACTTACAAGACAGCACTGACTTAGTTTTCCACAAAACACCAAAACATTATACACTACACTCGACGCGCGTTTCGCCAACAAAGTTGGCATCATCTGGAGATGGTTAAAACTCAGTTTTAATCATCTCCAGATGATGCCAACTTTGTTGGCGAAACGCGCGTCGAGTGTAGTATATAGGGGTTTGTAGAAAAGTAAGTCAGTATTATCTTTACACCAATGGTTCCGACCTACTCCAGTAAAAACTTAAAGAATACATTTCTCAAATCTATAACTTTAAACCATTTATTTTTCCGAAAAATAATATTACTGCTGCTAGCTAAGTAGTACATTGTATTGCTCGCAATCGAAAACCTCTTTCGGAAGGCGAGTTTTTAAAAAATACGTTTTTGGAATATAGCAACACATTATTTGTTGATTTCAAAGAAAAATATCTGATAATAAAACGCATAAATAAATTACCAGTTAGTCGTAATACAATAAAAGACAGAATATTGGCATTAGAAAAAATATCGCTCTTCAAATAAACAATGATTTAAAATGTGTCGAAATGTTATCAGTTGCCTTCGATGAGAGTGCGGACATTAGTGGTCATGCACTACTAGCAGTATTTGCCAGATATAAATCTAAAAATATGAGAAAAAAATTAGTAAAAGCAGTTATTTTACGCAGAAAAACCACCGATCAAGATATTTTTAATGATCTCAGTAAAACTTTTGCAAAATGAACATTGATTTGAAAAAACTTGTTTCAGAAACAACTGACGGCCGCAGCGTCCCTAGTATGGCAGGAAAAAATATAGGGTTCATAGAACAACTTTTAAAAAAATACTGAGCATTCTTTAATGGAATTTCTTTATCTTATTCATCAAGATTGTTCAAAACAAGGGTTAAAAAAAATTTCAAATACAATAATGCCAGTCGCCAGAAAAATTGTCATTTACATCAATGCAAGGTCTTTAAATAAGCGAGAATTCGCTCAATTATTATAAGTTGAGTTTCAATACTGTGGGGTCTTAATGTACAATAATGTGGTTGTCAGGTTTTAGAAAGACTCATTGATTTATTAGAAGAAATAAAATTGTTTTTGAATGAAAAAAACATTTATGATGAATTGTCAAATATAGAATGGTTACGCGACATAATGTTTTTATGTGATATTATAGCATTTCAACGGATTGACTAGGTTGATAGGTTGAATCAGTTTAAACATTTGAAAAATACAATGCAATTTATTTTGTACTCACATAAAATCGAATTTACTAAGTTGGAATTAAATACTTGGCTAAATATTGATAATTTAGAAATGGAATTAGCAGAATTTCTAAATAGCTTTATGTGGAGAAACAAATTTGACGATATAATTACAGAGTTACAGAAATAAAATTGTGAATATAATTCTGACAAAAATAAAATAATAGAACAAAGAATTGAGAATATAATTCTAAAGGAATGGAATTGCTTGCCAAGTACATTTAATGCAATGAAAAAACTAGCAATTGCCATTCCAACGATGTTTGGTGCAACATACGTCTGTGAGCAACTATTTTCTTCATTAAATTTTATAAAATCTACTCGGAGAAATCTACGTGGCAACGAGTTAACTGCTGCATGTGTTAAACTAGTGGATTTTAATAAATATGAACCAAATATAGAAGAATTGTCTAAAAACAAACAAGTCTCGCATTAAATATGCGAAATGTAGTTTCAGTTTTTATATCTTTTATTAATAAAAAATCTATATTTACTGTTTTCTTCATTATAAATCGAATGCACATTTATCAAAATTTAAATACCAAGGATGCAACATTATTTTTATATTATTTTTATGAAAATTAGTACAATTTTGACTCATGCTGTCAAATTTAAAAATAAAGTTATATAATATTGACCCACACGGAAAAAAAAAGGTTCGCCATCACTGTCCTAAATAGTAGTGGTCAACATACAAGATTACTAAAAACCTTCAGTGGATTCTATAATCTCATGTAATACAATCATATTTATAATTCCAATAATAGACTTCTAGATATGGTTTTAGCAAATTTTTTTTGTATTATTAAAATATGAAATGATGAAATTTCACCTGTCGATACGTATCATCCTCCGCTTTCCCATTGAACCTTTTA
The DNA here is from genome assembly GCA_037954035.1 of Rosalia funebris. Taxonomy (NCBI): domain Eukaryota; kingdom Metazoa; phylum Arthropoda; class Insecta; order Coleoptera; family Cerambycidae; genus Rosalia; species Rosalia funebris. The sequence continues at coordinate 2,654,329 of JAZFAV010000012.1, read as the reverse complement.
AAGTTGCTCAAAACTGTCGTTTCTCTGAATTACAAAAAAGGGAATTTTCATTGGTCAAAAAAGTTCATTGGTCGTTTCTCTCCGAAATTAAATCTACTGGTTACGTAACAGACAGAAACGTTTACAGAAAATTTTTATGAGAAAAATCTGTATAGCCGGCCTGGTTTATAAGGAGATTATAAAACATGTCAAGCTGAAGAAAACGGCCTTGAAACAGTACAAAATAAGTAAATTTTAACATGACTTTAACATGTACCAACTCTTGTAAAAAATTAATCCGAATCTGTGTATAAAAACTACATTCAATCCCTCGAAAATTATTGCAAAATTAATCGTAACAATTTCTGGTATTTCATTAATAAGTAATCAAAAAAAAAAAAGTCGTATCCCTCTTCTGTGATATATAATGACGAAAATATTGAACAAATGAACTAAAAATGTATTATAAATGTCTTGGTTTTTACTTTTTGTAAACGAGTTTTATAAAACCATTCGTCGTGACTGTCTATTCAAGTCAAGAAGTCATCCCTTATTAGCTTATTACATTTACCCACTGTCCGTACTAATATCACGGTAGCATCTCCTCTATACTATCTATAATACTGTATACTACATATTAATAAGAATAAGCAATTATCACAATATTGAAGCCTTGCTTGACCTGTAACATTATACAAATAGAGATTTTATTTAAACTCATAAGTGTATTATTATTTATAGATACGAATACATATTATATAGACGTGGTGTATTTATGCATTTTCTGTGAATCATTGGTCATTGTATTAATGTGATTTGTTATATCAATTAGTTAGATATATTATTTTAAGGTAATAATATATGATGGAAAATATTTTCCTCGGTTGTTGTATTTATGATTTTCAGGTCGTTTTTTATTGTTTGCGTCCAGGTTACTTGGGAGTCGTCCACGGTCTCGGTTTCCCTCATCTATGGAAAGCACTTGTTTAGTCATGTGATCATCCTCGCGTCTCATAACATGACCGTACCAACGCAGATGGGCCTCTCTCAACTTGTCGGAAATGCACGCAACCTTAAAGGTTCCTCGGATGTATTCATTTTTTATTTTGTCCAAATACGTGACACTCCCAGACCAGCGATCTTCATTTCAGTAATATGCATTTTCTGTTGGTCCATCATTCTAGTCGGCCAGCATGGCCTCAGGTCAGGACTCACCCAAGCCGCAACAATAATTTAAATATAAATAGGATACAGTGTTAGCATAAGATTAGTTTTAATCATGTGCAGAAGATGCCAATTTTGTTGGCGAAACGCGCGTCGAGTAGTGTATAGTGTTTTGTGGAAAGCTACATCAGTGTTATCTTCACACCAAAGGTTCCAACCCACTCCAGCCTGGCAGTGATCGTTCGCTTCTTCTCGCTGCATTGACAACACATGTGGTTATATTGTGTCAAAGACTTTCTCGAAATCAATAAACACAATATGAAGGTCACTTTTGCACAGCTTATGCTTTTCCATGAGTATTTTCATGGAATGAATGGCATCTATTGTACTCACTCCACTAGTGAAACCGCACTGGTTTGGGGCGACTTTTGTTATTTTTATAATCCTTTTTACAAGAACACTCTCAGATTTTTAAAGTATATGAGTTAGCTTAATATTTTTATAGTTCCCACAGTCAGCGACATCTCCCTTGTTTTTGTAAAAGGGTATCAGGTTGCTGATTCTCCACATATCCGGTATTTTAGCGCTTGAAACGATTATATTGAAGAGTTTCGTGAGCCGTGTTACTGCAGTCTTGCCTAGATGTTTCCATAGCTCGATTGGAATTTAATCCGAATCCGACGCTTTCCCATTTTTCATTTTTGCAATAGCCTGTTTGACCCCCCTTGATGTAATCTCGTTAATTGGTCCTTCCACAGGTGGTAGCGTCGTAGGTGGTTCCTGAGGGAACTCTTGAACTCTTCATTGAGCTTGAGTGCTTCATTCAAGCACTGGGGAGTGCTTGATAGTATTCCTTCCACTTTTTTTAATGACTTTATTTGTGGTCAATAATTTTCCGAAACAGTCTTTGATGTATTTGTTGCGTTTAATATATTTTGTGAAATTATACCGTGATTTAGCCAATTTGAATATCTCTGCATCCATTTTAGCGTTTTCTAATTGTTAGTAAAAATACTCTTGCGAGATAGCTTTTGTTATTGCTACGCACGTTTTCGCTTTCTTTTTTAGTAAATTATAAAACTATGCGATCGCTGTTCAGCTTGGTTTTCTGCCATTTCATAAAGGAGTTTTTCTTTTCCTTCAACTGTGATTTCACATTTTCATCCCACCACGTTGGGTCTTTGTTGTTTGTTAGTTTGCCTTTTGATCGTCCTAGGGATATTGTGGCTGCTTTTATGCAAAGCGCATGAAAATCATTCTAGAGAGTGTTACTATCTGTCCTGAGCCGTAACGCCTCTTCCAAGTATATGTTTACTTGATCTAAAAATGGAGCGTTTCATGATTTTGATATGTAATATCCCGTAGGATATTGTAAATAAATAAATAAAATAAATAAATTAATATATAAATTAGTCAATGAAACACATTTCTGTGGTTTTTTAAATACAACAATTTATTACATTACCTTAACCGCCTGTAGATGAATACATCATGAGAAATAGTGCCATCGTCAACAGGATATGGTGATTCTTTTTCGAATTCGAACTTGAATCTCGTTTGGAGTTGTTCCATATTCAAATAAGACATACTATGTTTTGTTGACGATCAAAACATTGCTATTGAAATGTATAAATTATGTAGATAGGTAGACTCAATTATATAAGTTTGTGTTGAAATAGGAAACCACATATCCTGCTAACAGTTGCAATATTGCCACTCAAATAAGAATATACCGGTACCTACATTAAAATACTGGTTAGGGGTAATAGGAATGTATAAAATGTGTTCAATTGATCATTAAAAAAATTGTCAATTAAGAGCAAGTTATGGATTTGAGTCAAAACATTTAAAATTGTTTGGAAGAGTCGCCAAAAAAAAATTAAGAAACAACCCGGACTGTAGGACGATGGATAGGACGGGAATCGAATCCGCGAATTTGAGATGTAAGGGAGGTTGGATGTACTGGAACGAATCACATCACGTCGGGGTCACCACTTTGGCGATAGTAAGGATAAAGAGTGCATATGCCTTGACCGGGAATCGAACCCGGCTCTCCCAATTGCCGGTTGGTTGCTCTGACCGCTGAGCTATCGAGGCACACTCATTATCCTTGCTAATGCGCCAGTTTAACGCGTCGCTACAGGCTTATATTATTATATAGCACAATATAATGACAGATAATTTCGACAAAGTATAGTAACGATATAAATTTAATGATCTATTAACGCCAGTTGTGGAGAATAGTGAGACCCTATTTCTATGGGAATTCTATAATCGTAGTAAAAATCATCAATGGGTAATTTTACACACTGATGTTACTACAATTGTGGGACCACTCTTATAAATCATCAAATATACAGGTAGGGAGGCTCCATAAATTAAAAAAATATATTGTAACGAATTTACTAGAAAGTTCTTTATTTCTCGAACACTTATTTACAACTCAACTATTCACAAGTCCAATTAACTAACTTACTTTCTATCTACTTTAACTTTATAAACTAATTTTCGCACTGTATATCACTTTCTTCGCACTGTATCGCTCACTATCGCGGTCCAAATTCAACTAACTGCTGGCCGGACACAATTCTTATATAGGCAGTGGAACGTCTCTCCAGGCGTTTCTAGATAAAGAACTTAGTATAGAACGGCACTGAAAGCAAATACCGCACGCTCTCAAGGTTTCGAATATTCCCGGCGTTCGGGATCGCTCGAAGCGTTCGTGACACTGCCCCCCTCCTAGTACTGATCGTCCCGATCAGTAGATCGTCCTCGGAATGGTGACAAGCGGTCGATGTGTGAACAACTTTCATTTTTGCGCGTGGCCCTTTCTGGATCCGGTAAACTAGGTCATTTATTCTGGTCACAATCTTGTAAGGACCCTCCCAGGATTTCTGCAACTTCGGACATCGGCCCTTTTTGCGAGACGGACTGTATAACCAGACTAGGTCGCCTTCTTGAAAACCTTCAGTATTCGTCCTTCGGTCATACCTTCTCTTCATTCAGTCGCTTTCAAATCTGGTTTTTTCTCGCATGGCCTTATGAGCCTCCTGGAGATGTTTCTCCAGGGACTGTAGGTAGTCTTCGGTTGTCATCGCTTGATCAGTCGGTCTTTCGAACAATAAATCCACCGGCAGTCTTAACTCCTTGCCAAAGAGAATGCGGGCTGGTGTTTGCCCAGTAGTTTCATGGACAGCAGTTCTATAGGCCAACAGGAACATCGGTATGTGTTGGTCCCAGTCCAACAGTTGGGACCAGTAGGTATGACGTAAACTTCCGACCATTTGCTGAAGTAATCCATAGCCACCAAGATGTAACGATTTCCCGATTCAGTGCGTGGACATGGCCCGGCGACGTCGATAGCAATTCGCTCAAAGGGAGCACCGACATTGTATTGCTTCATGCGTCCCCGGCGCCGAGTGTTTGGGCCCTTGCTGCTAGCGCAGACGTCGCATTTCCTGCACCAATCTTCTACGTCTGACCGACGTAGAAGATTGGTGCATTGGTGATTCCTACCCAGTAGAATCGTCCTTCACTTTACCCATGGTTTTAGCTACGCCAAAGTGCCCTCCTCCAGTTCCGCCGTGAGCATTTTCCAAAACCTTGGCCACTCTATTCTTGGGTAGCACCATCCGGACTTTCCCAAACTCTTTTCAGAACCCCGCCGTCAATAACCAGTGAGTCCCATTGAGCCCAGTAACATTTCGTAATTGCGCCGAGGTCGCTGATATCCGCCCATAATGGTCTATTCGCTCCTGTTTCTTTCCCACGCATTACAGGCCCAATATATTCGTCGTTCCTTTGATCCTCGGCTAGTATGTTGGCATCCCAATTTTCATCCGGCTGTACAGTTGTTAGGCAACTTGTCACTTGAGAGAATCCTTCCTTTTGCTCCACATTCAAACAGTGCCTGGCAGTTATCATTTGCACATGGCCTTCTAGACATGGCGTCAGCATTGTGGTGATGCTTTTCAGCTCTGTGCTCAATGGTGAAATCAAAGATCTGTAATCGCTGGAACCATCTCGCAATTTGCCCTTCTGGGTTTTTGAATTGGAGTAGCCACTTGAGAGAAGCGTGATCGGTCCTTAACAGAAATCTTCGTCCGTACAGGTACTTGTAGAAATGCTCCAAAGTCTTCACTAGGCGAACTTTTCTAGAACTTTGGCGAACCTTCTAGTATAGAACGGCACTGGAAGCAAATACCGCATGCTCACAAGGTTTCGAATATTCCCGGCGTTCGGGATCGCTCGAGGCGTTCGTGACAATATATATTTTAAATTGTGGGCACATGTGTGGTCATTATATGTGAAAGAAAACATTTAGAATATATTTCAGTATTTCTTTAGTTTACTTTTAGGGGGAAATATTCAATGTTAAGGTTGTCCTTGTTAGTATATCTAATATTACTAATATATCTCGTTAGTATAGTTTATCTCATTTTGTCCATAACCGTGCGGAATTCCCTTTCCCTGGAGATAAAAATAATGTATTAAGATATATTAATATATTCTATTACATAGTAATATCGTAAGTATTACGAGTTAGTTTAACCTAATGATTATATGTAACAAAAAGCATTTTAAACTTCCATAATTGCTGCATAAATGTTAGACTTTAAGAAGTTTATACCATAAATTAAATGTCGATTAACAAACAGTGCTATAGATATAACATATTTTCTCCAAATAAATTAAATGTGGTGTTTAATTAATATGGACTCAACAGATACGTATAACAATTATCAATCGAGCCCTATTAGTGTAAAATAAATATGTATGTATCTGCTCATACTAAATAGTTCAAAATAAGTTTTATTAATTTAATATCTAATGGGTTCTATGTCTTACATTTCGAAAAGTGCAATCATGCCATTGAAAAAGTAATATCTACATATCCATTTTTGAGTCACGTGGATTTAACAACAGTCAAATGTAGTATTTGTATAACCAGATTCCAGTGATTATAAAAGAGTAACCCTGACAGGTATTTTTATTTACAAAAGCACATTTCAAACGCTCACGTACAATGTAGCAAAACAAATAAGTGATTCGAAGTTCACTGCTGGTGATGATTCGTGCGAACCATTAGTTGTACCAAACATGCCGTGTAAGGAAATCGCGAACAATGTATTAAGAACGTTTTGGAGAAAATATTGTAAGCGAATTATACTCGATAAGAGTACTATAAGACGTCATCTGTATGTAGTTTACAAGAAAAAAAAATATGTAGAAAAAGTTAATTTTGGTTAACAATGAAGTTTGTCGACAAGAGTTTAGATTCAATAATTCCAAATCCCGTAGAAAAGTACTATTATTTACAAACGGTGCCACGTACATGCTAAAAACAGGGCGCACATTACAAACATGTGTACCTAAAATGCTTGATGTCACTTGTGTTTCACATGAATCGAGGCTATTGTTTTAAGCAAAATATTTTTATACTATCAGAAATGTGGTAATGGAGTTAGATGATACGGCAAGGTTTAAGAACTGCAAAATATTACTCCAAGCAGACGCTGACTTAATACGTGATTCAAATTTTATTGTTTCAATTAAACAACTAGAAAGTCATATATTCTGCAACTTTAAAATCAATGACGAACAAAGATGGTCGGTACGCTAATACAATGCGTGTTGGCTGATTCCATCGGATCGAGGTGGTCAGGAAACCCCGTTCTGTTCTTTCTCGTAGAGTACTTCCATAATGTTGTAAGATAGTGATGATTCGGAAAGAGACAGTCGAAAGGATACTAGAACACCAGAAGAGTTGAACATCAGAAGACAGGAAGACCAGACGATCAGAATACTATCAGTTGCTATCTACTTTCCAGCAACATCTGGAAAGTATTCACTGCTCTAAACACTCTAGAGTAGCGTTCTTCAAACTTTTTTTGCCCTGACCAGGTTACTTTTACTACCTCTTCATGACCCACTAAAAGATTTATTAACTATCTTAGTGTATAGACAAAATAAAACACATTTTAATGTCTACATAAGTACATATATGATATAATTAAAACGTTAATTTCTAACAATGTACTCGTATTAAGTATATTGTAATTATATTAGTTGACTACTATTAGTGAGAAGTATGAAGCTGTTTATTTTTAATTATGAACCTTGTTTAACAACAAGGAGACAATTCTGCAACCCCCTATTTTATTTTCGCGGGTCGGTGCGGAGTCGCAACCCACCATATGGGAAACGCTGCTCTAGACGGTCTATTGTCATAAACCTAAATATGACTCGGATATAGTTTGTCACTACTATTCAGGCAATTCTAAAATAGTAGCCGGTGGTCATCGCCATGCATAGCATTCAAAGTAGGGGTTGCGAACTTAGGGGAATTTTTGATGACTTAGCTATCCGCCTTTTTTTAGGCGAGAGTCATTTATCACTTGTTTTCCAGGCGATATCTAAATTATTACGAAAAAATATTATTGCTACAAGGGAAATTTATCTGACTAATGATTCCATAACACTGACTTAGTTTTCCATAAAATAGCAAAATACTATACACTACACTCGACGCGCGTTTCGTCTACAAAGTTAGCATCATCTGGAGATCTCTAATCATCTGGAGATTATTAAAACTAAAACTGAGTTTTAATTTTAATCATCTCCAGATAATACAAACTTTTTTGACGAATCGCGCGTTGAGTGTAGTATATAGTGTTTTGTGGAAAACTAAGTCAGTGTTATCTTCACACCAAAGGTTCCAACCTACTTCAGTAAAAATAACTCCATATCAATGCCGTTATTTTGTGTTGTGTTCTATTAAAACTTCTTATACTTTTCTCTAATAGGTAACTTGTGTCATAATAATAAATCTATCTTTTCTAGTTTCAGAACAAGCTAGTTCCTACATATATTTCTTTTTTATTTTATTTGTAATTACTTCTTTAATCGGAGGCCTAATTCCTTGTATTAATCTATTTTACGCAAATGTAAATACCATATACTACGGTATTCTTGATAGGTTAACAGTCCTCTATTCATAATTTATTGTATCTTGTGGGACATAAGTGAGAGTTTTCATATTCGGTTACAACTGATAAAAGTATAATAGCAGTTGGTGGCTTACTACCACTGCAAACGTTTTGTTACTGTTGAAAATAATTAAGGGCTCGGCCACACAGAGCCCGATCTACCATCGCGGGCAACGTTCTCTGTTCGCATCAGTCAGGCGATCTAGATACATAATGCAATATTGCATCATTCATGTTACACAGAATGCGGTTTGTCGCAGCGGGCCAGTCTAGATCGTAGCGTAAAGCGATACAGTTGTACATAATTACAAAATATCTCGCAGTTGAGTGGTCAGTTCCAATCAGATTTCTCTCGCAAAATCACTTTATCAAAATGAGTAAACCTACAGAATTATTAATTGAATAAACAGTTGTAAAACCTGAAAACGGACTTTTCCACACGTAGAACAATATCTATCTTGAAATTGAGTGGCCGAGAAAAAATAAACCACCACATAAATGCAGAATATGTTTTATGCGACAGTTTTACTTTTTTCAAATAGTCCACCATCGTGCTTTTTCATAACCCATGGGTGGGGTGTGTCCTATCCACCTCAAAATCAATAGATGTCGTCTGGTATACGTCCCTAATCAGAATCAGTCGAAACTCGATCGATCCGACATGATTTAATTGAGTGATCGTGCCAACAAAAAAAATTCTCAAATAGTTCACCATGTTGCTTTCTCATGACTTATGTACATGGTAGAGTGTATTCTATCCACCTCAAAATCAATAGGTGTCGTCTGGGAGACGTTCGCGATCAGAATCAGTCAAAACCTGATCGATCCGACACGACTTAGTTGAGTTATCATACTAACAAATTTAAAATGCCGATGACAACGGCACACACACAACAAACATTTTTAAAAAACCATTTCTTTTTTGGTTTTTAGGCCGAAAAACGAAACATAAGCCTAAACAATTTTATTTTCAATTTTTCTTTACACGATTACATTACTTTTCCGGAGTGTGGGAAAGTAAAAAGTGCGAAATATCCGCATTTATTTGATATATCGCATCAATATTTTAAAAATGTTGTTAAAAAGGCTGATGCATGGAATGAAATAGGTTTGTTCCTCAAAACATTCTCGGGGCATACGAAAATATTTAAAAAACCAATCTTCATATGATTTCAGTTCAATACATATGCAATAGTATTCCCCAAATTGTTCTCTCCTCGCATTGATATCATGCACCCAATATCGTCTTTTCTTTCTATTATTTCGTAATGCTAATAGAAGAAGGAGTTGCTCTTCGTCAGAACTACTCATTTTGTCCTAATATCTATGAAGAAAAAACAACAAGGCTGTGTGAAACTACTCGTGGCCGAAAGCAAACGGAATACTGGATCGCTCACAAAGATATCGCACTGTATGTGACATATCGCCATATCACTGACCGCTGCGACGATCGCTGCCCGCGTCAATAGTGCGCGTTCTGTGTGGCCCCACCTTTAGTGCTTAGCGCTTTAGGGTGCGTATATTATCCACTGCAGAAAAGCAAAATGTTTTATCGAGTTAGTTATCTCTACCTAAATATTTCAGAGCGAGTGGTTACGGAACACAAAATCATTATTAGAATAGTTGCATCACAGTCAAATCCTTTACCGAGGTACCTATACCTATATACAATCTACGGCAACAATCCGATTGTTGACTACCAGTATGTGTTTGAGGTTAGATTCTTAGTGTCTCCCCGTGGGGAAACTGACAGCCTGTTTGGCCCTCCTCTAGGCATATTGTAGTGTTCTGCTTGTGCCAACCCTCATTAAGACAAATAGAAGTTTCCGTTACAAACAACAGGGTTCTGTTGTTTGTAACGGAAGAATCTAGAGATTATTTAGAATAGAATAATAAAACACAACATAGTAACGTTCTATCATTAGAAAAGAACTATATGATCACGTTAAATATGCGGCCCTTCCAATCCAATTGAATTGCAAGAAAACAGTTTTATTCGTTTCATGCATAAAGATAACAATCAATACAGACAAGATTTCACTACGAGCGTTCTATTTAGCTATTTTTACCCGCCTTCAAATTTTGTATTTCTAATTTTCTAATCCATGGAGTTGTGTTCTGTCATAATGAAGAAAGTGGTAACGTTGAACATTTATTGTGCATGTTGAAAATGTGATGAGATAATAAGACACAAAGCAATATCTACACATATTTTTTATTAAAAAAGTCAGTTTTAATTTCAATGTGTTAGTGTATATGATTTATTCGTATATATTCGTACTATTTATTTTATTGCTATTTGCCAAATAAAAAACTCTTATCTTGCCGATAAACGGAACAATCTACCTGAGCCTAGTCATAAAACAAGCCACAGTATGAGATAAGAGCCGTTTTTGATTTTTATTTGGCAAATAGCTATGAATTAAACTATATACGTTTATTAGTATATAACTTATTCTATCAAAATATCCTCATTCTCTAAAAATCGGTGAAAAGACCGTGAATACTCTGTATATGAATATATATCTCGAATAATATAGGAAACACCCCAGGCTATATATCACGATGGAAAATAAATTACAGAAATATATATGCTATTATGTTCAGGTACCACAAGTAAAGTATATATAATGTAAATTTTAATTTATCATGCAAAAAATTATAAATATAAATATAACAAAAGTACTTACCAAAACAGCTTTCTTTTGTAAAACACTTTCACTTTAAAGGTAACACGTCCCCTGTTTAATTTTAAATAAAAAGCCGGTTACAAACTCTATATTTAAAAACTTGTTACAATGTGCAAAGCAATTATTAGAAGAGCAAATTCTGTAGATAATAGTACATAAGAATAAGATTGATAAGACAGCAACGGATGTAATTTAGTTAATACATCATATCATTACGTTTTCAGCTTTAAAATGATGTAGTTTTTAAGAACAAAAATAATTGTTTTGAGATATAAATTTTCATTATAATTTTTCAACTATTTGTACTTACTCTTAAAGCATTTTATGTCGAAATATCCCACAATTATTTTATTTTAAAGAATATAAAATTATCTCTGTAAAATATGCACACATTAAAAATCAATATTTTATAAGAAACGCATCTTTTCATACCAACAAGTATTTTTGATTATTTGGTTTTTCTAAATCGAACATTCGATCACTAATATTTTTGGTTTGCAAGTTTTTTATTTAATTTAGTATGCATTCTCAATTTTATTATCAAAAAAGTCATAACATTATTACATTTCAAAAATGTCCTCAATTATGAAATAATTATTACTTCAGTATTATAGTAACTTTCCTTCTCGGGAAGTCATACCAAAGTTTACAGAATAAATAATCTGTAAACTTTGGTCATACATACGATGTGTTAAACCATAAATGTTGTACCAGAATCGTGTACGTTATATTTTATAGAACGACCGATATATCTCAATATTATCAGATATAGATTATACATGGTTAGTTATGTCTTACAAATGTTCTATAAATCTTACATGTGTTTGTACTTATCGATTTCAGTAAGCAACTAGTTATTATTTGTGATAATATTGACTTACCGATGGAGAAATGCATTCCTTCGGTGAATTAGACATTATTTGTGTTTCGTCTTGAGGAAGCGGAGTTACTGGAGCCAGTGGTGAATTTTGTTGAAGTTGTTCTTCAGAAGCACCCAATTCAATCAACTTTCTTTGAGATGACGGCGAACTTGTCATATGGGGATCCTCATTTGTAGGAAGACAAGGCAACGTGGAAGAATTGCTACGGCGATGTCGGTTTGAAAAATTATCAAAATTTCGATAACATCCAATTCCAGTTTGTGCTGGATTTCGGCCACCAATGGACTCTCCTTCAGTACTGTTTCCATCTGCATGTGAGATATTGTGGCCTATCGAGACACTGGTTGTCAGCAAATTGACCACTAATCATACGAGCCATGCAGGGTATGACCCATTATAGCCCGTGCACTGGGGCAACGCTCAGCACAACGTAACACTTAAATAACGGAGTAAAGCAAAAACTGAAAATACAGTCGGGTGCTCTAAATATGATAGTTAACTTAACACAAGCGTGTAGCATGCTTCTTCGACAAGAAATTATTACGAATTTCTGCGATTGTCTTCGTTTCCACCAATAAGGGCACATTTATCACCTAGGGAGAAGACATTGTCTTAATATCGGTGCAAACCAAGACTCGCAAAGATAAAAAACAAGAATTTGCTAATAATAATATAGACCCTCAAATAAATGAAATGCATTAAATAAATTGCATGCAAACTCACCTGTATCGACAATTACATCAATTAGATCCATACTTTTAGCGAAAGCATCTCTTAGGTTGATATGATGAAAAGATACAATACTTCCCTCCCTCTTTGCTCGTTCTAAGGCTTCTCTTCTCTTTAGTGCTTTTTCTCTTCTCATTTGATTTTTATAAAACTCGGCAAAGTTATTGACAATGATAGGAATGGGCAACGCGATTACCAAAACACCGCATATACAACATACACTTCCTATAACTTTCCCAAGTGGCGTTGTAGGATAAATATCACCATAACCTACAGTAGTCATTGTAATTCCGGCCCACCAAAATGTCTCAGGAATGCTTATAAATTTAGTATTAGGTTCTTCCTTTTCTGCAAAGTACGCAAGGCTGGAGAATATGAGGACCCCCATAGCTAAAAATAGCATGAGTAAACCTAATTCTTTATAGGAATTGCGAAGCGTAAACCCCAATGATTGAAGTCCAGTCGAATGACGAGCTAATTTGAGAATACGCAATATTCGCATAATTCTAAAAACTTGCACAACACGTCTAACGTCTTGAAACTGATCTGTAGCATTTTTATTTGTTTCTAATAGAAATAGCGAAACAAAATAAGGCAATATGGCTAACAAGTCAATAATATTTAGGCCACCTTTAAAAAATTTCCATTTATTGGGCGAAGCACTAAATCTTAGCACATATTCTAATGAAAACCACGTTATACAAACAGCTTCCACCATAGCCAATTGAGGATTATCTTGAAAATTACCTTTCTCATCATTGACCTGCATGCTGGGAATTGTGTTGAGTGTAAGTGCGATTGTTGACAGTACTATGAATAAGATGGAAACGATGGCAATTACCTGTAAGATATTAATAAATTTCACTTCCCTGTTTGAGTACTTATTGTACACAAATAATTAAAATTGTTGGAGATAGATACAAGATATATTAGCTGATATTTACGCCACTATACAATAAACAGTATAGCCTGACTAAAGCAAAATAAAATGCAAGGAGAAAGATGAAAAATTCGCAATAGATTTTATAACAAAAGAGAGTTTGCTAGAAAATTTGTTAAAAAGCATTAAATGAAGGTTAAAAGCGAAAAGCAAATGTTCTCAATACCCTATATTACAAAATATATTTATATAAAAAATGCTTATTTTATATAAATTACGTTATTGATATATACGCCAATTTTCTCATTAAGTACCTACTGAAATAGGAAGCAATGTACAAATAGCTCGAACCCACACGTCAATCATAACCAATCTATATGGCCAACTTTTAACAGTCAATTAATTTTATATTTATCTATCGTAAATGATCATTTAGTCAATTCTAACTGGCATTTTTCCTGCTCTGCTATACGACTATAAATAGTTAAAAAATAAAAAATAAATTGAGGACAGATTATATATATATATATATATATATATATATATATATATATATATATATATATATATATATATATATATATATATATATATATATATATATATATATATATATATATTGTTTGGATAAGGCAAGTAAAAATACATCTTTTGTCTCTTGAATTTTGTCTCCTCTTGTAAAATCTCGCTATATGCAAAAAAAAAAAACATTTGCTCTAAACTTATTCTTTTCTGATATATTAATAAATAGAAATAAAAATGATAATAAATTAATGAAAACCAGCTAAAAAATAGTTATAATAGATGTTGAAAATGATCACCTTCTAACTGCAATACATGCTTTGATCCTGCGATCCACTGATTGGCGAATATGTTAAAAAAACACCCGATGTGTGCCGAATTATTGCACATGATGTGACAATAATATGTCGCGGCAATTCGCCTTCAAGAAAATTGCGATACACTTTTTCCTGTTTGTATCTCTAGTAAAAGAAATGAGCAAAAGTGGTCTCCGATAATTCCGGCTCATACATTGACTGAAAATTGATGTTAATGGCGGCCTTCAATTATTATATGTAGATTTTCATGTGTGCGTATGTAATTATTATGAAAGCTTAAGTTTCTCTGGAAAAATTAGCCTCATCGGTGAAAAGTACTTTTGTCAAAAACTGGGAATATTCTCTAATCCTTTCTTGCAGCCATCGAAAAAACGCAACTGTTTGAGGAAAATGGTCTAGCAAAAGTGAATGTACCCGGTGAATATGATGTGGAGACAAAAGCTGATTTTTCAATATATTAAAAAATATTGGCTAATTTAGATTTGCAGCAATTTTTCTTGTACTTGTTGAAGGACATTCCTCAATTTCAAGTGAAGTGAAGCACTTGTTTTATTTGTGGAGTTGATATTTACAAGGTTACGCGTTTCCATCTGTAAGTTTTTTAAAACTTCCAATTTCACTGAGATGTTCATGATTGTATGATACTGAATTACACGATTAGGGTGATCATTTGTCGTAAATGCACCTAGCTTCTATTCTTTGCCACTTTTTCTATTATTATTGATGGTTCCTTCTCTGACTCAAGAAGTGAGAGTTATCAAATTTCGATTTTGAATATTATACCCTGGCTGGAAGTTTTGCTTCGTTATAACCAGAAAGTCATGCATGATATTTATTTTAAGTATTACTACTACAATGTACCAAAATGTATCTATTTATTTTTGTTTGCTTGTTTCTTCACAATGAAGATATTCTTCAAGATATAACATAAGTAAGTTCTGTAAGTTCTGTCGATTCACCTCTAAATAATCCTGTTTTATTTTTCATTTTGATTACAATTAAAAACAACAAAGTTCTCGTTCATTTCTAAAATGGGTTGGAACAGATAATTCAAAGCGTCATAGTTGTGAACTCATATTGTTCTACTCATAATAACGTCAAAGAGATCCAAAAGTCGTGTATTTGGAGTCGTATCCTTAATATCGATCTTCAATTCGTATTTTAAGGTCAAAATGAAAGTTGGACGTTTATACTCGACATTCGCTTTATTTTGAAAACTTGCTCCAGGCTAATATAACAGACCTTTGACTAAGTAATCCTTGCTTTTAATGAGACTTGTAGATAATTACAATACTATCTATTTACCATGTATGAATATTTATTACGTACGTGTGTTTAATAAAAATTATATACTCCTATTTATACGAAGATGCATTGTTAGTTAAGTTAGTGAATACAATTGTTTGAGTTCTTAGGTTCAAGAATCATCGTGTAACAGTAGCAACCATCTTGAAATTATTTACGTTAAATACGTTCATTGCATTTGACGTTATTGTTCCTTTCTGTTATTTATTCACGATTTTTCCCGGTAATACCATTCTAATGTGTTAAACATTAATTGAAATAATTCAATTATAATTTCTCGAAGTTCCTATGATTTAAATCTTCGAAAAAATGACGTACTATTGCATTTTAACTTAGCTAAAACTAGGCCTGTTCTTCGTGCTTCCTCAAATAAAAATAGTCTCTAATGTAAAAATAATTTATTGTAAAAACAGTTTATTGTTATATTTTCATCGTTTCGAAGTATGTGGAGATCTGAAAAACTGTATTATGTAAACATTCCAAACGTAAAAATTTATGATCTCCCCTTTATAATGGGACATATAATTGCAGAATGGATGATCTAAGATACAAACGCTTATCGAAATCATCATTTTGCGAAAATAATCTATAATCTCTGATTATACTCCCAGTATGCAGCAATCAACTCTAATGGAGTAGTGCATAATTATTTTCTTTTTCGATGACATTAGTTGTCAACGGCGATGTTAGTATTTGCTCCAGAGAGTGTTGCTTCCTATATATAGTTATTGAGAAGACCGTTAGTCGATAATCAAATAAGTACCAGATTATCTGAAATTCACATATTTCCATTCGCTAGCTAGTCACGTTTACTTTACTGATCATGATTCCTTCCTACAATTTTATATCATATTAATATGCGACTTATCATCGAACTGCAAAAATTAAATATTTAGTTAAAATAATAACTTGTTCTTATGCTTCCATTTTGCCATATATTTCCCTCATTTTACTTAACGTATTAACGAATTTATTTATATAAAACTATTGATTACCAGATTTAAGATGAAGCGATTAATTTAAATTACAAATATATTTTGATATTGAAACCGAAATTAATTTAGAATATCTTAAAGTGAATTAGTTACTACGAAGTTGGAATTAGTAACTACGAAAGTGGGATATAAGAAGAGATAAACTAAATATGCTATACATTCTATGTTAGTAGTAGAGCTTAAAACACATTTTTAGTGGCTAAATAAATCTATTAGCTTATTTTTAAAGTCGCATAACATTTATTGACAGTTGGATTTGACCATTTGATCCATACTTTAAAAAATTACAATTTGCAAGGAAACCTACACACCGTTGGTAAGCTAAAGTAGTGTTTAAGTATAGCATAAATTGTCTGTGAAGTCTGATATAGCTCAACGGTCATCTTGGCCAAATAAGACTAATTATGAAAGGCATCACATAAAGGGGATCGAATATACGCTAATAATTGGTTGTCACGTTTGCCCATTACTATCAAAATAAAGCACAAAAAAATAAAACATCGAAATATCCATCTTCACTTTGCGGTAGACATCTAAAACAGTCATCAGCATAAACATATTTAAGTGTTCGAAATTTTATACTATAACTCTAATATTGTCTTTATATTAATTTTTATATTAGTAAGTTATTTCGAACACTGAACGAGTTATTAAGCAGCAAATAAATAACATTTGTAGCAAGTATATGGCCTTTACAATATTATAATCTCATCAAACAAATAAACCTATAAGTGTGTAAGAAACAAAAGGCAAACATTAAAAAATATAACTATTTAAGTATTTGGTATATTAAGTAACTGACCTATACATTTGCAAAATTGCAGACTTGTCATAGTTAAAGAATACATCCAAAATTTTAAACGTATAAATGGTTATCTAAAATATTTACTTTTCTATTAACTGCTATTTGTGACATAAAAAAATGTGTAATATAAAAGTCATTAAATTCGATACAAGTACCTTATGTAAAAACAGCTAGCGGTACATTATTATTTGAGGAACATAAGAAATACTTAGAACGATTATGCTTACCTAAAATGAGTATACTTATAAAAGGTCATGAATTTGGAAAAAAAACATCTACGAATGATATACGAGTACACAGAATATGTGTACACATGTACATTTACTTTGAATTCATAGAATAATAGTTATTTATTCTTCAGTATCACTGTGTGAGTGCTTTTGAAAAAAATCCCATTTTTACAATATATTTACATTTATGTATTTTTACATTTGATACGTAGCTCTGGATTAAAAGTAGATAAAACTGTTAGTATATTGTTGATTTGTTATAATTGTAATGTGAAATATACTCATCAAATTTACAATAATAGAATGATTAATTCCGAAGTAGTAAATTTTAGTAACATAAAACTAAAAGATTTGTATGGATCTACCCTATCTGTATTTAGTAAAAAATAATATGAACGTGAATAAAAATGTTGATAGTGGTAAATGTGTGAACTTACTACCTACTTTTTAACTAAAATTGGAGACTATAAACTTAAAAAATTAAAAATTCTTAGAAAAAATAAGATGATATATTTCTAAAGGAAGCACGCGAAAAAAAACTTGATAATGAAGATACAGAAGTATATACATACATTTTGATCAAATATTTTTAATAAATATATAATGTACAGTATGACCTTAATGCAAAGGTTTTTGGGTGAAATTTAAATAGTAGCTGAAAATATCTCTTCAGAAAAATATAGTACAGATTCCTTTGGAATGAAATGAATAAAAAATAAATATTATTTCTTTGACACAAACTGAGTTTTCCACAAAACACCAAAACACTATACTCGACGCGTGTTTCGCCAACAAAGTTAGCATCATCTGGAGATGATTAAAAGTGAAATCAGTTTTAATCATTTCCAGATGATGCCAACTTCGTTGCCGAAACACACGTCGAGTATAATGTATAGTGTTTTGGTGTTTTGTTGAAAACTCAGTTAGTGTTCACACCAAAGGTTCCAACTCCAGGATTATTTCTTTGAACAAAATATTACTCTATTTTCTTGCGTCATAAAAATATAACTAGAACTTTTTATAATAAGGAATTAAGTAACAAACGTAAGAATCAGTAGGAAACAAATTCAATAAATAAGAAATTAGTGTGCAAGAATAGGTTTTCTAATACACAAATGTTGTTAACACTAATGAATTAGTTAACAAACGGACTAGCAAACAAAATATTCATTAGACGCATAACACAATTGTCAGTATTATTAAAATTTCATTTATCCATACATTTATTCATTAATTTTATTTATTTATTTATGTTATATAAACATGTTGTAAATAATAATTTAGTTTTAGTGGATAGTTCGATAAAATATTAGTACATAGTGTTCTTGGTTTATTAAATTTTCACTGTATAATACTGATCTTTTTTAATTAATCGTGTGCGGGGTTTTACAAGAAGCTGATGGCAGGATTAGAAAAACGAGCTAGACTGAACATCTATATATAATGGAGGTAATTTAGTGATAAGTTGTCTATTTAACCTTTTTATATTTTAAGGACTGGACTAATCCAATGGTTATAATCCTCGGTGAGAATTTTGGTGCAGATATTGGTATTGTTCACATACTCATGTGAACAATATTTGAACCATGGTCAAATCTAAAATTTGTAGGGAACCAATGACAGCATAGCATATTTTGAAGAAATGAATCTATATATGATATCTATATAAAAAAGAAAACATTTAATGACGAGTTTTTATAAATAGTTTTTTTTTTGTTTTAATAGAAAATCGTAGAATATGAGAGTTTCAATAAATGCATTTTATTCAGCGAAAACAATTTTTTTCTTTTCAATGAATGCAATTTTTTTTCCTTTGACAATATTTATAAATGACTAAAAATATTTCTCATGCAAATTTGCAACAATTTAATAAAAAAATAAAAACTTGACAATATTTTATGTTGCTCAAGAATCAGAATCAGAAATAATACTAAACTCTTACTTAATTTAATATTTGCTTAGATTATGTATGATGTAAAAAGTGAAGAACAAATCTATGGTGTAATTAATAATTGTATACAGAAATTACACAGAACCGTTGCATTCACGTTATATATCTGTTTATATTTTATACTTAATGTTCTATGTTCTTCCGATGTCCGAAGGTGTTAGAATTGGTAACATTGCACGGACTAACAAAGAATGATCAAGAAATGTCAAATAAAATGATGATTTTGATGAATTCGACGTAAGTACAGAATAATGTTTACGGCTCTCAGAGGTTACAAAGGAACATAACTCTATTTTTTATTTTATTAAAATTAGGGTATAATATAGGTAATAAAAAAATTACAGTGTAGAAATCACCTACATAAAATGAAAATAGTTGAAACCGCCATCTCTCTATTTCTCATCATGTTAATTCTGGCATTCATACGATGAGGATTAAAATACTCCATTGGAGAGATATCGTCAATTTCTGACTGACATGATAAAGGATTTTATAACACTGAAGAATTAAGGCAACGCCCTTCTTCTCCATGACAGGCCTCATATAGCCTGTCTTAGTTTATATTTCTGCTGCAGAACATGGTTTTCAAAAATCCTTATTCTGCAGATAATAACTTATGCAGATACAACAAAATTATAACTCTTTCCATGCTGTAAAACTTTCATGGCAATCAGAACTGTCCAGATTTCTATCAGATTCAGAAGTTAATTAATCATTAATATGGAACGCCTACGGGATCTTTCCCGTGGAGCACAAATTGCTGTCTTTCGTCAACTAGAGCTGCAGTTATGTGCAAATTGAGCACTGTTGGTTGGTTGTTTTTTCCGCACACTTATTTGTATGAGATTACTCTATTAGTAACTATATTTAGAAAATTAATATCAGCTTTTTCAAAATATTTATAGATGTGTTATAATAATAAAAATACCTCTAAACTTGATTCTTGGACAGGATACTGTTCTTGGTTGATTACTGGTAGAAATATGTACAACAACCAAATAAAACAACAACAGTATTGCGAGTATATCAAAAGGTAAAAAACAACAGGACTGATACAATCGCTTGATGTGTATGAATTTTGGAAATCTTTTTGTAAAAACCTGTGATGTTAATTGATTCCAAATAGACTCACGAGGCAGAATTATACACAGAGGCGGATTAAATGTCGAAAGCGCCCTAGGTAAGCACCTCATCGGCGCCCCTCTAGCGCGAAAGTTTGAAGGAACGAGGAATTGTCTCATTGTATAGCTGGTAGTTAGTGATTATACTATTATATGTGAATGAGTGAAATTATTTTTTTATAAACGTTAAGTCAACAAATTCAAATAAACGTGTTTACTATGTAGGTATGTATCGATTGGAAATTGGATGAAACGGATAAATAACTTATCGTGTGGAGAACAATTTTGAAAAACAACATAATAAATAATTGTTGTTAATAAAAAAATAATTTGTTAGTTGTTAAAAATTGTTCTCGACACGACAAGTTATTTATCCGTTTCATAAAATTTGCAGTCGATACATACCTACATTGTAAATAGATTTTTTTGTAATTTCTTAACTTATAGTTTACAATAATGAACGGAAAAGACATTCTGCGGATAAGATTTGGGCATTTAATTCTTTGCCTCTTCTCATATTGTTATTTCCCCTCATTTCCCACTGCTTACATGTGTTTCGACTCGCACATATGCAGTGTTCGAGAAGAGTACAGACATATAGTGGCATTTTTGTCTAATCCACTGAGACAGGCAATTATTAAATCGCTTTTATTAATAAAAAAAATTTTTTGACATTTTATTTTATAATTTACGTGGTGTTTTTATCTAAAGAATATATTTCCGTTTAAAAAAAAAATGATTTTTTTAATATTAACGATTTTTTAAGTCCAAAAAACTGAAATTTTATTTTTGGCGATAAAAATTGCAAAAAATTGTTTAGAGCTTAGCTGAATTTTTTCTCCATAGTACAAAGTATAAACTTCATTAAAAAAAAAAACATAAAAATTCATTATTTTTGTCCGAGTTACAGCCATTTGTTTATCGCTTTCTGCGCTCCATTCCTCAATTTTTACTTAGAAAATTAATATCTCCTACACTATAAGTCGTAGAGACATCGGACTTTGCTCATTATTTTCGTTATTCTTCTCTCTAAATTTTATTCGCAGCATGTCTCGATAAATTTTGCGTAGTTTCTGAGATATCTTAATTTAAAGCATAGTGCAAAATGGCTATTTTTTAAACAAATAAAAAGCACACCTTCGCATATGCGCACAGATGTTATTTATATTTTTCTGAGTATTAAAAAAAATTGTAAATCAGACCATTTATAAGTAAAATCGACAACAAACGCTATTTTTTGCCAGATCGACTGGACTACTACTAACGTCCGATGCTCGCGATCGACGCGACGAACGCGCAACATTGCAGTTGTAGTAGTATCTTACCAACTTTAGCTTCTATGAAATCAGGCGATGTAGGAATAATTAAGAAGGCTGAGCACGCTTCGGAAGCTCTAAATCTCTATAGAATTAAAGAATCTTTTATATTGTGTAAGTAGGTGCATACTTACTGACACAATTAATTTTGTTATTTCTTTTTTCTTTGTTTAAAAATTTCGCGCACGCGCCCCTTTGTATACCTCGCGCCCCTAGGCACGTGCCTAGTTTGCCTTAGGGATAATCCGCCTCTGATTATAAAACTTTAATTTCTATCTCATAACGAGCTTGTTCTTTTTTTGAACAAATATCAATTTTTTTTTAAATATTCATTGGTATAAGATCAATTACATAATTTAAGGCTTTCTGTGTGCATAAAATATGATGCTATGATGGCGTTCTAAAATACGTCGATTTGTTAACAACATTATTCATTTGAATAAAAAATCTTTTGCGAACATTACAATGCAGAAGTTAATATATTTGAAGTGAATACTTCTTTGGCGGCGTTCTGATATTTGACGAGAATGGAGAGTGAATTGGAAAAAATGTGACGTTTCGAGATTTCGTTACACGAGAGAGAAAAAAGATATAACGTAGAGAGAAGGAAAAAGAGAGCTATACATTTGGTATACCTAAAACACAGGCTTCGTTACAAGACAGAGTACACGGATATACTACATAGAGAGAAAGAGAAAGAGAAAGCTATACATCATATATATCAGTTTAGGCTATCCGCGTCTGCCTATTGTCGCGCATGCGCGCGTTATAGATGTACGCGTCCAGACGCTATATATTAACAGCTGAAGCAGCACGCGTGTGTACCGATTATTTATCATTGTGTTTTGTAATTATTTACGTTATTTACATCTGTGTTCTGTGATTATTTGATAATATCCTTGAACCGTTTAACTTGTTAAAATCTAGAAGATATAATATATTTCATTCACCTCTCCCTACTGGTTTACAGCCACACAGGTGCAAATGCACTTGGAAGAGGCGAAGACAAAATCCCTTTGATTCTCGGGGGATATTTCAATGTAAATTTCGGATCCAATGATTCTTTGACGTTGATTAACTTTCTTCGAGAAACATTTGGTCTGCTTATAAATAACAATCCCAAAGAATCAACAACAAAATCCGGAACAACAATAGATGCAATTTTTACACGTTATCTAGAAAATATCGAATTTCGAACATATATTTCATATTTTAGTTATTACAAACCAATCATATCAGTATTACCAATTGAACCACCAGCCGATGATAGTGTAGATAATGAATAAACCCAATATTTTTTACACAAATTTTATATTCTTATATTTCTTTTGAAATTATCCCTCTCCCTTTCTCTCTCTCTCTCTCTCTCTCTCTCTCTTCAATCTCTCACTCTTAATCTCTCTCATTATCTATTCTAAAGAAGTATTCACTTCTGTCATGTGTACTGTGCTGCACATGATATTTTTTTTTATAACATTATATTTCAACAAGAACAAAGTCGTATAAAAATTCACATAAAAACACATTTACTTTGGATTTCTGTATAAACGTTCTTATTAAACCCATAAAAAAGTTCATTTCGATAGGAAATATATTTTGGGATTTTAATATAGAAATAAACTTACTTGCCCGTTTTCTCATTCCACATTCCATAACATTTGAACTCAGAATTAGTTCAGCGTCTCTACCGTAAATGGCACAATTATGAAAATTGCAGGCATATGTAGTAATTTAGTGTTGTAATTTCAATACAACATTAAAGAAATATGGAAGTTTATTTGAAATTGAAGGAGTATTTTATATCATGAAATTAGTTGGCATATAATACTATTTCCATTGGTATAGCATAGACGTATTACTTACAACATTGCATCGAACAATTTTCCGAGTTTTTTCATCTATACAAATAACTTATGACAAGTTCATACGCCTTAAACAGGGCCACTGCTATAAAAAAACAAACTGTATTTGCAGAGAAAGTTCAACAAGTACACCTCGTTACTTATGTAACAAAAGAGATTGTTGAAGATATTTCAACTCAAATATAAAGAAGTACGTTTTCAAAAATCAAACTAGATTCTCTACACAAACGGATAAGCTAAATGTTTCCTATATTCCATTCGAATCGGAGGATTACTAAATGTACACAGAAGTACGTGAATGTCATTTGTTACTAGGGCCCCAACGAGGAGAGACATTACTTCAGTATGTTTATCAATTAATCTTATATATTATCAAATTAAAGCCTGATCACTATTTAGACGTCATGAATTTCGGATATGAATATACTTTAGACTAATTTAAATATGCTTTATATACTTACTTTATATAAATATATTCTATATTTATTAAGTTTTCCTTTGATGCTTGCCCAAAAGGTTCCCAAGAAAAAATTACACATGCATTCCTACATAGTTTCATTTATGTAAAAATCATCCTCTTGGTTTTCATCCAATGGTTTATCGATAACTTAAATGATCATTATTTGTTAGATATTACTTTTATATCATATGGGACTTAATAGTTCCTTTATCAGGATATGTAAATAACCAAAACAGACCTTGGGTCATTGCAAATCGACACAACTAATTCAAAAGTGTTTCATAGATTTTTTCTGCTTCTATACTTTAACTGATTTATTGTATATTTACTACCTCTACTTTAATGAAATTCATTAAGTACAGCTGAAATTGAAATTGAAATACATCTACGATATGTCGAAACAGTCACGTCAGTAGACGAAATTGCAGATACTAGACGACAGAAAATTTACATTGGATGTGTAATATCTACACACCCCATATTCAGAAAGTTAATGTTAAAATTGCCCATACTCAAATTGGTGGACCTCATTTCTAAGAATATTAAATGGAAAACTTTGCTTACATTTAAATGTTGTAATTTTATTTCAACAAGATGGAGTCCGTCCCCATTATGCAATCGCTATTCGTCGATTTCTAGATGCAACATTCCTTATTCCCCATAAATAAGAAAGAAGGGACCTATTGAGTGGCCACCTATGCCTCATGAATCGACCTTAACTACTGTAAATTTTCCTTATGGGGTTATTTAAATCTAGATATATGTGAATTAGACTAAATAATCTTTAAAAGAGTTAAAATGTAAAAATATTCATTGCATCCGTAAACGTTTACAAATAAACATAGAAATTCATAAAAGTTTCAATAGAAAATTATTTATGACATTATTGATGAAAATTAAATTTATTTAGAAAATTATTGTTGAAGTTAAAAGGCAGAATACAGTAGAACATAGATTAATCTCACGGGAAATGAGTGAAAGTATCCAACGAGAAATAATGATTCGACTTAACGAGAAATAATTATTCTTCAGAAGTAAACGAATTCAAAACTGAAACTCGACAAGTTCAAATATATCAAATTTACAAATGTGTTGCTTTTATCGTGAATTCTCTGTATACTTTATTATACAAATACGACGTTACATGAATACCTTGAGATTCTCTTGGAAATTAATACCGTAAGTACTACGATACGAAGGCTAATCCGAAACTAAAATTTCCAACTGAAGGGTACGGGGGAAGATTGAGTCAAGTTTAATAGTTTTGCGCTAAAGGGATTTTTATGTTTAGACCATTCATCTAAACTGAAAAATGGGTGATATAATTATTCCCAATTTGGTAATAAATTCTTAACTATTTATTGCCCAAAGGAAAATTGTATTGAAATAATGTGTGTCTTAAAATTACATAAAAACTGGCAATTTGTAGGCGACTTAACTCATTTTTCACCTGAAATATTTCTAATAATGATACCACCATATGATTATATTTTATTATTATTTATGTAACTACATACTATTTCGATGACAAAACCGTTTGAATATAAAAACAAACCAAAATATTTATACCATGTTCTCAAATGGTTTCAGAAAGCCATAAATCCTTTAGAGTGATCCATTGAATCTAAAAAAATCCAAGTAGAAAGTGAAAACAGTCCTTCAAAACAAAAAGGTTGGAAACCTCACCTTTTGAAATAACCTAAAACTCCAGTTCGAGGCTAAGAATGGCTTATTTTCGATAAATAATCTTGAGCCTCCTGCCCACAGAATCTTTTCAAACATTGTAGGTTAGCGAACTTCTCGGCGGATATTCGAATAAAACATTTAAATTGCAGAAAACTGAGATAGTAAAAATTTAAGCAATTAATAAAATTAGATTACCTTGAGTAGCTTTCTTTCTGTAAAACTTGCTTAAATTTTGGGTCCACTGACAAAACAGTTTTTGATTCTGCTCGGTAATCTGTACCATAGTAAAAGGTGAAGGTTTCTTTCTTGCAGAACTAACAAGATCATATAGTTCTTCTACTGTTTCTACTCTACCTGTTTGATTTATTAGACCCATGTTTTTATCGTTTTCTATATAAGAATGGCCCCTTATAGGGAATGTTACTCGAATAGAATCGAGTCTTTTTTGGTGGTGGACAACGTTATGTAAGTAACGGAAAAAAGTAAAATTTTTATTTTGCCCACCACACGAATCACAAAAAATTCTCAATTTTCGAACTTTCGCTTCAAGATGATGAAGAAAATCGTTCAGTAAAGATGAAACATCATCACTACCTTTTTTGCCCCTTGTTTCCGGATATATATAGAACACACTCTGACCAGTAGAGAGTACATGTATGTTGAAAAGATACACGGACAACTGTTGCTTGTAATACACATCATTTGTTGGGATCTTCGGTAAAGGAAAATTTTTGCCAAAACCAATACAAATTGCTTCTACATCATCATTTTGTCTGCTGATAATTTTCGATTTTTTCTTATTTGTGTAGAATGCTTTCGCTTTACATAGGTGAAGCTTATGCAAAGTAGATCACTTTTTCTTTTCATCAGATATAGTTTGTTTACTTTCTTCGGTCTCACTTTTCTCTAATTGTTTTTCCAAGCACTTCATTTTTGCTAAGTATTCGTCGCAAGTACTGCAGGTATCGGTTCTTCGGTAGCCAAATGAAATATTGAAATGAGTATTGAAAATTGTTCTGTAAGATTTATAAGAGACTATGCAAGCAGGATAAAGGTCTTTAAACATTTGGAACATTTTTTTGATATTTAATTCTTCAGGTAGATATGTTTTCTGCGAATCTTTCATACTGTAGTGGCTACCCCTTCCTTTGAATGACGCGATGTGATTTTTTACCATCTCAATAGTTTCATTTGATAGCTTTTTAGGTCTGTTTTGGTGTCTTCCTCTTTGATCTACGGGAAAAACTCCAGTTTCTTTTAATGAATTTAGTAGATACTCAACTCTTCTTTTGGTAATTCCATGTAAGGCTATGAATTCTTTTCAACAGACGCTCATTTCTGTTACCTTATTGTCAATTGAGAATCTTATTTTATAACAAGCTGCAATGTCCCTTTAACGAGCATCTTCCTCATTCTGACGGGGCCGTCTATTTTGAATGGGAACAATACTAATAAGGCCACACAAATACATATTTTGTTCATCAGTAGATCTTAGCATATTGAAATTCCGTAGTATCAGTTGTTTTACTGTTGATGGAATATTTTCGGAACACTGCATGCGCTTACAACGCCATTCTTCTCCAAATTCATGGCTTTGTAATCTAGTTCGTTTGTTTACGTGCCTGAGCCTTCGGTGTTTTGGTATTTTCTTAGCTTCTTTCACTTTGTTGGCACGTTCACAATCACTTATATCGTCTTCCATCTAGAAATATTTATTACTTATGTCTAAATTAACTGCCTGAATAAGCAATAAATAAAAGCAATGTACGCCACACATGAAAAACTTT
The DNA here is from genome assembly GCA_037954035.1 of Rosalia funebris. Classification (NCBI taxonomy): domain Eukaryota; kingdom Metazoa; phylum Arthropoda; class Insecta; order Coleoptera; family Cerambycidae; genus Rosalia; species Rosalia funebris. The sequence continues at coordinate 2,626,660 of JAZFAV010000012.1, read as the reverse complement.
AAACTGTGGCTAAAAAACCAACGGCCGCATAGTTACTGCGTATTTGTACGTTAGCCCGTTTTTCCCCTGAACCGCACGGACTTGGCTTAGTTTTCCCCTGTATGGGTATTCTTTTATAGCTAATAACTGTCGACTTATTTCATTATTGTCCTGACTAATCTACCGAGCGGAAAGGTCTATTAAAATGCCACTAGATGGTGACACTATCTCAAATTCGATGAAAAATGACTTGACCCGTTATTCCCCTGTACCCTTCCTGTGTCTTATTAGTCTCATGGTTTTAATTTTGATTGCGGGAAAGGTATTGATGTGTTGATTGGATATCTTCCTACAATTGTAGTGAAATGTATTACGCTACACAGAAATTCCATTTACAGATTATATTTTTTATTATTAGTCAAAGGTGCTGAATTATTTGACACAGTATTAACATCTATATTCTTATTTATTGCGGATATACTTTTCATTTATATACACATATTATAAATCGGTCAAATAGTGGAAGGTTAATACTCGGAATTTTTCGTCAGCGTCCCGGCGCCGGCGGCGCCAATATTCTGGTAGCCGTAGTGGCCTTTGAATCAGGGGTTACAGGTTACCACGTCGTTTAAAAGTTAGTTTTTCTTTCGATCGCTTCGCACGTTCCAGTTATGTCAAAGATGCTTTCCGTTTTCTAGAGTAGTGACCTCACAGAAGTGGTTCCAGGTGGGAGTCCCTTCATTTTAACTCGGTTGACCTCACTGCCTGGGGCCTCATTTGGCGCTTGTCTTATTTTTCTTGTTTTCTTTCTTCCCTGGCTTTCTGCCTTCAGGGGCTTCTCGTTTGTTAGCGATCCTCGCAACGCACAGTAGGGTCAAATGGCGATTTTCCAGCAAATATTCTGAAAACCTCTTATAGGAAATCACAAATATAACGACGAAAAAGGCATTAAGTTGATTTCTCTTAAGTAAATCGTAAAAAATTACATAAACTACATAAAATTACATGAAACATTATATCAAAGGTTACATAAGTGAATAAACAACTTTATATGATATTAATAAAACAACTATTAGAGACGACGAAAAATGTAAATTGATAAAGTAAATAGATACCACCTTTTTCAGGAAAGATAATCACAGAAAAAACACAATGAGCCCTTCTATTATCTAATTACAGCGTGTAGATGTCGCTATATAATTCAAAAACAAAAAAAATCTAAAAATCTCAAATAGATAATTCTAAACTTTCTTCACTTACAGGAAGGTGTTTCTTTTTCGGTTCTGGTCTCAAGTAGGAAATATAGGGGTCCGAGGTTTCTAGAAGCTTATGGAATATGTCTTCCCACTGTCTATAAACCACTCGAGAAAGAAATCCTATTGGAAGAGTCGCAGCTTCTACTATTTGAGCACCGTGGAATAAAATCTTATGGACTGTTGAAGGCGTGTAGTACCATGGATATAATTTGCTTGTGATTCCTTATAGACTTACATTTTGATTAAAGAAAACGTTTCATGATACGATATTTCTGATGTCATATTCTACAGGTACAAAAAAGAAAGTAGCCAAATTTATCGTATTTTCGAGATTTTAGACTAAATTAAAATAGCTTCATTTAAAACAGTGCTGCAATCATATAGGCAGGAATAGGCAGCTGAAAACCACAGAGATAGTACTTTGATATGTATAGAAAAAAAAAACGGTGCCAATGCAAAAAACAACTACACTTTTTTGAATGTCTAAAAAATCGAATGATCTTGAAGTATTGCTGGTTTTCGCTCAACTAACCCCCCTGATTCCATCTCAGCGTTGAATTTTTGTCTTTATCTTATACTTGGATATGTACGTAAAAGGAAATTAGGGTGAACAAATTTTTACAACGAACCGCTGTGTGGGGAAAATGTTAAGTAAGTAACTGTATATCTTGTAAAATTTATAGTTTTCTGATTTCAGCAGTGATTTTGATCAATTTTTTACCGTAAAACCATTAGCACAGCCTTATGCTCTGCCTCAAATACTGTAAGAAAAGTAAATTGGATTATCAAAATTAAGTATGAGAAAGTGCCTCTAAGGTTTCAATTATCTGCTTTATACAAAAATGTTTCAAATAAATATTTTGTATCTATTTATTTTATTTATATATGTTGGTGACCTCAAAATATTTATTTCGGTTATGAGGTCGCTGCCCATAGTAGTATTCAGCTTTGTTTCTCAAATTGTAACCTAACTATTTTTCCTTGTACTCTAAATTAGTACATTAGTCTGCATATAACTGCTTATCTATTTATAAATGATTACCTTATATTCACAAATACTTCTTATTTTCCTCATTTCACCAACAATTCATGACATGTTAAGGCATTTCAATTATTTGGTCATTCCTTGTATAGATGGCCTTTTATGTGACCTCATAAAAAGGGGCCAAATTAGACGACCGAGCCGGCCACTCCGCCGTTCCTCTACGCTCTATTCACCTGCTGGGAAAAACTTTATCTAAATAATTTCAAAGTGGGGAACTTCTTCATCTTGTTGAAATGTTATCATAGGGATATAGAGCTTCTATGGAAGAAATAATCTTATTTCTTAATAAAGACAAATATTTTTCCATTGATAAATTTTCTTATATAAAGAAGTCCCAATTGTGTGATTTGCTAGAATGCCTGCCCAAATACTCAATTTCTGTAAACGACAAGTGCGAGCATTTGTCATCCAATGGGGATTATGCTGAGCACAATAATGGTAGTTATGTCTATTTAGAACACCACATAGTATGACAATTGTTTAATCATAGATTAAATATGTAAATTCGTGGTAATTTAATACCTTTTAAAAAATATATTATACAAAAAGATGTCAAATTTTACGTGATCAAAATTCAAACTTAATTTTACATCAAATTAAAGCTGAAACACTTCAATACATTTCAAACATTTTAATGCTCGCTTGAATTCCGTAGTTTAAAGAACTGTTCCGAGAGCTCCATTATGAAGTGACCATTGTTTTGAACATTTTCAGATAGACAGTGAACAGATAAGTAAAAAATGCATATAATAAAGAAAAACATACACAATAGAGATCAAAAATCAACATACTATCCGTTTGAAATTTCTCTGATTCTATTTACTGCTAAATAAACGTTTTTTACAATAGTGGTTTACAAGCTGTCCCATTCAATTCTCAATTGCCGTAATTTTATAATATTCAATCTATAAACATACAACACCAAATGATATCAACTGTTACTTGTATCAACAACAATATGTTAATCCACCTGCACACTTTTCACAACATACATTGAACAGTACTCATTACTATTATTGTATGTCGTCTACTAGTAATGTTTATGAACAAAATACAAATACAAACCCAAGCTAAAAAGTCAAGCCAAAGAAAAATAAAACTTCCTAGTAGTCAGAATATCGCTTTGAGTAATAAATATAATCAACTAGCACAAAAAGATGATATACTGTCCAACAATAAACATCCGGACAACACAAGTCCAAATACTCATGTCTCCTCAAATATTCAATAATGGATTAATCAATTGTAAAAAAATGATTAACAAACTGAGCGACATAGCGGAAATTGAACAATATTCCACCAAACACTAGCTAACAATGCAATAGAAATTAATTGCAATACATCAGACACATAAAAAATGTATCCATTACATGCGAGAAAAAAATGTCATATATTTACGTCATGATTAGTAGGTAATCATGGCGTAAATGCCATCGGCGATGCATTGTCGAAACGATGCCGAGTAAGTATGTACTCACATCGTTGTCGTAATCTCGCTGATTATTATTTCTCCGATTACTTTTTACGTACTCGTGCAGTGCTCTAGAGTATACATACTAACTGAAGGAGGATCGAGCATATAAAGTGGTCGTTAAAAACTTCTTAAATGCGAAAAGTAAGAAACGAGCCATAAAACATATTTTTCGTTAATTTAGAGCCGACAACCAACAATAAGGATATTTATAAATTGGATAGAATATAAAATAATACAATTGAAATAATACCACAAAAAATATAAATGGAGTTGTACAATGTATGCGCTGTTAAGAATACGGCCATACGAAAATATATTGCAACAAGCCATTCGGTTCTTTAAGATGTCGAGGGCTACACATAATACGCCCATCTCCAAGAAAATTGGCACCCGTTCCAAATATTCATTGTGTGGAGATGTTCATACAGCAAATTATAGAGGATGTGACTTTTATCACAATTTGAATAAAACAAATACTACCAATAACACACTAGACATCCAACAAACTACAATCTAAGCAGATTTGAACATCATTCATACAATAAAATTTCAGTTATGAAAATGCCCTAACAGGTAATACAGTAAGAGAATACAATTTTGAGTTGAATATTTAAAACAAAGACACCAAACAAAATGACGAAGATATCTTCTCCATTTTGAGCAAATTTTGAAAAGACTTTAAGCCAACAACCTTCTAAAGCACAAAAAGATGTTGAAATATTTCTTTGTTACAGTTCAGTGGGCATAATTCTAATAGCAGAAACTCATTTCACAGATAGACAATATATTAACATAACAAGTTATACAATTGCTTCACTAATCATCCAAACAATACGGTCCATACTGGAGCAGCCAAAATAATCTCAACAAATTATCTCGAAAAAAAAAAGAACGATTTCGTAAAATGGTAAAGTTTAGGTATGTGGTGTGCTATACGAATCTCTTTCAAAATTCCGAGAAAATTTTATAGATCGAGCCATGTCCAAATTGTTCCAATAAAGAAAAAGCAATTTGGTTTTGCTATGACTTTTTGGTAGGTCTTGAGTACTTAAGTTTACTCATACTTTGAAACCGAAAATGACAGTCCATTTCCGTACATATCAGTGACTATATAACTTGTTTATCGAAACTACTAAGGTAAGAATGGGTCAGCCAAATAATAACAGAGGATTATTAGTAATTGTTAAATGAAAATGTAAAGACTATTTATTAGCCTGATCAAAACATCCGATAACATCAAATATTTTGGTTTGGTTGATTGTTGGTGTCAGTCTACAAGCTTATCTTCTCAAGATTATTTTCATACCAAATACTGTTGATTTCAAATATGTTGTAGTCTCTCTATGCGCTCATTTGTTGGATATATGCATCCTCTTTCACATTGCTGTATAGGAGCCGGTTTCATGGTGTATCGCGATAGGTGGATGAGGAAATAACTAGCGGGGACGAGTAAAATTTAGGAAATAATAAGGCAATCCGAAAAGACACCAACCGATTTTTGATTTTATTAATAATATAATTAATCTTGTACAGAGAGAAGCATATTGTGTTTATATACATTTTTTATTTCCAGAAAAGTGATAACAGTAACCTATATTACGCAGTAGAAATAAATAGTACTAGATGATGATTGATATTCTCTCTCTATTCACAAGAAGGAATATTTGGCGAGGCAACTTTGTAAATGGATAATTTAGAGGGAAATTTTTAAAATAAAAACTTAGTTGACATTTAGATATATTTTCTGACGTTTTTGATGTTGATTAATGTTATGAATGTCGCTATTTTATATTCGCAGCTGTTGACGAAATGCATATGCATTTCACATTTTTATGCCTTTACAGGTATTTAATTTAAATGTTATATTCTTTCTGTATATGTTTAACTTATAATTAAAACTGTTACGAATAAAACGCAAATAATATTAAAAATAATATATGCATCGTAAAGTAATATTAATTATTGTGTGTTCAATATTATTATGTGGTTCAACCAACAGAAGTAAATAAAAATTTAAGTTCTTCGACTAGACTTAAACCACCGTACATGTTGCCAATCCAGAGCAATCCTTGGGAGCGTCAGTAGAACATAGCGCATTAAATAAATAAATACATACCACGGTGTTGGCGAAACAACTGTCATATTATATGAACTTTTATACCAAATACAAACAATAAGTAAATATACTTGTTGCCGGTCTTTTAGTTTATGCGGGAGTCGAATGGTCGTGAGTTTATTGTATATTGCTTACTAAATTTGATCGTATAATAGAGGGCGTCGTTTAGTTGAAATAAGTAAATTAGTATGTTTTTATCATATATAATCTACTAGTTATGTATTATAAATCAATAAAAAAAAAGAAATAATTTTGAGATCTACATTTAAGGAAGACAAATACCTAGTAGAAATAATGTTAGTAAGTAACTATATATTGTATACTTACGAGTGACATAACTCGAAAGTAATAGCTTGGAGAAAAAATCATTTTAAGTTTTTCTTAGGTTTGAAATAAATAAATAAATAAATATATATATATATATATATATATATATATATATATATATATATATATATATATATATATATATATATATATATATATATATATATACATTACAATAATTCTTACAATTTCAGTTTTGAAAATGTTGTACTGACTTAAGAACACGGCTAGTATAATATGTAAATCTATTTGTTATGCAAACGTTAGTTCTGTTATGAAATAAATATATATGCAAGTGCAATTTTTATTGTGTCGTCATTCAAGAAAAAATAAATTAAAGAAAACAAGTGTCATTTAAAAATTTATTTAAATAGATTTTTGAAATCCAACAAAAAAAATATATTTATCTTTTATACTCATCAAGCTTTGACTTCTATATATATGTCCGTTTTAATTCAATTCCTGATAAGGCGAGAATTGCCCTTCATTTTATTTTTACTAATTTTATTAGTAATAAAAGTATAGATTTCTAGTTATGTTCTAGGTATGTTTTGTAAAAATAATATGGGCATTTTTTTCGACCTTTAAAATGTTTATGTCTTTGGTAATGACACTTTTAAACGCTATAGCGATAGACGGTTGAAGATTGCTTATGAAGTGCTACTATATCAAAATGTTTGAGGTTATTTGATTGATTTGAAAATATATTTTTCGAGCTAATGTCACTCTTCTCGCAAGTGACAAGCGATATATGATCATAACTAAAGTTATAGAGAAAATTATATAATCTAGAGTTATTCCAAAAATTATAACAATATTTAAATTATGCAAAATTAAGACAGTTCGCTTAGAGATAAGCTTTGCCTTTTCTTCTATAAAAATGTATACCTATATGTACATATACATTGACCTCCTTTCTCTAAAGCTTCGGGCTGCAGAGGAGAAGATTACATAGAAAGACAAGAACAAACACACTCATGCTCAGGGAGAGGTGCCAAACTCTTCGTGTTGAGACTCGAACCCAAGCATACAATCACACCCCAATTCTGGACACAGTCTGTCAGTCCAGACCACAGTACGGATGATATTATCGCCGCCACGTCTATATACTAATAGGAGATATACAAGAATATATTAATAGGAGTATACTAATAGGAGAATACGATAGGTCGACCATTCATGTAGTGGCCGCGTTGCATTTTTATAATGTACGAATTTATTTAATAATTATTAAATCGTATGTTATATTGATGACCTTTTTATATGTAGGTACAAATAAAAAATATCGAAAGAAATAAATTAGAAACAATGAACTTATCTGAAATCAGGGTTGTACGGTATGATTGAATAGACTTTTGAAGTGGTTAAATGAGCGAATTTATAGAATATTATGAATACATAAATCGGTAGCAGGCTAGGTAAACCCTAAAAGGTTTATATCTGTAAATCCTTTAAGGTTATAGTTAGGACATATATTCTTTTGACAGAAAAGTACCAATATTCTAATACTAAATCCCACGAGGTTAGATAACAAGTGGAAGATGGCATCAAAAGAATTTAACAGTTTGATGATTTTTAGTTTGTTAATGATGCAGGTTGGTATAAGTAGCTTTTAATAATGGCTCGTAGGGTAGGTAGATGAGGCATTACCTCCTTAATAAGAACAGACACAGAAAACAGTAAGTAATTATTTTTAGTTTGTTGTCTTGATGTCTAATTTTAATTACTGATAATGGTAATAACGATATTCGTAATATTGTTATTTGTGCTGTTAGTTTGCGCAACCGACACAAAGTTAGCTGTGTGGTCCTAGAGGAGACGTATTGTGATTGTTTAAATTTTGTTGTGAAACGTGTATTTATTATTTATATTACATTATCTTTTTGCATTAAAATTAACTTAATGGCCGTGAAAACTGGAGTCTACGCCATACAGTTATAGTTTTATTTATATTTTAAAGGGTTTTTATTAAAAAAATAGGTCGAGATAAATAATCGATAAATTATGTTGTTGGCAGCACTATCTATTATTTTCAGGCGAACCCATTTTGTTCAAATGGGTGTAGTTAAACATTATTTATGAACAATAAAAGAATATTCTAAATTCCAAAATCACGCTTCGATAAATTGTAAATCATATTTAAAAAAATATATTGCAAATACAATAGATAATAGTTCCAAGTTCAAGGTAATAAAATCGAGAATCAAGTTTATTCCGTGAATATTTGATATAACGAAATATTTTGTTGACTAAGAAAGTTCTTTTTCAATATCGTGAAAAAGCTTAACCACGAGATGTCTTTAGTTGAATCACTTTAGCTTAAAACTAGGAAACTGTGTTTTTTTAGGTTTTAGCCAGGAGTCTGCCAAATCATAAATGTCTTCTATCAATTGCCATCTGATCTCATGGAATTTAGTATACCTTAAAAACATCAGTAGGCACGTACAGTCCCTTATTATACAAACCTCAGCACTCAGCATAGTAAAACAGAAATTGTACGATTGTTGTAAAGAGAAAGTTTTACACGGAGATAGAAAAATCGGTATATTTTAAGAAACCAATAATGGGAAACTCACTTTAAGTGTCAAGTGATCTACACAAAAACAAAGCTTTGTTAGATGGAAATTGCTCTTAACAAAATATGCGATATGGTTTCTAACACTCTTTCATTAAAGCTAGACATCACCATCACCATTTAACTTTTTGTGTGCTCTCTAAAAATCATAAAGCAACCGCTTCACAAGCTTTGTTAAAAATGCCTTTTCTTATGAAACGTTTTATGTTTTTGAAAGTTTGGTGTGTACTACTAAGAAAGAGGTTATATGCCGATTGAGAGAAAAATGAAGAATTGATATTTTGATTTTATCGAAATATTCTACTGATAATAAAATAATTTATCGAAATAGACTTACAAAATTTCTTTTATAACAATTACGATGCTGTTATGTAAAAATACTTGACAGTGTATTAACATTGGAAAAATGAAATATAAAAGTGTCTACTAATGTGAATGTTATTTATAAAATAAAACATTACAACTATTGCATTTTATGAATTGAAGAACTGCATATCGGTATCCAGTGGATTTTGACTGTGCTAGATGGAACGTTTATGCTTTCCCATTTTCCACTTTGTTGATATTACAGTTTCTTTTTTATGAAGTTTTATTTAAATGCTAGAACGCTCATTTCGTCCAATAACATATGTACAAAATAAAGAGTATAATTAATAAAGTAATAAAGAAGCCCAAATAATATTATGTAATAAACATTAAAGTACAGACATTAAAAATCAAACGCTCCAATACTGACTAATAATAATAACTAATAAAATGTAAGTGTTAAGTATGTAATTAAAGCATGTTAGTTATTTTGTAAAAGTGACACTAGTTTTGAGCTAGATGAATTCTTTACTCATTTGTGTTTTCTGCACATGTAGATGCTCAACAAAAACTCACCCTTGCAGCGATTGATGTAGTCGGTTTTTCAAGCATATCCCACAGCCATTTTTGGTACTGAGAGCATTTATCTTCCCCGAATTCCTCTTCATCTCGTTGTCGTAAAGATTCGGCTTCTTTGCGCATTTCCTCATGTACGTGTTCTTTTCTTTGATGATATTTATGTTGACAACAAGATTCTAGATATAACTCATCCACACCCCAATATTCTAAATCGTCACTAAATGCTAGAACACACATTTCGTCCACTAAATGAAGCTTACCTGTTCTATAAAAATTCAAAATTGAACTAAAAGATTTGGGGTGTCTATCAAAAAAATACTCATTGTCAATAAGTGAATAATCATCACAAAGTTCGCTGAGGGCTTCATGAGTGTTACAATCTCTAAGCCGTCCAAGTCTTGTATGCGGAAGGCGATCCAATGTTCTCCAGAGAACTTCATGTTTTACACCACCTACATTAATAATTACTCTTCGATTAAGAGCTTTAGAACGCATTATCATGAAGGGCTCTGGAGGAAGTGACGACATGGACCGTGAATAAGGCCTCTGCAGCTGTAATGGCAATGGTAGTGGTGGCGGCGGTGGTGGTGGTGGAGGGGGTGGCGGTGGTGGTGGTAACATTTGTGAAGGCGTCGAAGGCTGCTGTAGAGGAGGTGACATTTGCGGTACAAAAGAATAACTGATTCCTTTATTATCCATTGTTTCAGTAGTGCCTGATAATTGATCCAATCGCACGGCCAGTCCTTCGCCATCCCGGTCACCCACCATGGACGGCGTTTGGCTGGGTGTCGCTGTGCTAGCCGTGCTAACGCGTCCTCATCCTCCACTATCGTCTCCTCCTTTCTTCTGATTCATCTTGATCTAAAATAAACGACTTGTCACTTTTTTAAACAAGATATAAAGAAATGATTTGATTACAATACCGCTAGGCTCATGAATAAAAAAAAAATCGGTAGTAATTTGTAAATAAAAATTGCAGCTTTGTGTGAAAACACCTTTTATATACACCATTTATAATTTATTTGTATATTTAATACACGCTTAACGATGGAACTGTATATTATTATATATTAAGTTCCAGCTGATCTAACTCTACGAGTATAGAGATGGGTATTGTGTTGAATAAGAAAAATACATTTTGTATAATACACAAATTTATTCTACATGTTATATTTACAATCAATATGTACATATAATAGTAGTGTTGTCTTATTAAGAATTATAAAAATCAAGACAACAAAAGGGCATACAGAAAACTGTTGTATGATGGGCCAATAAAATATTCAATATACATAATATTCTGCTTTTCGTCTTACTAACTCTCCATTTTTATCCATCCCATCTAGCAATTATGACTACTGTAATAACAAATGTATCAAAACACACCAACATGGGCACCATTTAGAAAGTGTCTCAATAAGACGGCAAACCGTTGGTATGCGCTGAATAAACAAAAATACCTACGAGCCCAGGCTCATAATAGCTCGGCCAAGCATAATTTTACAACTAACATATTTAAATAAAAGTAATAACACTTTCAAAACTATTTTATTAAAGAAAAATATTGGCAACAGTAGCAACGTGTAAACTTTTAACTTAAATAGATACGATGAAATATTACTAAATATCTACATTATGATGTGTCAGTGACAAGTTTTTTTAATAAAAAACTTCGATTCGCGGTTCAGAATAGTTCGGCCGCTTCATCAAAACTATATTACATCACCTTTAATAACAATAACAGCTTTAATTCTGGCAGGTATTGTATCCACCAGATTAGCGCACTCTTTAGGAAGTGAGATGTCCTAAATTTCTTGCAATTTAGTGAGTAGATCGTTAACTGAACGAGCTGAATTTTTGCGCAACTGTATTTTCATTTTATGGCATAATGTTTCTATTGGCGAGAAGTCTGGACTGCTAGAGGGCCTTTCCATAATAGGAATATTACGTTCTGTAAACTAAGCTTTGACAGTTTTTGCTGTGTGACATGCAGCACCATCCTGCTGGAAAGTGTACTGGGCGTTAGTGCCTTGATACGAGTATATTGATATTGACGGCAATAAACTGTCTGTCAAAATTTTTTTATATTTTTTTGCTGTCACAGTACCATCTACGAAATACAGTTTTCCTACGTCCATACCACTCATATATCCTCCGATCATAAAAGACGCAGGGGACTTCATTTTTCTAACCAAATAGGATGATATGTTTCCTGTGGGGTTCTTAGCACACGTTTTCTGGCATCACTCAAACATATTTCAAAGTTGAATTCGTCACTTCAAATTATCTGGTGAAATTGTTGTAAAGTCTATGTTCTCTGGCCCACAGTAACCGACTGATTTTCATTTAGTTAATAGCGGCATTTCTATTGCCTGAAGGCGAAACCGATAAATTCAAAAGTAAAATGTTATGAATCAATACGTTACCTTGTAGAATTAGTATACCATTTTCTTTATTGAGCGTATAGTTGTGGATATAGAAATATTTTTTCCAATCGCTTGCCTCCATAGTACCATAATTTCTTTTGCACTGGATCATCGGTTCGTTACAATTCTTTTCAGAACATATTGATTTAAGCGTGAAATTCGGGATGGTCGACCAGTTTTCTTCCTTTGGGTTGTGCATTCAGTTTTTTTATACAAGATGATAATGTATTGCACTGTAGATTTAGGCAGCGGATACATAGCAGACAATTTCAGAGCTGAAATTCCCTGCATTAATTGATTTTAGCATATCGTCACATATGTAATGCCATGCCACGTGCCACTTTTTTTTTAATTTTAGCAGACATGCCCAAAACACACATAATATCCGCTTCACTTTGATAACAATGGAGATTCAATTTTGTTTTAAAACGCTACAAACATTTAACCTACTATGCAACTGGCCGAACTATTCTGAACCGCGAATTTCAATGTTTTTTTTTATTGACAAACTTGTCATTGACATATCAAAACGTAGTAATATTTTATCGTATTTAAATTAAAAGTTTATACTTTGTTTCTGTTATCAATATTTTTCTTGAATAAAATAGTTTTGAGGGTGTTATTACTTTTATTTAAATATATTAGTTGTAAAATTATGCCTGGCCGAACTATCATGAGCTTGGGCTCGTATATATATATATATATATATATATATATATATATATATATATATATATATATATATATATATATATAAACAGAAGGTTATTTAAATATTTATCATGCAATGTGCGTCTAAACTCTAAAACCTACATTCTTTAGCAATTATCTGATTGAAAACCTCGACGTTAGCGGGTCGCGTAACGCATATTTTATATTTTAAGTAACCCCATAAAAACGAATCTAAGGGTCTTAAATCTGGAGACCAACCAGACATCCCGGCATCCAATCCTCCTATTGGGATACTATTCATTAAGATAAATTCTTACTGCATCGCTATAATAGTGTGAAGGTATATCGTCCTGTTGACAAGTTATTTCCAAATCTCGAAATCCATGAGGATCCCGTTAAATTTCGATTTAAAAACACAGGATCAACTATGTGATCTCTAATATATCTGCTCAAATGTCCATACATTGACATTTCTGGAAATTGTGTTATGAACCTCACGAAAAATTTAAGGAAGCTTATAATTCCAGTACCTTGGATATTACGCGATATGCTTTCACAAAACTGAAGTCTGCGATCGTGGTCATCTTCTAGGAGCTAGTAAACCATTTGCAATTTGTAGGAGTGGTATTTTTATTTGTTTAAAACCCTTTGTATTGTTTTTTCAGATACTCTACAAACAGTTCCAGTGTTTTTGCGATAAGTCTGATGGTATATTGATATTAAGTTTAATCGATTTTTTCCAAAATTAAAAGACATCATAATAAATATAACGTTTGAATAGATGATTAGTGCAGCTTCCAAATAATTTTCAAAATGGCGTCGCAGCGCCATTTTTTATGATTATATCACGATTTATTAACTTAAATATCATCTTTATATTTTAATGTATGTATACCAATTTTCGCTCTTTTAGGCCTCTCAGTTTCAAAAGTTAAAAGAAGGGAGGGGGGCTTTAGAGGCGTATTGTATATGTAAATATCATAATGGCAGTAATATTGCTGAGGAGAAACGGGCAATATATTGAGATTGACTTTTCGAACACCACAGACTCTATCCAAACCACACTGTGAATTTTATGGTACTTATTATTGGAGCCTCAGTACAGCAATACATACACTGATTCCGACCAAAACCTATATTCTGGTCTTCTACATGTTCCTGTACATGGTCATAGGGAGTGGTCGCTGACAATATTAGCACCGTATCTGTGAGTATCAGAGTCAATGAAGAGGGATTTTAATAAAAAAAAAAAAGAAAAGTAAAACAGAAAGTTATATATCAAGGGATACAATCGGCCATATAATTGAGGGCTGCCCCGTTCTGGCAGACTGAGTACATTTGGGAAGGCGCTAGTTGGCGAAGGTAATACGAGTATACCCAAAAATAGCGCAAAAGTATAATTTATTGTCTAACCCACTACCATATTATAAATATCAGCCACACCTAGTATGCGAGAACCACAGCCACCTGTTACATAGGGACAGGTCAATGATCACTGATAGAACAGTGGACTATATTAGGACGGATATCATACTCATTGATAAAAATCCGTGAAAAGGACAAACTGTAGACATAGATTGCCTGTTCACCTAAAACATCAGAAAATCCAAGAAGATTAAAAAATACCAAAACTTCACCACGGAAATTAAGCACATTTAGGACCTGGACATTGAAAGTTATTCGAATAGTCATCTAGGCAACAGGCGTAACGATCAAGAACCTGAGAACTAACATCTCACAGTTAATTCTCTTCATTACCGTCCTAGTCTAATTCCTGGGATAATTTCAGGATGATATGAATATATTCCAGTAATTTTGCTGAAGAACTGCTCTTTAAGTCCACAATAATAATAAATGTTATTATTATCAACAATTTAGTCATTTGTAAATAAAACAAGAAATCTGCTGAAATAAACATGTGAAACAATTAATGTAAGCGAGTTTTCAGTAATTGGCAGACGACACAGTTTAAAATCATTGTCAAGGGTAGCCCTTAAACATTCCTTTGCTCTTTCACTCAGCCAGATACTTATGCTCAACTGCTTAATTTCTTATATTAGAAAAAAGTTATTACTATTATACTGTTAAGAGGCTGTTTTCCAATTCCAATTTATTTTCCGATTTCAAATAAAGGGAATTACATAATTAATTCATTAAGTAATTATTGCATAAAAGAGTAAGTATGAGAATATTTAGTGTACAATATATGGTGGCAAACCTGTTGCAAAATCAATATATGCGGAGTTTTGTGTCAGCGTTCGTGTGGTAGTAATGGTTTCTCAAGGTATTAATTAATTTACCAACTGTATAGAGTTCTCTACCGATAGTCACTGCTGTCGATATACTAAATGTTTATTGACTTCTACAAATGAGTGCGTAGTTTAAGATGTAGTATTTTATTGAACTTTCTGTCCATTTTTTTTATTTTTCAAATTAAAATGTATTTATTTATAGGATTATCTCTAGGATGATTAAATCAACTTTTCACAGTATCTATAAATGATATCATAAAATTCTCATTATAATCTTTCTAGCACATAAATAGTGTATACTGTAGAATATACTGTGAAAATATTATTTAACTGTATACTTATTTATACTAATATATTTAATACAATATTTAGTTATATAAATTTTGAATAATGATAAAAAATTAAGTAAAAGAAATAAATGTAAAAATAATCGTTTTTATTTTTATCACATTATTTTTAAAGTATATATCGAATTTTTGTTAATGAGGCAGCCAAGCTAGTAACTAATATAATTTTCATTGTAAACAGGCGGTTTTTGAGTCGATAATACGAAGTCCTCGTGCCTAAAAAGTATCGAAAAAGACTGAAAAGATGACTAAAAATTAATGACATATTTTATTGGTTATATGATATGTTAACAATAAACAAAATGAAGTGAAAATAGTTACGGAATCGCATCCATGGAGGTTAAAATTGTATTAATTAGTACATACTTAGAAAGCACCTGTTCGTGTAAATGGTGTTTCTTGTGTTTATTCACGTTGACTAAAATTCGCCAAGCGCTGTATTTCATATTGGCGCTATTAACATACATATAACTAGTAATTGGTTAATAGCTGGATATTATTTTCTAATATTCTAATTTATAAATATAAAAATGTCTCGTGTCACGAAGGATTGACCTTGATAAAAGTCGAATTGGATGAATTTATCCGATATTATCAGACGTACAAAATTTGAAAAACATGAAAAAAATCAATGTGTCCATAAAGGGCATATTTTAAAATGTACCTGAATTTGAAAAAAATTTAAATGGATGAATTTTCGAGTATGTTCAAATGCTTATAACAACTATCTACCATGATGTAGAGCAGATGAAAGCTCAGTGACGTAGATAAAAATGTTTATTTTCATATACATATGTACTTTAAACAATATTTAAGAAAAACATACACGTTAAGCAAGTTGAGTTTAAAAAATTAAAAACCTATTTTATAGGACACACATACATTTATTTAATATGGAATTCCGTTCGAACGTTCGGATATAATTTTTAGAAATTATTATTTGCCATACAGAGTGGAAATCAGAATTTTTTTAATTTTAAACGATAAGCAAACGTAAGTGAATGATTATGAAGAATTACAATAGTCCCACGAAATAGAACCAAGATAGAAAATAAGCGTAAGAAACGGTAAGGTATACAAGAACAGGGTAAATAATAATGTAATCGAAAATTCGAAAATATCTAACGAAAGTTGGTTGTCATAGTTGTTGTACAACTATTCAACTTTATTCAAAAATGTTAATATGATTTAAAATAAATATTACAGCACAAAATCTATTTAATTTGAACTATTTCTTTCTTCGATGACTCGCCCTTAATTTGGACTACATCATGAGTAGAACTGAATACTGAAAATACTTTTATGGATATATTGGAGCGGTATATTACGCGAAATCAGCGTTTTATATCACGAGCTTTTTGGATCTTATGTATTGGTGAACAACAGAGATTTATGAAAAACGGGTCTGTAATCTGTGAAAAGCTCACTGGTGTTTCTATACTTCATTTGGACTAATACTTGGCCCATTTATCTTTATTTTTTATTACATATAATAAGCGAATGTTCATACTGTTTATTAAATTGTTTAAAGTTGCCTCTGAAATTATTTCATCCCAGGCAGCTTTAATTTGATGATTCAGTTCATCAACACTTTCAATTGAAGGCTTTGTTGGATATATATTACTCTTACCATAATCTCCCATAAATTATCTATTGGGTTAAGAACAGGACTTATTAGTGGCCATGGCATAAGGTCGATTCCATGCCGTTGAAATCAGTTTTTTCTGGACCTTTCAGAATAAATAGGTGCATTATCCTGTTGAAATATTGCACCATCATCTTCAGTAAGGATTAAAAATGGTAACAACAGGTAATCTTCTAACCGGTTTTGATAAGCAGTTGGATTTTTATACCCTTTTGAAACCGCCCATCGCCCATATCATAACAGAACAAACTGTTTGAAGCCTTGACATAATTTTTCGCCTCTTTCGTAAATCATGCAAATAATAGCTACACCCATCCGGTACATTCAAATAAACTTTTTTCATCACTAAAGATTACATGGTCTCAAAAATGTACTATTTTAACATATTCTTCCGCAGATTTAAATCTGGCATCTGTGTGATGCTGCTTAAGTAAAGGTTTCTTTAAACATTTTTAATATTTAAAATGTCCTGACTTCGCTGCCCATTTCTTGGGCGGGATGAGACTAAGATCACAGTCTAAATTAAAACGATGGGCCACCTGAGAAGATAACGAACGCTCTTGTAGTTGATAATTCCTTCAGAATAGCACGAATAGCAAATTTTTTTACAACACTTTATGAACAATTAATTGCGGCGATCTGTCGCTGTTTTCCACAACTCCATAAATCAATTATTTGTTGTTTCTAAACCATTCAATTCTTTACCACGCGGCATAAAAAATAAAACGTTCCAAGTCGCTAATACCTTAAAGATCATTTGCAAATAACTTTCAGTCTCTGAACAAATCATTACTCAAAAGTATTATTGAACATTGAGCATTCTAGTTCAGGGTTCAAATAAAATTGAGTTTATATTTATTCACACATACGTGGCAGGATTTCTTGCCAAACGCGCAGTAGCAACCCATAAGCACGTTATGGTTCGAGAGCAATAGCACTATTTACCTATTAGTAAATGCCTGTTCTAATAACCTGTAGCCTGTTCTAATAGATAATATATGTTACGAAATCTTTCTTGCAGGAGGTATAACAAATGCCATTAAATATAAGTTTGAGTCTATACTTTTTCACACCACTATATAATATTATTATATCAGATCCCGAAACAAAACTATATGGAAAAGATACAGCTTATAAATATGAAATAATATACAAATATTATATGGATGACACTGTTCATTCATATTACTACAAACCTAAAGAAATTAAAAATTTTGAACAAATTCAATATCAAAATTACTAGTATACCCATGATACTCATCAATTTGATTATAATCCCGATATGAACTAAATTAAATATTGATCAGGATTTTCAATTAAGATCTCACGAAGATCATCCACCTATAACTAATAGCTTCAGTTATAACAGATATTGAAGCTCAAATGTAACAATAAATTTAAACAGCAAACAGAAGGCGAATGACCACATGTTCTCATAAACACAGGGTTTTCAAATTCTCTATTTTGTAAAAAAGAAATGTATTAGATTAAACACGCTACCAATTCATATAAAATTTGTATTTACACAAATGCAGGACTTTTCGATTTTCAAACTGAAAACTTTTATTAATCAATATTTGACCCTTTTACTACTTTGAAGTCTCATAAAGTTTGTTCATAACATCCAGCGGCGGCTCGTGATGAAATGAAACGGGTGTTCCGCACAGGGCCGATCCTAGAGTATTGGCCGCCCGCGTGCAAATTTCAAATGTATCCAAACTACTGGCGCCGAAGGGGCTGAAAAAAATTGCGTCGCAGGCGAAAATTTTGAAAATTTTCAAGGTCACGCGTTTTCCTGATACTTCAGAATTTTTATGTAAAATCCGTTTATACAAAAATATAGACTTTCACAAGAAAAGTTTTTGGAGTTTATTACCTTTTTGAAGAACATTCATGTTTGCCGTCATATGCTTTGGTTAAGAGAAAAGGCTTGTAAGGTGAATTTTCTACTAGAGGGTCTATAACACTTAAAATATTTTCCGAAAGAGTTTCAGCGTCACATTTTGTAGGTTTCAGGTATGTCCAAAAACGTTCAATCGGTTCACCATCGAGAATATATCTTAAAACTACCACTAACTGAGTTTTTGCAGATACATCACTTGTTTCGTCTGCCATAACTGCCAAAAATGAAGGTTTGTTAATTTCTTTAATTATTTCTTCATGACATAATTTTAATATACAGTCTAAAAGATCATTTTGTATTTCTTTAGAGGTTCCTTTAAATACTGAAGCATTTTGTAGATGCTCGCTTAAAGTTGCATCAAGCTCAGCAGAAAAATTTATCAAACCACGAAATATTCCCGGGTTTTGAAAGGTTTCAGCTTCGTCACGTCTTCGCAGCGCCAGTTCAAAGGCCCCACAAAACTTTATGCAGTTTATAATTTTTGACAAAACGTATCTCTTTTTTGTCACATTATCATTATTCTTTTGCACATTTATCCAATAAGCTGAATCTAGCTGCGCTTTAATATTAGTTGTTCCTAATAAAGTTAATTCCATTGTATTATGTAGATGGCTTTTGGAGTTGTCGTGCTTTTTTATTTTTTCAGTTAAGTGCACCAAATCTGTCACCCTTACCTCCGTCCATGTTTTATCACCGCCAAAATGTAAACAAGGAAAACAAAATAACGCATTTTTTTTGTTGCGCCCACAAATCCAATTGTTCTTCGAATAAATGTCTCTATTAAATTGACGTTTATATGCTTTTCCGTGGCTAACACCTGCAGTCTCAATAACAATATCGGGCAATGGCCTACCTATTGTTTTTTAAATCAATTTTTTCTTCATAAGAGTGTTTAAAAAATCGCTTCACATGAACTAAATTATAAACTAAATCCATTGTCACTATTACAGTATATAAATATTAATAATTAGTACAATAAATCACTACACAAATTCACAAAACAGTATTTAAAATCTCAAATTAACACGAAATACGAAATAGGTACGATTTACACCCGCCCGAGGAGTAGGAAGGAGTAAACATTCACTGATGATGCCTTAGCTGGAAAAAATACAGCTCACTGACCGTGTAAATTCGCGCATTTACGAGCGCCAAGTGTGGATTGTCTCGGGAGTTGAGGGGGAGGACGGGTGTGCCGAGCCGTGCTGAGAACTACCTCGTGTGGCCTAGTTTAATGTACCGCGACGCGCTCGCGTAGAGACCCAGATAATTCATCTGGTCTACTACTCAATAGAGGACGGTGGGCAGAATACGACTTTAACGCAATAATTTGGTTAGCTGCATCAACTAACCAAATTATTTTATTAATAAATTTTAGTAATTATTATGTCGCGAAAATATACAAATATCTAATTTTTTTGACAGTTCTGCAGTACCTATACCCCAGCCGCCCCTGATAACATTCATATTCAATTCGACGAACTTCTTAAAACATTACAACCGTATTACTGATATTAAGAATAAACAAGTCATCATAGAAAACTGTTCCTTTATTTAAGGTAAGCGAATATTATATCACTAAGAAATCCATAAAAGGAAAATCAAATTATCGGAAAAAACATTTTGGTAGTCTCTCATGTGTGAAAGATTTTTAACTTTTGCTGCAATTTAACAAACAGCGACTCTATTCTTCCTAATCTAGTAAAAAAAAGGTTCCAATACCAAATACGCTGGTTAAACATAATTAGGACGATGAACATTTTTCATTTCAGTCATTAACGCAAGCCAAGAACTTATACCTATTCAAAATTCCTCACTATTAAATAGGGTAAACATTTTTAAATTTAAAACCAACCTCAATTTACCGACCTCGAATATTTAAGTAGCTAATAAAAGACGAACTTTATTTAGAATTGTTAGATATATTTTATTTAGATCAATTAACATTTACTAATGAAATAGAATATTCAATTGATATTGGAAATTCCAAATCTATATCCAAGAATTAATGTTGACGTTTGAGATATTTCCAATGGAAATTACATCCTATTAGAGACGAATCGACTAAATCTACGCAAGTAAAGTGTTACTTTAGATTTTTGTTTTCAAAATCCAATATGGTGGAGTATACAGGCAATTCATTTAAAAATACATCGACAACGTTATTGGTTGACGCAAAATACAGGTGGTGATATGTCACATAATGAAACGCCACGTTTCATACTGAAACGTTTGCAAACGAGGCAAACGTGGCATAATGAAACGCCGAATCTATGAGCAATAAGCCAGAAGACAGTTCGGAAAATATTCAATATTTGGTAATGGGGCTTACCGTCGACGAGATATGTCCACACTATAAGTTGTATACTAACAATAAAGTTAATTTTTTTATGTAAAGTCTTAATGCTTGACTATAGTATTAAGAGGGCCAGATATTTTTTATTTTTAGTATTTTTTTCATCCAGGGGAAATACGTCAATCAGGGAAATTACACATGTA
Organism: Rosalia funebris; assembly: GCA_037954035.1. Lineage (NCBI taxonomy): Eukaryota > Metazoa > Arthropoda > Insecta > Coleoptera > Cerambycidae > Rosalia > Rosalia funebris. Next base: position 2,605,259 of record JAZFAV010000012.1, on the reverse strand, counting down.
CAGGTAAATTACTTGTAGATCAGAGTCACATCACTTAAACTTATAAAAACAACAATATTATAAATGAAAAATATTTATATTTTTAAAGAAGTTTGTTATTAATACATCAACACAACAACACAAGTAATTTAAATTTTAAAACTATTAAATTTATTTGATATCTTAACTGGTACGACTTACTAATATTTTATAAAATAGATCAAGGTACGAACGACACTATTTTCCGTATCGTTTGATATCTCGTCTTTTCTTGACTTTCTCTCATGAATGATGTAGCAAGGAACTATTTTTATTGTTTGCCTTAATTACCGTTTTCTTCGAAATATTTCCAATTTCTTTAAAAGCTTTATACTTGAGGACTAATTTTCCATTTACAGCACGTGTAAAGATATCCTGTTCTTTGGAACACCTTAATTTGGAATAGTTTTGTTGAAGCTGTTGTTTAATGACTTCTCCAAATAATAAAAATATTCTCTTTTGAGCCAGAGCTAGGATCAGATAACATATTGTTGACATCATTTGGAGTTAGCATTACACATTCTTTATTTTTTTTAGCAACGTTGTAATCGCTTTTTGTATTTGTGTATTTTTTTACATTTTTGTAATTCCTGCAAAGTCTTTTTTTTTTTCAACATTTTATTACGGATTTTGTGGGTCCTCTTAGACTTTCTTTCAGCAGCTATGTTCCTATCATCCGATACTCGATTCTCCTTATTAATCTCTATATTTTGTTCTTCATTGTGTGAACGATCATCTTCAGAAGGTGGTTGTGTAGTTTCTTTTATTACCCTGTTTGTTACGTCCTTCAAAGCGGCTTGTTTCTTGCGATAGGCAGCAAAATTTTTTCTCCAACGTTTCCTCGCTAACTGATTTTTCCTAGGAGTCATATCTTTCGCGGCTTTTATTTTAATATCGTCCTTTTTTTTTAATATGTAATTTCTCTTCTCTCTTTGGTCTGCATACTTCTGAGGGTAATGCTTAATGCGTTGTTAACGTGCTCTGCTTAAATCAGAAAAGAAAAGCTTATGCTTTTCTTTTTTTTTTCTCTAATGCTCCTTGACTTGTCAATTTTTTATTTCTTGACATTTTATTATGGTCCTATAATACAAAAACAAAATATATATATAGCTTTAATACCTAAATTACTATATTAAAATGTAATAAAATATATCTCCCTGTAGAAATAGTACTTAATTTTACAGGGAAATTACACCAGGAGAATGACGGAATGGCACTTAATATTACAATTCTATTAAAAAAACTAACTTACAATTTTCACAAGTTCGTAATGTGATTAACTTCTTTATCTAACACAAATTAATAATTATATTTATAAAATATACTTACTTCTCCAATCAAAATCTAGGAATAGTGGAATGACTAAGTGATTGGCATTAATACAAGTTCACTCATTGAAGATCATATAGCAACTAACTGGTACAAATTTTCAAAAATTAGTTTTATTTGTGCCTAACAATATATGGCAGTGTTGCTAACAGCGCCATAGTGACAATGGTGCTTTCATCAATAGACAAGGTAATTGCACCAAAATAGGAAGACATTCAGTAATACGTATTTAATACATTTTGTTAATAATATTCTTTTATTATAACTGTCAGAATATTTAGGATATATATTATTTATTATATGTTTATAGATTCAGAATATATTTTGGTATTGTTTTAAAGGTAGCATTATATATTTAGTAGATAAAACATCATGGGGATAAGCTAGAGGAATTACATTTTTTTGGTTTAATCTATGGATTTTCATATATCCACAATTTTTTTCTATTTTAATTTCCTCGTTTCTAAAAATATAACTTCATTTAAATGTTTTATAGAACTTGTAAAGATTCATTACACATTTGTTATATTAAAATATTGATAGGCCGCATCGTGATCCCATTACGAAATATTCACTCATAAAACTAAAAAACAAATAAAAAAGGTAACCTCTCAATATATTTAACATAAATGAACAGTGGAATACTTTATTAACACATAACTTACACGACAGTAAAAAGTTGTTTTCCTAAAGATAGTAATTCGTTGAGTACAATTAATAAAATTTAAAAGAATATCACCCTTTACAAGACAAATCAGCAAAATATAGTCAATATTCTGCTTTTGTATTATCAACATTACGGTACACCTCTCCGAATATATCGTGGTAATGATAGAGAAATTGATAATGCTTTGTTTAAGGATTAAGTACCTTATATGACATTAAATTAGTTTTCTAGTGTTAACCATTCTCGATCAAACGAACCTATCGAAATATTTAATTCGATATTACTAGAAATGACAAGAATTAATAAAGCTGAGAACCCGAATGGACATCTTCTACCAATTCTTCTATATGCACTGATATGTTATAATAACTCAATAAACAAGACTTATGGTTTTACAGTCTGAGCTTATATTCGGACACACATCGTCTACTCCAAATTGTATACAATCATAAAGAGATAATTTCTAAATTCATTTGAGACTTGAACAGCGAGATTTTACGGTACTACAAAATAGCAAGTTCGAAAATGAATCTCCAAAAAGAAAAAGCAAAAACACGATTTTAGAAAAACAATTTTAAAAATTTTACAAAATTTTGAATAAGCGAAGTTTATTATATTAGAATCACAAATAGACAGATTGTAGAATAAATTTAATGGTCCATTCAAAATTAAATAAATTTTCCTAAATAATACAAGTTAACTTTGATAGAATGAATGACCATATTTTAAAAATAAATGTAATGCTAGTTTTTTGTTGTTGATCGGAACACCATTGAAGTATATTTTCACCCGGAGAATAAAATTGTCGTAACCAAGAAACAATTAAGTATTTCAGTTCAGAGAAGTATATCATTGAATAACATTTTTAAATACAATGAAAAATTATTAAATTCTCTTTTATATTGAGTTTACATTTGAAAATATTAATTTATTTAGAGGGAAAGTAAAGATACATTAGTCTATTGGCACAAATTTCGAAAGCTATTCAGGAGAAATTGAACGAAATTCACGTTGATAGTGTTGATACTAAGAATTATAAACAGGGATTTGTGAACGGTCTTGTTTCAATATTCAAATCTATTAGGGGAAATTTAGATGTTATAGATGGAGAACATTACACAAACTGTATTAATAAATTAACAATTGACTAACATCAGTTAGAGAATTATTAAAAAAACATTTCTTAATTATAACGTTGGTTATCAAAAACTTTAATACCACTATACAAAAATTGGGAATCGAAGAAGCCACATTTAATAGGGATATAAAAAAAATTAGATATCATTTATAAAACAGCAAAAAAAATTGATTTTTGGAACAATGCGAACTTCTCATGGAAAGCTATCTGTATATCGAGGATCAATTAAACTCAATTAATTATTCACTCCTCGACTATTAACCCGCAAAGTCTGGATATTTCACTTCATGAGATTTATCAAAATAATTTGCCATTAATTATTAAATTATCTAATAATGCTTAATACTTAGACAACATAGAATTATAAATTATTTTAACCGATTTAAATTTTATTTTAGACCTATTAACATAGGTATACACTTTTTAGATTATTTCCTACATCAATTCTGAATAATAATATGACTGGCCTATATCGCAAGCTGTAAACTTCGCAAAAGCATATTGCACGTGATGATGGCTCTTTTATGTTATGAACTAACAAATATTATCTGAATTGTCAAATGTCCTTAATATTTGCGAAACGTTACAATGCGCAAAAATTAACGAACTCTTGGATTACCATTAATCAGAACCTGTTCAAATTATAATCACTTGCAGACAAATAAACACCAAAAGTGAAGTCATTTTCATTTCAAATTTCATTCTAAGACTATAACCAGGATGTAGTGTATTTGCGGGAGTCACAAAAATCAATTCAAGATACACTTTCGAAACTAAACTAATTGGCATTTTTTAGTGCTACTAGTGTGGTATTGTTCTAATGTTTGACTATTTTAATTTTTTCCTTTAGTTTGATTATCTTGATGCATTGCAAAGCATTTTACATTTAAGATGTTACAACTGGTAATTTAACTTTATTGTTTTATCAACAATTTTATGTTTTATGTACTCATTATTATAATTTAATGATCCTACCTTTAACTATCCTTCTATTATTGATTTCAATACTAATTAACTGAACAATTGCTGTATGATATCAACTCTTATTATCAGAGGGGAGTTATATAAAATTATACTCTATGCTATTATCATTTTGAACATAATCCACTGTAACTTAATATGCTAAGTGAAGGACACCTCGTATAATAATCATGTAACAGTATCCTGTCGTGCCCTGCCGTTAATTATAATTACATTATCACGTTCTTTCTGACTTGTAGAAATTCACACAAAAACAATTCTAGAAAATCTTTAGCGGCTACGTCAACTTTAGCGATATTAAAAATTGTACAAACAGATCTCTAAAAGTGAGTATTATAATTTGATTATAATACTCACTTTGCTGTACACATATGATGTTGATTATTTTTTTATCTACGGCCACTATATTAGGAAGGTTTAATGCGTCTGTTTTCCGTGGATTAAAGGCGTTCTAATACACTAGTGGATTATATATTATAATATTAAATTATTAATAGTTATTAATTATATAAGGGAATTAACAAGCTTTTAATCCACGAAAAAAAAAACGGGCACTCCAGGCGCAGCCGAGAGCGCTCATTTTTTGGAGCGGATTAAAGGCTGTTAATTCCCGAATGTAATTCAACGTTTTATCCACGACCACGGACAAAACCGGTCAATTAGGAGGAGAAAAATTCTGATTTTGAAAAACGTCAGATTTGACAGATTTATTTTGATTTTAATCCACTAGTGTATTAGAAGGCCTTTAATCTACGGAAAACAGAAGTATTAAACCTTCCTAATATAGTGCTCGTGGATAAAATTCATAATATCAATATTCTTGATCAAAATAAATCTGTCAAATCTGACGTTTTTCAAAACCAAAATTTTTCACCTCCTAATTGACTGGTTTTGCCCGTGGTCATACATAAAATGTTGAATTACATTCGGGAATTAACAGCCTTTAATCCGCTCGAAAAAATGGGCACTCTCGGCTCATTTTTGCTCGTAGATTAAAAGCTTGTTAATTCACTTATATGTAGGTATATTATATTATATAATTATATTATAAAAGTAGGAAAAAGCCATTTGTCAACTTATTTTATTTTTTATTAACAAATTCATCGTTTATTACTTTTTGATAAATGTTGATAAATGTAATAATTATTTGGGATTGCGATTTTTACATAAAACAACATTTTTTAATCAACTTCTATTGTTTATAAAGCAACTTCTTTATAAAAAGTAAAAATTTTTACTTGATAAATTAAAAAATACTATAATTAACAAAAAAGCTTACGTGACATAAGATCGAAAAACACATTAGTTTTGCATAAATAATTATTTAATATTAATTATTAGGCTTGATTTGAAATTGTTAATTCAAAAGTTAAGAATAAAAGGATTGGTTTTTACAACGAATCATAAGAGACCAACTTTTTAGCATGTAAATTGCTCTTAGATAGATCTCTGTAAGGAAAGTTCAAAAATTATTAACAGTTAAAGCATTTTTTTTCAATAATTAATTTAAGGGATCGTTAAATAAAACAAGAAAAATTAAAAAAAAATTCTGCCTAGAAATACTTTATTCCATCATAATAGAAAGCCCATACATTTTTGGATTTTTTTTTTCAAGAATAACGATTTTTTAGTGCTTAACCCTTAGTTGGTGTACCAGGGTCAAATTGACAGGGTCAAAATTTTAATTGGTAAGTGCATTGCGCTTTTACGCTACAGCGCGCCAGCGGTTTTGGTACCTTCAAGTTAGTTAAGACTGCGCTCTGAAGTTTGTCTATCACTTGTTTGCTGCCATGGCTTATATCAGTAGTAAGTATTGTAGGGTCAAATTGACCCTGGTTCACTAAATGCTTTATAATTCTGTGAGTACATCGCGGATTAATTCTTCAGGATAAAACTAAAATTATGGCTAAAAGTACACGTTTTGGCGATTCTAAATTTGAAACTACTCTATTAAAATGGTTGGCCGAAGATGGTGATGCAAATAGTTATGTGAGCACTGATGCAGAGGATGAGAATGTCATTGAAAGCGAACACAATTCTGAGAGTTTGCAATCAGCATCTAACTTAGATGAATCAAATAAGGAACATCCCCGTCCAAGTCGTTTTGTGTAAAAAAACTTCATTTTTATGTTTATTGTGCAAAAAAAATAATTTGTAATGACTGCAGCGAGCACATTTGCAAAGAATGTCAATAATTAAGAAATGCATTATCCACATTAAGTTTTACCTTACGTTAGAGTTGCACTTTTTTTTTTGTAGAAATAAATTCCGTTCATATGTTTATATTTTCTTAAAATTACGTCTTTTTTGTTATTATTAATATTTTCAGGAGGTCGATTAATAATTAACTTGTTATTATAAAACATTAATTAAACAAATGCGTCAAAATTAATCAATAATTTATATTTCTTTTTATATCAGAAGCTGTGTTTATTTTCTTATAATGTCATTTGATTATTTTATTTTAAAATATACTACTTAGCCATCTAATTGCGCTATTTATTTAAAAGTTATCATATTTTGCCAAAATTCGCATTTTAAATGACAGGGTCATTTTGACCCTGGTTCACTAGGTATGTTGCTATAGACAGGCTCGCCAACTAAAGGTTAATTTGACCCTAAAAATGTTGGTGATCTTTTTCGTGATGCAACTTCAACGCGCTCTATGATTTAAACAAATAGTATGGAAAAATGTTTCAGGAGTTATACGAAATTTCATGCTCTACAATTTTAACTCAATAAGATTGTCTAGGGTTCCCATAGATTTTGAGTTATGTATTAAAATATGTAGAAACTTAAAAATTTAAGGATAAATTTTTTAGTTCTTTGCCACTTGTTTAAACACTAAGTGACTTCAGGGATGGGCATTTTTTTTCCTGTCATTATTAATACCATTCTGCACTGATATTTAGGGAAATTTGACATCCTTGGATTTGACTGAGGATTTCCCATTCTTTCAGTCTTCTGTGCCTGATCTATCTGTGTATAGTATTTGTTATTAGTTACTATACCGCCATTAATTTTATTTAGCGGACATAAATGAAAAGATTTATTACGAGTTTACCGAATGTATTGTTCAAAACTAATTTGACATTTCAAGAGCAAAAGTTTTGGTAAATAAAAGAAGAGTCACTGGCCATATATAAAATAGAAAAAATATTAAAATTCGATATTATCAAATTATGTCAAATAAAGCAAAATATTAGTTCTTATTAAACGACGTCAGTCTATTTTCATGGATGAAAATTAATTATTACATATCTACCTAAAAACTTCGCCAACCAAAAGTGATTAAATGATTATCGAATCATTATAAGAGATCCATGAAATATATCAAATATAAATAAAAAATAATCGTATGCTTATTAAATAGTCAGTCGATTTTTATAATCGATCAATAAAAATGAATTATTACATATCCCCGTAAAAAATCCACTAGCCAAAAGACATTGACGGGTAGTCATAAGGGGTCTCCGAAAATAATATGTTAAATAAAAATTAATTCTAAGTTTCTTAAACGATATGAATCTGTTTTGACTGAAGAAATTAAATTATATATTACAAATATATAATTTAATAGTGTCGAGTGCCATTGTCGAGTCGTAATAAAATTATCACCAAAGATCATGATTCACAAAAATAATATGTCAAATATAGAAACAATAATGTTAGGCTTATTAAACGCTATCAATCGGTTTTCGCCTATAAAACTGAATTATCGCACAACCCTTTAAAGCAGCGTTTCCCAAACTCTTTTTTGCCCTGGTCCGGTATATTTTTATGTTTCCCCTAGGTGACCCACTAAAATTTTTTATCTGTCTTAGTGTATAAATAGGCAATATAAAACACATTTTAATGTCTACATAGAAGTACGAGTATATAATATAAAAGAGTTTAACGATAATGAAACATTTATATTGTAATTATATTAGTTGATTACTATTAGTGAGAAGTATAAAGCTGTTTATTTTTTACTAGGAATAATCTAAGAACATGGAGACAATTCTGCGATTTTTCGTGGCCCAGTGCCGGTTCGCGACCCACCATATGGGAAATGCTGCTCTAAAGAATATACTGGTCAAAAGTAATTGTCGGGCCACGATAAGGGATTCTCGAAAATAATGTCTTATTTACCGATGTCAATCTGTTTTCATCGATGAAAATTAGTACAGATTCCCCTAAAATCTCCACCAGCTAAAAGTCATTTTCGAGACGTAATAAGGGATGTAATACACGAAATGTAATAACTAAAATAAATAATCATCGGGAATCTTATATTGACCAATGCTGCCTGTAGCAGGTTTCATGGAAAAAAGACAAGTAATCTGTTTTCTAAGCCTTTCGTTAATCAAGTTGTCATAATTGGGAGATGATTACGGTCATGTTCCTATACGAGGATTATATAGGAGAAGAAAACACACTCGTCATATGTTTCGTCTACCAGGTAGGCGCTATAGGGAGGTGATTAAAACAAGTTTCCTCTGCCTGAATTTGCAATCAGAAAATAAATGTTTTTCAAAACACCGAATTATTATATATTACGCCAGACGTGTTCTTCGTAAATCTCGTTATCATCATTGGAGAAAATGCCAATGTGGATGTATATAAAAATATGTTATCTGTATTTCCTTGAAAACATTTAGAAATCCCGTTCTCCACTAATTTCGCTAATTAAGTTGTCATATTTGGGAGATGATTATGATTGTTTTCATATACATACGTGACTCTCGTTTCATAATACACGTTTGCCAGGCTGGTATTATCGGAAGGAGATTAAGATTGGTTTCTCTGCAGAAAATAAAAACAGAAAATAAGTGTTCTATAGTATATATACAGTATCAGTATTTACTTGTTATAACCGACCATATAAATACCATTATTGACAATTAAGACCATGTGCTGATAAAATATCTCTGATTTAACGACTAAATTAATTTTGTTGAGAATACTTAAAATATAAATATTAAGAGGGTTGTTTTTAAATAAATTATTGGAAAAGGGAGTCCTAGAAAATGCTAAGAACTGATTTATTTACGTGAAGACCTCAAAGCCGTGTAACTTATTTTTTACATGTATGTACGTACACTGTTAAAAATTTGGCGGAGTAAAACGTTACCACTTTTAATGGTGTAGGATTGGTGTAAAATTTCACTATTTCCAATATATGTAAAACTTAACAGCTTGTCAAGAATAGGAACAAGTTTCAAAACGGATCGCCCATGAGGGCGCAGTAAATAGCCTGGTCACATTGAGACCTTTGTAGAGTGAATATCGATGAATATATATGTACAGAGTTCGATCTGGCCGCACGTAAAGTGCATCCTTTTCCCTCTGAACTCTGCCTCACTCTTTCTTCTACGCGTACCTAGAGAATCTCATACTTTTTCCTATTCTTGACAATTTTTACATTTTACTTCGCGTGGAGTAGATTATAATCCCTGCGAGGTAACTATTCTAGAGAGTAAGCATGCATGTGGTATTTACGTTGACACTGTTAAAACGGCAGGGAATATGGATGTTTGTTATTTTTAATTAACCAACCTATGCCCACACGCTGCTATGTCTCAAGAAGGAGAAGTGTGTTGACTAAGTTTATTAAAAATTTTTGTCTAGATTACTGAAAAATGTGTTGAATAGCTGAAAACTATATATACGAATTATTAAAAAGAATAAGAAATCCAAACCCCTATAAGAATTATTAACAATTATTAAAACCTGCCTATTTTGTATGATTTCTGTCACAAGGTGTCTATTTTGTATGATTTCTGAATAATCAACTTATACCCAAATGATTTATCTATGCTAGGAAGCAAACATTATAGAGTCATGGCAAAATCTATAAAAACTAGATACTAGATTAACTAGATATCTGAAAAGTGTGTTAAATTTTGGCGCTAGTGGATTTTGTTGGGTAGGTAGTGAAGTGGTATTTTATATCCGTAATAGCCATTTTTATGGTTTATTTATTAATAATAACATATTAATCTTATTAAAAATTTATTCAATTATTAAATAATCAATTTTGTGTGTATACCATTATCACTACGTTAAGAATGTTTAAATATAAAATATGTATTTTCAGTAAGTACTAAATTCCCTCATTATAAGAATTATTATTAGTAAATATCTAAATGTATCTGGATATAAACGAGGCACATTTACTACTTATTAACACGGAAGAACATCGGCTTAGAATACGATCATAATATTTATTTGGATGCTCGATAATAGAGTATTTAAAATATGATTTTTAAGTATTTAGTTGCGTTATTCACGAATATATAAATATTTTCTAGACTTGCTGCATTACTTACATATATTCCGATATTTCAGTAGACCCTGGCAATGTATGGAGGGAAAAAGTACTGTCCGCATCTTTAAAAAACATGTAACTCCCTCTTAAGTTTCATGTTTTTCCCATATAGGCAAATGAGGATACGCACAGGTTCTCTTTGTATAAGATTCAATCAAAACTATTAAGCGAAAAATTTAATAACACCATATTTTTATGAATATGTACCACCAATTGTTCCAATTCACTTGCATGTTTCCTAAATATTACATGTTGATAATATAACATTAGCAATAATTATGTAAAACATGTATAAAAATTGTTACACATATTTTTTTATAATATTGTTCGTTTTTCATCATTTCTTCAAATTTAATCAAGGTGGGTCTTATCGGTGTATTAAAACAGGATTGTCTTCTTAAATTCGTGCTATAAATTTTTTTAAAATCTGTTAAGAAATAAACTTACATAAAGAAACATTATATCCAAAATTATAATTTTTAAAACAACCAAAACTAAAATGTAAATAAAATATCCAGTTAACTTTGCGTTGATTTTCACTGATTTTATTTTAATTGTTTTTTAAATTGTGACGGAGTAAATAATTTGGTGTGCGCTGCCGCATTTGCCTCGCGTTCGCGGACCATTGCGACAGTGCCTTTCACAGCTAATTTCTATTTATTTACTTCTTGTAAGTGTTAAAATACGTATTGGCAAATTAAGAACTTACGATTCCTAAAAGTACATCACATATATTTTCAACAAAAAAACTAATTAGACAACATTTAACTTTAAACAATAATGAACATGTTGTACATAACCGAATTATTATAACCCTTCTCACGCTGGACTAAAAACAACATAAAATTGTTCAATATAAGTTATAAACACATTGAATTAGATATTAACAATTTTTATCGGAAACTTGACGAAAAATTCTATAGATTACGTTTTCGATGAATGTGAATAGAATAAATGTAATAGGAGTTACAAATTAGTGAACTTGAGCGCACCCGGTTGCACGGCGACGATTCTTGCCCCTGTATCTTGACAACCTGCAACAATTGAAGTGCCATATTTTCAGAATTTGAAGGCGATTCCCCCCTCCCCCCCACCCCCCAACAAAAATGTAAAGTTTGGTGGAAATCGGGAGCCCAAAATTTTTAGGCGGGCACATTTACAAATCTGACCCCCTAAATGGAATGTGTCGATTTAGCGAGTAGCATTTATATAAATAGGCGAACGTGAATTATACATGGAAGTCCACTGGTGTTCGAGCACAGCTCCCTCACAAATATGACTAGGTAAGAACACCTTTACTGTATTTATTTTAATACTTTTTACCATGTTTATTAAGTTTATCCAGGTTGTGATACGTGGCGGAGGCGCCGGGTAAGGAGAGGCCCACTTATCATTATCATTTTATTATCAAAATGTTCAAGAAATGAAAATGAAGATAGAAGAGTTTTTTGGTTGTAGTTTATTTTTTTTTATTTTATTCTTGTATACGTTTACATCGGTAGCAGAATGTTAGATCTAGTTATTAGCAAAATATCCCATAAAGCGACCCAAGAATTATATTCATTGATAAATGAGCATGTACATCATCCATCTATTGGTGCACAAATTTCTATTTTTGAAAATTTTATAATTTCTCTATGCTACTGATATTAAATGTGGAAAATTTTGATAGTTGTTTATACACTGATTTTTTTTTAAGTTGACAGACATTTCTAACAGTTTATCCCGATACCGTCAACACTGCCTATCGTAAATTTTATAATAAATTATCGTCAATAATTGATACACAATGTACTCGTCTAAAATGGAATAAAAAATATCCTACCTTGAAATGCAAATCAAAGCAGCTTATCAAGTATTTTTGAGATTATTTTCGCTCAAAAAAGATCAAACTAGACTCTTGAATTTAACACACCATAACTGGCAGTGAATGAATGTGATTACTTTGGTAGCGCTTATTCTTCAGTTATTAATCCTAACATTTCTATAAGAAAGTTAATAATACACTTATTAATTATATAAGAATTTTGGGAAATTAATTAAAAAATAAAATGAGATGAGGTCATGACCAGACTCCGAGATTCCTCATTGAATATTGTAAATATGATTTTGTCAAGCCCTTACTAATTTTGTGCAAATTAGTTTTTAAAATAAATACATTTCCTGAAGTGTGGATAGTAATGAATTTGCCCTGTACTAAAATCTGGAAATAACTCTTATTCGAAAATTATAGATCTTCCTGTATATTATGCAATTTCGCATAAGCGTTAGAAATATGTTCATATAATCATATATACTCTAAAGTTAAACATTATATTTTATCGTTTCAATATGGCTTTATGCATAACTGTTCTACATTTACACACTTAGCAACGACTTTCCAATATGTATGTACGAGTATATTACTGCAACTGATAACCAAGATCAATATACACAGATTTGGGTAACAGATAGACTGCTGTGGAATGAATAAATAAATAAGTTCGAACATTTATCTGAATTAATAAAAAAGTTACAGGGTGTATTCACTCCCCGTTGTCACTTTGTATATTAATGTTATAATAATAACAATATAAATATAACAAAAATATATAACAACAATGCAAATATAATACAAATGAGGATGATGGTATAGATAATTTGGTCAAAATTTATTAACCGACCTGAATAATTCTAAGGCGAAATATGTAGAAAATTATAGTAAGAAAACAATGTCGAGGTCACAATTGATCTTGTCCACTGCTACAATTAGCACAATTCCAAGGTCGCATGTACCACCCAATGGTGGTGGGGGTTAACCGACAGCGTCGGTTATAAATGTCTACTTCCGGATGTATTAAAATATTTTTTATTCGAATAATGTCATCGTCCATAGTTCGATTTAAAACTAGAATATGTTCGAATATACTATCCTCGAATATTAAAATATTGTGAATCATATTGAATGCGTCAACATCCTCCTATTACTTCTGTATTCTACAGAATAATTACACCATATCATTGTTTTACATTTCACGTTGCATTTTGCCAATGTCAACTGGAAACTACTCGTATCATAATCTATGACAATCATGAACAGTATTCTGGACACATGAAATCGGTTTCTGTCTACTATGATAAAATACCAGGTGCAATTAGTTCTTTGCCTGCTATTGTAATAAAATCGAACCAAAATCTAATTGCTTATATCGCAGTATAATTTAGTCTCATTATTTGTGCAATAAATTGATAAAAATATAACAACTTTTATAGAAAAAAAAATATATGGGGGTGATTAAAAAAGATTCGAAAGATGAGATTATAAAATTTATTAAACACGAATGAAATATGTTCTGATGACAGCGAGTATAAAGTTACTAAACTATGGATGCCAAAGAAAAAATAATTTATATCAAGTAATTTTTGAGGTCGGTACTGGAATTTATTTTATATCAATTAAACAAAGTTACGTTGTCATCAATTACAATATTTGTGTTGTGTATGATATTCAACGATTAGGTGCCATGCCAGTCAGAAGTTATGCTCCGGATGTTTTCTAGTACTTACATACCATTAAATACGATATAGATGAGGCAGTCTGCTGATGTATCGTATTAATGTTAGTATACCTTATATACACTATATTATAATAGTGATAAATGTACGGACTACACCGAAAAGCTATTGCATTAAAAGGAATTATTATTTGGTAATAAATAATAATTATATATATATATATATATATATATATATATATATATATATATATATATATATATATATATATATATATATATATATATATATATATATATATTATATATATATATATATATATATATATATATATATATATATATATATATATATATATATATATATATATATTCCATTATCAGAACGTCCGTAGTTTAAATTCAAAATACCTACATGAAGTGTTTAATGCTTTCTCTGCTGGTCAGTTTTTTTATTTTAATTCACTTAATTAAGACTCGGTTTAATTCAAAATTACTTTCTACAGATTTTATTGTTTTGAGGGAAGATTACAATTTTAACCTAGTGAGCGCGAAGAGGGGATGAGGTGTCTTACTAGCATTAAGGAAATCATTCATAACTACAGTGTTGGATTTGATACATCTGCTTACTATAAAGCGTTTGCGTTAAAGAAAATTAACAGACATCTTTAAATCTGAAAGCGGTGTTTTATTTTTAGAATTTTTTATTTGTAAGGGTAGTATCTGCCCTTAAATATTTCTGTCGTGCTCCATACACAGGTTAATTACAAATTGGGTCATAGTAAACTCACATCGTCAAACAGAAATATATGTCCGTGAGAAAACTATCGGTGAACGACCGTGGCTGTTTTTACACGGTCAAATATTATTAATTTGCATTGTATTATTAATATGTATTACTGTAGATAGTACCCATTACTCTGAAGTTAATCTAACAACTATATACCTACATTATCCTATATTCTTAGAACATACTTCTTGAATGTAGGTAGGTACTAGTAATTCTTTTCATAAGTTTGTGATATTTATTAACGTTCATTGTATGTTAATAATTACATATAATATAATCTTATGTATGTAATAATATAACATATTTTGTTTATTGCAATGTTTCTGAATGTAAAAGCACATAAAACAATTCCATTTGGTCCAGTTTTATTGAAATTACTGGTTTAATAAAATTTAATAAAATATGAGTTCCCAAGATCTAATAACATTAATTTAACAGTATTTCCAATTAGTCTTTCATCAATCAGTCTTAAAAAATATAACAAAAATAAAATAAAAATAGAGTGAATCACGTCGAATATATATGTGTAATAAAGAATTAATATTGTTTCATTCATCAACAATAACGCCGTATAGAAATTTACTAAATACAAAATAAACTAGAAATTTCTAGTAAATTATGTAATTATGTTTATCGACTAGGGCTAGAAGATTTAAAAATACGTATGTTAACAAAGTTTTACGTATATTAACAAATATGAAAACTTTGAAGTGTATATATATATATATATATATATATATATATATATATATATATATATATATATATATATATATATGTATATTCACACGTGGTAATGTGGAAAAATTCAATACTATAGGCATGTGAGACACTTTCTATCTAACAAATGCATAAAAGCATTTTTTAGTATCCAATGAAAAAAATATAGGATTATTACATTACATATTACTGCATATGCACTATATGCAGCAGTACTGAATTACCTGATCAGAATCTGGCCAAGTGGTTGTGTAGCTGTGATCTGGCTCATATTCCATTATTCATACGCTATGCTCGATGTGTTTCTATATACCTTCTTACACAATTCCCAAATGTCACTATTAATAACTTCTTCTGAGCTCCTGACATTAAATAGTTACTTCAGAGTAGGTGCCATTTGAACTTTGAAGGGAAAATCCATTTCGTTAGTATTAAAGCAAAGAAGTATAGATTCATATCTATCTACAATATCTACACGAATATAACTTGAATTCTTGAAATTACATTATAGTATATGTAACTGTAACGAACCCATTTTTAATGTTCTTGTATTATTAAACCGTTTGAAACATCCATTTAAAAAATAATATGTCGGGATTTTTTAAAAGCACACATTTTTGCAGGAGAAGAAAACAAAAATATCACAAAATTGTCTACGAGCTTGGATTATAGACGATATACTCCTAACTGGCCTATAACCAAAGCTCTGACGAAGTTTTACGTAAAAAAACGAATGCCGTTCGATCCAAGGCAACACATAGCAACGGTAAGGGTTCCGCCCTCTCGTACATGGAACAAATATGATAATATTGATAATTCAGAAAAGGTGGATATAATTAATAGGAGTATATATTTTAGAATTGGAATTTGTATAACTTTTTTTGACTTATCAGACATTCCATGTTAGTTCAGAATAATTATATTATCGGTAAATTTATTTTGTTGCGTTTTCTTTGTTTTATCAATAACCACAATTTGCAGTTTCATTTTCCAAAGTTTTTGCACTTTTCGGTAGAGGCCTCTATATGTATATATAATATTCAGCAGCATGTTTCTTCTCCTATGTTTGTTATTTTTAAAGCCATTTTTAGAAAACAACCAAACACTTTCTTCAGTTTCACGTATTACATATACATACATATAAAAACCTTCATTTGAGCGTCCCGCGTTTACTCATTTATAAAATAAACAGTATTTTACATCAACAGTTATTTATTTTGAAGAAATGTCAATAAATGATAACAAATATTTTGGATCTTAACACAAGTTATTCGTTGGTACATTATTTATTAGGATGCCTGATATGTATTTTTTTATTATTTTAACTTTAAAGTTGCATTGCAACTTTACTTAATACAATACATCTCATTTAAGTTTACGTAAATGCTATACTTATATTTATATACAGTGGCTGCCAAACTATTCGTACCTTCGATTATAAATCCATGGCGTTGTCTGATCTTTTCTGCTTTGCAAATTCTGCATTGTACACCGGTTGTTACTTATAGAAAACATTAACAAAAAATATATAAGAAATACAAAATATAATAAGCTATCAAAATAACATTCAGTTATCATAGCCATATAACTCCCTGTAGCAAGAGGAACAGGGAAATTAACTTAAAATAAAAATAGATAGGCTAGTGCGACAAGGTCAGAAGATCGACGGGGCGACGCCGTTATCCCCTTTCTCTTTCAGGGTCAAAGCGTCGTCCATGGAGAAGAAAAAAAAATCCGTACTATAATCTAAGAATTGTAAATACGATAAAACAATAAAGAAGTTTTAAAGTAAGGTTGTTACTTCCATATTAGGAGAATACATAATGCAAAAACTTGCAGACAATAAATACACTATTGAGACTTTCATTTATTTAAAAGATATGTGTAACGAAAGTTACCAACCTATTCGTACGGTTACTAAGTACAACAGAAAAAATGTTTTCCCTAAATATAATATTTTGTTGGGCCCCTCCTTGATGCAATAACAGCCTGTAGGCGCCTTGGCATGCTGCTAACCAAATTCTAAGTAACATTTTGATCAATGCTGTTCCAAACTTTCTCAAGTTTCACTTTTAGGGTTTCATTCTCGGCGATATCTCTCCTTTCCTCGTACTCGTGCCTCGTGTCTCTTTGACTCGAGTACAAAAGACCGCCTCTGGAGCGAAGTTGGCCAAGGAAGCAGGAGGCAGCTAGAGCAATCGCTCCACACTCTCATGCCTGACTGAACATCGTGCTACTCTGCGAGAGTCTGGAGGGGCCATCTAGAGGGCCTCTAGCACGAATAGTAGCAGGAACAGCAGTTATCAGTTCGGTATCGGCACTCGGTCATGGTACTGAGGCGCGCGCGAAGTAATGTGAGAGTGTGGGTGCCGTCCTCGTTCCGAGCAACTTCGGCAAGGATACTCGCCGAAGTTTCTTCGCGAGAGTCTGGAGGGTGCATTACATTTTCTTACTCGTGTTTCAATTTAAAACCACAACTTGTTGTCAATTGGATTGAGAGCCGGGTTTGGGGGGAGGGGGTAGTATTTGGAGCCGATGAGGTACATTGTATAACAGACCACTGTCACGCCGTCTGTTTAGGGTCGTTATCATATTGGAAGTAGTATCCCGTCATTTCCACACCCTCGAAACAACATTTACTCGTAAACTGTTTAAATATTCAAAAGTATCCATGATTTCATTGATAACTACCAAATTACCAACCCCATTGCTACTCATGCACCCTAGACCATCACAGATCCACCCCCGTGCTTTACTGTCGGTTTTAAATGTTGCAATTTCAATTCCGTGTTAGCTTTCCTCCACACAAATTTTCATCCATCAGATACGAAATAATTGAACTTACTTTCATCGGAAAATATAACTTGTCTCCAAAACTCATGGTTCATATTAATATATTTTTTTGCAAATGGCTACCTCTTTCGTTTATTAATTTTGTTAATAAATGGTTTCTTTCGTGCTATTCTCCCGTGAAATTCTATGGCATGTTTTGGCACTAACAGTTTTATTAAAGCATTCTCTAATACATTTTTGGCTAATTGAGTAGTCGAAATAAAGGGATATTTCTTAACTTCATTTATTATGTAGTGTTCTTCACATTGTGTTAAAATCCCCCTCCTTCGATCTTTTGCATATATATTGTCCTAATATGGAAGTAAAAAGCAATATACGCTATAATGCACAATTTGTAAAGAAGAAGATGTTAGACAACGTCATAAAATTATAAAACTCGTCTACTTATGTGAATATTGCCATTCTTCCTTAAATTTTGTAAAATATAATAGTCTGATACAGACCAAAAAATAAATGAAGGAAATTTAATAGGTGTTTGGACTAGAAAAATGTATTTTTTCTTGTCAACCCCCTCCACCATGCTTAAATAATTTAGAAATTAGTTACTGGGATTTTACGAGTACAATCAGGCGAGTAAGCAAATTTTATTTTAATCATAATAATTAAATAAATAATTTAAAAGTTAGTTTAAATTTTCATTAGTTTGAGTACATTACACTGTGTAATTAATACGCATTTGCGTATTAATTACACAACATAAATAAAAGTAAATTAAAATATAATTATATTATGTAGTGTAATTTTCAATCAAATAGTAATGTTGCGATTAACTGGATATTAAGAACAATTTATTAATAATTAATATATGTAAGTAAGCATATATGTAAATATACACTATCAATTTTATGAAAGTACATATGTATATACCTTCATTTATCCACAATAATGATACTTCACAAACAAGACATTTCTTACACCAAACGTATATATACCAATATTCTATAAGATCAGATGGCAATTAACATTGATGATATAGGACATCAAAAAATTTTCACAGGTTGTAGTATTTAGTTGTTAATGGTACAGATTGCTATAAGTTGTTTTTAATGGTGGCTCATAGCTTTTAATACATGTATAGTTTTAATTACATATATATATATATATATATATATATATATATATATATATATATATATATATATATATATATATATATATACTATTTACCACGTTGTTCGCAAGAGTCGATTTCCTATATTGATTTTGTCAAAATGCCGAAATTCGAACGAAAAGCATTTCGTACATCGACCTAAAAATTTCGTGACACACGAAAACAGCTGTTTAATAAATAATAATATTTTAATAATAAAATATCGAACTGATATAATCTGGTACAGATAATGATCAACAATTCAATAATATGTATTTACATATCGGACTACATTTTAAATTCATATATGTATTCGCTCTTTTCTAATACATCCAGCGAATGCTAACGACGATGAAACTGAATCAAATTTCCTTATATTGGTTCCAACCAGACCGCGGAATATAAAAATATAGCTTTATATAAATTTTTATATAAAAATATAGCTAAAAATTTACAGCTACCTAACATTGGTTCAGAAGGATACATATTTTGTGTTTGTGATCTATGAAATGTAATTGTTAAAAGTGTATATATTGCATTACATTCTAAATTATTAAGGTTATGGATGTGACAAATGGGGTATCTATTATGTCCTACGGTTGTGGCAACTTCGACAAAATATGGTCACCTCAAATTAATAGATACTGCCAACAAAATAATATATTTTGCACTGTACTCTGCATCAGTGGTCAACATTTTGCATAGCAGATATGATAACTCAATCAACCGACTTTATAGAATTTACACAGTTTCCAGAATCATTGCTTATTAATAAAGCTGTCCACCGTGAGTGTTGCATTAGTCAGGAAGATAACACATGGATGACTCTATCGCAATCGAGATGCTATCGCGTAGAACTGAGATATTTGAATAGACGTAGATACAAAGAATTTAGTACAATTCAAATTAGTCTTGCGTAGTGTCCCGCCGCCTATATATTGCATAAATGTAGTAATGCATATTATATAAATTACTAGCTGTTACTCGCGACTTCATCCACTTGGAATTTGAAAAAAAATGTTAGCAGAATTCATGTTCCTGAAATAAATAGAGTTGTCTATGTATCCGTGAAAGTGTAGTAGTATTCGTGAAGTGCTGTCTATGTATCCGGTTTTAGTACAATGTAAATAACCATATGAATTTTGCAAAAGCAGTTATTTCGAATTTACAGACATATACCTCAATTTTATTTATATGTATTGATGTATTGATTATAACTTATTATAACGCCAAAGCCGGCGCCGCCACTGATAAGGCATCCAAGAGAGCACCTCCACTTATTAAAGATTTATTTATATGAGTGCGTGGAATACCTTAGTATCCATACGATTTATCATCAAATATATAAAAAATCACTAAACAGAAATTTTGTTAAATAGTCTACATTATATATATATATATATATATATATATATATATATATATATATATATATATATATATATATATATATATATATATATATATATATATATATATATATTCATTTTTTTTTTTGTGAATATAATTACTATTCACTAAACTTATAATATATGTACATCGTTATATACCTATTTTAGTGATAATTATTCCTATTTCATTCCAAATTACTCTCAATTCTATATGATGGCAGTAGTATTAATATAATATTATATACGTTTTTACACATTATTTATACATATATTGTTATGCTATATAAGTTTATATTAAATATAGAACAATGAATAATAGCTACTAAGAATAACGGCCAGGAAAAAGAAGAATATAAATAATGAATAACACTCTGTGGTGCATTTTTAAAAATAATTGTAATTCATGTGGTTGTTATATAATATATATATTTCTAAAATTCTATAATGAGTATTCATAGGCATCGTAAAGTCTACCTCACTTTTTCATGATTGTATTCTGTTACGTACGTTTTACGATGAAAAAAAACCCATAATATCCGAAAATATACTGAAATAATCACTGTACACAATTTTAAAATATAAACCTTACTATGATAACACAATAAAATAAAAGACTCATGAACATCAACGGATATATGACACGGCGCTGCGACCTGATTAAAACTGAATATAACAATGTAAAAATGTAGCTGTAAAGTGGCATCACGACGTTGAACAAACGCTGCTCAACTGAGTACTGTACTGAGCACTATTATAGGAGGTCTATCGCGAGAATTACATTTTTTATTGGTGCTATTTATTGAACCTAAATACCTCGATGTACAAAAAAAAACTTAATGCTTCTGTACTACCTCTAGTATTTTATTTCGTAGCATATTATAAGTTATTATTTATCTACTTAAGTACATTCTGAAATTTATTCTTGGCACACATTCTGAAAATAAATTATAAACTGAAAGAAAAATAAACCTTCTAGGTAAATTAGGTATCATCTCCGAGTTTATTTTAATACTTTGAGAGCGAGTCACAGAAACAGGATTCGATGCTTAATACTTAAAAATTATCGATTAATTCGTTAAATTGAATTAAATTAGTTTATTAAATTGAAACTATAAAATTTTATTTTAAATTATGGTTATTCATGAAACTCTGATGATCACTGAAATGCATGAAAAAACACCGCTGTAACTTAAAATACATGAAATAAATAAATATGTTTCTAATATTTTTTGTTATAACTATGAATTATCTACCTACCAGTCAATATTTCGGAGTAATTTTCAATATTTATGGGAAATCGAAATTTGTATTAAAACTCCGATTTATAAATTGAAAAAGATAGTATTACCATATCAAAAGATACATAAAAACTGACGACTTACTCGTGTATCACTATTAAAATTTTAGTAACTAAAAGCTTGTAGCCAAAATTATATTTTTTCGTGATGTCCTTATATTTGATTTATGATATTTTTATTTTTAAATCACCCCCTCTTGCACCGATACCGTTTTTTTGCAAGTGTTCTCAGATATGAATTACATATATAGAATTCTGTTGACGTAGATATGCTAGTTATTTGTACACGCACTTCCTACGGTAATACATAGGTAACTTATTTGCTGTAACGTTAATGTCTTCCCTGTACATAAAAAAATCTTACTGTTAAAAATTATTTTGTTACCACTACATGGCTGTAATAATCAAAGCAAATGTACTATTCAATTCATCGCTATTTGCCAAATAAAAAACTCTCTTATCTTGCCGATAAACAAAACAGTCTACCTGAGTCTAGCCATAAAAAAAATTCACGGTATGTTTTGAGATTTTCTATTTGGCAAATAGCGATGAAATAAACTATACCTGTTTGCTCTGCTATAATTACATTACATTGTAATGATGCAAAAAATATATCTCAATATCTGTTGATACTCGAAGTTATGGTATAGTGTTCATTTCATTGCTATTTGCCAAATAAAAAACTCTCTTATCTTGCTGATAAATGGAACAGTCTACCTGAGCCTACCCATAAAAACAAGCCACGGTATGTATTGAGATTTTTTATTTGGCAAATAGCGATGAAGTAAACTTAGAGCCAATGTCGGTATTAGATAAGTGTTGCTTGGTTTTGTCGTATCTCGGTAGGAATATATAGAACAATCATGTATAACTATACAGAACGATGGCTCCAGTCTAATAACCTCTTGATCTGGGATGAAAAAGGCATAAGTTTGCTGTAGGTAGGGACTATATTAATCATACGCTTATGAGTTTTACCATCTGATAAGAATATGTCAACTAGGGATCCTTACTTACTGCAGGGACATCAGTTACTAACAGGAATGATAGGAATAATCATGCCTCGGTGCAGTTTAAATAAGTTGTGTTGCTAGGGCAAATAAACGACGATTTAATGTTGCAATGGCATCTTTGCAAAATGATTTTTCTTGTGCTAAAAGGGTGATAATATCTTAACAAAAAATATACTTGTTATACGTCAGTTTTAGCAGAGTTACTTACTTGATCAAGTTTTCACAGTGTACATATGAGACATATTAGAGTTATGGTATTGTACAAGTATATTTTATATTGTATAGCCACATCACTATCGAGATAATTATCGTTACTATTACTATTATTAGGGTGAAGAATTTAAAGTATATAGCATTCTCAACTTTTGTATCATCTTCACAATAATTACATTCTCTTTGTTTAGGGTGAACTATTGAGCTTATTCATTTCGAATTCCACACAGATATCACGCATATATTTTACATCTCTCTATACACTAAGGGATTGACGATTGACACAGAGCTGTTTCATCGGAAGCATAAAGATTTTCCATAAAGAATAAATAGGTGATTTTAGCCTCATATTTCCAAAGGTGCAGAAGTCATAGCCTCGCCTTGATTGCTTTAAATAGCCACCAATTTAAAATTTATTTCGAGATTATTCGACTCGCTTTTGCGGTGAACTGTTACTTAATCTCCCCCAAGCGGATGTAAAGCCACCCTTGGGCATCTTTGGAAAAGCCTATCAAAGATCACGTAAATCCCACCAGTAATCACGTGCACTCAAGAACATTCTTGAACGGAGTTGCCAAAGAAACCAATAATTCACCATGAAGCCATACACAGAAAGCTACCAAATTACAAACAGAAAATCGAAAATCTACAGACTACCTCTTAATAGACCAAAACAACGCCTCTCGAAAACAGGAACTCTCAGAAACAGCTAGTCGAAAACTGCGGAAATTCGCCGATCTGCTCCACACAGCGCAATTGTTCGTTCGAAAAGAGGTCGGCGAGTATACATAAATACCGAGCGTTAGACAGCAGCAGATAGAGGAAGCTCTACGATCGGACGATGGACCACGATAACCCCCTGATGAGCAGTCTCTGACTACGACCCAGGAGGACCGCACCGCCACAAGAGACCAATACTCCAGGTTTTCGCGTAAGAAAAAAGGATACGCACCACAACTTATTTATTTATTTATTATACCAGGCCATATACATCTGTCGCCCAATAACCATACCTTACTTTACAGGTGGACCGACATAGACATTTCCATACCTATCTACGGGAAGTGGGGCCCTATTGCCACACTTCCTGCCTCCCGACCCTAGGAGGTTGAGCTGGGAGTTTTCATCAACCCCAGACAACCCTCCGTTTTGAGTTACAAAAATCACCCTAACGTATTCCCATTCAAGTCCTGTGTTACGCGCGGGACTCACGACAAATTACGCTCTCGGGGGTAGATAGCCGGTGAAAAAAGAAAATGAGAAGACAAGAAGAGCGTCAAAAGAGGCCCCACCCGGCGGGGTTAAACGAGTTAGGACAAAGGGATATATGTTCGGACCCACTGCCGCCAGGTACCACCTTCATGTTTACCAGTAGCGCTTTTTGTGCTGCTCGTTTTAGGAGTGGGTGAGGCGAGGGGAAAGCTGGACTCACCCTTCACGAGGCTATCTGGGTTTACAACAATAACTGGGTGAAGGGCAATAATCCTTCCCGTCCCTTAACAAACCCCTCATCTAGGCTACCGTGCTATCATTTGGATATTGACAACAGCAGGTAGGAATAGCGAGTCAATACTTCAACGAGTAATGATCTACCTATATACCTAAGTACATTAGAACAGCAGATACGTAACGTTCGGAGTTATCGAATTATTACGTGCAATTACGAAGAAGGGCTTACGTGCAGTGCAATATAAGTGAAATGCGACGATACAAGTATGTACGAGATCCAGGACGCGACAAGGTCAACCTTGGTCCATCGAGGACCCTTAAATATAAAAAACAGGATCGAAGAAGAGAGAAAACAAGGAGAGAGGAAGAAAGCGCAATAAGCAGAAAAAAAGGAAGGGAGTTCTCGCCCCGTCTCTCTAGAAATGCAAGAAGCATTTCTAGAAAGACATATTAGGGTTGAAATCTCAATAGAGGTTGCCAGGGACTGTCGCCAGTAACCGTGCAGAGAATGACGGACCGCCGGACAAAGAAGGCCCCGCTACTGTGACCAACGCTTCGGGCACGCACAGAGTAAATGCTTCGTAGCCCAAATGCGTTAAATGCGGAGGCGAGTATTACTCCGGAGACTGTAAAAAGTCCACCCACTCCCGTTGCAATGGCGAGTTGCATGAACTGGATTTCTATCCTGTTAGCTATAAGAGTTATCCCAACTACCCAAAAAGGAGGCAATGCCGACGAAAGGACGGTAGCAACAAAAATTGGCGCCTACCGTGAGACCGTCACCCGTCACAAAGCCTATTTAGGTGAGGAGCTTCGCGGAAGTGGATGCAAAAAACGCGAAGAGCGCCGCCTCATCCAGACCTACCCAGGTCAGGAGACCGGATCCAGCGACTACAGCCGCGGTGAACTTCCGCGCAGTGCTAGCGCAAATGAAGCAAATGTACGTAAATGTGAACACAATCAGTGCATTGGAACTACAGAACCTCAAATATTCGATGTCGAGCAACTGTTAACTTCACCAACAATCGAGCCAACGTAACTGTTTGCGGACTGAACAAACTGTCCTACCACGATGGAGTGCGCCGCCCGGAAATCCTAAGCATTGCGCAGTAGTGCAATGGACTACTGGACTACTACGTCCTACAGTAACAGGACGTAGTAATCCAGGAGGTAAATAATCTATACAAAACATTAACTAACCATGACTCCGTTCGATTCCAAGTCGACGAGAAGTAGCAAACCACTGTAAGGACCATCACTAGGAAAAATACGAACTGGGTGATTTTCCGCAAAACGTTACGCAGGAAAATTGAATCCGTCCCCCGGATCGAAATCACGGACAATGTACATGAACGAGATATTCCAGATAAAGTTATTCCAGATGAAGGAAAAGCGGCGAAATGGAGGTCCAAAAGAACGGGTCTACCCGAGGAAAAGAATACCCAAAATCAACTGAATTGTAGGGTAAAAACCGCATTCCAAGAACAAAAGCAAGAAATATGGTACCGATATCTTGACAACTGCAGCTTGACAATCAACAGTCTGTGGAAGATGCAAAATACACTCAGGATGAAATGACCCCCCCATCCCGCCTATCCACAGCGCGAGGGGGCTCGTTTATTCCAATGAGGAAAAGGAGGAAGCGTTCGAAGACTACCTCAAACTTCAGTGCAGGGAAAACCAGCAAGAGAATGAGGACGATGATTGGACCGAGGAAGTGTAAAGACGAGTCAGATGGATAAGCTGGATGGACGAAGGATACTTCGTTTTTCGGCCGGCCATGGCCGAGAAACTCGTCGAGATCTTAACACTCCTGAAGTTTGACGAAACTTTTGAGGAGAGGAATAGCGGCGCTGTTAAATGTAATCAACGGGACCCTAAGACTCCGACACTTCCCCCAATGTGAAAAAAAGCAGATGTCATCATTCCAAAACAAGGTAAGAACTTAATACATCTTTCGAATTACAGACCTATCAGCTTGCTTGATGATAAAATCTCTAAGCAAATAGTCTCTAAATACCCTAAAGTCGCACAGCGTATACTACTTAACCAAATAAGAGATCAGATGCAGGCTTGAACGTCATTCCAGGCGAGCAATTCGCCTATCGGAATGAACACTCCACTGAGTTGCAAATCCTGAGATTCGTAGAGTACGTGACAGAGATTTTCAACAGAAAAACATCACGAGAGCGGTGTTTCTAGACATCTCCAAAGCGTTCAACACAATGTTAGTTGCCTATTAGTCCAGATGTTCGACATGGAGTTCCCAGTGACCACGGCTAAACTGGCAAAATAGTACGTACCTAGCTAAGCGAAGCGTCAAGATAAAGGTAAGAAAATGTCTCTCTGATTATCTGGATACTGGAAGCAGGAGTAGCCCAAAGAACTGACCTATCACCGTACTTGTTCTTCATATTCATGGCAAACCTCCTGCAGACGTATCGATCCGATATGGCGTTCTACGACAACCACGCTGCGTTAATCACGTGGAACATGCATGATACCTCCATAATATATCACCGATACTCGATATCCTGTATCCTGATCCTAATCTCTGAGTAAACAGTGTTAAATAAATGACAAACTTCGTGTGACTATTGTCAGTTTCAATTTTACTCCATTCAGTGTGAATTAACTTAGCCATTTTTACTATAACCCCATCATCCGAAACTTTTATACCCGTAGATGTTGAGGTTTTCATTACTTTATCAATCTGCAAGAAATTTACACCATTTTTTCCTGCTTCGGACTATTCTCCTTGTTTTCCCATGTCTTTCCTTTCCGTTTTAGTATTCTTATAACGCTGTTGTTCCATGTTATTTGTGGACCAACCCCTTTTTTTTAGCTGTTTTTCTGGCTTAGTTAATGCTTATTATTTAATTTATTCTCCTATATATATTTTTTCACTGGTTTTGTTCTTTATTTTGATTTCTTACTTTATCTATTCTTTTTACTCTCGTCAATTTTCTCAAGTACCTCATTTTCCTTGCTTTTCTTGTAATACCCAGTTTTCAGTCCCATATGTTAAAATCGGTGTACACATTGTGTAATATAGAGTAAACTTTGTTTTTGTAGATATTTGTCCTCGTTCGCTTCGATCCTATTACCTATTTCTATTTCTTATGCTCATTTATTACTTGTATGACTACTCATAGCCGTACATAAATTCTTCAATGTGTTTTAATATATTTTATATTTTGTTCAATTCTGATACCTCTTTTATATAAGTCTGATTGTCTTTTCTATATATAAGAAATAATCGTCACCTTAGTTTTTTGTTTGTTTTTACTTTTCCGCACTCCATTATACGCGGAAAAGTAATGTAATCATGTAAAGAAAAAGTGAAAATTTTTTTTGGGTTTGTATTTCGATTTTCATCTTAAAAACTAAAAAAAAATGGTTTTTAAAAATTTTTTGCTGTGTGTGTGTCGTTGTCGTCGGCCGTTTATTCTTGTTAGCACGATAACTCAACTGAATCGTATCGGATCGATCGAGTTTTGACAGATTCTGATTGGGGACGTCTCCCAGATGACACCTATTCATTTTGAGGTGGATAGAACACACTCTACCATGTACATGGGCCATGAGAAAGTACAATGGTGGACAATTTGAGAATTTTTTTTGTTAGCACGATCACTCAATTAAATCGTATCGGATCGATCGGGTTTCGACTGATTCTGATTAGGGACGTCTGCCAGACGACATCTATTGATTTTGAGGTGGATAGGATACACCCCGCCCTGTCTTGGGTCATAAGAAAACACGATGGTGGACATTCAATTTCGAGATAGAGATGTTCCACGTGCGGAAAAGTCCGTTTTAAGGTTTTAAAACTGTTTATTATTTTAGATTGTGATCTTGATTCTTATATTACTTTGTAGTTTTCTTAACGTAGCTTTCAGCTACGAATATTATATGACCAGTAACGATGCAGTCTTCTATTTGTACTAATTTTAAATTTATATTTAAAATCAAATTATAGTGAGTTATGTAAGTCACTATTTCTCAATGAGAGACATGAACAATAGTGGGCTTAGTATTATTCTTTGCCTTACTCCATATTTATTAGTAAAAATATTTGATGTTAGATTATACATTCTAAGCTTATTTTTTTATATAGTGACATGAACTTCAATGATCATTAGTTACTTTTGGTTAAGAATTCAAAATTTTATTATATATGTTAATAGCTTTTAAATAATCTCTTCTAAATAAATATCCTATTGACTCTCCTACACATATATGAAATTGATTAGGCAACTTTGAGATTCTCCTTTGTTGTTAAAATAACGGGCAACCTAAGAGTATATGCTTGATGGTCAATACCACATCGCATTGACCACATCTTGGTTGTTCACTTCTTGTTAATAAATAACTCGACGTTAGATGTGTATGACCAGTTCTTTGTCTCGATATTATATTTTGTTCTCATCTACTAAACAACGTTACAGTTTTCCATTTTTGTATACAGTGCTATTCAAAAGTCCCCTCCCCCCCTCTTATCTTTTTAACGATTATACATAAACTAGTGAAATTTGGTAACTGAATATTAAGGGTTGTAAACTTCCTTACTAGTGATGATAGATGACGTATGCGTCAAAGATGACGTCACAAGGTCATTGTGACCAATAATTTTAAATGGAACCCTATGGCAAGCGACACCTCTTTTAAAAGGTATCGAAAAAACGTATTCAATGATACTAATATTGTTTGTATTTATGGTAGTTTTGATGGATTAAATCAGTAATCAGTAAACTTGGAGAATAATTTTAATTACAGATTCAAGAATCAGTACCTACTTATAGTAATTGTTCGAAGTGAGTTCCATCTACTTCCTAACAGTAAAACATCCTATTGCGAAACTCTTCTCGTACTTTTTCAAATGTGTCTGCGGAAATAGCCCTACATTCTGTAACAATACGTTGTTTTAAAACATCAATATTGTCAGGCTGAGTGGCGTAAACCTTCGATTTAAGATACCCCCACAGAAAAAAATCTAAGGTGTGAGGTCCGGTGATCGAGGCGGCCATTCCATTGAACCTCGTCGTCCAATCCATCTACCAGGATATTCTTCATCCAAATACCGTCTTACTGCACCGTAATAGTGTGGAGGAGCACCATCCTGTTGGAATGTTATTTCCAAAATGTCGAATTCATCTTGATTATCTTCCAAAACTTCAAGGATTAACGGTTCTATTGCATTTTGCAACATCTGCAGATACACCTCACCGGTTAAGTTGGTATTTAAAAAAACAGGCCCAACGATGTGGTTTCCCAGTATACCTGCCCAAACATTGACCTTCTCGGGATACTGAGTATGTGTTTCATGAAACATGTGAGGATTTGCGTCACTCCAATATCACAAAAACATTAAATTGGGGAGACTTGCAAAAACGTCAGATTATTTACTATCCAACTATCCAGTGGCGGAGCTTGAATTTTAAATTTTATTATTAACTGATTTAATTCATCACAGCTTTGCGGTTTTTGAAAGCCAGTTGTCAAAACTGCCGTAAACAGACACAATATTAGTATCACTGAATAGGTTTTTTCGATACCTTTTAAAAGAGGTGTCGCTTGCCATAGGGTTCCATTTAAAATTATTGGTCACAATGACCTTGTGACGTTATCTTTGACGCATATGTCATCTATCATCACTAGTAGGGAAGTTTACAACCATTAATATTCAGTTACCAAATTTCACTAGTTTATGTATAATCGTTCCAAAGATAAGAGGGGGGGAGGGGACTTTTGAATAGCACTGTGGTTTTATATGCACGTTTTGCCGTACCCCTTTTACATTGCTGATCCTCCTACCATGAGTTGAGAGCTGCCTGTTTTAAGTTTATTCTTATATCTTACGTACATACTACCTACGTACCGGGATATTTAGTGGGATATATACTGCTGCGCGCCTTTAGCTGCAAATCTAACTTCTCTAAATTAAGGATATGTACAAGGTCTGTTTGCACTAGTAGATTGGTGGTAAAAACGTTAGATAAAAACTAAATATCACTAAAGGCCTGTTTTCCTACCGACGCGTTTTTTGCGCAGCAGGAACCAGTTTTGTCTCAATCATGTCGACAGGAGCGCGAAATGTTACGCGGCCTTTTAGTGTTTTCCTAGAGGCAGCATGTTGATCTATTCAGTTGATATACGGATAGTGCCTGAGTGTGTTTAAATGGATAAAAAAACCACAGAAGATGGAAAATGATCGAAATGTTTATTCTGAAACATATCATGGATGATAATGAAGAAGAGAACTATATGCTTATATGGAATTATGTAAAATTTGTGACGATAGTTCAGTAGTTCCATTTCTCTAATTATTTCAAAAATTTTCGTCCGAGTGGCAAGGTCTGATTGAAATTTTTTCACAGTAGTTACCACGGTTTTAAAAAATATGCCATTTTCATTGTCATTTTCTTTGGGTATTGGTCCCACAAGTTCTTCGAGGCACCTTTTAAAATATTCCCTGTCTTCCTTTTTTTCTTCTAAATATTTATTAAGAGTAACATTTTCTTGCCTTCTTTTGGATTTTGAGGGTTGAGGTACAGAACGAGACCCTTGACTTTCTGGGTATGGTGAGTTTGTTTAGTTAGTGTTTGCAGAGTTGATTCATGGCCAGATGGTTGCTCAGACGTTTGCTCGGTTGGAGCACCTTCCTCATCTCCTTCTAAGTGAGCAAAGTTAGTTTCTTCAGTCGAAGTTGATGGTTAATTGTTGATTCGAAGTTGTTCTTCTGTCGGTTAAACGCGTAGAACGTATCACGTCAGCGTGGAACACGTTGCGCTCTATAGGAAAACAGTCCTACTAAATTCGTGGGGAGGAGTGGGCGACGTAACACGCTGAGCATATTACGTCGTACACAGCACAAAAAAACGCGTCACTAGGAAAACAGGCCTTAAGAGAATCTAAGCAGATTAATGTAATATTACATTTCTTTGACTCTATATGTCAGACATATAGACTATATGTATGTATATGTTTGAAGTCTGCAATAATATGGCATAAAATTCTGCAGTGTATATACTTGTAATTGTGGGTAATATCCATCTATACGAGTATACGTCATCTGAGAAAGTACTTTCTACTCTTTGTCGTAACTTAGACCCGTCAATATAGAGATTGTTTATCATTATGTATTTGGTAACTTATAAGTCGGAAATCGAGAAAGGAACCACCAAGCCGCCAAGCGGCTATCAAAGTAGTTCCCGAATAGCAAAGCTATTACATAATCGCTCTAGGAAACAATTGCTGTTCGGGAACTACTTTGATAGCCGCTTGGCGGCTTGGTGGTTCCTTTCTCGATTTCCGACTTATAAGTTACTGACAGAGATCATATCGATAAAGATGTATAGGCCATAAAATTCATTCGGCATTTGTCCTGAATCGGCGTACCGTATGCGGCACTGATGAGAACTAACAAGTTCGAAACAGCTGTATGTCGTTCGGTTCCGATCCGGGACAAATGTCGAATCCTACCTGTGGCTGGTTTTATTATGTATTTCAAAAAATAAATATATATATATATATATATATATATATATATATATATATATATATATATATATATATATATATATATATATATATATATATAATTTTTTGTTACATCTAACAATAACATCCTGAATAAGCGGACCCCAGTACAGTTTCTCGTGGAATGTAATATTTAAAAATATTTTTGCAGATTTGCATTCCAACACATGACCTTGAGGGGTAAGTCTCCTAGGTATTTGTACCTCGTTTAGGTACTAAAAATCGGAACTCATAGTTATTTGCTGTATCAAGTAATTCTCAAGACTCAAAAAGTAATTCGTAAAACTCAATGCGTTAACGACCCCATTAATTTCTATAGCAAATAATAGCACACTTAACGTTGACTCTTGCTGAATACCATGTTCTAGAGGCCTTAGCCCTAAAAGGTAATTTTCAAGTCGCAGTCTGAAAGTTCTGCATGTCAGGAGAGATTTTATGAAACGTTGTCGGATTCCACGGAGTCCCCAATTATAGAGAGTATTAAATATTCCAAACATTCAGACGAAGTTGTAAACTAGTTCTAGGTTAAAAAATACTGTCACTGTGAGGCGCCTTTGGCGAAATTATTTTGGATACCATTTTTGAAGTAGATTAGGTGGTCAGTTTACAACGTAAACACGTTCGTTTCGTAAACACATATCAGATAGGTGTGTTTACAAAAACCCATCTGAGATTCTGACAATAATTTTATTCGTTTTCACAACACTATCTTTGAGTTTACTCATCGGGGATAATTGTCTCGAATAATTCAAGGAAAATCAGAAGGTGGTTGAAAGATGTGTAATTTTTGAGGCCGATAGGCGGCGTCTTGGAATTTCTGGGGGCAGAGAGATAGTTCGATGGCCGACATAGAGCTGAATCTAACATTTATATATCTATATTTGCTTTCCTGTGTTTAACAGTACCAAATCATCAGTATTTATAACGTGCTCTATAATTTGGGTCCACGTGGATTCCGATTCATGGGTCCTCACATGGGGTTGTGCTCCCTAGAACCAATAAAGGTACAGATAATTGAGAGATTAAGTTTTGCAAATCAGTTCTATTGCAGTCAAAATTAATTAAATAGAGATTGCAGATTACTAGTTTAAATGGAACATATATTTGTATTGTGACTGCTTGAATTTCTGTTTATATAGGAACATATAATACTGGGTTGTTTTCCTGGTTACTATGTAAATAGCGACTCCACTTCTTGGTCAGTGGACAGGGTTGATATCTTTGGCGAAGTATTTGTAACTTGAATTGAATGTTTCCCCCGGTTTCGAGTATTTTACAGTACAGCAAAGGTTTATTCTCCTCATTATAATTTGTTTCCAAAGCAAAGTCCACGTAAAGATATTTAATGCCATTACAATTCCATTGAAAAATATTTTTGAAATGTAAAAATGAAACACTTCAGAAGAGGATGAATACATGTATATTGTTTGGAGAAATAAGTAAGTATATATTTTATATGTCAATAAATATATACTCCTAGGTATTATAGAAACATATAGATATAAATAAAACAATAAACAAATAAATAAACAAACAAGCAAATAAAAAAATACGTAAATGTTAGACATATAAACAACAAAGAGGAACAAAAATAAATATACAAATATATGCTTGAGATAAAACTATAGGTAATACAAAATATTACAAATATTACCATATTCTCATTAGAGATATCACAACATTGGAGCTTGATTCGGGAGGACAGACTCTACGGGTATGTCGGTACTTTGTTGCTCTGAAGCAACAGGTTTCTGGAGCAATAAAATCAGATTGCCATCCTGGTTTTATTTGTGGGTTGGCTTACTTACTTGGTTTTACGCTGGTGGGAGACTAAAATAAGAATCAACTATTTAGCCCGCAAAAGGGTTATCTGATTTTCTCTTCGATGAATCAAAGGTATGTAGATGTAGTTTGACTCGGAAAATCAATTGAGGGTTGCGTTAAAGCTCTTGTGTCTTGAGTAATAAGTTTTAACTATGACAGATGTTCTACATTAAGTGATGTTTTTGAATTAAAAGTAGAGTAGAGTATATTATCATTTACCGTGATTGCATTACTTAAGTTAATTGAAGAACTATATCCTTAACAATATCTGATTTGGCGTTGTATTGGATGTTTATTGTTGTTTCAACTGACTGGGCATATTAAAGTCTAGGTCTAGGGACAGAATGACTTTTCTTTTTGCCTTCGTATAAATCAATTTATTTAGTACTTTAATTCTTTAAATAACCACTTCTTAGATAAATACTGGGGATTTGTGATCTCTTCTTGAATGTTGGCCTTGGAAATTTACACAGTGATAAGGTTGTTCACAAATTTCACCTCCATGAATTGCTCTATCATAAAGTTAGTTCGACTAATTATGGGCAATATGACTGAATAAAAAATATCTTGCACATCCCAATGAGGCTGGGAAGTATGGTTGAATCTCCAATATATGCATAGCAGCATTAATAATTTTGTGGAATTTTGGAGTATTAAATATAAAGAAAAGATAAGATTGGGAGTATCGACCAGTCTTAACTCTCTTGTCTCAATTATTTTAATACTTACAATACTCTTAATCTAATACATTTTCCATAGTCTCTACTAAGGAACAATTGAGAAATTATCTACAGCAAATTCCTTCTTTACTAAAATTTAATGTGTTATTTGGAATCACTCTCACAGATAAATCCTCAAAACATACTATTTTCAATAGTCGTCTGAATTGAACATTAGATATGGTTTCTACATTTTCTCTACTTCTTTCAAGATTCTAACTTCACCTACAGTGTCTTTTATTGATTTGTAAATTAAGAAAGGACTAACGCCTAAGAAATCAATCCTTTACAATTTTTTTATGACCAAGAACTGAGGTAGATCCACATTTTCCTTCTGGATTATTTTTCCAGTCTCCATTAAGGTTTTTTAGGTCCTAATATATCCTAGTTCTCACAAGTAGGGACTAATAGATGTCCACGTACCATACTAAGGTCACAATTAACATTAAAGGAGGCTATTTCTGTAATTTTACTTTCGGTTTTTTTAATTCTATTTATATCTTCTGTATTTAAATATTCTTCAATTAAATTTGTTGTATTCTTGAATTATATTATTCAACAATTCATAAAAATGTTCTTTCGATCTATTCATAATATCAATTGCAGTGGTTCTTTTTAGTCTTTTATGGATTGTTTAGATCATATAATTATAATTTTTAATTAATAACATTGTTGTTTATAGCTGTTATAATAATTCATGTCATATTAATTTCTATTCTGAATGTGTATTTACTTTTTTAATTTCGTTATTTAATTCCACCGGTTTTTCTTTTTCTACTATCTCTTTTTCTAATTATTCCACAAACATCTGTTGCTGCCATTATAGGGGTTTTCTTGGCCTATTTCAACCTGTCGTCTATATTTTTATTTTGCTCCATATTACCATTATTTTTTATTTCTTTGTCCATTTTTCTTTCAGTTCTCAGTTTATAGCTTTTATTCATCTTTACGTTATCGCATTCAGGTACTTTTGTCCCTAGTTTTAACTTTTTAAAATTTTTGTTTCTAAAAAGAAATGATCACTTTCAATAACACTAATAGAAAAGTGTTAATATTAACCACTATAAATAGGTACTTAACAAAATCAGGTTACGACAATAAAAATAACGTATTTGTGTTCCCACACTTTTATTTTGAAGTTAACGGTATTTTTTGTTTAAAACATACTTTTTTAATTATGTGTTTTATGCTCAACATTTCAATAAGGACCAGTTAATTATAGAGCAAGAACAATACGTTGGCATTCGATAGTTTTAAGTAGTATTATACGTAAAAATTCATTAACAGTTGTTATTCGATAAAATGTATTAGTTTTATGTACATTACAAAATTTATCGTTTTCTACTAATAATAATTGTTGTTGAAAACCCTCAACTGATTTATCCCAATTTAATTAAGTATATAACAACTAATTCAATTGTAAAT
The DNA here is from genome assembly GCA_037954035.1 of Rosalia funebris. Lineage (NCBI taxonomy): Eukaryota > Metazoa > Arthropoda > Insecta > Coleoptera > Cerambycidae > Rosalia > Rosalia funebris. The sequence goes on along the minus strand of JAZFAV010000012.1, from coordinate 2,568,993 downwards.
TCCTCTACCTAAATACATAGGTAACATGAATACCTAACAATTCTGTAATCAAAATAGAATCACGCAGTATTTATTTATAATCTTAATTATAATAGGCATATTTTATTTGCACCATTCTGATTCCAGAATCATTGCTTTTCGGAGATATTTCGTATACAATATTTTTAAAATATTCCGCTAGATTGAAAGTTACTGGACCCACTGAATAATCAGAATAATTCTGTTGCATGCAAACATACTTTTTATTTTATGAGAATTATGATATGGAAACAGAACCGTGCGGAAAAAATCCCTATTTATTTATATATTTTAGTGCAGGAACAGAACTTAACATAAAGGAATACTAAAAAATCTTGGGAGAATTACAGCATGTATGCTCTTCTGGACAATTATAAGTTAAACTTGACTGTTGTTTTATTTTATACCCGATATCCTTTTTATAGCAAATTTTGGATAAGATTTACATTTTTTTTACAGTATTGTTACAGATTATGTTACAAATGTATACATAAATGTATACATTTTTACAATTAGTACATTCATATTATATAAGTGTACTCAAAATATAAATGCATTTAAAGGCAAAGCACCAAGCGAGCGACATACATTGTAATATAATCAAATGATATGTAATCAAATGACATTTATTTTGGTAGAGGAATTTATAATTTAATTAGTTGTTATATAAATAAATTGGGTTAAAATCATTGGAAGGTTTTTGAAAACAATTAGTATTGTGTAGTTGGAAAACGATAAATTGTATAATGTAAAGGTTTTCGAAAGCAATTAGTATTAGTTGGAAAACGATAAATTGTATAATATAAAACTATTATAATGTTATCAAATGAGAAATGTTGGTAATCAATGAATTTTTAGGTACAATACTACTTAAACAATAATAAAGACTTAATTAATAACATAATATTTAATAAACAACATTTCTACGTTGAATACAGACTTTTTTTTAATAATACCATTTAATTTGTTTAATTAGTATATCGAATTCATTCATTCAACATTGTTTTTACTCTACAATTAACTGGTCCTTCTTGAAATGTGAACCAAAACCACAATTAAAAATGTCTGTTTTGGACAAAGACACAATTTCAAAATAAAACTGTGGTCACACAAATTCGTTAGTCCTATTGTTGTAACCTGATTTTATTAAGTACTTATTTATAATGGTTAATATTAACAATTTTCAATTAGTGTTACTGGAAGTGATAATTTCTTTTTAGAAACAAAATTTAAAAAAGTCCAAACAAAGAAGGGATTGAATGGGATGAAGTAAAACTGACAATTAAAAGTTATAAACGGACAATTTAAAGAAAAATACATGTGTGCAGTAAATATAGAAATAGAAAATGATAATAGGGGAGATTGGGGTATTCCACGCACCTAAGGGAAAAGATCAAAAAAATCTTCCTATATACACATAAACATTTATAATTTAATAATGGAATCTTACACCTATTGGGCATCTTATTACTACAAAAAAAAGGTTCTTCGAAGAACTGATATGAAAAAAAAATAAATAAAAATTAGAATACTGTCATTGCGCGGTATTTCCCCATGGACTGGGTAATATCGCGCATGCGAAGGGGTAATTCTGCGCAATAATTAAATAAAGCGGAAAACTCGAAATAATAATAAGAGAAAATTCTATTGCTGCGTAGGAACAAATAAACTCTAAATAAAACAAATTCTCACAAGCGCATTATAAAAAAAACTAATAATAGAAAAGGTTTCATTTTCTTATTTTCTTCTTTTCAACCTTGGCACACAGATCGCATGTATAATTAACTGCTGAATCCCAACCACTACATTCTGAATGTACTCAGTTTGAACACATTACACAACGGTACCAAATTTCCTTGTCTCGTTCGAATTCACCGCACACCAAGCACTTCTCATTATCTCTAGTTGGATCTACATAATCTAATTCAAAATCGTCGCATAACTGACTTTCATCATAGCTTTCAGTCAGAATCATCAAAATGTAAATTTCTTAAGCCAGGTTTCTTGCTTAAAGATCTTTTCTTTGCTTTGGTAACCAGTTTTCCCACTTTTCCGCCTTTCTTATCTTAGTTTCAGATTTTGTTAACTCTTTTTTATTTAAATTCCTCTTTTCTTGTTTTATTTCTAACTGAGTTTTTAGTGGCGTGGACGTGAAAATTTTTGAGTGTTGTTTTGCACGTGATTTTGAACTTTTGTTTTCAATTGGACCAGTAAACGGTACTAGCTTTTCAATAGGGACTTTTAATGAAGACGGGTCATTGGAACAGGATGATGTAAACTGTGCTTCTACACTTCCTGACGTTCCAGGTTGCGGTTCAGCTTCCTGCCATTTGCTTTTCTTGGGTGGAGTCCTGTGCATGGTTTCACTACATCTCGACGGTTCCAGTTGGGGTTTAGTCTTCTGTCCGACTTTAACAGTTACAGTTGACTGCTCCACAATATTATCTCGATTACTAACGTCAGTTTCATTTGAATTAATTTCGATTTGTATATCTGGAACTTCTGGGTGATCTGTCAGGCTGAAATCATCATCAGAGAATTTATTAGGGTTTGTGGGCCATATTCCAGCAGCGCGGAACCCAGATATTCCTTTGTCCATCGTGGCAACCCTTAGGTAGGCTTTGTTAAAAATGGAAGTTCATAATGTGTGATCTTTTCGTGAGCGTGATTTCTTAGATACAAATCGCATTCACGATTTAAAGCATTTTTTAGTGGCCCAAAAAAAGTCAAGTCAAGAGGTTGGAGCTTGTGAGATGTGTGCGGGGGAAGTGACACCATAACAATTCCGTGTGATCTGCAGTATGTATAAATCTCCAAAGAAATGTGGCTCCCATGATTATCTAATATGAGGAGCACTGGATCTTCTTCCGAAGATCCAATGTTTGAAAATGTTTGATCCAGTCGAAAAACAACTCTTCATTTATCCAATCATTCTTTGAACATCTATATACTGCTCCAATTGGTCCATCTCTCATTAAAAGTGGATTCATACGTGCTCTCCGGAATATAAACATAGGGGAGACTAACTGTCCCGAAGCACTTACAGAGCATACTACGGTCACATTTTTTCCTCTTTTCCACGAAATTACGGACCCCACTTGCTATTGGCCTTTTGGTGCAAAATTTTTGCTGGCTTTTGGACCGTGGAGATACCCGTTTCATCCACATTGTAAATTCGACTCTCAGAAAATTTAAATTTTTCAATAACAGTGAGCAGATTGTTAAAAAATCGTTCAATTTCAGGCTTATTGAATACAGAAATGCGGTTTTGGCTGGTACCTTCCGGTTTTCGAAGACTAATTCCGGAATGTTGCCTTAAAAATAGTTCTAGCCAATATTGACCGGCCATCTTCTTGTCCTGATCGAAGCGGTGTTTAATTTTATTGGCTTAAGCAAACTATGCGATGTATACTAAACGCCGCAGCTCTGTTGGTGTGATTCTGAAAAATATATTCGCCAATTTTAAACATGATTGGCTATGGCGGCTTCCTGTTCATCATTAAAAACTGGTTTCCTTCCCAATTTTCCTTTCGAACTGATATTGATATTTAGTTTGTCACGTAGAGTGGATTCTGGAATATTGAATGACCGACCTACTTCTCATATTTTTCGCCTCGATTGTATGGCAACGATTGCAGCTTTTAGCTCATTTTCCGTTCATTTTGCCTTTTTGGTTTTCCGAACGTAAGTACGGGGCATTTTGAATTCCAAAAAGAAACACAGAATAATAAATTACCAGCAAAATACAGGGTAATACCGCGCAGCGCGAAATTACCCCTCCACAGATGCGCGGTATTTCCCCGTCGTATGTCACCTAACTTTCATTAACTATCACTGGTAGTTAATGACAAAACATAATTAATTGTTTGTGCGCGGAAAATTATATGTACATATAAAACATAATACTCCTGAAATAGTTTTACTGAAAACTAATAACAAAATACACTTACCACTTTTCCAAATTTACTCGAAATTACATCAGCGTGTCGGAAAACAAAAAAGTGACTACCTCGTCTAAGCTAACACTACGAATGCCGTTAAATTAGGAGCAGATGTTCGCAAAGCTATTACGAGATGGTGCGCTATGTTCAAAACTTGAAATAATAAGCTGTAATGCAAAAATTACTATGCGCAGAACTTCCCGTGCGCGGAATTCCCCCATCCTCCCCTAATATAAAGTGAAATGAAAATATAAATGACAAGTACAAATAGGCCAAGAAAACCCTCATAATGGTAGCAACAGAGGTGCTTGTGAAATAATTACAAAAATAGAGTGTAAAAAAAAGACAAACTAGTAGATTAATTAGTTCATAATTACTGGAGTAGGTTGGAACTTTTGGTGTGAAGATAACATTGACTTAGTTTTCCACAAAACACCAAAACACTATACACTACACTCGATGCGCGTTTCGCCAACAAAGTTGGCATCATCTGGAAATGATCAAAACTCAAACTCACATTAAAACTCAATTTTAAGTATCATACAAGAGTGTAACATTTCATGTGAGCCAACAGTGATAAAATCTGAATTATATGAGCTAATTAAGCAAAACACAAAATATATGTTACATAATGAACTACTGGAACGCTATGGTTATACTTTAAGAATTAAAAATGTATTTTTGGTATTCTAAAAATAGAAATGTGCAGGGCAGATATAGTGTCTCCAATTTATGAGAAATTGATGACAAACTGACAACAGCGCATTTCGGTGATAGAATATTAACGACAGTCTGCATGCTTGATCAATGGTAACCAACATGTGACGGTGTATTAAATCAAAATTTACAAAAAAAACATTATTAAAAAAAACTACATAATAATGTTCCATGTGCCTAAATACACTGCTGGTAAAGATATATGTACATCTTAAAGACTCACCCTGTATATAGTAGAATTATTTTATGAAGAGCAAGTCGGCAATAAACCGTGCGACAAGAGCAATGTATAGCTTACCTTCTCCCACACGAATGCAGTAAAAGAATTTTACTACAAGCGGCGCGCGCAAATGATTTATACGCATGTATAAATGTGTCTCTTAAGCCGGCCACAGACTTCGTTCTTTTTCATCCGTTCGTATCGCCGTGCCAAAAGCGCCAAAAACCGAAGTGTGTGGTGAAAAACCGTCGTGTCGCATCGTCGGTTAAAATATCTGCTGGTGCTTGATTTTTGGAACGACGGTTCATCGGGTATCGTTCCGAACCGACAGTGTGTGGGGATTTCCTTCCGAATCATCGGTTTGTTTACATTAGCGTAGTAGGCGCAATTAAGGGAAATAATTTGTCCTAAAGACTGTGGGGAAATCGCTGTCGAAAACTTTAAGTCTTCATACGATCTTTAAATGTAAATTTGCTAAATAACGCAAAGTTACTGTAAGCCTCTCATGTGGAGAAATTGCTTCTCTTAATTGAGTGTCTTGTTTAGTAATATATGGTGTTACCAGATTTAACAATTCTAAATATGTTTCTTCATCCATCCTTAAGTAATTATACCAGTCTCCTGGCTCCAATTTTAGCTCATTTAATAAATTAATATGAGAATATGTTTTTTGCTTTAAAAGTCATTCTTTGACCCATATTTAACGCCGCTTTTTTTGTTTTTACTTAAAACAGCAACAACCGCCGCCACTGCTAATGCCTGCTTCCTTTTCATGACGTAGTGAATTCGACTATTACTGAAAATTAACTGCCAAGATTGCTCGTAGTGTGTGGTCAAAAAAGTTCGGCGATTCGACACGACGTTCCGAATCGCGGCGATACGAACGGATGAAAAAGAACGAAGTCTGTGGCCGGCTTTATTCAGATTGGATTGGTATGGAAGAACGTCCATGCATCTGTCTTTGTCACACGATTTATTGCCGACTTGGTCTTCATAAAATAATTCTACTTATATATAAAATCTCCTATGTACTTTCTCAAAAAGGCTATGTAAATAGATGGCACAACATGTACCGTAAATGTCAATGCTCAAAGCTGTAGCTTCTCTTTTCGCTAGAACAGTTATTTTATTTTCGTTTATTATAGATATTCTATGCTTTTCACTTAAATTCTATGATTAACTGTTTGTGATCTGTATTCTATGATGTATGTATATTGTATACTACGAGCAAAAAGACAGATTGCTCGTAGATTGTATATTATGTTCTTTGCTCTTTGCTATTTGGTTCTTGGTCACAAGTCAGAACAAATGTAAAGTAGTGTTCCTTTTTATTTTAATAAAAATGTCTATTTTAGCTCATTCATTAGATTTGCATAGAACAAGAGATGTTATTTTAAATGAAAATGTGACTTTTGAATCATTGCTATTAAATAAACATGTTTTACGGGGTTTATCCAAAAGTGGTTTCAAAAAACCTTCTCCCATTCAAATAAAGGCAATACCTGTTGGAAGATGTGGCTTTGGTAAGATATATTAATATTTAACACAGTTTAATTTATAATAAATTAAATGTATTTTTAAAAATATTTCCCACAAATGGAAATGCTGTTGTCTCAGAAAATGCTTGTCTTTAATACTAACAAAATTTAGCATAACTTTGTTTATTAATTGCTAACAAAAAATATTCATTCTTAATTAAAGTAAATGAATATTATCTGTATTTCATCTATATTAAAAATGTCTCAATAGGTTAGGATCTTGAAAATATAATACAAAATATAAAACAAGCCTGTTTGTAATATATACAGTTAGTCACAAATGTCTACTATACCCCTGTAAATATTCAATTAGACAATATTTTATTAAACTAAACTTTATGAACTGCAACTAGATTGGTGTACATAAACACTAACAAAATAAAAAATAAGTCATGTCAATTGGTTAGTTACGGTCCCAATAAATAATTATTTTATTTTTAGAGTACAAACCAAAATCTCATGAAAGTGTACAGGCCCTGAGATGGCAACTTAAGTCGATGAATCGGGATTTCTCTTTGAAATGATCAATATGCCATTTAGTATATGAAATAATTAATACTCCTTATCTTATTATTAATATATGCAGATATTGTGACAAAATGGTCCCGTAGTAATACCTAGAAGAAATAAGAAAGGTGATAAGCTGAAACAAGTGGAACATTATTTTAAGATACATAGCAAATATCGGTGGCAAACCATATCAGTTTATATAGTATTAAACAATTATTCCCTAACTGATACAGTTGAAAGTAAATTATGTAATGATCATTCTCCCAAGTTGCTCGGCAGAGAGGAGGAGTATTAGTAGGATAGGAGGAGGAAAGAGAAGAGGAACTCAAAATTAGTGTTGTCAACTTGATGGATCATATAAATTAGGAGAAACCATCCAGAACATGTTCACAGAATACTAAAAAACCCAGGTATCACGGGCATATTGCACTTCATAAGCTATTCATAAAGAAAGTAAATACATACAACAGAGATGACTTTGAAAAAAAAATCATTTTATCGTATAGTACAAACATATATGAAGCAAAAATAAAATTATTGCGGTCAGATATAGAAAACTAATATTTGAATACAATGCAGAGAACCCTGAACTGACTGTAAAACATGGTGATGTCTGTTCTAGTTTATTCGGCCATATCTCAGCGATCAGACTAGGGAATAGACATATTGATTCTATTATGAACCATTATAATCATATCAATATTTTAAACGTCAATTTGCCTAGAAGTATTGAATTAATGTTAAGCAGAAATTGAGCCTTTATCAAATGACCCCCAACATGACCATAATTATTTGTCATTGATTGTAAGACAGTAATTAAACGTGTGGACAAAATTAAAAAGATGACAGGAAAAGAAATTCCTAGCATAAAGCCTTTAAAGATGGCAATAGTTAAAGAAGAGTGCCTAATTATAACATAGTTCACACAAAAACTATTTAATTCCATGCTAAGCTGTTGTCCTTAAAAAGTTCTCTTTAAAGCTAGACGGGAGTAAACACATATTAATTATACAAACACTGTTAAGATCCTTTTCTGTAATATATGTGTAAACTTGTGATTTTTTTATTCTGTTAAAAGTACATACATTTTTTTTAATCACATTGTATTAGTAATATCGTACTTATGTAATAATACAATGTCAAATAAACACTCCTTTGCAGTAATAGAATTTATTTTTGACTATTACCTATGTATTTATTATATATAGTTATGTATAAGTGAATTTTTGCTATATGTAGACTTTTGTGACTAACTGTACATGTTTCTTGCTTTCTTGACTGGCTCTGAATTATATTTCACTTGTTTTTTATATCTGAATTTTCAGTCAATTGGAATGAAATAAAAAAGGTTTTAGACAACATTTGTTACTCCGATAATTCTGTCTGGTTTAGTGTGTGTTTGTTTATGGTAGTGATGGTAAGAATAGTTTGTGTGAAGTAATGTCAGTAGTGAGTGAGGTAGATATGGCTTTAGATATTTTTATTTACATATATATATATATATATATATATATATATATATATATATATATATATATATATATATAATGTTTATATATGTGAATTCCTAGATATTGTGGAAAGACGGAGATTAATGCCAGTATTATCCTTGAAGTTCAAGATAACAGAAGAGACCATTATATTGATATATTTTAAATGGGACTTCTGAGAACTAACAGGCTAACATTGAATAATTTCAGGGATATGAATAATTCTTGCAATTAATAATGAAACCAAATACGAAATTCCAAAATTTCAATAAGAACATACTTATTAAATGAAATACATATTTTGGATGTATTTTGACAGGACAATGTGAATTTTGGCAGGTTTGAAAAACTAGTTTCAACTGTATTTCATTTACAGGCTTACAGATGGTTACATTTTAAATACGGTATTTAAAATGTAACCATCCCAGATTCAATTTCTCATGACACAATATGTTGATTATATATCAGAAATATGAAAATTTGAATATCATTTAATCAGCTTTGAACACGTATTGTAGAGGTAATTTTGCTAATGTAATAGTTCACCATAGTTCTGCTAATCGATGTTTCAAGAAAAAATGTCTGAATAGGTCCAGAAATTTAAAAAGATTTGTAACAAATGATTCCTTTTATTGATGGTTTACATATTCAGTAATTATCAATATTTGTTATTAATTAATATGAAAATCATTTAATACATACACTGTTATTGATAATTCTTATTCAGTTGTATTTTTTATTGAATTGTAGACATTTCCACATCTATCTTCCATATTTTCATATTAATGTAATAGTGTAATTCGAAAACTGTTTCAGATTTAATAGTGAAAAGCAAATCAGGTACGGGAAAAACTCTAGTGTATGCTTTAATAGCTCTGGAGATTGTTGAAATATCTAAAACTGACACACAAATCCTGGTTATTGTACCAACACGAGAAATTGCTGTTCAGATCGAGGAAGTCTTGCTATGTATTGGAAAATATATTGATGGTGAGTTCTTTTTAGTTTTTTTTTTTCATTTGAAGTAAATCCTATAAATCTTTAAAACCTAAAAAAATAACAATCTGGTTATTAACACATAGTTGTAGTATCTAAATAAGAGTACTTCATTGTCTATCTATACCATGAGAAATTAAATCTAGGATGTTTAAATTTTAAATACCTTAAAATAAGGCATTATAAATCTGATTATACAACAGTACTTTTCATAGCACTGTTTTGCATACAGTAAAGCAAGTAAAGTCTTCATTCTATTGATTGAAGGTGACAATGAGACCCATCTTTATGTTGCTTCAGATACCAAAAGTTTGGGTATACTTACCTCTGTTGCCCCAAACATGTGAACAATACTCTAAGGGATGATTGAACTTAACCAGCTATAATGGTTCACACCAGTAGCGGCTCGCGAGTTTTACAACTGAGGGGGCAATAAATAAATATTAATTTATGTATATTTTTAGGCACCTATATGGTTACATTTTTAGGTAGGTATATCGTAGTGTTTTAAGCCAAGTTTTAAATATCAGAATAAAATTATTAAATTAGGTACATACCTATTTAGCTTTAATTAATTTTCTTAAAAACAAAATCCATACGCCTTTCTTTGTGTTAGGCGAAATGGTCAATAACAAGTTCATTGAAATTTGTGGTTGACGTTATTAGTTCTTTTTCAATTGAACACATTGTTAATGCACATAGTCTACTTTATTTCATGGCATTTTTTGAAAATGTTTTTATTCTTTTTAAAGTAGAAAAACATCGCTCACTCTCGGCTGTCGTCATTGGCATTGTACACAAAATTTTTAATAATTTTACAGTTTCTACAAAGATGTTAAGTTATTTTCATAAAAATATTGTATTCATGTTAAGGCACTAGCAGCATTTGCAAAATCTGGTCTATTATAAAACACTATTAGTTCATGTTTAAATGCAATTAGATCCAAATCGTAAATGTTAATAGTTTTCTGAAATTCGGTTTCAGGAAAATTTACTTCAAACGTAGAAAACAAGTGAGGTTCAAATGGATGAGCTATAGAGAAGTAATCACTGAACATAAATCGGTCATCAATATTAGAAATAATATCACACGTTTCTTTAACAACCGTTTCATATTTGTCTTCAAAATGCTGCCTTTTATGGTGGGAAGGTCCCTTGTGGTCTTCATCATCACTATTTTTATTTTCTCGGTAATAATCATAATCAATCATAGTTTCATCTGCTTGAATGGCTATATATTGCGTTTTTTTGATTTCATCCAGTATTAAATTACGGTAAACATCATACAATCCAATAATTCATTTTGTAGTCCTTGACAAACACATAAACACCCTATTATTATATTTTTTGATATGCTCCTTCAGAGCACCGTCGATTTCCGCAAGAAAATTTACCAATCCACGAAAAATTCCGGGGTTCACACTGCCTTCTTTTTCATCGTGACCCCGTAGTGCTATTTCAAACATTCCACAAAATTTAATACAATCAATTAACTTGCTGAGAATATGTCGATTCTTAGCTACCTGTTCATTTTATTGGATAATATTTAATCGATATGCACTATTTAATTGACACATATTCACTTTTCCTAAAATCGAATATTCAATCACATTATTTAAATGTTTTTGATTAATTTTATGCCTTTTAATTTTTTCACTTCAAGTATTTCAAGTCACAAATTCCCTTAGTGGTTCAAGAAAGATCGCTTTGTAGAGAATTTCGAATTAAACAAACCAAACAAAAAAATGCATTTTGAACACTACATCCACACAACCAATCTACTATTATTATTATTATTATTATATTATATAGGTTTGGGCCTCATCATCCACTGATCGCATGGGTAGTCCCTTGGCGATCCCTTCTTATCCGGGTCATTATCCAAAAATGCTATCCCATAAAAGGAGCACGTCCCCCGCCAAAGCCTCGCCTCCTCTAGGATAACAGGGGTCCCTAATATAAGATACCTCTTCTCCTCCAGTGCGGGGCAGGTGTAAAGAAGATGAATTGAGGTTTCCTCGTCTTCTTTACAGTATCTGCAGGCCGGGCTGTCAGTCAGCCAATCTGCTAAGTCGTACATACTTTTATTAGTGCTCTTGATATTTTCTGGAAAATTGTCATATTCGGCCGAGGACATCCCAAATTTTTCATTTGAACCTTTATATCGTACGTGAACTCATTGTCATCTATTAATTTTAAAATATTGTCTGCTGAATTATTCATCATGAATAAATAGTCCCGTAAACTCGTAAACAGCAATAATTGAAACTATGTAGTAGGTTTAAGAATGTATTAGTGCGACACACGATCGGTATGACACACTCTCTGAAAGCCGCTTGGCTTGGAGCAACTTGGTTTTAGCCCAAATGATGACGTACTTCGACGGATTTTAACAACATGCGCTACGCTTCTTACTTCCCACCATCACGGGTGGCGTGGGACTACTTCGTAAGTCACCCTCGATGTACACGCGCTGTAACCAGTAATATACCCTCATTCACAAATTGCGCGGTTCCAGCAAAGCAGCCAATTAAAATTAAATTTTAATTAAAATAATTATAAAAAAATAGAACTTCAATTGACATAATGATAAAATTTACGCGGAACCTGAATTAAATTATTAATAAAATATAGAACTTTAAGAACTTGAGGAATTAGTTGGAGGGACACTGCCCCATTGGTTTCCCTGCAACAGCCGCCACTGGTTCACACTCTTCTGAATCCTGTAATTCCCTAATATACAAAGAAGTAGTCACGAAAGAAGTAAAAACTAAAAAACATACCAGAGAATTTTTGTATAATGAAAATAATCAATTTTAAATAGTTAAGGTCATGTAAAAAGATATGCAAAGCAAACAAGCCTCCTGCGAAAATTACACTTGAGACTTACCAGTGTCACCAAATATTGCAGTACCAGAAATATAGTAGAAAATAAGATGTATAATGCGAGAAATTTACTTCCCCTCCAATACTTTTAATTAATGACTTGAAAATAGCAGATATACTAACAGAAAATAACAGAAATTCTAAATTCTAAACCAGTTTCAATTCAAGGGTTCATTAGAAAACTATAGTATGTACTTCAATTAATATGAAAGCAACAGCACAAATATGTTACACATTCGACACTCAAGAAATGGCCACACGTTTTATCATTCGTAACATAAAATTAGAGGAGGCTATGTCCTCATGCAACAGCTTGAGCCTTGACTCAGACAAAATCACAGATGGAATTAAACGATTTCTAATGTGTGAAAATAAATATCATAACTGGTGGAAAGAAGTTTGTATTTTCCCATTACTTCAGTCAGATGAAGATTTTTTATTTTTGTGATTATTACACACTTTATCTCTTACCTGCTGTATAGGAAAATCATTAGAAAAGATTATCTGAATGGCACTAACTTGGGACTCACTAATCTCTCATCAATCTGGTTTTCAACAAGCTCTATATACACAATAATTTGATTCATATTGAAGACACAAAACAATGTTACCATACAGATCACTTAGTAGCAATATTTTTTTTCATCTCGAGAAGGTATTCAATATGCCTTGGGGATATCTTAGCAGTTATATATTATAAATGTGTTTTGAGACAGCCGAAAAAATTATTAAATGGTATTACTAAGGACAGTCAAGGTGACAAATTCACGTTTCATTTAATGAAGCATATCTCAGTTAGCCTATACCAGCACTATTGACAATTCATAATATTAACAAATTTGAACTGGCTGCGTTGATTATAGATACCACAAAAACTGTTTATCTTAATTAAGCTCGTGATAAAAGAAATAATATTTGTGCCCTGGCAATTAATAATCCAGTACTTATTACTTCTAAAATTGCTGCTGAAGCAGATTCTACGCCATCTACAGTTAAGACTTTAAAAAAAATGGATTCAATTCACATAGGAAAAACCATGAAATTTTCATTCTGCACTTTAAGAATAACAACGGCGCCAGATTCCAGATACATACACATATATATTACTTTTGGATAAAATTAACACATCAGTGAAACTTCACATTATTAGTTTTATTTTTTCGAAGATTTAAATCATAGTAGGGTGACTGCGCCGGTTTTCGACCTGTTAACGCTAATGCCAACTTCAAACTTGAGTAAATTATACCATATAATTGTTTTATTTTCAAATTTAATTATAGTTTGAATCTACACAAAATACAGTCTTGCACCCTCAAAATTAGGTTTATATCAAATTGAAATTTTATATAGACAAAAATGTTCGATAGTGTTCTTTTTACCGTTTTTCGACCAATAGCTGCCTCCAGTCGACCAGTTGTGCCGATTTTCGACCGGTACTTACCGTTTTTCGGACAACGGGTAACCGCTTTTCGACCACATGTCGGCGTATTGCTTTATATCCAATATGTAGGTACCTATGTATGAAAAAAAAGGTAGAATAAGACAATAATAAAAAAATGTATTTTTATAGTTTTAATGAAAATATTTAAATAGAAATAAAGATATTTAAATAGAAATACAAAAATAAAATTATTAAACTGTAGAAAAATAAATGAATAAACAATATGACATTCTATAGATATAGATTCTATAAAAAACAAATGTTACAGTAAAATGTGAACGGTTAAATAAATATTTTCAAGACGTTTTAAGAGCATGTGACGCAATTATAATCTTTGATTAAAGCTTCTTCATATGTAAGACCAACAAGTTCTGTGCAATGTAAGTGAAACCATTTTGTGCAGCTGTCACACTCTATATTTTTATTATTTTCATCCTCGGTGTCACTATTTAATTCATATTGGCAAGCAGCACAATGTATCTCTTCTTTCTCTGTACCCGCCTCATTCTCTTTTTCAAACTGTTTCTTGGTTTCTCTCTTCTTTTTGTTGTTCTTTTTTTTTTTCTTATCTTCTTTTGCTGCCTCTCTTTCTAGCTTTCTTTTTACTATATTTTCGGCTTTTTCCCTTTTTTCTGCGTCCTTTCTATTTTGAAAATCCCTCCAATATTGTGAACTGATAGCTTTAGGAAGTTTTTCCTTCTACTTTTTAGATAATCTTTGGATATCTTTAGGACATTTGTATTTTAATACCGAGTCAATTGAAATATCCAATGGTACATATTTAATATTTTCATCTAATTTATGCAATGATGTAATGTTTTCTTTGCAAGTAATAGAAACAGGTGATACGTTTTCTTGATTGTGGCTCAACATTTCTCCATAGAATTTTTTGGTTGGGATGTGCTCATTATTCGAAGATGACGTACAATTATTACTGTCTTGAAATATGGTTTCTGGGAAAATATCGTTATTTATTGAGGATTCATTTCGATCATTTGGCAAGACCAGATGTTATCGCAATTTATTGAAATATTTTCTTTTTGGTTTTCTTCGCAACTGCCTTTATAAGGGACAATTAATTCATCGGCGTCTGTCGGAATTGTGCACGAAATAACAGCACTTTCCCTTCTACTTATTCTTTCGGTATTCGGCAATTCTTCTCCTTTATTAATAAATCATTCCGAATGATAGATTCATGCGTTGGATTAATGTTCTCACTTTCGATGTTTTCATTATTAGCGTTCTCCGAAGATTGAACTTCCTCGCAAATTGAGTTTTCATTGAGATCAGCATCAGTGGGTTCTTGAGAATTATAATTAAAATACAGACGGAGTTTCTAAAATCATGTCTGTACTATAAATTTGAAATTCAGTCAAGGGAAGAATGGCACCTACTAAATTTTCATATTGGATACCAGGGGCTGAACATCTATTCTCCACAGAGCCACATGTGACTCCATTGACATCATTTTCTAGAGCGCTGATTTCATCCATAATCAGGTCGACATTTACACCATAATCAGTCAGTTTATGGCGTATTTTCTCGAAAAGCTTTTTTGCTGATTGAATTTCAAATAAAGTTAGAATTTTCGAATTACCAGTTTCAGGGGATATGCCATTCTGCTGTTTTAATAGATTTTTTACACACTTGGTACAGTCAACACTATCTGCGTCGAATGTATACAGGCCGCATTTCCTGAAACCGCTTTTTATATGGTCTTGCATGTTCATATTATTTAAGGCTTCTTGAAAAACTTTGCGAGAAAAATTGACCTTGTTAACAGAGTGATTAACATTTTCAGGAAGACTGCCATTTCCTGACAGTTTTTTTCCATTCTGTCTTTAGCGGTTTAAACACGCTTACGTCAGCGGGCTGTAATATATGGGTCGTATTTGGTGGCAAAGCATATAAAATGATGCCATTATCACAAAACTCGTTTAACTGGATTGTCATATGAGACATGTCCGTCTATTAGCAACAAAACGGGCTTTTTCAGGTTGTTTTGTGTACTTAACCCACTGACTCAAATCATTTGCAATGTAATCAAAAAAGACAAATCCTCTTTCATCCATCCACTGTCTGATCTCCCCAGAACCCAGTTTAATGGCATATTATCGACTAACGCTTTTGAGGGCCTGATGAAGGGAAACAAGATTAGAGGTGGATATATTTTGCCACTCGCCGTGAAAGTAACAGGCACGGTTATAGTGTCTTTTTCGTTGCCCATTTTAATGGAATATAAATTTCTCCATCCCTTCGGTCCTAGAACCCTCCCAGTTTTTGGATCTAAAGAAAATCCGGCCTCATCACCATTGAGTATTCGGCCTGGATCTTTTAGAATATCTTCGTTTTTGGTGTCTGAAAGATACTTTTTCAATCACGAAACCATGCTTTTATGGATTCCTCTGATACAATGGCACGAGCCTTATTAATGCTTTCAGCTTCCCCTACTGAAATTATCGGATGTCTTTTTAAAATATTTAAATACCACTTTTGTCCTGGCCTACCGTCTTTAAATAAATACTCCTTTTCTGTGTTTTTTACAATTGCTTCTACCGTTTCGAGCAAATCCAATTTTTTCGCTGGAAATTCGCATTTAACTAAATTAATAATCCACTCTACTAACTTTTGTTCGCCCCCAACTGTCACCAGAGGCTGAGGGCAAGTTTTTCTTGGAACCTTAGGAATTCTTCCTGATTTGTGGTCCTGGAGTGTCGTCTTGGGCACTCCAAATTCTCTACCTGCCATTCTGACAGACATATGTCCTTCTTGAATTCCAAATAATGTTCGTTTTAAATTATCATCCGAATATCGAAAATGAGTTCTTTTTGGCGCCTTAAGTCTTTTGTTTTGTATAATGATAATTTTTTCATTATGCTTTTTCGCTCGTTTTGTGGACGGCATCTATAACAAAACGCTAAATTTAGAGCGGTCGAAAATCGATTCTATTTTCGTACGTGTAAAATACGTATGCAAAACAGGTGGTCGAAAACACATTGTCTGATATTCCCCTTTTCGACCAATAAAGCATAAATTTTAAATCTCGCGCAAAATTGGTGGACGAAAACCGGATAGTATATTTCACTCAATCAAATCTATTTAATGCCAGAGAGAGTATAACATATGAGACATAGATATTATGAAAAGAGACAAAATATGGTGAGACGAACTGGTCGAATTTTCGACTGCCCCGGTCGAAAACTGGTTACTAGCTGATTTTTAGGTCTGGTTTACCGACCATCTAACCCTAATTCTAAAAAGTGAGTATAAATGAGTTTTTTGTGTTTTTTGAGATACTACTAAACCTACTGTTTAAACTAATGTAGAAAAAACATGCATTTATTACATAAAATAGCTTATACTTACTGTTTCACTAACGACACTTGGCTACTAATTTTGGACTATTGCACGTGATAACACAACAGGTCGAAAAACCACCAAACTGAAGCACTGTTTAGTGGTTTTTGCTTTCGCCATAAGAGTGTAAAAATTTCAGTGGCTATATAAAAGAGACAAACGAGCACAAGGATAAATGTGAAAGACAGAAACATCTCACGATTTTGCTATTACCGATAGTTTTCTATGAATCTGGTCGACAACCGATGCTGGTCGGTTAACAGGCGCAGTCACTCTACCTACATACGTGATATTATAATTAAATTATTTCAACTAATGTTTAACAAATTAGAATGGGATTGATTATCGGGGAAAACATGAATAAATAACAGAAATAAACAATAATGTCAAATGCAACGCAAACGGTGTTAATGAAAAACTTTTGAAAAAAAGTGGAGGTGAAATCAAGTCGCAAGTATTTAAATTCAGTAGCGTGTAGATCCCCCTCTAACTATTTATCACTGATTCTATTAATCTGGGCATGCTATTGATCAAGTGGTGAATAGAATTTCCTGAGGAATATTCTCCCATTCAACAAGAATGACTTGTTCAGGTTCTCTAAGAGTCATGCGGGTAGATATGTGGCGCCTAACTGATAGTATTAGTGCATTCCATAGATGCTCTATTGGGGTTCATATCTGAGTTTATTGGTGGCCAGTCCATAGTCGGAATATTCACAAATTGAAGATTGTCCAGTACCTCTCTAGAAACATGGGGCCGAGCTGTATCCTGCATAAAAAATGAAATTGATCTCTACAAACGATGTTCTACGATGTTTTCTACGTAGAAATATACATTCATAGATCTCCAGCTTATAGGAACTAAATCCGTGCGACCATCGAAACAAATTTCTCCCCAGAACCACCAGATCCACCAAAAAATGAGATCCTTGGAGAGATATTACAGGCAGCAAACCTCTCTCCTGGCCTCTACCAGGCTTAGTGACGTCCATCTGGTGAATTAAGACTTACTCTTGTTACGTCTGAAAACAAAACTCGCTTCCAGTCGTCAATGGTCCAAACGTGGTCTCTTGCAAAATGCAGTCTAATAACACTTATATTCTCTGATGAGCAGTGATGCAATAGCTGGTCTTCTACTGCCCAATCCTCCTTTATTAAGTGTTCTCCTTACCGTTCGTCCAGAAATTGCTACATTTCAAGTTGCTGCTAAAGCTCTATTTAGCTCTAAATTGATAGAATGCCTATTTCTTAAGGCAACTTGCATAAAATATCACTCATTTCTTGCAACTGTGAACTTCTTACGACCTCGTCCTGGAGTTCTACAGTAACTTCCAAGTTCATTAAAACATTTAATTGTTCCGGCTAATTGTTGATTGTCTAACTCCTATTAGTGTAAACTGGTCTCTAAAAAAGTATCAAGAAATAATGTAATACGATATTTCCGATTCACTTCTCTAAAATGTAGGCAATATTAACTTAATTTATTTAATTGTTCTGTTGATCAGTAGGAGTGTACATTTTCAAACCAAGTGCTTAATTAACCCCAAAAATGTATCAATTATGGTCTATATTTCAGGTTAACGAATTGAAAATGTCTGATTATTACATTCCTTCTTGATATGGTCAAAATCAGTCCCCTGGCACTGCGGTAGTTCGCTGGTAAATTACTGTACACGGGGCGCTAGTCGTCTTGCAGGTCATGCAGCGCGAAATTGCCGGTAAATTTGAACATAAATGTGTTTAAATTTTAATATATACGTAACGGATGATGTAAAATTAATAACAAAATGAATTTATAGGAAAATTATCTGAGCCACAATGTTTACGTAACGATTATTATTGTTTACCGTATAGGTGAAATTGAATTAGGTTAATTTTCAATTTTAAAAAATATGTTTTCTAGTGTTCCTGCAATAATTTTTTATTTACACGTAATATGTACACATACGTATATAATCTGTCTGAAAAGTGCTGAAACTTAGCTGAATTATTCTTCAGTTAGTTGCATGTCATTAAAGTACACTTGTAAAAGACAATCTGTGCCACTTTTTTTTTTTTTCTTCGTTTGAGGGTACTCTGAAATAATACACTTTTTTGCCTTCTACGGAACGTTCTTTTTCGTAATTGCATGCGGCCACTAGGCGACGTCGTCTTAGACGACGCATTTTGTTTTTTACTTTCGGCGGATCCTCCAATTTACACTGTTATGTTTATACACTGCAGATTGATTACAACTCAGGATTACGAATTTGTTTATATGTACGCGAGGTTATGTTTACCGTTACTGTTGGCGAGGGATGTAAGAGAAAGGGGGAAACGAGACTGCAAAACTACTAACACCCCTGGGGGCCGTTGTACACGTAATTGCAAGATCGCACTACGTGATATATCGGAAGTGCCCCTGGTCAAAACTACTACGCGACAATTTGCAAGTACAGTAAAACCCCGCTTAACGCGTAGGATACGTTCCATCAAAGTAGAGCGTAATGCGAAACAGCGCTAAACGAGGTTATATCTACATGTAAATAATGGGGTTAGGGGAAGATGGATAGAAAATTGGTTAGGTATTAAATTTATAATTACAGTGTGAACAAAAAAAAAACCGATCACTTCAAAATTTGGTAAAAACATTAAATAAACAGGTTATTTTTAAACAGGTTTTTATATATTAATTTTTGAAAATCACTGCAAAAAAATTATCAAATCATTTCCAATTCAATTACATAAAACTTTTTTTTCCTAATTTTTTAATATTTTTTGTCATTCAAAAAAAAACCGATCAGGTTATTAACTTTATTAGAACTCATTTTTACCCGCCAAATTTATTTATTTTAATGTATTTTTGAATTGTAAACTCCCCAAAAACTACCGTAAAATTAAAATTTTTTAACATTTTTTTTAATTATCGGTTTTTTTTGTTCACACTGTATGTTTTTTGAATAAAAATAAAACAATACATTTATTTCTTACAAAAATAAAAACAATATTAACGAATTTACTTAAAACAAATAAAATTCCAAGTCAGTCAAATCATTCAGTTTATTCTGAGTTTCCAATTTTCTGCCTTTTTGTCAAGAAGGCATCTAATGTAGTTTGCGTTTTTCTTTTGCGTTCTGTTAGAAGCTGTTATATATGATAAGTGGATAAAGCATCTATAACACCCCGTGTTGCTTTTGAACTCCTGTCAAAATTTGGATCATTTTCAACAATTTCGTCTATAATTTCAGTTGTAGTGGTCAAACTCCTTTTTACCAGCGCGATCGATAGTTCTTTTTGCTCTTCTTCGAAATCACTACTATCAATATTTTTGTTTTCTTCTTGCCCAATTAATTCCTTAAGCTCATCATTAGAAAGACTACCGCACCGCACCAAACAAGAAACACAACTACACTGTTTCGGATATGTTATTTACATATTTGGAAACCTAGCGCTGCGCACAATTTCGGTGAATCCCCGGGTTGAAATAAAAGAGCGCTAAATTGAAACAGCGCTAAACGAAACAGCGTTAAGCGGGGTCTTACTGTATTATAAAAATATACCTACTTTTTTTTAGAAACCAGTTTAGATTTAGTGTACCAACTGTGGTATTAGAAGTTTACTAAAAACTATTTTTGATAAAATTTTGCATTAGCAACAAATCCGATAATAAAGAAATATCTTTTCATACACATCTTTTCTCTTTTGAACAAGATTTTGAAGGTGAATTAAAAATTGTCTGTTACATCTACTTTCAGAAATATGACACCTTACTCAAAAAGTACTCAAGTCACTTTTTAGCACTGCCATAAATGTGATTTTAATGCGTACTTCATATATTTGATGCCGCATAAATAATTAAACACTTATTAATGTCGCAACCAAGAAGACTAGAGATTAAGGAGACATAGCTCCTCGAAAAATCAGTGGTGGGGGTGGCACGAAAAACGTCGGCAATATGGCAGGCTCGCGCAGAAGCGCGCGGGATCTGCGCATGCCGTTTATCCTCGTATATCGTGGTTTCTCTCTCACACTATCAAAATGTCGGGTTCCATTGAGCCACGGTCAGGGCTTTTGCTGGAACAATTCGCAACGCAACAATATCTCAACGCTTTTGACATATTCAACACAAGAGCTGGAAACGCTCAAAACACAGCAAACAAAATAACCTCGCTCGGTTCTACGTAATGTCCGCCATGATGAAGCACACCACGTGATCACAGTGCGGACGCTTTTCGTGCTACCCCCACCACTCGAGTTATGTCTCCTGTCCTCCAGTCTTCTTGGTCGCAACATTAGTAAACAGTAGTCCCAACAACAGTAGTAAACATAGAATAATTTTACTAGATAAGGTTTAGATAAGTTTCTGATATCACAGAAGTTGGCAAATATTCATGCTAATTTCTTATATTATCACTAGACCATGTCACGATATTCTTTTCACGAAGTTCCAGTGTAAGACTTTAGATAAAAATATACAAACTGGTCAAAAACAAAATAAGAGAAAATATTTAAGGAGATTATTTATCATGTTTTTTGCGTCTAACTCATGATTTTAAAATTATTAATTAAAGAAAGGTTAAAGATTAAAGGCGCTGAGGAAAATAAACAATTTGGGATCATGCACGTGCGTCAACACGCGCACATACACCGGGCGAGCGCATACGCACACGCATATGCACATTATAATGCATTTAACATTTATATAAGCTAATTAGTAATTATTATGGCAAGAATTATAATTTTTAATAAAAAATCAATTAAAAGAATATATATAATCCAAAACGGTTTATATAACATGATAGGCGTACCATAGACGATAAAAACTGTATGTAGAACAACAGCGATATTTATCATTTATTTATTAATACAAAGCATCTGTATTCCGAGTTTATAAACATATATCATTTTATTCAAATTGTAGCATAGTAGCATAACATTTTACTACAGTGGCAGAATCTACACTTCTTTTAATGAAATAATAAGTAATATAATGATTGAACTGTGGATAACCGAAATAATAAAATTGCTTCCAAAATTTTTTGGCCTAATTTGTTTACTCTTTATTGTATAAGGCATTTGTAGATGGTGTGGAGATATCTCCCCACTTCAGTAGTTTGTAAAAATTACCATCTGCCAAGTAAAACTTTGCATTGCAAAAGTTCTTAGTAAACTTCTAAAGAATATCCCAGTTGGTAGACTTAAAACTAAACTAGGTCATTAAGAAATTTGGATATTTTTTTTTTATAATTTAATACTGAAAATTTTCTGTGGTAGTTTCAAACTACCACATCAACAAGAAACAATGTAATCATACATTTTCAATATGTTAACCTGAAATATAGGCAATAATGAATACATTTTTGGAGTTAATTAAGCTCTTGGTCTCAAAATGGGCACTCTTTCTATTGATGAAAAGAGTAATTAACTAAATTAGTATTGCCTATATTTCAAAGAAGTGTATTGAAAGTGCCTTATCACATTCTTTCTTGATCGTGCTTTAATACAACTGTCCTGACAAGTTTTAATTTTCAGGTCTGCGAGTAAGATGCTTCATTGGTGGCTTTCCTCTAGAGGCAGATAAAGAAAAATGCCAAATCTGTCATATCGCAATTGGTACACCAGGAAGAGTTAAACATTTAATCACCGATGGAATTTTGAAAACTGATCTAATACGTCTTTTTGTCCTTGACGAAGTTGATAAGCTAATGGAATATAGTTTTCTCGATGATGTAAATGAGATATATAACAGTTTATCTGGTAGAACACAAATTATTACCACAAGTGCTACGTACAATGACGAACTAAATGGTTTCTTACATAAATATATGCTATCACCTACTTCTATTGCAGTAGAAGATGACACACCATTTTTATGGGGAGTGAAACAGTTTGTACATATAGTTAAACATGATTCGAATGTAGTACACCAAATGAAAGTTAAAATTGAAGAGATTTTGAAAATATTTTCAAATATTTCTTTTACACAGTGTATCATTTTCACAAATTATAAAGTAAGAGCAGAAAACATTAGTAATATCCTTAATCAAAAAGGATGGACCTCTATATATTTATCAGCCGCAAAGACACAGCCTGAAAGATTAACAGCAATAAACAACATAAAAAAAATGTACTATAAAATTCTATTGTCTACAGATTTAACTGCTAGAGGAATAGACGTAGCAAATATTGATTTGATAATAAATTATGATGTAGCGATTAATACCACAACATATTTGCACAGGATGGGTCGAGCTGGGCGTTATGGTTCCATGGGTATTTGTATAAATTTGGTTTCTGAGGGTGCAGAGCTTCAAAAAATCCAAAATATCATTGATACAATTGGAGGATCTTCATTGTCTATCCCAAAATTATCCAGTTTGAATGATAGTTTAATGGGTTCTGTAAATGTTCCTTCTAAAAATAATTTGTCTGAAACACCAAAAGAGATTTTAGATAATTCTGATTTAAAACTTAAAAAAGGGATTTCTGACCTTCAAGAAAAAAATATATTTCAAACACAAAATAGAAAAAAGGAAGATAAAGATCAATTTAATTTAGCAACAAATTCTATAGAAGAATGTGATAGAATAGACCATAATATTACTGAATTTTTAAATGATATAAAAAAAGAATCAGAATTAGTTGTGAACGAATTGTGTAATGAAGATACAAATACAGTTTTAAAATCCCTAGCATCAGGTGAATTCAAAATGGAATCGGATGTAAATGAACATAATACCTCACTTCATACTGAGTTACAACAATTAATATTTGTTAACAAATGTAAGCCATTAAATGCATTAGATGGTGACAAACCAAAATCTGTAGAATTCCAACCAAAACTCAGTAATGCCACATCAGTTCAGAAAACTACTGCAAAAGAAATCTTCCATAAAAATAAAGCATTATTATGTTTATTGACAATGATTTCTATTAAAACATATACAACGGAACATGTTACAATGGAAAAAAATACTCTAGAATGTATTCAGATGTACTTAAAAATTTTGAAAGAACGAGAAAGAAAAGAAATACAAGATATGTTGTGCAGTATATGCCAAAATGAGATAGAAATTTTAAAGAATATAGACCAATATAATTGTTATAGTGAGTCAAGTTTATTAACAAATGAAAATTTGGAAAAGGTATTTAAGATTGGATATGACTCTGTAACAAAACCTACTTCTAGACACTGGCAAACATATTTTCCTGATTCACCATCACTGGTTCAAAAGGTCCCATCCAAAGAACAAATTATTGATAACATTGATGATTATTGTATGAATGAAGCAAACACATCATTAGATAATTATATGATTAATAAGGAATATGCAAAGTATAAATCAGAAGATATAAATTGGATACCAGTAGAAAATTCCGAAGAACATGTACATACTTTGAATACAACACTTTCTTCTTGGGAACATTTTTATAATTATTTTAATAATTATAGTGAACAATTATGGTCGAATGGTTTATCGTTTGAAAATGTGAAAAATTTTGATGATTGGTTTTATTGTAGTTGGCAGCCATATATCTTTGCAGTTAGAAATTATATTCAGCAAAATATATATCTTCAGGAGATGAACAAATATCAAAAGTTAAATAAAAAATATTAAGTAATATAAAAGGTAGTCACTTGTAATTAATTTATATAGCATTTTACATGATTATCTTGACAGTGTACAGGTTCTCATGATTGTTGTTTAATTCATTCAATTTAAATTATTATTGAGCACTTTTTGTGTACCCAGCATATTGTTTAAAATCGGTGTCTACCTCTTGTACAACGATTATTGATACGAGTAAATGTTTCGAATTTGTAATATCTGTACTTTATGGGTATGCTGTTTTAAGACACATTACGTAAATGTTACAGTGAAGTGAACAACAACAAATAAATTAATAATACACTTCTATTTGTTTATGAACGTGTTTTGTTTATGGAATAGACATTATGTAGATTACTTCTACATGTTATACCCCCTCTTATGCAATATTCTTTTATGAGAATATCCAATTATCAGAAGATAACGATATTATACCTGCTGCAAGTAGGGGTAACTAAGGTAAGTAAGGGTGAGGGGGTGCAAAACTGCATTAAAACATTAGATTAGATAATAGTAGGCAAATAAACAACAATCTTCTAAGGGTATTATGCCTAAATATAATGTCTATATTTGTTCCTTACAGGATTGTGTAGCCACACTTAATTACCTTCATGAAAACCACTGCTATTTGCTCTAGCATCATATTGAGATTTCAATGTGTCATTTTCCAATTTAATTTTCTTGTGGAGTTCATGGATATCATTTAATCTTGCTGTTAGTTTTTATAAAGCAAATTTAATTGAGAAGTGATCAAACAAAACGCAATATATCCACTGTTCGGTCATTTTTAGAGTTAGGTAAGGTAAGGTGGGGCAAGTGCTCCCTCAAAATTAACTAGTAACATTTTTAAAAGCTATAAGTGGCCTACTTATCATTTTTAAAGGATACATTTTTTTTAGCACATTACTTGGAATATTTTAATTTTAATTTACTGATATGGGCAACATATCTTCTAAATTAAATTTTTGGTATGTTGCTTAAATCAGTCGTTCCTGAAAACACACTTGTCCTACATAAAGGGGCAAGTGCGTCTTTGCGTACTACAGGCCGTGCAATGCAATAGTGAGACATGTGGGGGTAAAAGCGTCTTACTACAACCTTTTTTTAATTGCCGTTTTTTAGTTAACACAAATATTATTAATAGTTCAAGAAGGGTGTACTTTTTTGTTAATGAATTACCAAAGCGTATTTTATAAAGAACTTTATTCAACTGAAACAGTCTTCTAAATTGACAGGGTAACTTAACAAAATTGCAGTAATAAATGCAGAAACATAATTTTTACTGCATATTATAATTATTAAAAGATAAATTAAAACTTATTTCTCCTCTGCGACCTATGTTTGGCATGGGTAATATGGATGCAATATTGTTTTCAAAAACAACCGAGCAGTCTTCAACAGGTGGGAATATAAAGATAGATTTCTCTTTTAGGAAGGAACTTTTTCTAGTGAACTTTACAGTAATTCCATCATTAGATTAGATTACATAATTAGTGACTAGCCCCACAAAGTATTTTAGTCTTCTTACTACAAAATTTTACCAAAACCCAGTCATTCACTGCTAAATCTTTTACTTGCTTAGTAGCACATTCCATATTTTCATTTTCAAATTTATCTAAAATATTAATGTCCAGTTCTTCCTCACTTTCAGTTATGACTTCGTCTTCGTCGGACGTTGATTCTAATTCTGTAGGACATCTCTTCTTTTTTACTGGTTTTTTTCTTTCTCTTTCAGACGCTGCAACACCTCTTTGCTGGTAATAACTTCTGCACCATCACAAACCTTTCTCTTTGGTTTTTTTAACAATCTGATTTTCAGTGGTACTGTTTTTAACAGTTTTTAAAAGAATTGACTCAAATGAAATTTGTTCTGCTGACTTATTTGAGGATAATTTCGGACTAAGACTGGGGATGCCATCTTCATCGTTAATGGGTGTCTCCCGAATTTGGTGAAGGGACATTTGATTAGAAGGTTCCAAGGCTTCTTGATGTAAATTTTCCCCAATTGGCAGACCTGGGGAATTAACTCCTGCTACTTTTTTCCACCTTTCTGGAGTCTGGGTCGTAGTTGTCTTCCGAAATTACTTTATCGTCAAAAGGGAAAATGCCAGCCTTTTCAAAGGCACTTTTAAGTATTTCTGCACTTGATTCTAACCACACCTGACCTATTAATTCGAAAAACATCTTGGGAATTTTCATTACTGCATGTTCCCTCTTCCATCTTACTAATTTAGCATCCCAAGAGCTTTTAAGAGAGCGAAACACAGATATGTCTAGGGGCTGTAGTAGGTGGGAGGAGTGTAGGGGTAACTTTAAAATGGAAATTTGCTCAACGGCCCAATGGTCAATTTCAATGGCCTTCTAGACGACTTCTATTGTGATATGGGTGGAATGGATTTTATGGTCCATCATAAATTAGGAGTACTGGTCTTTTGTCCCCAATATTCGGGATGAATGTTTTGTTGAAGTAATTGGTGAATACTTTAGTTTTCATCCATACCTCTTTGGTGGCGGCATATGCTGTACCATAACCAGTCCCTTCTGTTGCAACCCATTCGTTCCATACACTCTTACCCTTAAAGATAATTAAAGGGGAATTTTTGTTCCACAAGCACTACAAGCCGTTAATACTGTTGTGTTTTCATGTCCAGGTCCGCTTATTGTCCATGTTGATGGTTTACCAATTTTTCCTACCACCTTCGTTTTTGACGGATCTGAGCAAAAACTAGATTCGTCTAAATTAAATATTTGGCCTGGTTTATCAAAAGGGTTAAAATCGGTCAATACAGTTTTTAACAAGCTAAAATAATTATGAATAATGAAGGGGTCCAACACTTTATTCCTAGCTACTTCTACACTTTGTGGCTTCTTAATAGAAAGGTGTCGTTTTCTAAAATTTACAAATCAGTTTTCCCGGTCGGTCATTTTTAAATTTGGTTTTTATTCCACTCGCCACGATGAAATATCCGTTAAGGTCTAAAACCTCGCTGCGTGAGAACCCGAAACTCCATTTCTCCATAGTACAAAGTGCATTGGTAATCTCTGTTTCAATTTAGTAGGTATGTCAGGTATGTCATCAGCAACTCTTTATAGCACATCTTTAGTGCAAAATTTAGCTTGATCACTTTTTCTAACGTGAACCATGATGGAGTACCTGAAGTAGTAAACATTTTTTTTTAAGTACTTACAAGATTCAAATGGAGAAATGTAAAATGGACAAATTAGTTGATCAAGGTTGTTGTTTAAAAATGTGCCTTTTCTTAGTTGAGAAAACTCAGGAAATATTAATTTTTATAATAAAAATGGGACAAGTGCGTTAGGTTGCACTTGACCCACCCCTTAAAGGCGCATTTGCCCCGTGACGCCTTTTCTAGGGGGCAAGAGCGACCCCCTTAGTAAATAGAAAGCAGGTATAAACATCTCAATGATGACTTATCTTCACGATGTAATAATATATTAGACTTACCTTGCACATGTGTCCACACTGAATATCAGAAAGAAATGTATTTCCACCTACGAGCAAAGTCTTTTTGCTCGTAGATTTCCACACAGAAACCACAAAAAAATTGTTATGCACTTGTGTTAGCAGTGCGACCAACAGTTCTGACTAATGGCTGTTGCTGCTCAAGACTGGCATGTTCAGTTCGCGCGCGTATTTGTGGGCGTGTTACCACTGCTATAGAGAAATAATAGAACGACGGAAATTTCCGATATAAGTAAATATAAATATTTGATGGGTGGAAGACGCACTTTTCCCACCTGATCTTACAGTGCACCTGTTTTAGGTATGAAATAAATCCATTGGCGACCTCAGATTTATTCAAAACGTAATAATTCCCATTGAAATTGAGCTTTAAATGTTAGCGATTTAATCAAAACGCACTCCGACCGAAACCTAAGACCGAAAAACATGGAACTTATTAACGCCATTCCAGAGAAGAAAAAATCTCTAAAGCATCTCATGGATGATCAGTTCGGTCCAGAATGGATGGTTGACCAACAGTTTTCTTGGTATAGAAGCCTTTTAAGTGCTGATGTGTAAATCCTTGAACGAGAAGAGGCAGAAGAACATGAGCAATGGACTGTTTAGAACCTCAGTGATGGTGCTCACATTTAATTTTTCTGTTTATTGCTATTATTTGCCAAATAGGTTAAGCATTAGTTTTTTAGCAACACCTTTTTTTATTCAAATAAAACTTATTAAACCCTCAACTGCCAATCAATCAAATCGTAATAAATCCATTTTTTTTCGTAATAATTACTTTTCATACAAAAGCTACAAAATATATTGTGTTGTTATGTTTTATCCATCCTGGGCATTATGTCCAAATGGCTTTTTTATTCCCGAAGGCCTTTCCACTAAATTTTTTTTATAAAATCTTCAAATGGTTTTCTAAGAAATGCCTAAATCTATATCTACTGTGCTGTCAGATTGTAAATGCAAAAGCGTTCTGAATTTTTTATTCCCATCAATTGGCACACTCTAGAAGATTTGAGGTCAGTGGCGGCTCGTGGTGATTTGTCATGGGTGGGCAACAACTAACTATTAGTAGGTTATGTAGTGCAAAATAATGAAGTAAAATATAGTAAAAAAAAACTTTGAGTTATCACTCTATGTTAGTCACTGTATAAGTATATGTTAAGATTTAAAATTCTTTCAAGTTGAAAATGCATAGCACTAAAATTGCATAAAACCAGTACAGACTCCTATGAATGCTACACAATTTTTATATTTACACATTTTCTAATACATTAATAACCAAAATAATTTTACTTAATAATATAACAAATACTGTTATAGAGAAATTCTCTCACGTTCGTTATGGTATAAATACTAAATAAATACAATACTAAACAAACACAAATGTAAAGTACCAACTTCCACAGACAGACCGCCGTGCCACACTAATTTATTGTAATTATTGTTAAAGAACCGTTAAAATTTTGATAATCCTAACCTACAGAGTACAGATCTCGCTGAGATAAGTTGTACAATGTCTCTGAAAACTGAACTCGGAAATACGGAGATCGAAGATTCTCGATTCCTTCCCTGCTTTGCCAAAGGCTTCTTCTAAATATAATGCCTATATTGGTCTAGCTCACCCGTGTCACAGCTTACTCGAGACTCGAGTAAGCTGTGCCCGTGATTCAAATAGTTTCATGTAGTTTACACGTGTATAATTTGTTTTTATGTCTTCAAATCATTCGTAATTCTATTAATTAATTAATTCTATTCATGTGTTTACTGTTTATTTAGTTTTATATTCCAGATTCCCATGTTTCTATATTATTGTGAAATAATTTAAACTTTCAAGGGATGTTGAAAGTATACCTATGTCAATAATATCAATATTAATTTTAAAACT
This sequence comes from Rosalia funebris, assembly GCA_037954035.1. Lineage (NCBI taxonomy): Eukaryota > Metazoa > Arthropoda > Insecta > Coleoptera > Cerambycidae > Rosalia > Rosalia funebris. The sequence goes on along the minus strand of JAZFAV010000012.1, from coordinate 2,538,925 downwards.
AATCTTGGTTGATACTTATTTACTTGTATTTATTTATTAAAGCAATAAATATAATTTTTTATTTGTGAGAGGCTTGCGCTGTCTCGTATGTACCTACAAAGCCAGAAAGGCAAAAGGCGTGGCTGCGCACCGGGCCTGGCATCAACCACGCTAGGCTAGACATAACCACGGTAACTATTCCACTGTTAGAAGAGTAAATTGCTGCACTTACTTGCACTGCAATTTTCCACCACGGTTGCGCTGTTAGTATTAGTATATATAATCAGAAATTTTCATTGTATTATTGTTATGTAATTGTATATATAATGTATTTAATTAATTACATATTACATAATTATATCTTCACTAATTTCTATAAACGATAAATAACGACCTTTGGAACTGTGTGTTGCTCTTCTTCTAGGAAACAGCTGGGTGGGCACTGCCCACCCTACTACCCCTGACCAGCCGTCACTGTTCGAGTCTCGAAATTTCGCCCTTGATCTGAATGCAGCTCTATAGAAACACCAAATCTCTGTTTCTCTGTGAAACACCAAGTCTTTGATACGCATATCAAAAAAAATGCTACTGTGGTTAGGGATTAATGCACTTCTACCCACTGAAGTGGGTTGCTGAAGTAACCCATCATCACCAAGAGATAACAACTGTTTGACTGAGAAAACGGTCCAGCAATTCGTTCAACAGTCAGCATATCAACAACATCAAACTTATTCGTCTCTAACTAGTAGAACCTTTCTCAGATTTTATTCAAAATCTTGTTCTCATTGAAGTGATTCCAGCGGCGGCTCGTAACGAAAACTTTGAGGGGGTTCACAAAGTTTTTTTTTACTTATATTACATACAAGTACAAAATATTCATATTTTAAAATGATAATAAAGATACTTAATTTTGTTTTTGTTGGTAATGTTTACTTACCATTTTGCAGGATATTTCTTGCATGTATAGTGTGACTGCGCCGGTTTTCGACCAGTTAACACTAATGCCAACTTCAAACTTGAATAAATTATACCACATAATTGTTTTATTTCCAAATTTAAATATAGTTTGAATCTACACAAAATACAGCGTTTTGCATCCTCAAAATTAGGTTTATATCAAACTGAAATTTTATATAGACAAAAATGTTCGATAGTGTTGTTTTTACCGTTTTTCGACCAATAGCTGTCTCCAGTCGACCAGTTGTGTGCCGATTATCGACCGGTACTTACCATTTTTCGGACAACGGGTAACCGCTTTTCGACCACATGTCGGCGTATTGTTTTACATCCAATAGGTAGGTATCTATGTATGAAAAAAAGGTAGACTAAAACGATCATAAAAAAATGTATTTTTATAGTTTTAATAAAAATATTAGGTAAAGTTATTTAAATAAAAATACAAAAATAAAATTATTAAACTGTAGAAAAATAAATGAATAAACAATATGACATTCTATATAAACAAATGTTACAGTAAAATATGAACGGGACGTTTTAAGAGCATGTGACGCAATTATAATCTTTGATTGAAGCTTCTTCATATGTAAGACCAACAAGTTCTGTGCAATGTAAGTGAAACCATTTTATGCAGCTGTCACAGCCTATATTTTTATTATCTTCATCCTCGGTGTCACTATTTAATTCATATTGGCAAGCAGCACAATGTATCTTTTCTATCTTTGTACCCACCTCATTCTCTTTTTCAAACTGCCTCTCTTTCTAGCTTTATTTTTGCTATATTTTCGGCTTCTTCCCTTTTTTCTGCGTCCTTTCTATTTTGAAAATCCCTCCAATATTGTGAACTGATAGCTTTAGGAAAATTTTCCTTCTGCTTTTTAGATGGTCTTTGGATATCTTTAGAGCATTTGTATTTTAATACAGAGTTAATTAAAATATTTAATGGTACATATTTAATATTTTCATCTAATTTATGCAGCGCTGTAATGTTTTCTTTACAAGTAATAGAAACAGGTGATACGTTTTCTTGATTGTGGCTCAACATTTCTCCGTAGAATTTTTTGGTTGGGATGTGCTCATTATTCGAAGACGACGTACAATTATTACTGTTTTGAAATATGGTTTCCGGGGAAATATCGTTATTTATTGAGGATTCATCTCGATCACCTGGGCAAGACCAGATGTTATCGCAATTTATTGAAATATGTATTTTCTTTTTGGATTTCTTCACAACTGTCTTTATAAGGGACAATTAATTCATCGGCGTCTGTCGGAATTGTGCACGAAATAACAGCACTTTCCCTGCTACTTGTTCTTTCGGTATTCAGCAATTCTCCTTTATTAACAAAATCATCCCCAATGATAGATTCATGCCTTCGATTAATGTGCTCACTTTCGATGTTTTCATTATTAGCGTTCTCCGAAGATTGATCTTCCTCGCAAATTGAGTTTTCATTGAGATCAGTATCAGTGGGTTCTTGAGAATTATAATTAAAATACAGACGGAGTTTCTAAAATCATGTCTGTACTATAAATTTTAAATTAAGTCAGGGGAAGAATGGTACCTACTAAATTTTCAGATTGGATACCAGAGGCTGAACATCTGTTATCCACGGAGCCACATGTGACTCCATTGACATCATTTTCTAGAGCGCTGATTTCATCCATGATCAGGTCGACATTTACACCATAATCAGTCAGTTTATGGTGTATTTTCTCGAAAAGCTTTTTTGCTGATTGAATATCAAATAACGTTAGAATTTTCGAATTACCAGTTTCAGGGGATATGCCATTCTGCTGTTCTAATAGATTTTTTACACACTTGGTATAGTCAACACTATCTGCGTCGAATGGATACAGGCCGCATTTCCTGAAACTGCTTTTTATATGGTCTTGCATGTTCATATTATTTAAGGCTTCTTGAAAAACTTTGCGAGAAAAATTGACCTTGTTAACAGAGTGATTAACATTTTCAGGAAGACTGCCATTTCCTGACAGTTTTTTTCCATTCTGTCTTTAGCGGTTTAAACACGCTTACGTCAGCGGGCTGTAATATATGGGTCGTATTTGGTGGCAAAGCATATAAAATGATGCCATTATCACAAAACTCGTTTAACTGGATTGTCATATGAGACATGTCCGTCTATTAGCAACAAAACGGGCTTTTTCAGGTTGTTTTGTGTACTTAACCCACTGACTGAAATCATTTGCAATGTAATCAAAAAAGACAAATCCTCTTTCATCCATTCACTGTCTGATCTCCCCAGAACCCAGTTTATGGCATATTATCGACTAACGCTTTTGAGGGCCTGATGAAGGGAAACAAGATTAGAGGTGGATATATTTTGCCACTCGCCGTGAAAGTAACAGGCACGGTTATAGTGTCTTTTTCGTTGCCCATTTTAATGGAATATAAATTTCTCCATCCCTTCGGTCCTAGAACCCTTCCAGTTTTTGGATCTAAAGAAAATCCGGCCTCATCACCATTGAGTATTCGGCCTGGATCTTTTAGAATATCTTCGTTTTTGGTGTCTGAAAGATACTTTTTCAAATCACGAAACCATGCTTTTATGGATTCCTCTGATACAATGGCACGAGCCTTATTAATGCTTTCAGCTTCCCCTACTGAAATTATCGGATGTCTTTTTAAAATATTTAAATACCACTTTTGTCCTGGCGTACCGTCTTTAAATAAATACTCCTTTTCTGTGTTTTTTACAATTGCTTCTACCGTTTCGAGAAAATCCAATTTTTTCGCTGGAAATTCGCATTTAGCTAAATAAATAATCCACTCTATACTAATTTTTGTTCGCCCTCAACTGTCAACAGAGGCTGAGGGTCAGTTTTTCTTGGAACCTTAGGAATCCATCCTGATTTGTGATCCTGGAGTGTCGTCTTGGGCACTCCAGATTATCTACCTGCCATTCTGACAGACATATGTCCCTCTTGAATTCCAAATAATGCTCGTTTTAAATTATCTTCCGAATATCGAAAATGAGTTCTCTTTGGCGCCTTAAGTCTTTTGTTTTGTATAAATTTAGAGCGGTCGAAAATCAATCCCATTTTCGTACGTGTAAAATACGTATACAAAACAGGTGGTCGAAAACACATTGTCAGATCCTTTTCGACCAATAATGCATAAATTTTAAATCTCGTGCAAAATTGGTGGCCGAAAATCGGATAGTATATTTCACTCAATCAAATCTATTTAATGCCAGAGAGAGTATAACATATGAAACATAGATATTATGAAAAGAAACAAAATATGGTGAGACGAACTAGTCGTGTTTTCGACCGTCCCGGTCGAAAAATGATTACTAGCTGATTTTAAAATCTGGTTTACCGACTACCTAACCCTAATTTTAAAAATTTAGTAAGTATAAATGAGTTTTTTGTGTTTTTTGAGATACTACTAAACCTACTGTTTAAACTAATGTAGAAAAAACATGTATTTATTACATAAAATAGCTTATACTTACTGTTTCACTAACGACACTTGGCTACTAATTTTGGACTATTGCACGTGATAACACAACAGGTCGAAAAACCACCAAACTGAAGCACTGTTTAGTGATTCTTACTTTTGCCATAAGAGTGTAAAAATTTTAGTGGCCATATAAAAGAGACAAACGAACACAAGAATAAATGTGAAAGACAGAAACATCTCAGAATTTTGCTATTACCGATAGTTTTCTATGAATCCGGTGGACAACCGGTGCCGATCGGTTAACAGGCGCAGTCACCCTATCTAACAAAAACACGGGTGTAGAGTATAGTAAAGTACCTCGTTTATATTAACTTGATAATAACCAATATGTTAATTTTATAGAACAAACGTAAATTAAACATAATGTTTAAATAGAAAGTCCATTCTCCTTTCTTTGAATTCTGCAAATTTATTGACAAATAAGTTATTAAAATCGGGAATCTCTTGCACCAATTTATTTTTCTATTGACAGCATGGCTAACGCAGACAATCGATCTTCATTCATAGTGCTTCTTAAAAATGTTTTAATTCGTTTTAATGTCGAAAAATTTCTTTCTGTTTTTGCAGTGGATATCGGAATTGTTACTATAATTTGGAGCAGATCATAGGTTGCTGAAAAAACTTTCTGTGGATTATTTTCGATAATGATTTTGAGGCAGTGTACAGCTCCTGATACATTTCTAAAATCTGACCTTTGATAAATTACTTCTAGTTCAGTTTGAAGTCTATACTAATCCACTATACCAATTTTCAGCCATCAGGATTCCGCAGTTTCCAGAGCAAACAGTATACACGGAAAACAAAACAAACTATTTCTTATTTCACAACCTCACAGCCAATCATATTTTTCATATAGTTCTATTTTAAATAGTTTCTTAAAAGCTCTTTTTGTCCCTTTTGTAATTTATGTTAAGTTGTCGGTATTGGGCCGCCGTTGTATTGTCGGTTTGAGCCGCCCGATATTTTTAACCTGAATTTTTTCTTCCAGTGTTAATTCTCTAAGAGTCTCTTAAAAAGTTCACATTATATTTACACTTTTCTTCAGAATAACGTTCAGAAGAACATCCCGCTACCGTATCCATTTTTTAGAATTATTTATAAATGTTCTAAATAAAATATTGAAATTGTGGAAAACTCACACGCGCGAAATTATTTACTATCGACGAGACGTAAACATTGTATTATTCAACCTGTTAAACGCATGTCTGGTAAGACCCACAAACATGTGCACATGCGCAGTGCAATAACAAAATCATATCGGCACATGAAGTGTGTGCCATATGGGATAGAAAAGGAGCGATTTTTTAGCACCAATTAGCTGGATAGTGAGGTACATAGAAAAGCATGGCTTTATCGACGGCACATTCGACTAAACCACAGACCGATTGAAATAGGTACGTCGCTGGGTGTTGCGTGATATCATTAAGAGGAAGAATTTTGGTTTTGCCAAATTGCTCGTGAAATCTGTAATTCTGGGGATTTTAATTTATTATTACTTAAAAAATGGAAAGGAGTATATTCGTAAGACGTTAATTAAATAGTTAGTTTATAAATCAATGAATAGGAAATAAATCATGATTAGGTGTGATTTTTTATTTTCTTCGTTTTCTTTTTCTTTAGGGGGGCACGTGATCATGTGCTCTTACATAGGAGCCGCCACTGACCGATTCACACTATTGACACCACACTCGGTTTTATTGAAGCACTTAGTTGACTCTAGCACTTAGAAGAATTTGTTTTCAAAACTCGTTGCCATCCAAACTCTCCTATATCTTCTTCAGTAAACCTTCTTCTAATTAATTTTATGTTGCTTAGTAACCCTTCAATGTCTCCAACTTGTTAAAATGGCTTTCCATTGAGGTCGGTTTCCTTTGTTCCTTTTAATGGATAATTTCACATATATCTATGGTTCTCTTCGCTGCTTTGCGGAAAGGTTCTGCCGTCTTCAATCGCCGTAACTAATCAAGTCTGTTCTTCAGCATCGACTGCCAAGTTCTTTACTTTCTGTTGGTTTACAGTCTACATTATTATATAAACGGTCTTTTCGGTGTTCATGTAATCAAAGTCATTGTAGTCGTATATTGTTTCTGCAATCATCGTGATATCTGTCCCTCCGGATTTTTAAATTGGAGTAACCATTTCAAGAAGGTGTTAACCATTTCAAAGAGGTGTAATCTGGCCTTAATATGCATGACTGCCACAATGATATTTATCAAAAAATTCCATTAACGATAGCTAATAATAATAATTCATTTTTGGTTATGTAGTAATTCTTCTCTGGGTTGACAACATCTTGTTGAAGTAGATGATTAATTTATCTTCTTCATCATGTACTTACGACAGAATTCCTCCTATTCCGGTATTGCTGGCATACATCAGTATTGATAATAAACTCTTGATCAGTTTGTGGATAGGCTAATATCAGCGGGGAACAAAGAGATTTTTTAAAATTTTCGAATGCTTGCTTCGTAGATCGCCTAAATGTTTGATCGTTTTTAGTCAAACGGTGTAATGGTCTGGCGATGTTTTCAAATTATTTAATAAATCCTCTAATAAAATCATAGGTCTAAGAAGTTCTTTAACTAATGTTTTTCCTTGGGAATTGGCCAATTTCGTACAGCTTATGTCTTCTTTGGATCAGCGTATGATATACATATGTCCCAGATATTCCCTTTCTTTCGGAAAGAATTTGTACTTCTTGAGGTTATGCTTTAGATTGATTCCTTTCAATTTCCTGAAGATTCCTTGATATTCTTCAAATTTTTTTCTATATATAGTCTAGGTATATAAGTTTTCCATGTAAGTTTTGCAGTCCTGTTTCTAGCGGTCTCTCAAATGTGACTGGGCATTGCAAGATTAAACGGCATAATGTTAAATTTTCGCAAACCCCTTCCAGTTGAGAATCGTCATGTTCTTAGAATCGTCTTCTACTTGCCAGTATCCGCTTTTGAAATGTAGATAATAAGTAATGTAAAAACCATATTGAATGTGACTATTGATCGTGCTATTTGTTCTAGACAGAGGATAACTGTATTTTTTCTTTATTTAATTCAGTTTTCTATAGTCAACGCAAAACCGAGAGGTTCAATCTTTGTTCATAACTAATATAACTGGTGATGTCCATGGAATATTAGAAGGTTCAATTATTCCTTGCTCCATATTGTTAATTGGTCTTTCAATTTTACCTGTTGTTTTATTAAAAGAATTCTTAGTAGTTATTTAGTTCTATGTTGTACTAAACTGGTTTGTCCTAAGTCATTCTCAGTTTGGCAAATACATCTTGAATACGGCATAATATATTGTGTCACAATCATTGTGTATATTGTGCCGTATTGTGTATATAAATAGCTTTACTTCTTAATAATTCACAGACGCCTTCACTTTTTCTTCTTTTTCTGTAATTTGTTTCAAGCTTTCGGGTATTTCTATTACGTTCATTTTGCTAAGCTGATATTTACTATCTTCGTATATAGTTACGCAACTGACACTTTATTTACCAACCGTTTTTCCTTTCTTCAATTTTTATTCACAGTCTTTGAGGTTAATCAATCTGCTATAGAATCCTATTTTGATTAATATCTTGGCCTATAATAATTCTTTGTTCTTCAGCGGATTTGCGCTATTTTGTATGAGTTCTATCAATTCTATTTCATCCATTGAACTACGAGTATATCTAAAGAACTGGAACGGCAATGATATACATAAACTGTGAAGCCAGAAAAATTTAGGCAACTCACAGAACGTAGGTATATCCATCCTTGTCAGATAAATACAAACCTAATTAGTTGTTTGGACTTCATTTACATTTTTAAGATGTATAGTTGGTAAAAATGCTGCTTAAAACACTTTTAAATCAAAGCTGAAGCTAATAATTTAGCTACTGAAAAATAATTGATGTTTACCATCTCATAAGAAACACTTTAATATATTCACATTTATATTTTTATTTCCAGTAAAATACCTATGTATTTGTTATACATTTTTAAATAAAATTAGTTTATTTAATTGTTGTCTTAGGTATGCTAGTTCCTTTACCTACTAACATTTCAGTTTCTTGTTGAGCTCGGTGATACAATCTACAAGTTAAAAAAGGTTATCGATTTGTTTTATTAATTACATTTCTTGTAAGTCTTCACAACTAAATTCTTCAATAATTGGATGTTATGGTAAAATAGAATATTTGAAACAAAATATCAATTTAAGAACAAACGCTCGCATATACCACCATAAGACCATATGAAATAGAAAGGAATGAAGATCCCTACTGTTGCTTTGTCTCTCTCATTCTCGGTGGTTACAGCCCCTACCATATAACTTTCACGAGTGTTGCCGTTCCAGTGCTTTAGATATAGTTCAATGATTTCATCACCCTCCTTAGCTGTTCCTTCATTAACTCGGAAAATAATTGATTCAGGCTATGCAAGTTTGAAATCTCTAGCTAATTTAATAGGCTGATTCATTAAAATTTCTCAACTTTTATTGTGATGGAACGATCTTAACGTTCATTTGGAATCCGTTGTCCTCCATTAGCCCTACCGCATTCAAATTTCGTCTACTATTTTCGCGACAAATACTTCATTCTGAAAAACTTCCTAGTTGAAATTCCACTTCCAGACGTTCCAATAATGGGCAGTGTTTTACCTACTTATAAAGGTGAGATTTTGAGTTGTACACATATATTGACCACTTAATATCTACATTTAATATAATCAAACTATAAATTTTTAAAATTATTAACGGAGTTACTGCATTTCAAATTTTAGAAATATTTGCTCAACATTTTGAGAACCTTTGATATATAGAATCAAGTATATCCCATAGATAAATATTTGTCTGTCTAATGTTGCCAAATTCCCACATTGTAATTTCGTGTTTAGTTGAAAAATTAATGGTCAAAATTGTATTTGATTGCAAATAACGTAAATTAAAAAGAATTGCAATGTGGGACGCACTCCTAAGGTCACGTTCAGGCGGCGATATTTCTCCCGTCTCCGGTATACGAAATTTTATTGAATAAAACAGTGACAGTGAATATTGTATTAAAAATTGATAGTTGTTCATACAGACCCAATGCAGTAAAATCCCGTGTTCCAAAAATGTTTTCCGTATACCGAGCGAACTTATCATAGATTCGAAAAATCTCGAAATGATTTTATCGAATACGTCGTTCACACGAACAAACATTTCCCCGAAGATGAATCAGCGCTAACTGACTGCCTTGCTTAAAATTGAATCGAACGGTCGTCGTGTGAAATGCAATAATCGTATTCGATAAAATCGCATACGTGAAAAAATCGAACCGAATGGTTGTCGTGTGAGCCCAGCCTAAGAGTTAAAACCTTGTAAAGACTATTTTATACTTCCTTTACATTACATTCTCAAATATGAAAACAAATATTATTTGATTTTTTATCTCCAAAGGGACGTCAAATTAAGGTATGATTTGCACTATAAAAGTGAAATCTCTCCAAGATAAAAAATATGTTATTGTTAAAATAGAACATTATTCATTAGTTCAACTTTTATGAACGTTAACCTCCGTAAGGTGACTGCATATCAAACGACACCTAAGGACACAATAATATACTTACTTATTGTTTTGCAATCGCTTTTTACGACTTCTTAAGGATTAGTATTAGTAGGCTAATATTGATTAATTTTAGAGATATGAATTATTCATGTAAATAATATTCTTAATAAATAAATATAAAACAATAAAATTTCAATTTGTAAAAGAATGAACTCATCAAAAGAAATTATAAATGTTTAGAATATTTGGAAAATACTTTTGACGGGTTTGAATATCTAGTACTTTTTTATTTTTTTTTATGGGGGGTGTAGCTTGCACTTGTGCTAACCAGATAAGTGCCCCTCCCCAGAATCTGTGTCCAACCTACCTCGGTATCGCTCTCACATATCCTCGCTCTCAATCTTTTGCTAGATATGAGTTATTCTACCCTACGTACTTCTCCGTTTGCACGTTTAAGGGTTTGAGCCGTACTCGCGCTCGTCCTTCTTCTTTCGCAAGATTCGTCCTATCGTTTGCTCTCCACACATTCTCACTCCTCACCATTTCGCACATCAACTCCCACAATCTTTCTGGCCGTCCCGCCATCACTATAAACTACTCCCTTTCGTCCGTCCACCTCGGGCACCTGAGCAACGTGTGCTCGGGATCGTCACTCTCGCCACAGTACCCGCTCTCGCCACTGCCCGCCTTCCCTATCCCGCGCAGATACTCCCGCGAAGTAACCGTGCCCTGAAAGCGTCTGCGTGAGATAATAGAATACCTCCCCATACATTCTCTCCGCCCACACCCTTATATCCGGAATCAGCTCCCACGTCCACCTTCCCTTGGGCGAGCCGTTCCATTCCGCCAAACGGCGAATAGACGGGTCCTGGTGTCTGATCTTTCGGCCCTCGCGCGAATCTCCGTTCTTCCCGCTATCACTAGCCCAGCTTCGTGCGACACATCCGTATACGCGTTCGACACCCTCAGCACCATACGCTTTTGTACCCTATGAACCAAGGTTTTTGGCGTGTTTCCTTTTTAGCGTCCCGGCTGTCGCCGGTCCGACCTATAGGACGATGGAGTGCAAACCGAGGCGAGGATTTACCCCATTGACGCGCGCGGTCCACGCGTATTCCTCATCAACCGTACTAGCGCATCAGCTGTCTTCGCTGCCGTCCTGACCATATGCTCTGTGAAAAAGAGCTTTACGTTCAGCGAGACCCTCAGGTATTTGATAACCTTCGAACCGCTCGTTTCCCCTACCCTCAGTTCGATGGAGGGCAAGTTCCTTCTCCTCGTAACCACCACCGCTTCTGTTTTGGCTTCCGACAACCCGAAGCTTCCTCCCTTTCAGCCATCGCTTGATGGCATGCTTTGTCTTGTTGGATATATTCACAAGATCGGCCACGGAAGCGGCGGACACGATCAACGCTAGGTCATGCGCGTAGCCGATCATCAAGACGCTGTCCAGCACCGGCAGTCTGAATATCTCATCGAACATGACATTCCACAGGGTGGGACCCAGTATGGATCCCTGTGGAACGCCACATGTCACTTTCCTGCTCCGTGTTCGACCGTCCGCCTTTCAAATAATCTCCCTATCAGTGAAGTAACTCACGAGGGCCCTGACTAGCCACGGGGGTACTCCGATGTTGGCGAGGGCGTCTATGGTGTGCCCCATCCCGCCGAATTGAAAACGTTCTTAACGTCGAGAGTGACAATGACTGTCATTCTCTTTGCAAATAATCTATTTAGTACTAGTATCTAGTGCTGGCGACAAATAAAATGTCGTGGGGGTTTCGATTTGTAAAGAAATCTGGGCGAAATGAGAAAAATAATCAACACACTTATGTGCTGACTCAATAAACGACTTCTGGGTTTCATGATTCGTCCATATGTGTGTTTGTTCTACTCAAAAATATAATTTCGTTTTGTACGTTATTGTAAAATGGAGTTCGTTGAAAGTCACGATTCTAACACTATAAATAGATTATTTTAAAGAATCAGCACTGCAACAGGAGAACAATACGAAGAATGCGATTATATCAAAGTGGGTTCAGTAATATGTTATTATAATACAACGGCTCATTCAAACCTGGAAATGCTCAATATGCTACGCGAATTTTTTTTAGCAAGTACATATATATATATATATATATATATATATATATATATATATATATATATATATATATATGAAGCGAGATTTTATACTAAAATATATCCAGGGAGAAATATGCTTAATGAACGGAATTTTGTGACGATTTTCGAGCTGTTTGAGACTTTTAAATCATATACTCAAGAGGTCTGTGGAGAATAGGTGACAATTATGAGAAATATTGTGCCAGTCCTCTTTGATGTAATTGAAAAAAATCTGCAACGAGTACAACAAGATAAGTGTCCGACTACATGTTTATTACGTACGGAAAATTCAAGATTTACTGTCACCACTATGACGATAATTTTATAAATGCACATATGTAATGACGTGAGCAGGATTATTTTTTTAAGAAGCATTTTGACGGATGACACAGAATTTAATAAACATTTTTAAATTGTACAAGAGACGTACGTTGAATTATTAATTTCGGACAGGAATTATTGACGATTTTCTCATTAGATCATTCATATAGTTTCTATAATTTTGTAATAAGATGAAGAAATTTGGAATGTAAAGTGCTTTAATTTTTGCTTAATAAGATGAGTGTTTCATTATCCAACTCTACAACAGTTCCATCTACAGTTCTATTTTGTTAATGTTATAATTTTTAATACTTAAAAATTCCCTGGACACGGTGCATTAGTTGGTACCTACTCTTCAAGTAATTGATAAACAGCAAATTCTATATCTTCTCCTTTGCCAGATAAATGTCGAGGAACACCAAGTAAACACTCTATGCCATTCAAAGTGACAATTACGGGCAGATGATCAATTTTTTCTTTTCCAAGCAAAGTAGGAAATAATCTTCAAACTCAGTGAACCGTTATTGCATTAGTTTATTTTAATGTTTCCAACATTGAGAGATCCATAAATACACATGGATACCGACAACAAGAAACCTAAAAACTATTATCGATTATCTAATAACAAAACAAAAATCCCGCTTAGAATTCATGGATGTGAGAGTAAATAGAGGTACTTCTTGTAGTAGTGACCACTACTTCCTTAAAGCAAAGACAGTTGCTCCCATAAGAACAAAACGTCAAAAAGAAGATATGGATGGGATGAGAAGGAAGAGAAAGAGACAGAGATAAGATATAATTTAAGTAGCCTGGAACAAGAAAGTACGAGAAGACTACACCAAACCCGATTAGACAACAAATTACAACGAACAGAATTTGACAATATACAAGAGGAGTATATATACAAGAGGAGTATATATAAAAACGTGTCGGCATCATCAGAGGCATTAGGGCGCTATGAAAAAGGAGGAAAACAGCGGAAACCATATTGGTGGGATGACGAAATTGAGGTTGAAATAGAGGAAAAACGAAAAAAATATCATGCATACTTAAGCTCAAAAAATATGAATGATAAACTGACATATAAAGAAGCCCAAGCAAGAGTGCGTAAAATGATATGTACATGAAAGAATCAAAAATGGTAGGCGACATGTTCTAGACTTAACACATATATAGGAGGCTATAGACGAGTTTCGGAGATTTCGGAAGACTTGCTTAAAGGATAATCCATAACAGATCTAGTCGTAGATAACCTATTCCTTCCCAATTTTAAGATACACAGACCATTTCATACTTATGAAAAGAGAAACTTGAATCTGATATCGTAGAAGTTGGTGGCAGAATGACTACTAGCTCTATGACAAAAACTCTGAAGTCCAACGACTTGAATAACGGGAAGGATCCAATGGCGGAAAATATGGAGGTTAGTAGCAAAGCCTTTGGTGATCAATAACGTCTATACCCACAATAAGTAGCGACGAACGGCGTCTGTTGTACAATTTAGTAGCGGTTTGCACTAATGCACACCTGATTGTGGGTATAAAAAGCAATTTAATGGAAATAGAAGAGGACCGCTCCCTGGAGATGGCCAGGACATATATGAGGCCTACGCCGAACAAGACAGTGGGTGAGACGTTGGTGGCAGAGCATTGAGGAGGCGAACACATGTCACACAATACGCTGCAGACCCAAATAATGGTGAAGTGGTTGAGAACAGTAGACCTGGAACTCTACTGGAAGACCAACCAGACAGTTTTTATTCCAACTGGAGTTCGACGAAATAAAAGAAGTAATACACATATTGTATAACGCTACCATGGTCCCCGAAATGGATAAGCCAGCTCTACAGGCAGGACTGAACCCTGAACACAACCCCAAACATGACAATTCTGAATGCCACAATCTCAAACATGATAGTCCTTACCATCTGACAATCTCAAATACATCCAAAGAATTACTCACGCGTTTCAAGTTATCACATTTTCGAGAACAATGATCTCTTGAAAAGACCATCGATATCATAGTAATCCGCTTTTATCGCGAAATAGTAATTTTTTGTCACAAATGCTTGAGAGCACCAAAAATTTGGATGCTGTATTTGAATGTTGCAGCTATAACTGCAATAGAAGGAAGTGCCTGAAGCGATTTTAACGGAGAATGGCATGAAAGCCACATTGTGAAACAAATAACATGGTCATATTGGATCAGAAGGGTTGTATGAAGAAGACACTAGGATGTACAGCTTACCATCGACGCAGCAATAGTGAACCAAGATCGACTTAAGAACAAACAGTTAAATATAATCTATATTGATTACATTAAAACCATTCGACTTCGGAAATTTCTGGAAAATGTTTTGGAACTATACAAGCTCTGTCCATTAATATAGAATTTATTGAGCTATTGTCGTAGAATCAGTTTCCGATGCCCCGACTTAATTTATAGATTTCCTCGAAGCAACACCAGGCCACTCCTACCTGTCTATCCAATCAAAACACTTGGAGGAAAATCACACCACTTCGATGACGTCGTGATTTTTCAACGGTCGTTTCTGGAGAGGACAAATACGGGATGGTCGTGCCGACCAGAGTCAGTTAGTACCTGTGCTTCGAGACGTTCTCATTGCAATAGCTACTCAGCATAAAAGCTATTCATCTATTAAACCTGGAAGCTGGATCTTTTATGTGGCCTGGCCCACAAAATTTATCCTTATAAAGGAATAATTACAAAACCATTTACTATCTACCACCGTGGGATCGGCGGTTTGCACCGCTATCATACCCTGTATAAGGCGTAATCTACCACTAATGGAAAAAGCGAACGCAACAATCATGTTTTAAACCGGATTATTTTTGCAGGTTTACTCCAACGGTTTCAAGACCCAGTGGATATCGGTAGGAAAGACAGCAGCCGAGTCGCGAGTCGGCGCGTCTAGGTTCCATGTCAGGAATCGCCTCCGTACGACAGGAGTGTGAATGAAGCACGTACAATTATTCTAGTTCGCGTTTGCCGTCTCGCTCGATACAGCGAAGAGCTCCCCCGACAGCCGCACGTGAAGTGTCTCCCACGTGTCGGACAAGGCGGAAATAACAGGTTTAAGCAAAGGTTCGTTACGCAAAGAAAAGGTTCCATTACTTAAAAACAAAGATTCAATTACCATAAGCAAAGAATCATTACTCATGGGTAATCAAATAAGTAAAGAATTTGCTACGCCGTGTACGCATTGATGGAAACGCGCAGCAGGAAGGCCGCGGGGTCGATCCGATGGACGCGGAAGAGATCCAAGTCAAGACACGAACCCGATTGGAGAAAATGGGCCACCAACTTCTACGATATCAGATTCAAGTCTCTCTTCATAAGTAAGAAATGGTCTGTGTATCTTAAAATTGGGAAGGAATAGGTCATCTACGACTAGATCTGTTATGGATTATCCTTTAAGCAACTGGAAGGGTTCAGAAACATAATTTACTCTTAAACCAAGCCTTTGTATATATATATATATATATATATATATATATATATATATATATATATATATATATATATATATATATATATATATATATATATATATATATATATATATATATATATATATATATATATATAAGCATTACTTACAGTTAATTTTTAGTTGTTTATCAATATTACCGGAATGTCTCCAATTTTATAGATATTCACTGATGGTTTTCGTTTTTATGCATAATTCCAAATGCGCTTAGTTATTATGCATAATCACTGATAGGTTTCGTAATTACGCATAATTCCTAAAATGTTCAGTTATTATGCATACTAACGGGTTCTCGGATATTAGCGGTGATATATACGTATATAATGTCATTTTGGCTTCAAAATTGTATATTTATTGTAATTATGGCACCCAAAATACCATGAGGCACCCAACTTCGGGTGCCACATTGTTTTTTACGAAATAATTTGTTATATGGCGGGAAAACGTGGTTTATACCATTTTACAAAAACAAGATCATGTGCCAAATAGACAGATTCCTCTGGGATATATTGTTTAATTCACTTACTTTAGTATAGACGGCGCTTTGCTATATATACATATGTATAACATGCGGAGTATTTTGCATATTAGGCACCCGGCATACTTATGTACATTACGGCACCATATCATATGGCAACATTGTTAAAAATGTGTTGGCTAACATAACATTGTACAGCATTCTGTAAACGTTTAAGCTTACTTTACTTACGTGATTAATACAAGTCAGTTTGCAATCAAAAATCATTTCTAAGTCTCTAAATTCACTAACTTTGTTTAAATTAATGATATTAATGTTGTCATCAAAGTAGAAGATTCTTTGCGAGTAAAAAAATATTAACTTACACTTACTGATATTGAGTGGTAACAGATTAGTCTCACACCATGTATTTAAATAGTTAATATCATTTTGAAGCAAAGCAGTACCGCATATATTATTTGACGAAATAGTTTATAGTTGTCCACGTGCAACAAAATTTTCAATTCCATACCTTTGCAGATATCATTTATAGACAGGATAACTAGAAGATAGGTTCCAAAATAAATTCTTGTGGAACACCCTATATTCCAACATTTATAAGTATTTTGACAGAACTCAAAACCATGATACTGAACCGTTAGTCTTCTACTATCTAAATATGATTAAGGGAAAAAAAAAACAAACAATAAAACTGCTGGACAATCGGAAGTTGCTTAGCTTTTTGAATGCAATACCATGGTCTTGCTTGTCGAGAGTTTTGGAGAAATCGATATACCTGGCAGACATCTGCTTGGGAAGCTTCATTCAACGTGGCAACAACGAACTATACAATACAGACGAAATTTGTTCGAGTAGATCAGCTCTTAATAAATCTGTGTTGGCACTCACCTTGTATATCAGAATATTACATCTTACAGCATAAT
Organism: Rosalia funebris; assembly: GCA_037954035.1. NCBI lineage: Eukaryota > Metazoa > Arthropoda > Insecta > Coleoptera > Cerambycidae > Rosalia > Rosalia funebris. The sequence goes on along the minus strand of JAZFAV010000012.1, from coordinate 2,521,615 downwards.
TTCAAAGACTTTGCAAAAATTAAATATCGTAATAGGTCTTTAGTTTTCGATTTTGCATTTGTCACCTTCCTTGAATACTGGACAGGACATATCTTAGCTTTTTTCCAGACTTTAGAACAATATTGTGTTTTAAGAGCCTACTGGAGCAATATTGCTAAAGGTTTATAATATTGCAAAGATAAATATACGGTGTTTCAAAATAAATGACAGAATTCTATCTCAACCAGTTGTCATTTCGGATTTGCATTTTTTAGTGCTTTACATTTTTTGATAACTTCTTCGTCTTTTATATTAGGAATTGTTATGTAAAACAACAACTATATATAACAAGTATGCCTAAAGAGGTCTCCCATAGCATTTTATAGTAGAACATTAAACTACATAAATTGGGTTTTAAAGATATTTGAATTTGGTATTTCAAAATTTAATCACAACAGATGTACTTTGATCAAAAGACAAAGTTCCACTGAAGTAACCACTAGTTCTGTATTAAAGCAACGATATGTACATTGTGACAATCATTGCACATCTAATGACTCGGTTATTTCTTGAGATCACCATTAGTTTTTGTCAGGAAATTTTCCCATGCAAATACTTAATCTTTAATTTTAATTCTCGTTTTTGTAAAATTTTTCTTTTCCTAGTTGCAAAAATTACAAGAGTAAATCAATTAAATGTGGTAAGTAGTTACTTAAAAGGTAATTATCTACTTTAATGTTTTGTAGAAAAGTAAATTACATACATTCATGTCTTCATTTGTTAATGTACATTATTATTTTGTAGAATATAAGAGGATACAGCTTAATGCAGTATACATTTTGTAGGTGGGAAGATGTGGGTTTATTGAAAGTAATATTTAACAATTATCATTCTACAGGATTCGGCAGGGAGGTATGGAAGATTTGAAAAAAATGTAACTCACTCATTTTTTACCTAAACTAAAATTTTATTTTTTGAATGTGTACCTTAGATATTGCCATTACAAAACCAGTTAAGAGTAAGAAAAAAAAAATTGATTAGGTACGAAAAATAACGTCAGTTAAGTGCCGTTTATGTACACTCGTGTTTTGAGATAGCCCTATAAAAAGTAATCACATGGTGACAGGTCCGGTGATCGAGGGGGCCACTCCACATCTCTTCGCAATGAAATCAGACGTCCAGGGAATGTGTTCCTTAAAAAACCCATCGTTGCTCTTGATGTATGGCAACTCGCCCCATCTTGTTGAAACCATACAGTATTCAGGTTGATACGTCGTCATCTCAGTTCTGGCAGAAAATAATCACGCAACATCTGTAGGTAACGATCTGTGTTGACAGTGACGGTCCGACCGTTTTCACGAAAAAAGTTCGGACCAATAATGAAGTTTCGACTAATGCCACACCAAACAGTTACCCTTTCGCTGTGGAGAGGTCGTTCATGGAGCTCTTGCGGGTTTTCAGAGGCCCAATAACGGAAGTTTTGTTTATTAACCACCCCTGACAAATGAAAGTGGGCTTCGTCACTCATTATCAAAACAATGTTATCTGTCAAGATTTGCCACATCGCTTCTGCAAACCTTATCCGTCTGCCGTAGTCGTTTTGCTGCAATTCTTGAACAACCATCATCTTATACGGATGAAAATATAAGTCGAGGTGTAAAATTCGGCGAACTGAGCGGTCTGACATCCGTAGAGCCTGAGCGTGACGTGCGGCTGATCGACGAGGGCTGGCTTCAACTGCTTGACGCACCCTTTCAATGTTTTCCGGGGTCCTTACTGTTCGATCACCTCGTCGCGCAGTTCCAGTTCTCAAAGATCTAGTTCTTTGAAAGCTATTCACCCACTTCATGATCATTTCAAACTTCGGAACACGACCGTGACGGCCAACGTTAAAATGATTTCGGAATCGTCTCTGTGTTTGAATGACAGAACGACCCGTTTCAATGAAAGTGTTGTAAACAAACACACGATGCTCAATAGACCACGGCTCCATGGCAACTAAAATGGCATCTCGTGACCAGTAGATACTACCTATTCCGAAAACATTAGGTTCACCCCACCTTGCTTGGCGCTCCGTTCAAATCTTCCATACGTCCCGGCCGGACCCTGTAGTAATATCCACCATCTCATCTACAATATACCAACAGACTGTTGGATTGTTGGCTTCACCTACACGTACAATAAGGCTTGCTCTATTTTATTTTGTGATATTTTAAAAATATGTTGAAGTTGATGTTGGCTTGAGTTTCATATTTTCAAAGATATAGAAAATATTTTAATTAAGTATCCAAAACTAAATATATTTAACAAGTTTCATAGTTTTTTGTGATATACTCAAAACATTTAATATAATATATTAAATATATAATAATTTATGTCGCATAAATACATACATAAAAATTAAAATGTTTCTATATTTATAAAATTTTAAAATCTCTTAAATTTTAGTGATATTTTTATAATATCCTTTTACTGTGTAGGTCAGCATGTTACATACTTATCTTACTTTCGATCAGACTTTCAGAATCAGAAAAACAAAACAATTTTAATTTGAGAAATTTTCTACCAACCTGTGCTTTTAATAATAACATTTTAGTAACAATTTTAATAACAATTACAACTACTTATTTATGGCGTTTAAAATTGGAAAATCAGACAAAATAATTATGTGGGTATTGTAGAGACATAATTGATGATTATTTCTATGTACTTGGTCAATAGGGAACATAGAACTTTGGGACTAAGAACATAATTAACTTTAGAGTTAATTTATTATCGACTATATTTCAGCAGAATGTTTATAAGCTATAATAATCTTTCTCAATGGTATATACTTGTTAAAAATACTATCTAAATTTGCTGGAAAGAAAAAACACCAGAGTTGTCACTAATAATTTTATTAACAATTATTTAAACATTTATACTAAAACTATCGTACTTCCAGAACGTAATGTGTCATAATTTGCCCACTCTTAAAGCGGAATGCAGTCTATTTTTTAAATGCGGAATGCAAATTTATTTTCTTATGAGATACTTATATAAATTAAGATCATCTTTAGAAGTTTTATTTATATCAAAACACAATTTACGTTTTTTTGCATCTTCTCGTAGATCATATAGCAACCTACAATGCTAAAAAAGTACATTAAACATTTTATGTAATTTAATGCTATAGTTCTTACCTTAAATAATGTATAATTCCCAATAATGTACAAAGCCTGTTTAGCACGAGTAAGTGCAACATTTAATCTTTGTTCATTCTGTAGAAAATTGTTAGGATGATATCTAACACAGGATATTATGACAACATCATTTTCCAGACCCTGGAAGCTGTCAATGGTATTTACAGTAATTGATACATTTGGATTAAATCTGAAACAGGGTAATATATATATATATATATATATATATATATATATATATATATATATATATATATATATATATTATATATTATATATATATATATATATATATATATATATATACAGGGTGACTGGTACAGCGACGTATTCCTTTGAAAAAGTGTTCTACCGTTAATATACATGGTCGTTCATGTTATGTAACAAAAATTATGTTAAATAGTTTGATATGACAAAAACACAAGAGCTAGAACCCGCAAGGGTTGTTAGAAACTTTAACCTAATTGTACATTCACCAGGATTTATTTCAAAAATTTGTGAATACATTAAACGTATTTTGGATATCCCGTTTGCAGTGCCAAATACACAATTTATTTACACAAAAATACGAACAGTAAGTTATACTACTTATAAAGATCAGATAAAAATTATTTTTTTAGCAAATTAGCTAACAATAAAGCAGTATTAGATAAATAAAGAAAATATGTACATACGTCATAGGCCACATGTTAAACTATGTACTAAAATCAGGAATGTTGACCTATATTGTAGTCACCTCTGTAGTAAAACTTACCTATAAATAACGTACAAGCATTACATGAATTCAAAAAATATGAAGAAAAGGGCCAAATTAGTTTTTTGAGTACCATACGAAATAAAACAATATTAATATTAAAAGACCTAATAATTCACGTAAAATGCACATAAAAGGAAATTTTATTATAATTCGTTTACTATAAATAGTTTTAATAGTAATAATTCCAGCAAAACATCAAATAAATTCCCGAGAGAACTGGTATATATTCAACCTTGGCAAGTGGAATTATCTCCACAAATTAATAAAAAGTAGTTAATAAAAATAAAACTAACGGTATTTCACAGATGGTTATTTCAGGCAATTCAAAGCAACATTTGTGTCAGAAGAGATATATGATGTAGAAAACCACAAAGATAACAGAATATTTCCAGAAGATTTAAAGAACAACCATTTATTACTACATATATCCAGATTAAATTTTAAAATATCACTCCAACACATCCAATAGTATCATAAACTAACTAGTAATGTTTTTTGCCTTTGTTTTACGGGGTTTAGCTTAGAACTACTCTTCCACCGAACCCCAATATTCACGCGGACACATCACCCACTTCTATAGGAATCGAACCCACGCCCGGATTACTCCGAGCCGGCAATCTAGGCCAGCTCCAAATGATCAGTATCATTACTGTATTCATCTTGGGAACTTGGAGACTTTCTACGAGATAATTATGGGACCATGTATTCTCAGAAGATCTGATCATACTAATAAACATCCATCAAAATCAATTCTTGCTGCCGCTTGGAATGTAACCCGGGTAAAAGGCCGTTGTCATTACATAAAGAAATTTATGATACAAATCTCATTTGTGATATAAATTTCAATTGGAAACTGGTCCAATAATGCAGATTGTGGAAATTTGTGATACCTTTGCTGAATTTAGCTTCGTCGGTCCACAAAATTCTAGTCAAAAAATTACAGGAAGAAGGAAGTAACACAAAATTTCTTAAAACTTTATACCTCATTCAAAAGGTCGTGAAGCATAGAAGTTTTTAAAATAATTTGTACGTTTAATGTACTCACAAATCCTTGAAATAAATCCTGGTGAATGTACAATTAGGTTAAAGTTTCTAATAACCCTTGCAGGTTTTAGCTCTTGTGTTTTTGTCATATCAAACTATTTAACATAATTATTGTTACATAACATGAACTACCATGTATATTAACGGTAGAAGCAAAAAAATATTCTTTTTTTTTTAATTTTACATTTAGTAGTATTAGGTAGTACATTTCTAAGAAGACACAAAAACTGAAATATCTCGAAAACTATCAACAATGGTATTATGCATATTATGGTTCAATGGACTGCAAATTGTCTCTACTAACACCTTTTCAAAGGAATACGTCGCGGTACCAGTCACCCTATATATATATATATATATATATATATATATATATATATATATATATATATATACAGGGTGATTCAGTTAACCCGTTCATTAAAAGTTTATGAACTTCCCATTGGAATTCATTTTTTAAAATTTGGAATCAGGGGTTAGCGAGGACGATCTATTCAACTAAAGTATTTTTGCTTTTCTGACACTTCCGGTTATACCGGAAGTAGCTATCAACTTCCTTATTTTAAATAGAACACCCAGTATATTATTACATTTTGTATTACACTGTTGATTTTAATTTTAATACCTATCTTCAGTAGTTTTTGAGATATTTTAATTTTTTTGAAAAAATTGGTTTTGTAGTATCCCATTGGAATGCTCGTCACTTATTCAAAACAAAAGTTATAGTAGCAAATTTTGGGCTGTTATTAGGCGGACTATTAAGCTTTCAGGTGATATGTAGTTTGATTTTTATTATTTACAGGGTGTCCAAAAAATTGAGTACATTCTGACAAACTTCAACTGCTCAAAAGTCAATTTTCTTAAATGGAACACCCTGTATTTTATTGCTTTCTGTGATGGAGAATTAAGTGATATTTCAATCTGTATTAGGATTCCCTATACCTATCTGCTACCGTTTTCTTGCTATCGAGGTATTCTTTATTCGATACCATAGTTTTCCATTTTATTAATTTACTTCTGACCAGCGGGCCATGAAAATAATACGCATTGTCTTAATTGTCAATGTAAACATCAGAGTAGATTTTGAAGATCGCTGGTTTGGGCGTAATGGTCCGGCTCTATGGCCTCCCAGATCACCGGATCTAACACCCCTTGATTTTTTTTTATGGGGCCATATCAAGAGTAAAGTCTACTCAACGCCCGTCAATACCAGAGATGACTTATTACATCGAGTTAGAACTGCCTTCACCGAACTAGATGAAGGAATGGTATTGAAATCTACGACCGTTGAGATTAATAAACGAGTTTTATTGTGCTTAGAACACAACGGACGGCACATAGAACAGTTGTTACACCAATAAGACTCAATTGTTAACATTTTAACACAGTTATTATTGTTATTATGTTTTATTGTTTAGGCTAATGTAAGTTCCAAATCGTTTAAAATATGTTTTTTTATTCATGATGATTTTTTTTGTTCAATAATTTTGCACCATTGTTTATGATAAAAAATTAATATAACTGTTACGTTGTTTTAATTTTCATGGCCCGCTGGTCAGAAGTAAATTAATAAAATGGAAAACTATGGTATCGAATAAAAAATACCTCGATAGCAAGAAAACGGTAGCAGATAGGTATAGGGAATCCTAATACAGATTGAAATATAACTTAATTCTCCATCACAGAAAGCAATAAAATACAGGGTGTTTCATTTAAAAAAATTGACTTTTGAGCAGTTGAAGTTTGTCAGAATGAACTAAATTTTTTGGACACCCTGTAAATAATAAAATATCAAACTACATATCACCTGAAAGCTTAATAGTCCGCCTAATTACAGCCCAAAATTTGCTACTATAACTTTTGTTTTGAATAAGTGACGAGCATTCCAATGGGATACTACAAAACCTAATTTTTTCAAAAAAATTAAAATATTTCAAAAGCTGCTGATGATAGGTATAGGGAATTGTTAAGAAAGTTCACTTAAAATCAGCAGGGTAATTCAAAAATGTAATAATATACTGGATGTTCTATTTAAAATAAGGAAGTTGATAGCTACTTCCGGTATAATCGGAAGTGTCAAAAAAGCAAAAATACTTTAGTTGAATAGATCGTCCTCGCTAACCCCTGATTCCAAATTTTAAAAAATGAATTCCAATGGGAAGTTCATAAACTTTTAATGAACGGGTTAGCTGAATCACCCTGTATATATATATATATATATATATATATATATATATATATATATATATATATATAAAACTAATTTGGTCCTTTTCTTCATATTTTTTGAATTCATGTAATGCTTGTACGTTATTTATATGTAAGTTTTACTACAGAGGTGATTACAATATAGGTCAACATTCCTGATTTTAGTACATAGTTTAACATTTGGCCTATGACGTATGTACATATTTTCTTTATTTATCTAATAATTAGCTACTGCTTTATTGTTAGCTAATTTGATAAAAAATAATTTTTATCTGATCTTTATAAGTGGTATAACTTATTGTTCGTATTTTTGTGTAAATAAACTGTGTATTTGGCACTGCAAACGGGATATCCAAAATGGTTGTTATTTGTATACTGGTCTCTTTCAATAGTGTTAGACATAAGAACCAGATGTGGAAGAAGCTCTTAAATGCAGAACATTTAAGAGCTCATCAGCTTCACAAGGATAAGCCCATGCACGGGGTCTTCTTTAGAAATATTGAAGCCTTGGGTTTATCCGAAAGGCTGACCTTTCTTAAGGTCAGCCGGGCTAAATTCGGCTGAGACCGAGGGATTCATCATGGCTTGCTAAGATGGTGTATTTAACACGCTCGTCTATTGGAGTCGTGTCATGGGTATGGAGGTCCCTGATCTCAGCTGCAGGGCCTACCGCAGACATTGATGTTGGCTTGCCCGGTATATGCAGTCTCGGCCTATGTCCATAGACACAACGCAGCGTTACGGGTGCTTTATTATCATTTAAGGCACTTGTATCAGATAGACGAGACACCAGTGCCGTCTTATGCTCCGGGGGATATTGAGTCCGTTGTGGGAAACGAGAAGTGCCTAATATATTGGAACTATTCGTTTCCCACCGTCAGGCAAATAAGCTAACAAGCCTGACATAGTCTTCCTCGACCATTAACTCAGGACAATGTTCGTCATCGAGTTCTCGGCACCCGGTGACGGTAACATTGTTTTGAAAGAGGAGAAACGGACAAAATATCGAGATTTAATTTTCGAACTCCGTAGACTATCCAGACCATTCTGTTAAATTTAAGGTACTGATTATAGGAGCCCTCGGTGGAGCGAGAGATACACTGCTTTCAGAACTGAAGAGCATACCAGCATGCCGAAACTCAACAGAAATCCAAGCTGGTCGCATGCAGAAGGCACACGACTCGGCCCAATAATCACTAACCAAACGGACGTGAGGAGTGATTACTGGTATCACCAACGCACCTTCTGTGTGTCAGAGCCACAGAAAGGAGTGACTGGTTTTTATCAAAAAAATGCAAATAGATATCAAATGTTATCAATATTGACGAAACGGTTACTTTTCTTTATAGAACTGAATTCTTTGAATTTGCAGTAAATACTCGTAATAATTCCAAAAATAAGAAATAAACAAATTTGTATCCTACAATTAATCGCATATAAAAAAGTTGGTATCTGTAAAATTCTGTAAAAAAAAACAACGGAAAATTGAAACCTATTGCCATTAACAAGTATACATCATTTAATGAAGAAATATGATAACTTGAATTAGAATTTTCAGAATTAGATCTTTCAAAGATAATTAGAACAACTCACTTAAATCCTGCAGATAAAACGGGAATATTAAAACCATGCAAACAATATAGAGGCATATTTTATAACGGAATTGACTTTTGAAACTTGATTTTTACGAATGTGGTAAAATACAAAATCAGCTAAAAACTACAAAAAACCGTTGAAAACAAACCTATTTTTAATTGAATCATATAGGTACCCTATTATTTGATGCAATAAATTAAAATATATATTCAAAAACTATTTGTCAAGTAAGGGATTGGGCCTTAATTTCGGCATATTTCGCCAAGCTAAATGCTTATTAACTAGAATCTACGAAATACTAGATGGAATAGGTATTTACCTATTTCATCAAAATTTGTGCTAAAAACATTGTTTTTAGCACAAGCATTTTATCGAATTAAAATGTCAAAAGAAAGTATATAAAACATTCTCTGTTAATAACGAATATTATATGTTAGGATTCCCTAGAGATTGGCACGTTTAGTACTCAACACATAATTGTCTAAAACCCTGTTTTTACATTACCCATATCAGAAACCCCACTTAATCATTATGTAGATAGGATTGGAACCAAAATAAGTGATCGGTCCAAAAACTTCACAAAAACCATCATTATTTAGTCTCTGTTAGAAACAAGCAAGGATAAGAAAATGTTAAACATCAGTAAAAGAAATTATGAATTACAAACTTTTATATGACATATAGCTTCATGATAAAAATGTTGACTCTGATACTTATCTGAAAATATTGTAATACTGACTTTGTCTAAAAACAAACAAGTCTCGCATTAAATATGTAGTTTTAGTTTTTATATATTTTTTATTAATAAAAAAAATTATATTTACTGCTTTCTTCATTATAAATCATGAAATTTTTCAATAAATGCACATTTATTGAAATAAAATTTAAGTATGCAACCTTATGTTTTTGTCACACATATGTCTGACCTACTGTCAAATTTAAATATAAAATTAGTATAATTTTGACCCACCCTGTGAAATTTAAAAATAAAATTATATAATACTCACCCACATGGAAAAAAAATCGTCATCACTGGCCTAAACTATAACGGCATAATCGAAACATGTAGTGATCTCAAAACTAAATTCTATTGATCAGATCAGATGAGAACGTTAGATACAGTTTTGTTATAGCAATATTTTTAACAGTATTAAGTTCTTCTTAAAAATACGCCTACGCCTATTATACACAAGATACAAGAATTGTAAACATGATTCTACATCCAGAGAACGGTTTATTTCTAAAATACGCATAGACTACGTTCATTTGACTTTCATTTGTTCAATTTAAATATCCCAAACTGTAGCTAATGTGAGAGGACATGTTCTATGAAATAAAATTTTTATTATTGCCTGTATTAATTCGGTGTAACGATACACGAGATGTTTATGTTAAGGCCCGACTCTCGGTCGTCTCCAAGTATAAACAATGACGGGACTTGGATGTCCGAGAGTTAGACCAGGAGAATATTTGTAAACTGACAGAGCGTAAAACGTGTACTGGTGAATTCAGGGAATAAATTGTACGAACTCTTCCTCGGTTTATTATTATTCTTAACATATCAGAAGTGGGATAATAACTCCACACCACAGATGATGTGATCAGGTGTTTGGGCCGTTCTGTGCAACAGGTGCTCAGGTGATTGTGCCGTGCTGCAACAAATGCTTGGTAGAACATTGGTGAGTCCTTGACTTTTGTTTTATCGTCTAAGTTGCCTGCTTGTCTGACTAATTCGCGAATTTGCATTTTGTGTCGCTCGAGCTAATATTTTCCTTATATTAATGGATCGACGCCGACGTAGTCGAAGTCATAGTCGGGCCAGGAAAGAACGGCGTCAGCATTCTCGGTCGCGTAATCGTGATCGTTTACAACGATTAGAAACGCAATTTGAAAACAGATTTTAAAAATTAGAGGATCTAATTCACCAGACATTTAATAATTCCTCTGGCCGGCAAGGTAGGGTATCGCCGGAGACGCGTCATTCGCGGCCAGGATCCCATACCCCACCCGGTAGTCCGACGCGTCAATCGACTGAACGACCTTCGACTACGGAAACTAATACCAGCAATAAATCAAAATCACACTCACGTGATTCGGTAATGCAACGTTACGTGGGGCGGATGGAATTGATCCCAAAATTTGATGCGTCAACCGAAAGCATTACCATAAACCAGTGGTTAAATAAAATTGATTCACTAGGCGAACTTTATGAATGGGACGATCGACAAAAATATTTGCTATGATAAGTCATCCAGAAGGTAATGCTAAAGCATGGTATGATTGTCAAACGGAAGTTGATAGTGATTGGCGGCAGTGGAAACAAAAACTAACTCTAGCCTTTCCGTCTGTCCGAAGTATAGCGTTGAAATTGAAAGAATTTGTAAACACGGAAAGACAGCATAATGAAGACGTGTCATTTTACTATAACAAACTGCGTTTAGGTAAACATTGCGACCTACCCGACCATGTCATTACAGACGTCATAATTTCTACAATCAATAATAATTTACTTAAAGCGAGTGCTCCGGCCGCGGGTTGTAAAAATACCGAACAATTATTAAAATTTATTGTTGAGTCAGATTTCTCGAATATCACAGCCCGTAAATCTGACCAAGGAAATAAACAAAATTTGAGCGGCCCCAGCAAAACGCGTGGTTGTTATACTTGTGGTAAAATAGGTCATAAAGCTAATAATTGTTTTAAAAATAAGACATCTAACAACACAGACACAACGAGTAAAATAAACAACCACACCTGCAGTTATTGTAAAAGAATGGGTCATACAAGAGAAACATGTTTCAAACTGAAATCAAATAATGAAGCTGTCAAGATAAATCACATTACTCAAGATGATCGGAAATACCATGTGGATGCTTTGAGCAGAAGCATAGTGGCAAATGTGAACTTGATTAAGGAATCCGACTGGGTTCAGTGTGTTCAAAATGAGGACGATGACTGCAAGTCTATTAAATGTCAGTTAGAAAAAGGAACTGCCGAAAAGGTTTACGCCATGGTGGATGACAAACTTTGTCGCATCGTTGATGGACAGCCGAAAATTCTTATTCCCAAAGATGTTCGATGGAGAGTCACAAGGTTACATCACGACGAAAATGGGCATCCAGGTTTATATCGAACTCTCGAGTCACTACGAGAGAAATATTGGTTTAAGGACATGAGGAAATTTGTTATGAAGTATGTGAAACACTGTATACCATGCTTGTGTGCTAAAAAGCCAACGGGTAGGCAAAGAGGCCGATTGTATCCCATCCCCAAGGTAGATAAGCCGTTTCACACGTTACATTTAGATCATTTAGGGCCTTTTTGTAAATCCCCTGCAGATAATACATTTATGTTGGTAATTGTTGATGCCTTCACGAAATTTACATGGGTCGAGGCTGTACCAGACACCAGTACTCAATATATCATTACAACTTTGGAACTGCTAATGAAATTTTTCGGCATACCAGAGAGAATAATAACGGACCGTGGGAAAGGATTCACGAGTAAGAATATGACGGAGTTCTGTAAACGTCATAATATAAAACATGTGCAAACTGCGATTGCCTGTCCTAGAGCTAACGGGCAAGTTGAATGCTTTAACTCGACAATATTCCGTGCTATGACTGCAGCCGTGGGAGAAAGTTATGACTCTTGGGAAAGTAAAATTCCAGAGGTGCAGTGGGGTATAAATGATCAATATGACTACGGGTAAATCACCCTCGGAACTATTGTACGGGTTTCGCCCGCGGTTAAGATACGATACTAGTGTTGATAGTCAGGCAGATAGACAGGGTAACTTAGAAAGTTCGTGTCGACAAGCGGCGTGCAATATTGAGAGGCAAGCAAAGCGTATGAAGAAGCGTTTTGATGCGAGCCATTTGGAGCCTATCCAATACCAGGTTGGGGACATGGTTTTAGTGGAGCGAACTCCCATGGTTAAGGGGCTTTCCAGTGGCAAGCTCGTCCAGAAGTTCACTGGTCCTGTTCGGATCACCCATGTGCTGGGGAATGATCGGTACCGAGTAGTATCTCTATCCAAGGACAAGAGACGGTTAAAAGGGGTGGTAGCCAGTGATCGTCTAAAATTGTTTAAGATGCAGAAGGATCATTAAGGGTGAGTTGAATGATACAGAATTTGGTATGTTTGCTTTTGACTAAGATTACCTGCTTTCATTTTTGGCAAATCAGTAGTACATTGGTCTTGATGGCTTAGAGATTGAAAGAAATCTCTCTTGATGTTTACTGAATTGATGTGTTAATGAATGTTGGCAAATCAGTAGTACATTGGTCTTGATGGCTTAGAGATTGAAAGAAATCTCTCTTGATGTTTACTGAATTGATGTGTTAATGAATGTTGGCAAATCAGTAGTACATTGGTCTTGAATGCTTAGATATTGAAAGAAATCTCTCTTGATGTTTACTGGATTGATGAGTTAATGAATGTTGGCAAATCAGTAGTACATTGGTCTTGATGGCTTAGAGATTGAAAGAAATCTCTCTTGATGTTTACTGAATTGATGAGTTAATGAATGTTGGCAAATCAGTAGTACATTGGTCTTGATGGCTTAGACATTGAAAGAAATCTCTCTTGATGTTTACTGAATTGATGAGTTAATGAATGTTGGCAAATCAGTAGTACATTGGTCTTGATGGCTTAGAGATTGAAAGAAATCTCACTTGATGTTTACTGAATTGATGTGTAATGAGTGGGAACAGATGAATAGTGCATTGGACTTTTCGATGTTTTAGAGCTTGAAAGAAATCCCTCCTGATGCATACTGGTTACTAGTCAGATTTTTATTATTTATTTAAAAGAAAGGGACATCGTTTCTGGTTGATTTTATTTTGTTCACAGGTCATGAGGATGGCCCGAGGACGTGCCAGGTCAGGACGGCCGATTGTGAGAGGACATGTTCTATGAAATAAAATTTTTATTATTGCCTGTATTAATTCGGTGTAACGATACACGAGATGTTTATGTTAAGGCCCGACTCTCGGTCGTCTCCAAGTATAAACAATGACGGGACTTGGATGTCCGAGAGTTAGACCGGGAGAATATTTGTAAACTGACAGAGCATAAAACGTGTACTGGTGAATTCAGGGAATAAATTGTACGAACTCTTCCTCGGTTTATTATTATTCTTAACACTATGTAATAATCTTTATCTTAAAATGATCGCAAGCTTGGTTAGAAATATATTTATATACCAGAATATGATAAATTTTTTGTTGTGAACAGATCCTTCTATGGAACCACAAAATATAATTTTACGTTTAAAAAAATTTATTGATACTAATTTGGTTTTATTATTCACCTGCCCTCCTCTTTTATACATTATTATTATTATTCATTTATAAGAGGTAGGTATGAATATACCCATTTCGTTTAGTTTCTTGTCAGTAACTTCATGACGGCTGACATTTATATAGCACTGGTTTGATACAGTTGACATCGGTATACACATGGCAGTATGAGAATTATACAATTATTAAATTATGCAGTTGAAATTTTATATCATATGGATTATCTGATCTGCATTATGTATTTAAATTTATTCATGTGGCAATTTTGGGGTAATGCTTTATTATTGGTTTATTTGCTTACTATGTTACTGCTATAGTAGGTAAGCAGGTAGGTATTTCTTATCTATTTTTATAATTTCTATAGCGGAACATAATTTACGAAAACAATATGGTAAAATATGTTTTTCGTTAAGTTTCTTTTATATTTTGTGCATTTAATTCTAATTTTAATAGTTAAACTCTAACGAATTGAAATAGATATATGGGATTAATTTGGTACATGATAACTTATTTAACATCAATCCAAATATTTTGTTCGAAAGATAAATTTATTTTCATAAACAAAATTTAGGCCCATAACTTATAACAAATACCAAATAGCTTCATTTAAAAGTGAATAATTATTTATTATCATTTATTAAGTGAACAGTTATTTAGATATTATTAATCATATCTAATATGTTTCCATTAATCAAGGTTTTAATTAAGAGAAACGTGTAGTTGTTTCCCCATATATAAAATAAGTAATTATTTGCCATAAATATAATACGTTATAATAAATAAATAGTTCTCTTGGTGTACAAGTTATTTACAGATGATATGGATAAAGTTGTAAAATTTGGGTAGTTATTACATTACTATACGGGGGCTTATGACAATGATGAGGATACTACTAAAGATACTTACCGAATGTTTGCAATTGTTTTTATTAAAACATCCTTTTGTGCTTTGTATGGAGTTATAATACCTATGGAATATTTACAGCGATGTTCTATAATATTGTGAAGTGTGTAAAGTAAACTGTATATAAAATTTGCTTCTTCCAAATTATTGTAATGGGAGTTATCTTGGTTTTCTGGAAGCATTAAGTTGAAAAGCAAATATGGTTTGATTTCTGGTTTTATTTGGTTTGTATGAATTGGAAGCGATGTAAGTTTTCCATCATAAAATGATTTATTAGGATAATCACATATTTCCTGTTTCATTCGATATTGATCACATAACATTCTAATCGGATTATCTCTATGTCCTCTAAAATTTTCGTCAATTCTTGCAAATAAAGATTTGCCATATCCTAATTTCTGAGCATCCTAGAAATTCAAATTATTATAAATTACAGGTAATTATTTTATATGTAAATGTTGATTATTATAATAATTAATTATTAACCACAAAATATCAATTTTTAGTGAAAGTTTTAGTTAGTTAGTTAGTTTAGGGAAAATAAAACAGTTATAAAACAGTTTTATGTAAATGTTTTAAAATTTTTTTTATGTAAATTTGAAACTGAAATTGATTATGATTATGAAGTTAAGTTAATTGTAGGGGTTGTGTCACATATTTCAATAATGCTGTTATAGTTATGTATAATATAAAAAAATACTAAATAAGTATACGATATTCGTGTATAAAATAATGGTAATTGCATTACAAGAAAAATATATATAAAACGGATTGTAATCGTTTCATATATGTATATTTGTGTATGACTGACTGAACGAGTAAGCAAATCGCAATATTGCGCTGCCCCCTTGCTCATATCGAAGGCATCTCCGGTGCATGTCTCTAGAGGCTTCGGATCAAAAAACAAAAGTTATTACGTTGTTCGCAAGGGTCGATTTACTATATTGATTTTGTCAAAATGCCGAAATTCGAACGAAAAGCATTTCGTACATCGACCTAAAAATGTTGTGACACACACACGAAAACAGCCGTTTAGTAAATATAGATTATTATTTTCCCAAAGTCAGTACAGATTGAATAGGCATATTTAGTCTTTTAAAAGCTAGGTACATATGTTTTAAGTGAAATATTATTCAATATTCTATACACGTCGTTCAGTAAGATACAATTTTATTTAAACTTGGTTTAAATATTGTTAAAATATCGCAGTTTATATGACTATGTAACTTATTAAACAATTTTAATTCTAAGCAGCTAGATGAGATATAAGCGGCATTAAGATAAAATGGTATCTGAACATGATATGCCTATTTAGTAGAAGAAATGTGAATTTAATTCCTAAGGAGAATTTATCTCTTATTTAGATACACTATTCGAAAATAGTGAAAGTTTTTAGTTATTATAACACTAATAACTAAAAACATCTTTATATGCTCTTCTAGGGGGCATCCTTAGCATAAATCTGAGCATCCTTCTTTAGGTAATAAAAACATAATTTGAATAGGAGGATGTGTCCCAAAAACATATACAATAGTGTAAATGTGAGTTTATTTGTACATAATTCCGTTTTATGAGATACTGAATTAAGTTTGAGAATTAGGTTGCTAATTTGTCTACTTAGATATCCTACAATGGTTAAACCTAACAGTTTAACACGTTTTTTTTCTCACTAGAAAAAACATAAAAAGTATCTAGTATTAATCAAAAAAAAAAGAAATTCTATTAATTGTAAGAATCCCTTACCCTAAAAATCATACTTTTCTAGGGCCGGCCGTCCACTGGACGTTTTAGTCTGACTGACGATCGGCCGACTGATCCCATGACAGAGAAATAAGTAGGAGCGTCCATTAGTCGGCTGAATACGACCGTAGATGGCCGATTGACGGACGGATCCCGCGGAAATGGGATTAGTCGGCCGTATTCACCCGCAACTCTGTATTTTTTTTCCGTTTTTTTAATTTATTCTTCGTTTCCATAATGGACATTGAAAAACTAATTTCCTTGGTACAAGAAAATACCCCTTTGTGGAATATGAAGGACAACAAATATTCTCAACGAGACGTTGAACGGAAACTATGGAGAAATATGGACGGAAACTATGGATTCTACAAAAAAATCTAAATAGCATCCATTGGAAATGACGAGCACTGAACGACTGAATCAAAATAAACTAGACCGGTACATTCGGTCACCGGCCGCATCGGCTGCAATGTACGACGACCGACTCGGCCGATTGCCAGTCGGACGAAAACGGTTCCAGTGGCCGGTCGGCCTAGAACTTACGTCAAATTTGATGAAGTAAACAATGAAAATCGTATGTCCCTGTACAGAAAACATATAAGCTTGCATAAAAGGGTAGTGCACTGTCTAGTGTGTAAGAGTCAATACATTTAGGAAAACGCTTTCTGAAATCGTTGTGAATTTCTCCTCGAGAATAAAATCTCCTGATCAACATGTGTATACAAGCACAGTTTTTACCGATTCTTGGCATCAATATTGCATCAATTGGCTGATTTTAACAAAACTCGAAGCGACTTGGCAAATAAATAACTAGCATTAAAATGACTCGGGAATTGGAAATCAATATCTGTTGTCGAGGGTTACTTGAAGTAGTTCACTAAACATAAAAAGGCTATATTAAATAAAATCTTGTCCATCAACATCCCGTTGCTATTCGTTAAAAGTTTGAAAGCGAGACTTCTTCAAATATATCGTCCCCTTTCCTGGAGGAAAAGACAAAAGTAGTCAAGCCACCTTAACTATACTCTCTTCCTCCAACTTTCTAATCAGAAATCAGTGACTATCTGCTAAAAATTAGCAAAATGCCCGTGACTATACATTTAATATAAACATTATTAACAAATAACATTATATGATATGTTTTTTCATTAGAATAAAAGTTTCTTATTTATTCTTTCTACACACTCGTAGATAAGTCCCTTAATGGTAGTTAAGGAATGTAGACGGAATGGTAGGTTTATAGAATTAAAAAAAAAAGAACACAAAAAATATCCAATAATCTTACAAAACATATGTAAAAGATTATTTCCACGATACTCACATCTCAATTTACACATATTCGTACATAATTGGAACAGTGACGGCGTGTGGCCATAAAGTATGGGTCGGCCGCGATAGGAGTGACAAAAAAATCTGTGCACACGGCGATTAGAGCTGCAGGGGGTGCGGGGGGCGGTAGTTTCCTGCGGAGCGCCGCAGGCAATTTTTTTTTCAGGAATTCCAAGGTCATACTAAAGCGCCCCAAAAATTTTTATGCTAATCTACTACATTAATATAAAGCCTTCTGTGTTTTTGGAGTTTAAAATTATTCAATTCCAGAATATTATATACTATTCTCATTGGAAAGAAAAATAAATATGTTTATTAAATATTTCATCCGAGGTTTCATCATTTTTCTATTTTCCCCAAACTATTGGTTGTGTTTATTTATAAATTTATTCTGTTATATTTTCCGCTACATTTAGAATTTCACGTTTGGGTAATGCCCGACTTTATTTTATGAATTATCGTAAAACTTGTCAAATTAAAAGGTTTTTTGTTTTTCGCAAAAAGTAGACAGTAGCAACAAAACATTTTCTTGCAAGGTCACCGCCCGTCAATCAAATTCTAGTTAGTCGACTTAATTTTTTGATATTAAATTTTTTTAACATGGCAGACTTTAAAAATGCACATTATTGAAAAATAATTGTGTATCTACATATACAAAAATTAAATCGTCCAGCAAGAACCACGGGGAGGTCTAGAACATTCTTGCCAGGAATGGGGTGGGAAAGGGCATAGGACCAAGGATAGGACAAATTTTGGAAAATAAAAAAAAAAAAACGAAAATATACCCTCTTAACAAGAATATAACTAAAAAATTAAAACTATATAGGTGGGTTACATATTTGTACCTACATTATTTAATTAGGTAAGTAATCATTTTTATATAATAAATCAATTCTCCGGGGTTTAGTTGTCGCGAAATCGTCAATGATTTTATTATAAAAATTGTCGTCTTTGATTAGTTGTTTAAGCAAACCTCGTTCAATTGCTAATACTGACAAGTTATTTAAACGCGATTTTATTCCCAATTAAACGCCCAATTTTATTCCGGCTATAGGATTTAATTCGCTTCAAGGCGGAAAAGCTCCTTTCTACCGACGCTGATGTTGGAGGGAGAGACAATATTAACGAAAACAATTTATATAATTCTGGAACATCGGTTATAATATTGTTATCATAAGTAAATTTAATCATGTCACTTATATTTTCAGGGTTACCAAACAAAAATTTATCAGAATACAAAATTTGTAAATCTCGTTTTAATTGTTCATTGTTAAACAGTCCCTGATAATTATTAATTAAAGCATTAAATTGTTTTTCCGGAAAATTTTGATTAAAAGTGTCAAATTTAGAATAGTTTGTTAATTGAAAATAACTAAGAGATGAAATATCTTTAAATCGAATTTCGATTTGATTTACAATTAAATCCAAAATTTCGAAAAACAGCCGCTTCATGTTTAATGAATTGTCATTTAAATCGGAAATTTTACGTCTTTTGGAGCAGGGGGGGGGTGTTATCTCTGAAATGTTTTCTACTTTAGAATATATATTTTTAAAGTAGGTAATTATTGTCGTTTCGAATTTGTTTTAATGTATTTAAAAGTGATATTATTCTGTCATTACAATATGTTATATCACACAATCTATTCTAAACTATAGAAAATATGGGATCGGTATATGTGAATATTGAATTAAACATAAAAAGTAAAAAAAAAAAATAAATCAAAATCAGTTAACAATTTTTTTAAATCGTTAGCTTCCCGTATAGAAATATCATCCCACTGATCCAAATGTTCCATTATGTGGTCAAAAATTTCAATTAAACCAGATATGTTATCGCATAAAACATTTACAACGCGAGGCGGTCGCGGAATCGACAAGTAAATAACTCCCCAAAACACCGCCGTTTTCATTTAATATTTCCCTTATACTCTCCATCCTCACCAAACAACACAAATAAAACAATATCAAGATTGGTATCAGATATCAATAATAAAAGTACATTTAATTGTGCCAAAATACATACTTATTCTATTAGGTATTTTATTCTTTATACTTTGATTGTGCTGCCCCCACACGGTATGCGGCCCAACCATCTTGGCCGATATTGTATGAAACAAGCTGCGCGTTACGCAGTCAATACGGGCCTCTACCTTGGCCCGTGTAGGTGGAGGTGGAGTCGTAGAAAGTAGATAGTAGATTAATTCATTGGTCCGGCCAGCCGTACCCACAGCAGAGCCTACGTATGCTAACGAATTATTATATGAATTTCATATAATAATAACGCCGGACCAGCGCCGCAGCAGTTTGAAGGCGTTAAAAATTGATTGTTTATTGGAGAACTATTTTATATATATATATATATATATATATATATATATATATATATATATATATATATATATATATATATATATATATATATATATATATATATATATATATATAAATAAAAAAAACAGACCATTTTAATGGTATATGAATATAAAATGTATATTTATTTATTGGACAAAAAATAATTTCTCTTTTCTCTCTAATTTTTTTTTTTTTTTTTTTTTGGTATGGCCTGGCCGACCCTGTCGTACCTGACAAGCTGTCACTGAATTGGAATATAATCAAACATAATCAAAATATATTTTCCAAAGATTTATATTGCAGTATTCATAATAAATTATTTCTACATCCTAACAAATTTCTAGTAATAGGCTTATCTAAATCTCCTAAGTGTTAAAAACCAATAATATCAGCAATTGATTTGAATCTATATTAATCAGTATATAACTGAAAATTTAAAAATTTTCGGAATTTCTAACTAAATAAATGATTGAGGTCATATTTACATGAGACATTAACCAAATAATTTACCATACTACTCACCTTATTATGAACTATGGCAGGTAATTGTTTTGGATCTCCCACTAAAATAAACTTATCAATTCCTAATTGAATTGGTAGCAATGACTCCATTTCACCGCACTGGTTAGCTTCATCTACTATACAACAGGAAAAATGTAGTTGATTCCTATGATAAGTATATTAGAAGTAGTTGTTGAATTGATTATTATAATTCTTACCTCCTACAAGGATCTAAGATGCGAGAACTAACACAACTATTTAAAGTAGTACAAATTACATTGCTACCAAACAATAACATATCCTCAGTACTTTTGATTTCATAAAAATATTTTTTCCCAAGATGCTTCTTTAAAAATTGTTGAACGTTGAGACCTTTTCTGAGGGTATCCTTATATTCTTCTGAAGTGGTTAACCCATTTTCCTTCAAAACATGATTTCCAGCCAAAGTAGTTAGTTTAAATTTGTCTACATTTTTACTGATACTAGAATCTGGTCCTATACGTACCAACTTAAGAAGCTTTTTTTGAAAATCTAAAATGAATCTATATATATATATATATATATATATATATATATATATATATGTCTATATATATATATATATATATATATATATATATATATATATATATATATATATATATATATATATACATACACCACACCCACACATACGCGCGCACTTGCTCACACGCACACATTTGGGATAGAAGAAAAATAAAATCCTTAAATGAGATTTCGTGTACATTACATAAGCATTATGAAACTTTTATGTGCAGTTCATATATACAAGGGTTGACTGAGACCCATTTTTTTTAAATAGAACACCCTATATCTCTTAATATTAGCTTAGCCAGAAAGAAGATTACCTAATAAATCATATTTCAAGTATTTGGGTAAACAATTATTTAATACATCTAATTTGGTAAATATAAAACAAAATAAATATGCCAGACAGGTAGTAGGATACCTTTTCTTAATTTTTTTGTGATGGTAATCTATTATTTCAGGGTAATATTATTAATTATTTCAGCAGCATACAACGCTGGATATTTATGCATACATTTCTTATATACAGAAACACACTGTTCAAACAAACTGTACATTTCTACATAACATGCGAATTACTATGCAGTAAAGCATCATATAGCCCAGGAAAATTAACTTTCTTAAAATTGTATGTTGCATGTTAGAATTGGCGGGAAAGTTATAGAGTTCAGATATACCTAATAATAAAATTATCGGGCAAATTTTCATTCAGAGTAATTTAAATAGCCAACAATATTTACATCTTCTACAACATGAAGTCCAGAACATTATGGATAATATGGCAACACGATGGAGCTCTCTGCCACTTGTCAAATGCTGTAGTTATATTTTTAAATAACAATTATCAAGAATGGCTAGGTAGGCGAGGAACTATTTCCTCTAGTGATGGGTTGCTAATTAGCAGTCTGCTATTTTTAAACTGCTAAATGATAAATAGCAGTAGCAACTGCTATGGGTCCTTAAAAATAGCTGCTATTTTTTTAGCATATTGTATGGTTCACGATCTGATCTGGCTGTCCGCTATAGTGCCAGGCTGCCAAGAGGACTGGTTAGCCGCTCGGCTCCAGTCGAGTCGGGGAGCTCTAGCCGCGAGGTGCGCGCTCGCCTGCTATTAGCATTTAAAAAATAGCAGACCATGCTCCGAAAAATAGCTGCTTTTAAATTAGCAGCTATTTTTAACTGCTAAATAAAAATAGCAGTAGCAATATTAGCAGCTATACAAAAAATAGCTGGTTCGACCCATCACTAATTTCCTCGCCTAGGAAGATGTCCAGATATTACGCCACTTAACATTTTTTGTGGGGTCCTTTAAAAGGCAATGATAGATGACAATTTAGAACGATTGCAAGTGCGAATACTTAATGAAATTAACAATTTACACCAAATTCTTGCACTTTTTCGGAAAATAAAATATACTTTTATATGAAGAATAAAAATGTGTTCAGAACACGGTGGAAATGTTCTCAAATAATTCCTGTAAGGTTATAGTTGAATATTTCATTTTTATTTTTAGAATTATTATATTCTTTCAATTATTTAAAATAATATGCTGTTTATATGATTATAACAGTTACCACATAAACATATATGTTCTTTTGTTTTGTTTAAAACATATTCTTTCTAGATGTAATAACATTTATTCTAGGTACTTATACTTTAAACTTCTATTATTAAATTGGTCATTACTTTCTTAATTAAACATATATGTATATTTTTGATTTCAAAAAGAACCGCTCTTGTAACAGTAAAAGATATCAGACAGGCTGGTCTATTAAAACAATTGTTTTCAGTCAAACCTTGTATATATGAACTACAAATAAAAACGATCTCCAGTGGTAAAAAGATCTCAATCTAAATATATTCTATTCGATGAGAGTACTTAGTACTCTATTTTCAATGGAGAGCTAATTTTTCAATGAAGATTAACTGGATTATGGGCAAATATATTATGCGATAAAAAAAAGTAAAAAGTACATAATATGGAATTCCTTAAATAAAACAGTCTTTCATCTTCAAAATAATTTAATTTGTAGAAAATAATTGTTATTGCCCTCCAAGTCATTTATTTAAGGAATTCATCACACAAGACTTACCTGATAATTTAGTTCTAACTTCCGCTAATTTCAAAATCAAATTATCAACTGCTGCATTTGAGGGAGCAGTTAATAAAATAAGTGGAGGCTTTCTATTGTATTTTATATTCCTGAATAAAATTTGTAAGACAATATTTACAATAACTGTTGATTTTCCTGTTCCAGGTGGACCTTTGATCAAATATAATCCTGGTTCACTTCTTAAACATAGACTACTTGCTTCTAATACAACTTTCTTTTGGTAACTATTTAGATTAATCTACAATACAAACATATTTTAACGAAGTCATAAATTTGTTTTGGTATAAAGAACAACGAAAAATAGTGTATTACATATAATAAACGATAAAAAAATAATTTTAATAACTGGGTAAAAATAGATGATAGCAATAATTTGCATCATGAAACAAGCTTAAAATATATAAACGAGGTTCGTATATAGCGGAAAATGAAAATGGAGAAAATGTAATTCGAAACAGAACATATAGTTCATTAGACTTCCAAGGACACAAGTGTGCTTTTTGTTTTATGGAATGGAAATCTGGTGGCGATGAGTTCAACTCGGTCTCCCTTGGTCCTGACTTGGTAAATCCCGCTGTCTGGAGCTTCTTGGGCTGTTCCTCTTGTCTTCTTATCTTTTTCTTCGCCGGCTATTTGCCCCCAGGAGCTGCTCTGAGGGCTTTTTGAGCTGTGAAGCTTCGGGAACGGGAAATGCCGGGGCTCTCTTCCAGATTTTGGGATTGAGTAAAATCAGCCTTGGGTTAAGGCGGACTAGTATAATCTTGGCGTGGCTGAGTACTAGCCTGCTGTATACTGTATGCTGTACATACACTGCATTTTACGAGTCGGCGAATTTGAAGCTGTCGAGTGCTCGTTGCGGTAAAAGAACTGCTCATCCGATGATATATTTAGCGTTGCTGTATTTTCCTGGTAAACGATTCAGGAGTCGATTTAGAAAACGATTAACAGAGCCGCTACACCCTTCCTTAGCAATCCCTTTAGTACCTCGTTGTTTATACTGTTGAACCCAATACTTTGGGCTGTTTCATGTTCTTGAATATTCCAATTAATTCCTCGACGTTCACCAGTTAGAATACGAGCCCAGGTTCATAATAGTTCGACCAAGCATAATTTTAAAACTAATTTATTTAAATAAAAGTAATAACACTCTCAAAACTATTTTATTAAAGAAATATATTGGTAACAGGAACAAAGTACAAACTTTTAACTTAAATACGATGAAATATTACTACATTATATGTCAAGTTTGTTAATAAAAAAACCATTAAGATTCGCGGTTCAGAATAGTTCGGCCGCTTCATAAAACCTGTGTTACAGCACCTTTATTGAAAATAACAGCTTTAATTCTGGCAGGTATTGTATTTACCAGCTTAGCGCACTATTCAGGAAGCGTGCTGTCCAAATTTCTTACAATTTGGTGCATAGATCGTTAATTGAACGGGTTGGATGTTTGCGCAACTGATTTTCATTTTATGCCACAATATTTCTATTGGCTAGACAGTTTTTGGTGTGGCACACAGCACCATCCTGCTGGAAAATGTACCTACTAATATTTCCTACGCCCATACCACTCATACACCCCCAGATAATAAAAGACGCAGGGAACCTCACTTTCCCAACCAAACAGTCAGGATGTTAAGTTTCCTGGGAGTTCTTAGCACGAGTTTTCTGGTATCACACAAACAGATTTCGTCACTCCAAATTATCTGGTGTCATTTTTGTAAAGTGCCTACGCTCTCTGGCGAACCGTAACTGATTGATTTTCTGTTGTTTAGTTAATAACTGCTTTTCTTTTGCCTCAAGGAGAAACCAGTAAGTTCAAAAGAAAAATGTAAAGACTAAAACTTTACTTCGTACAATTTGTATCCTATTTTCTTTATTGAGCACTTAGTTGTGGATACAGAAATATTTTTTCCAATGGCTTGCCTCTGTAGTACCATAATTTCCTTTGCACTGGATCGCCGGTTTATTGTTACAATATTCTTCAGAACATGGTGATTTAAGCGTGAAATTTGGAATGTTCAATCAGTTTTCTTCCTTTGGGCTGTGCATCCAGTTTGTTTATACAAGTTGATAATAGCACTGTAGATTTAGGCAGCGAATACGTAGCTGATATTTTCCGAGCCGAAGTTCCCTGTTTATGAGCATTAACAATTGATTTTTGCATATCGTCACTTAATGCCATGCTACGTGCCATTTTTTTTTTTAGAAAATTTTAGTAGACAGGTCCAAAATACACATAATATCCGTTTCACTTTGACAACAATTAAGATTCTGTTTTGTTTTAAAACACTATAAACGTTTAGCTTTCCATGCATTTCAGCAACTGGACTATTCTGAACCGCGATTGTTAATGTTTCTTATTAAAGAATTTGTTACTGACACATCATAAAGTAGTAATATTTTATCGTATTTAAGTTAAAAGTTTGTACTTTCTGTTTATTGTTTCTGTTACCAGTATTCTTCTTTAATAAAATAGTTTTGAGAGTATTATTACTTTTATTTAAATATATTAGTAGTAAAATTATGTCTGGTTGAACTATTATGAGTCTGGGCTCGTATATACCTGTTGTTTTATGACACCTATCTATTTCACTCGCCATTCAACTTCGGTCTATTCTTCATCCTTGTTGCTTGCTTGGTTGTTCTAGCATTTGCGTTCCAGCCTGACTCTTGTTAGAGTCTCTAGAACGATTCCGCCGTTGGAAAAGGAAAAAGAAAACGGAAGGACTACCTTATATTTAGATAAAATGTAGCTAGCAATAGTAAAACTGCATCATCAATAATTCGTAAATTTAGTATGAAAAATATTCTTTAGTTAAGTTTTATCCCACCTTTTATTTTCCACAAAATTCAAGAAATACAAATAAAAAAAATTGTAACCATAACAACTATAACCGTCTAGCGATGAAATGTTTATGGGAAAAGATTTGTAAAACTACACATATTACATCATAAAAAAAATTATATGGATTTTTATATCATCCACTGATATTCACAATCGCAAGAGTATTGTCATGGTTCATATACCAGCGACTTATATCATTTAAAAAGAGAAATAATGGTGACATTCGATATTAGAAGGCTAATATATTATGGACTTCTTCAATTATACAATGCGCAATTATCAATTGATTAGAAAAATAACAATCTATTAACAACAAGTTTATAGGACAAGATCATAAGGACAAGACCATAAGGACAAGACCATAGGATTTTCCTTACTTCTATTCTTATGCTTATTCTTCTGTATACGTATTTTTAGTCTTATGGCCTTCCAAATTATAACATATCTATTAGGGTGTCCCTTATTTTTCAAAGTTTTTATTTTCTAACGCATAGGTCTTAGTTTTGTTCATTTGCTCCTAAAACACTCGGAAATAAATTTGGAGTACGATAACTCGTGCCGACTTGCATCGAATCATGTTCATACAAGTTGCGCGGGAGTAACGGCGCGTACTCGCGGTATTTGTCATTTGTTCTCAGTTATTCTCGTGATTAACACGTATTGTTTTACATTTAGAAGATGGCAGTGGAATTAAGAAGCAATAAAAAAAGTATTTTCTTAGTTGGTGACGTAAATTATCAAATAACAGGCGCAAAGTTACCGTCTAACCGTCAAGTTCTTGCAGTACTTTTTTTAACATTCGCGAAGTTAAATTGACTGTTAGTGAAAGCGCAAATCTCGTCGTTCGACAGTGTATTATATTCTGAGAATAAGCTAGAATCCCTACCAGAGCTATATCTAACTGTGTAAAAAAACTTGTGGATCTTCACCATGTTTCGAGAGAGTTGCAAAAAAATTCCAAAAAAATACAAGATGTTTACAAGCGCCGTGAGAAGGACTTTCAAAACAATTTAGATAATTTATTAGATATAATACACGCTGATGCTTTGGAACGGATGAAAATAGAGGAAGATAAAATCTTTTTACAAAAACAAAGAGAACTAGGGCGTCCAGGATGTTTAGCGGGTGTAGACAAAAAGTTAGCCGAGAAAGAAGAAAGGGCAAGACAGAGAAAATTAAGAGAAGAGGAAAAAGACATGAGTAAATGTGTTCCGAGAGTTTATCGTCATCTCTTACTACACAAGATTTTATACAAACGCTAGGAGATCATGATCAACCTACTAGCTCTGATTAAAGCCTTGAGGAACCCTTGCCATCGACATCGCAAATGGTAAGTTCTGGAAATACTACAATAAGAGGAAGGAAAGACTTTATCACGCCTAAGTTAGTTGCAGCTTTAGATAGATGTCAATTAAGCATAAGGGATTCTGTCTATGTACTTCAGGCTGTAGTAGAAGCACTAGATCTTAGCTGTGATGATTTCCCGATAAACAAATCGTCCATTCATCGCATTCGCACACAGAGTAGAAAAGATAGAGCGGAATCTACAAAATCCGATTTTCAAAATAATATGCCTGAAATGGTGACCGTCCACTGGGATGGGAAATTATTACCTGGACTGGACGTGAGGAGTTCTTAAGAGGAATGTCTGCCAATTCTTATTTCATTTGGAGAAAAGGAACAACTTCTGGCTGTGCCCAAACTGGAGAGCTCTTCCGGTCAAGATCAAGCTAAAGTTGTGTTAAACGTACTTTATGGCTGGAACATCGATGACAAAGTACAAATAATGTGTGACACAACTGCGTCTAATACAGGGCGATTGCAAGGAGCTTGTGTACTTTTGGAATAAAAACTAGACAGGGAATTAGTACTCTTTGCTTGTCGTCATCACGTTTACGAACTGGTTTTAAAATGTGCGTTCGAAACAAAAATCCACCAAATCACAAGTAGCCCTGATATCCCGATGTTCAAAAAATTTAGAGACAACTGGAAAACTATTAATCCTGCTACTATTGAAACATACATCGACATCGTTACACAACATTTTTGTAATACAACAATAGAAGAATTGTTGACATTTTATAATCAAGAACTGCAAAAATCCATTGTACGTGACGGTTATCGGGAACTCATTGAACTATCTATTATTTTCTTAGGAGGAAATAATGAGAAAAAAATTAAAATCAGACCTCCTGGAGCGATGCATCAAGCAAAGTGGATGGCTAGAGCCATCTACTCTTTAAAAAATATGTTTGGTGCAATCCCAGTTCAAAATTAGCGCCAAGGATAAACGAGCACTTCA
This sequence comes from Rosalia funebris, assembly GCA_037954035.1. Taxonomy (NCBI): domain Eukaryota; kingdom Metazoa; phylum Arthropoda; class Insecta; order Coleoptera; family Cerambycidae; genus Rosalia; species Rosalia funebris. Next base: position 2,492,907 of record JAZFAV010000012.1, on the reverse strand, counting down.
AGACGTTTGTTTATTCATTGCGGTTATATATGTGAAACCATGGCTTGGATGCAGTCTGGTGGTGAAGGCATCAAATCAAGATTTGTGCTTTTTAAAGAGGCTTAAGGAATATGAAACTGTTGACAAATTGATTTCCAAAGCAGCCCTGAGCAAGTTTAGTCAACATCTTTGGTACTTGTCAGAAGAAATTGCCGTTTTATCACCCTTTGATGATGAAGTTGATGAACAAACCAAGGGAAACATTGTAGTGAACTTACAAAGAGAGAGTTTGTATGATTCTGGGAAGAGATATATTCCATCGAAAGAAGATATGTCTGATTATTTGTATGGTAAGTGGGAATACATAGTTTTATTTTTTACACTGTTTTCACTAAACTGATAATAATACTGCCTTCATTGTTGTTTATTGTTGCAGGAAAATCATTAAGTGATTTTGTGCCTGTTAAGAGCACAACTTTATTTTCTCGATTAAAAATTGATGAGAACTTCCTCCAGAAACCCGTTTCTACGTGGGAAGATGTTGTCTATTTAGAGGCAAAAAGAAAAGTTCTTTCTCTAAGGACAGTTAATGATACAGCTGAAAGAGCTGTAAAACGTATGCAAGACTTTCATGGTTTTATCACTGCAAAGGAAGAACAAAAGCAATTTTTGCTACGCTGTGTGCAAGAGCATAGAAATCTGTATCCAGACTGTAAAAAAGAGACCCTCAAAAGAAAATATCCTGACTGATCTGTAATTTTATCTTCTTTTAATAAATAAGTACCTATTTACTAACTTTCTTTTTGATTATTATTTTTATAAAATATAAATATTTCAATTGATTTAGCTACATAACGGACAGGGTTAAAAACAGCAATTTTTAAAATCTTCAGAGCCCTGTCGGCACGGGTTAATGTTGACGTAGGAAGATAAAATTTTGTATTTGAATAAGTCTGGGTAGTTTAAAAAGAATTAGGGGGCATTTCGATACGCGAAAAAAAATGTTTCACCCATATAAGGGACATCCTAATATCTATATTAAATCTGATTGTATTGTTATATGTACAATATAATCAGATTTAGTTTAGTTGGGTTGGTAGTTTAGCTAGTTTATTTTGATACTTATTTATTACTTATATCTTCAATTTAAGTCGATTGACTTACCTCAAAGCAAAGATCCATTTCTTCGGCTGATATTGTATAGTCCTTAATGTTAGGATTTAATATTTGGGAACAAATTGGGGATACATTTATGTGTTTAGCAGTTTTAATTAATCGCAGGTAACTGGCTATATTGCTTATAACTTTTATTACAATTTGATTGCTAGAAATTTCTTTGCCTAATAAATTTCTTGTAATTAAGGTAAACTTCAAATTTGTATGTGGTACATTAGGACAGAGTTCAGCTACTACAAATAAAAAACATATATAAACAATTTTAATGATAATGTGATAATTTTTAGAACTGGATTACTTTATACAACTTGCAAAAATAATGCAAATTTTTGTAAAACTCACAGAAATGTTCTCACCATATCAAACAAAAAATTGGGATTGTCATTAAAAAAAATGCACCGCCTTTGATGCTAGACCATAAAATGCATATATATATATATATATATATATATATATATATATATATATATATATATATTCACGATCATAAATGAATACGATCTACGCAAAAAGAAATGTTAAAAAAATATTTAGTTTCCGAATTACAGGCTTTCAAAGTTGTAAAAAAAATTATTTAATTAATAGCTCCTTAATAATTACACCGATATACTGGGTGACAGTTTTCTCGGCGTACATGACGTACAACCCTCATTTAGTGGTCAGAATTTTTACCGTAGTCGTATTTTTTTTAAAAGGATAGCAAAAATGAAAGGTCATTTTATGCTAAAAAAAAAAAAAAAAAAAAAAAAAAAAATGTATAATGAAAATCACGTACAGATAACCATTCTTGAGGAAAATGAATATTTACAAGCCTAGTTGCTCCGCTTTGTGATGTGTTTGCCTCGGATTAAAAACTTTGGATTCAGTAGGCGGTGAAAAATAATACTGATAGACTGATAGTATGACTTTCTCCTTTCCAACAACCATTTAAAATTAAGGTCTAGGTTCGAATAATTGTTGGTTTATCGTATTTTCACATACCTACATAACAAAACAACAGATACAAATAAAATCTCACAAATCTAATGTATGATTAAAATAAAACAGATAGGTACACAACACGAACTATGGTATTTTAAGCACACACAAAATAATAATTCAAATAAACACAAGTAAAATACATTTTACAAATAACTACTAAACTGTACAAACTATTATCATTTAGAACTAAAAATTGCTTATTTCAAGTGCCTTTCAAAGATTCCCCCATCATATTGGATACAAAAATTAGCTCGACGTAAAAAATTAAATCAAACGTTATTGAATATGTTAGGTATGTGTCGTATTTCCTTGGCGTCTTCTAAGACTCTCTGCCACTTTATCTTTACATACACTTTTTTCTTTTAATGTTCTCCATAAAAAGAAGTCCATAAGAGTAAAGTCCATTGATCGTGGCGGCCACTTTGTTGGTGCATCATTCCTTCTGTCAATCCATCTTCCTTCATAAGTTTGATTTAGATTCTGTCTAACTTGAAGACTATGGTGAGGGCAAACACCATAGTGCATAAATATCATTTCGCGTCGTAATTGCAACGGCAAATCCTTGAACAACTGTGGAAGTGTCATCATCATCATGAGGTCACCAGTCGTAAGACTGGTTGGACGCTAACCTCCAGCTTCTCCTATCATGTGCTAACCTACACATTTCGCTAATTGTGCTACAACCTACATCCCTTATTATTTGCGAGCAGTAGTCTAATCTAGGCCTACCTCTGCCTTTCTTCACTCCTATTTCTGCCTCTAAAATATCGCGGACTATGCCCCCATGTCTCAGCAAGCGGCCTACCATTCTATCTCTTCTCTTCGTTATGCTTTTCCACATACTTCTTTTCTCGCCGATTTTCTCTAATACTTATTCGTTCCTAACCCTATCAGTCCACGGTATTTTCATCATTCTTCGGTAACACCACATCTCAAAAGCTTCTAATTTCTTCCTACTTGCTTCCCCTACCGTCCAGGTTTCGCAACCGTATAGTGCCGTGCTCCATACATACGTTTTCAAAAATCTCTTTCTTGTTTCTAAGTTTATTACCCCCGAGCATAAAAGTGCTTTCTTTTTGTTAAAAGCTACTCGACCCTGCGCTATTCTTTGTTTTATATCTTTATTGCTTCTTCCATTCCAATTTATTTTACTTCCTAAATAAATGAAGTCTTTAACTTCCTCCAATCTTTCATTATTAATTTGTACTTTCGTTTTTGCTCTGTTCTTGCGCCCTCTGCACACTAACACTTCAGTTTTGTTTTTATTCATCCTCATTCCGTATTCCTTTGTCAACACTGCCTCCATTTCGTTCAACGCTGATTCCAATTCCTCTTTACTAGATGCTAATACTGCTATATCATCCGCGAATCTCAGCATTTTTAGTTTCTATCCCTGTACTTTAATCCCGAAATCCACTCTATCTTTTACATTAATCGCCTCTTCGATGTACAGATTAAAAATTACTGGTGATAGCGTACATCCCTGTCTTACTCCTTTCCTAATACCTACTTCCCTTCTTTCCCCTTCTACTTCTATAACAGCAGTTTGCTCTTTGTATAGATTGTGTACTACTCTCCTATCTCTATACTTCATTCCCGCGCTCTTTAATATCTCGAACATTTTTTCCCATCTTACATTATCAAAAGCTTTTTCTAAATCTACAAATCCTATATAAGCGTTCTTTCCTTTTTCTATTGTTTTCTGTAACATTACTCTTAGCGCCAGAATAGCTTCGCGAGTTCCCCTATTTCGCCTAAACCCGAATTGGTCTTCTCCTAGTATTTCCTCCGCTCTATTTTCCATCCTCTTCTGCACTATTCTGGTTAAGATTTTTGACGCGTGGGAAGTTAGGCTAATCGTTCTAAAGTTCTCGCATTTGTCGGCTCCTCTCTTTTTCGGTATAGTAACGATAATGTTCCTCTTATAATCTTCCGGCATCTCGCCCGTTTCATATATGTATTTTACCAGTTCAAACATCCTATTTACTACTTTCTGTCTCGCACATTTCAAAATTTCCGCCTGTATTTTATCTACACCCGGCGCTTTATTGTTCTTTAGCCCCCTTAGTGCTATTTCAAATTCCTCTCTCAATATAGGTTTTCCTACATCTTCCCTATCGATGCTAGATTATTCCTCTATATCTCTCCTAATTCCTGACCCTCGTATAAATTTCCTAAGTACTGCTTCCATCTATCCGCTTTCTCCTCTCTTCCGATCAGTATGTTCCCCGATTGACTCCTAACGTTTCTACTTATTGGTAACCTATATCCCTGAAGTTCCTCTTAATTATTTTGTAAGCCTCATCGGTCTTACCTACTTGGAGCTTATCTTCTACTTCTTTGCATTTATCCTCTATCCATTGTTCTTTCGCTTTTCTACACTTTCTAATGATTTCCCACTTTATTGACTTATAAGTTTTCAGTCCTTCCTCGTCTCGTCTGTTTTTGTAGCCTCGTCTCTTTTGTATTAAGTTTAAGATTCCGTCCGTTATCCAGGGCTTCCTAGCTTCCCTTCTCTCGTGTCCTAAAACGTCCGTAGCCGCGGAATCTAGACTATTCTTAATACCCTCCCACTCAGTTTCTGCGTTCTTGATTTCGTCATTACTCGCTTTATTTATTAATTGATCTGTTTTCTCCTGGAACTTATCTTTCATATTCTGATCCCTCAATATGTCTACATTTATACGTTTCTTATCCTTCCGGGTTTTCAGATTTTTGAACTTTAATCTAACTCTCATGACTACCAAGTTGTGGTCGCTGTCTACATCTGCTCCTGGATAACTCTTACAGTCTTTTACTTGATTTCTAAATCTCTTCCTAACCAGAATGTAGTCTATCTGATACCTGTCTATCCCTCCTGGGATTTTCTAGGTGTACCGCCTCTTAACGTGATTCTTGAACAATGTATTCGCGACTACCATCTTGTGCTTCTCACAGAATTCTATCAGTCTGCTACCTCTCTCGTTTCTGTTTCTTAATATATAAGGACCTACAAATTCTCCTTCTTTCCCCTCCACTATGACTGCGTTAAAATCTCCCACTATTATTAAATTATCATGACCCTTCACAAATCCTATTACCTGCTCTATGTCCGAATAAACGGATTACAACTCTTCCTCATTATTAGTAGAGAGCTTCGTCGTCGAAAATGTGTCACCCCGTGGGGGTTTGAACGTAAAAGCTGCCACTGGTCTTATTTAATAGTTCATAATTTATTATCTGTCTGTGTGAAGTTGGCCGAAAATTGTCATGGAAAAAAGGGCGTTATTCAAAATTTTCGAGTTATTGACACTACATGATTGTCACAGTTGACATAAATATTGTAGCGCAAAAATAATCCCAAAGTCTGTAGCCGTTGCTTCAAAAAAAAAAAAAAAAAATTTAACAAACGAAAAAGCATTGACGCATATGGTGATTCAAAACTTTGAACGTCTATATCTCGGTTTGAGAACCTTTAAAAATTGTAATTTTTCGATGCATTTTGGTATTTATTAACCGATATTTCGAAAACGCGGCCTTAAATCAAAAAATACCTCTCTTGCAATACTGTGAACTGAACCTTTGCGATTCCAACAGTATGTCCTTTATAATTTTCGGACGTCGGATAGCTAATAAATTTAATTAAAAGTAAAACAAATCGCAGATTTATTTTCGCTACGACAGCCGGCCGTCGATCACCCGCCCGTACGTTGCGCGTCCCGCGCGCTGCATTTGTCCACATTTTGCGGAGAGAAATAATTATAGTTTAACTTGAGTTTAACGCTGTTTCTTTGCATCTTTCGTTTTGTTAACAGCAATATCACTTTATATGAATTATAGTACCATATAAGTCACATTATGATGACTATTATAAAAATCATTAGCATAGTATTCATCGTACAGATAGTAACAACTTAAATTATGTACGTACGTTAAACGTACATCGGAACATAGCAGCCATTTCACACCATGAATAAATATTTTTATAAAAAAATTCTAACTATTTCATGATCCCTTATTGACGTATTCTTAAATAAACATATAAATAATAAGTACCAAAGAGGACGAGGGAAAAGAAAGAATTTCAATTAATACCTAATAAATTAAATGGAAAAATTTACTCGTCATCAGATACGGGTTCGCCATTCGCCATTATCGTCTATAAGATCTGTGGCAACATAAAGCATTACCACTGTTTTTACATTGTGGCAGGATTTTTGTCCCAAACACGTACGATCCTGTGCAAGAAATACCATTCTTCCTGCAAGTACACCATTATGTTCGACAATCTGAAAAGACGTCAGGTATGTGTAATTTGGTCTTAAAATAAAATTTACGCGAGAGTACCTTTCTTACAAAATGTCAAAATTGTCAAATCTGTTGGTATTGACGGAAGAATTTGTAAAACAGGAAATACATTCGAATTTTCAAGTTTCCAACCATAGTCACAGTAGTTCAAAAAGACTGGCTTCGGTGTTAAAGCGTTAAGCCAAATGTAGGTCTGATAGTGTGCTCGTAAACAATGTTGCCGTAAACTATCTTCTGAAGGCGGTAATTTGTCTACTGTTTTCGAAGTAGCCAATAGGCCACGAAGGTAATCGATAGAAGTCTTTGTTATTCGTATAGAGTTGCAGAGTAAAACGGTGAATATTTGTAAAGGTTTTGTCATTAAATGTTACGCCCAAATCATCTAGCAGGTAGTGAGAATTTAAATAGATTTTCCAACAGTTTTTTGTCTAAGCCGACAAATTGACTTGTATCGCATCCGGCAAAAGCATGAAACGCTGGTACATTTGTGCAAATATTATGTCTTGGCAAAAAGACAAAATCTGTATTTCAGTAGCTTGATGCTTTTCAGAATAAATTACAAGAGTGATGAGCCACACTAAAGCTTCAGGAATATATTTTCGATAGCTGTTTAAGTCCAAATTTTTTAAATTGTCAAAATCGGGAATTGTGTCCATATCCAGCTTAATATTGTTAATAATACTATACAGAACGGAATATTCCGACGATGCCGTAAATTTTTGTGGTGGATTAGCATCTTCCTCGGAAGTTTCCATAAATTAATGTAAAATTACATCTTTTGATGAAAATTTGGAGGACATAATAACGTCTGATCTGTTAGCCTTTTTAGACTTGATGATCTCAATGTCATCGCCAAAATGAACCTTTACTTTTTCGATTAACTGTCTTTTAGATAATATTTCTCCAAGATCTGTATATCTAGAATATATAGACGAAACAGAAAATCCTTTCTTTTTTTCAAATCTAGCAATTAATGCTTGATAAAGCAATGCGTCTACAGGATCTACATATTCGCCTTCCACTTTAGAAGGTACTTGGGGATCCCTACTTTTTTTAATACCCTCCAAAACTTTAAAAAACACATCGCATGATATTTTACTTCCATGGCAATCAAATCATTTTCGCCGATACGTTTCATAATGGAGCTATCATTTTGGGCTATTATTCTTATCTTAGTTTCAATATTTCGTAGTTACCACATGCGACAATTTTTGATTACGCCTTTTTTTTACAAAATACGCACTTGTTTATATTAAAATTTTCTTTTCGTAGTGTTACCGAAGGTCCGATTTCAGAAATGTTCGATTCTTCCGCATGTATATTTTCTGATTTGCGACGTAAAAGCTCAATACTTTTTTTGCTGATGTAACTGCAATAACAAGGCTTATGCCAAATTAACAATTTCTTGTCCCCATTTTCAATGCTGGCAATATTTTGATGCAACGATTGGGTGCTGGCAGATTTACAAATACTGTCTCTAATTTGTAGCTTTTGCTTTATAGTTTTAACGTTTTATTAGAACCCTTTGCAAAATTCCTGGAACACTTCCCACAAATTAAACATTTTTTAATACTTTTTGTTTGTAAAACGTGGAAAGTTGACTCGATCTCACTTTCAGACGTTGAACTTCCACTTTGATCCATTTTCAATTTTCCTTATGGCAGGCTGTATTCAAACGATGTCTGTTATGTTGTTTTTAATATCATTCTTAAGTTTTCAAAAATGGACTTACCTGGGCACTAACTGGAAATATGTATGTAGGTACTTTACTATAAACTAAAAACAAATCACAGACACGAAATCTTAGTTACTTTGCTACAGAAGGGCCTATTTAGAACTGATAAAACAGCCCTTTCATAAAAGATATTGTCCATATTTTATAAATAAACACTATCCAGAATGTGGACAACTGTAGCGCGCGGGACGTGCAACGTACGGGTGGGTGATCGATGGCCGGCTGTCGTAGCGAAAATAAATCTGTGATTTGCTTTACATTTAATTAAATTTCTCAGCTATCCGACGTCAGAAAATTATAAAGGACATACCGTTGGAATCGCAAAGATTCAGTTCACATTGCAAGTATTGCAAGAGAGGTATTTTTTGATTTAAGGCCGCGTTTTCGAAATATCGGTTGATAAATACCAAAATGCATCGAAAAATTACAATTTTTAAAGGTTCTCAAACCGAGATATAGACGTTCAAAGTTTTGAATCGCCATATGCGTCAATGCTTTTTCGTTTGTTAAATATTTTTTTTTGAAGCAACGGCTAGACTTTGGGATTATTTTTGCGCTACAATATATATGTCAACTGTGACAATCATGTAGTGTCAATAACTCGAAAATTTTGAATAACGCCCTTTTTTCCATGACAATTTCTGGCCAACTTCACACAGACCGATAATAAATTATGAACTATTAAATAAGACCAGTGGCAGCTTTTACCTTCAAAACCCCCACACATTTCATTTTTAACAGGAATTACGTCTAGCGAGCCCTCTACTATATGGCTAGAAGTAAGCATGTATACTTGCACTATTACTGTTTTCACTGGCTTCGAATCTAACCTGACCATCATTACTCTCTCGCTGTATTGTAGGTAGCTATCTACACACTATCCTGCGTTCTTCCGCATAACGATTCCTACTCCCGCGTTTCCATTTACTGATCCTGTGTGTATTATCCTATAGTCACCGCTCCAAAAATCTCCTACTTCCGGCCAGCGCATCTCACTTATACCTACTATATCTAATCCTAACCTATCCATTTCTATCTTCAGCTTCTCTAGCTTCCCTGCCTGTCTCATGCTTCTGACATTCCACGCTCCGACTCGTGAAATGCTACACTTCTTACTAACTCTACTATTGCACTCGACCACGTCTCTCGGAACAGTCCTCACCCGGAGATCCGAACGGAGGACTATTTTACCTCCGGTGTTTTTTGCCCCAGGAGACGCCATCATTATTTGGGATAAGCCTTTCGTTAGCTGTTCTGAGGAATGGGGATTATAATGTGGTGGTTGCCTCTTGCCTTCCACATCGCAGTCGCGTGTGTCATAGCACCATACCAACCCCCGCGGTTTCTGTCACTATGACTACTGAAAGAGCTGCTGCCCTCCTTCAGGGACTTGTCTTAGTCTGGTTTTTCAATAAGGACCCCCCCACTATGGTTAAATCTATGGTACGGCTCCTTAAATCATTAAAACGCGCAAGCCGACCCATCCGTTCTAGTTTGCACTAGAACTTCGTCAAGGTGCAAGTCCTATCGGATTGATGGAAGTGTGTCTCGATTAAATTCTAAATAGAATTGGAAGGCCCATCCAATCGAGATCGTGCGTCGGGATCAAAATCTTCAAGTATTTGAGCAGGAGTTAAATGAAATGGTGAAAGAAGTTCTGTTTTACAGTTCTGTGAATATTACTTTTACATATATTTAACTGTCTTGGCATACTGCGGACACTTCTTCTTGGCTCATTTTCAACGAGATTAAGAATGTCTCGTTTCAACTTCAGGTGGCAATTATCGAGAGCGACCGGTATTTGCAGAACATTTTTTATAAGAACCATGTCTTTCATTGTACAATCATGCAGCAGCTCGACAGTTCATTATCCAGTATATACAGTTTATTATATTAAATCCATATATATATATATATATATATATATATATATATATATATATATATATATATATATATATAGTTTTAGAAAAAAATAGATCGCATTGACGTGTATATTCTCTCTAGATTTTTTCTGTATAATAAAACCAATAAATTCATATACTACTGCCCAAATTAAAATTCGTGGTCAGAATAATTGTTCTAAACCTTACAGGTTTAGGAAAGGCATCTCCTAGTTCGTATTTGAAAGTTCCTTGAATCAGCTATCCAAATATTTATCAATAAGTAGTGACTGCTATCTGCATTTCTGTTTTTAACAGTAGGTAAATTTACCTCATAGAAATTGAGCCTAGATACAATTCATTACCACAGTTGTTCTCTCAATTTTTTAAGTAATTTGGAAAAAATCCTTGTGTTACTGTCAATATTTGAGGAAATTCTTTATCGCTAACAGATATTAGATAAATATCTATTTAATTTTCTGTGATCACAGCATGTTCTGTATATTTCGTTTTTCTTTTTTACCAATGCTACTGGACTTCTAAAATCAGAGCAACTACAGTGGGTCACATGGATATTCGTACATGTTTCTACTGTTTCTATACTGTTACTATTTCTACGAACTGTTTCTAAATATTGATGATATTGCGATAATGTAGGCATGTGTATGTTCTTATACAATTTAATATACAAATTTCATGTGTAAATAAGTATAAGCTTGTAATTTGGTGAAGATATTAATGATACAAAAAAGACTGGAATCAGTCGATTCCAGTCTGGCTCTCATTCGCGGTCACACGGATATTCGTACAGGCTCATAAACCTGTCAAAATATGTACTTGTAGGGGATTAGCAGACCGCGCTGATTAGAGTAGGGACTTCAGTAGTTGCTTAACACTTTCGTAGTTTATGTCCTTTGTTTAATTCAAAACGTTAATGCGATCAAAATGCGATGCAAATCAAAAAATACGTCAGTGGACTTGACGAAAACTAATTTCTTTGTATGAAAAAAGCAACAGTTACAGAATAATAGGAGAAAATGTTCAGAAAAGCCATTCTACCATACCGTATATCATACAAAGGTATAAGAAAGAGAACACTGTCCAAGATAAAGTGAAAACAGGGCCAAAATTTATATTAAGTGAAGCTAATGAATGGTACATTCTATTGCAAGTTAAAAAAGATCCTACTATAACTGCACCCAAGTTAGGGACATTAGTGGAAAATCATTGTCGAAAAAAAGTGCATCCAGAAACAATTCGGAGGGTGTTACGAAGGAATAATTACCACGAACGTTGGGCGAGAAAAATAAACCTTTCATTAAGGAGCGAAATAGAAAAGCACGAGTACAGTTCCCATGTTAATGCTTACAGTAATCTGATATCTACTGGAACAACGTAATTTTTTACAACGAAAGCAAATTTAATCTATTCGAACCAGATGGCAACACAATTGTGTGGAGAAAACTAAATGATGAGCTCAATATAAAAAATTTGATACCCACTGTAAAACACGGCGGTGGGTCGGTTATGGTCTGGGGATGCATGTCTCGTCACGGCATTGGAAATTTGAATTCTGGACTCTATACTGGACCAACACGTTTATTTAAATATTTTGAAAAACAATTTGGTGCAAAACGCAGCTAAACGGGGAATCGAGCGTCAGTTTAAATTTTACCAAGACCATGACTCTAAGAACATGGCGCTTCGGGTACGTCAATGGGTTCTGTATATTTGCCCAAAAGTTATAAAAACACCTATAACACCTATATATTATAAAAACACCTGTACAGTCCCCAGACCTTAACCCGGTCAAGCATTCATGGCATGAGCTCGAAATCCGCATTCGTAAACAAACTATAACCAACATTAACTGCTGAAAGGAAACGCTTAGAGAAGAATTGAATAATATTCCCTAACGCCTGTGTGCCACAAACTGGTATCTTTGATGCCAACATGCTTGCCTGTTGTACTAACTCAAAATATACCCAACAAAATATTAGATCTCATTTTGTATTATTTTTACTTAGTTTTCATTCATGTGTACGAATATCAGTGTAAGATATAATTGTTAGTTTCTATTTTATTTCTTTAAAACAGTAATAGCATTAGAACATTATTGACTGAAAACTACATTATTTGTATTGTTATATAATAGAAAATTACAATACACGATATTTCATTTCCCTGTTTTTTTATTTTATTGCATTTTATATGTAAAAATCAAATAAGAACTGTACGAATACCTGCGTGACCTGTATGTCTTATGATCTCTTCTTCCGACCTTTCTTGTATCTGCTTTTTCCAAATCTCTTTTCTGGTAATGCTGGTCTTCTAGGACTCTGGATCTTCTATTTGTTGTTTCTATTTTCTCACCTTTATAGTTTTTGATAAGATCCTTTATCTCATCACATTGTTCTTTATATTGGATGTGACCTACGTGTAATTGTAATTCACTGTCATCGTGTCTTCATTCATGCAAATTTTCATCAAATAATTGAAGACATGAGTGGAAGAAGGTGTTATGCAATAAATAGAGAATATTGAATAGAAATTAAGAATAGAAATTCAAATTCAAATATTTATTGTAAATTTCTATCATATGCTTAAAATGTAAATGTAAAATCATGTGTTTAAAATGTTAATATAAGTGATAATAAAATCTATGAATAAAGTTTATTAACCCCAAGATGCCCTGAACTTGAAGCATTTTAAGTATATTCCTTGATTTTTGTATATAACGCCTTCTTCTTATCGTGTGTTCAATTACTTGCTTCTCTTTTTTGATACACTAGTATTTCATCACCTCGTATGTTCACGTCAGCTTATTCGAATAAGCCGTTTCCCATTATGGCCTTAAAGCTAAATTAATGTGTGGGTATAACATGGAAAGTTAATATAAAATCTTTATAGACCATGGTCACATTTTTGGTAAATGCACCTAAAGTTGATGCTATCATAGGATGCCTCCAATATCTCTTATGGTTACGATATCTTTATTCAGTTGAGTATCCTAGAAATAAGTTCTAAAAACATCTTCCCTTATAATACACAAGTCGCTTCCTGTATCAAATAAGGCTATTAATACATTATCATTATACATATTTTCAACTTCATAGTATTTTTTTGGTATCATTCTATAATGTCAATATCTGCAGAGAAACTTGCATTACTCGCTACATTCTCTGTAGATATCAATTTCTTAGGACATCTCATGGCAACATGGCCGAAACTATTACAACCATAACATTTGATTCCTTTCTTTTCATGTGGACAATCCTTGGACTTATGGCCTTTTTCGTCACAACTAAAACAAATGCCAGTTTAATTTTTTTCTCGAATCTTCTCCTTTTGCTTTTTTTCCTTTAAATGTAGATTGGGAGTGACACTGAAAATTGCATACTTTTTCATTATTAATATCATCTGTTATTTCACAACTTCCTGTTCAATATCGTCGAGCTCGACTTTCGCGTCTAGCAAATTTTTTTCATAGCTAGGATATATTCATTTACTGATTCATCTTTCTAATCTTTTCGTGGCATCAATAATTTTTACACATGAGCACTACTTATTCTAACATCAAATTCTTCAATAAGTTTCTTCTTTAAAATAGACCAAGTCGTAATTATTCCGATTGCACAAGTAATTTCGCTAATTCCTCTCAAATTTTCTCCTCTCCTCTCAGATATTTTTTGCAAATGTCAACTTTTGCAAATCATCCCAATAAGTAATTTCGATTTCTTCAGAATCCCCAACACACTTTCTCACGAGTTAATAGTCCTTACCATTAAATGATCTAATGCTACCTTTTACATCTGTGAATGTCAACGAAAATGGTTCAATTTCCCTCCCGTTATTGTTGGTACTTACTTATTTAGTATTGATAGATTTATTTGTCTGGTGAATTTCGTCTCTTACATCTTTGTTGTCTTCTTCATTCTTTTGATTGAATTCTACTTCTTTTTCGTCAACATAATCTATCATCATCTACTTCTGATGTCTATGGAATTGACTCCACAAAAAGTTCAAGGCAGGGATGCGTAAATATAGTAATAATTTCAATGAATTGAACTAAACTATGATATCTATAGTCTGGATATGTTGATCACCGATAACATTTCTGATCAACTGCCTGCTATTAAGATTAAATTGGAAGATTGGATTCTATATAAACTCTATATTCTATATCTAAAATATTGATGGAATTGTTGGGGTAGATTTACTTATGGACAAACATATAGTCGGTCCATAAAATAATCCAATCGTGGTTGAAACTACTATCTACTAATATGCACAGTTTTGCTGTTACATCTGAAATTTCTCTTGAGGTATTAGTAAACAAATTTTGAGAAGTTGAAGATATTCTAATTCATTAGCATTAGAAAAAACTGCATGTTTTAAATATTTAATTCAATACTTAGAAATGATTCAAGATTAAATATCTCAAGTTTATATATCAAAAGTGGTAGATAATTTTAGCACTGAAGCACATTATTTCTATCTCCACCATGTAGTTTTCAAACAAGATTCTTATACTCCTGTTCAAATTATTTTTGACGCGTCTTGTAAAACTAGTATTAATTATTTTTTAAATGATTCATTGGATACAGGTCCTAAAACTTCAGTAACAGCTTGTAGAACGTTCTTGAATTTTAGATATATTATTTGAAATATCTCTCTTCATGGATATTCAATATTTGTATAGACAAATCAATTTGCAAAAGCATTATTAAATATTTCAAAAAATATTCTGGACATTTTCTATAAATAACCCCATAGAAACTTGACTGTATTATTGGGCATTAAAACATTCTTGGGTTTTTGATCCATTCGACAATTAGCTGAGACTGGAAAAACTTCTATTTCCTTCGCTGCCGAAATAATTAAGATGCAATGTATGTAGATATTCTTGTAAGTAGTGTATCTGCTATAATTCAGCTTATGTCTTGTATCATCAACTCATTGAGACATTTCGTAAAGCTGGTTTTCAATTAGTCCAATGGGTCACTAATTCAAAAAGATTAATAAAAGAAATTCCAACTAGAAAATCAAAATATTACAGTAGTAAATTCTTTTATGGCATCTTTTAAAATTCTAGATTTACGATGGCATCCAAATTCCGATCTGTTGCAATTTTCTTTGGATATTATAGATAAACCATGTACTAAGTGCATTATTTTGTCTACTGTTGCTTATTGTTATGATCTATTAGGGTTTATCGTTTGTGTTACCTTTGTAGCCAAATTTCTTATAACAGATTGTTGGATTCTTCATCTAGATTAGGATAATTTATGCCTGCCTAATATAGTTGAACATCGGAATCTTTTCGAATCAAGATTACCCGAACATTTAGACTTCAATATTATTTGTTACATAGGTGTTCAATTAATTTGAGTAGTTTTCACAGATGCTTATTTAACTTTATATGGCACCATCGTTTATCTTCGGAGTGTTTAATCTAATGGAAACATTGAAGTTTATCCCATTTGTGTCAAAACTAAATTTATCCAATGAAAAACTTATTTCTATAACTAGAATGGAATTATACGCAGTTCATCTGCTAGCCAAAGTTTACAAACCATTAAATCAATTACAAACTACTATCTATTATTGCACATTACATAGAACTTAAATATATATCACTAACCTTCATCGTTTATGATCATATCATCTTTCAGATCAACTCTTCTGCAAGATTTTATGTATCCAAATCCATTGTAAATATAACAATTTTCAGTATCTTTTAACTTTAACTCAATTAGGGCAAAATCATCTGTTCTAATTATATTATTCTTCTGTATATCATCTTTTGTAATATAGCCTAAAAAAAAAAAAAATTCATAAGAACTTGAAGCAATAATAGTTGTAGTGTTAGTTATTATAATAAGAGCAGTTGCAATACTGACGATGTATGTTTGTATACATTATATACATACAACATTAGGATGCAAGGAACAGATTACCATTAATGCAGCAATATTGGTTATATAGATTATAGGAAAGTATTTGACCTCATATTGCACGAATGGCTGAGAAAATTTATGCAAATCTACAAGATCCATCCACTAAAACAGAATTTATTGAGCAATATGATGACCTAATGGAACAAAAGCTCCATGATAATCAGACAAACATTAGTGAGATGAAAATAGCAAGAGATATTTTCCAGGATGACACTTATACATAAAATTAAAACCTTTGCTGGTTAGATCTTCACTTTTTATTTGTTAAACATAACAATTATTTCGCTAATACAGTGGCTTCTTCAGATATTGAGTATATAGTGAAACAATTTCTTATGTTTAACAAATAAAAAGTAAAAATTTAACCAGCAAAGGTTTTAATTTTTTATAAATATGGATTTTCATCAAGTAACGGCCCAATCAATTCAGAACTTATACATAAGTCCTTTATGGTTCATGTTAACACTAAATCCATTGTAACATCTTGTAATACAAAGAAATGCACGCAACAAAGAAAAGGCCTCCAGCAACGATATTTGCATGTCGTTCGGACAGGATAAATTCGCAAAAATAAGTATAAAAAAAGAAAGGTTCAAAGAGATGAGGGACCAATAGAAGACTTTGTTACCATTAGACAAGACGAGACCTATAAATATATGGGAATTGCGCAGAGCAACAGCTTATTATAGCCATAAAGTTCATTCGGCATTTGTCCTAAATCGGCGTACCGTGTACGGCACTGATGAGAACTAATAAGTTCGAAACAGCTGTATGTCGTTCGGTTCCGATCCGGGACAAATGTCGAATCCTACCTGTGGCGGGTTTTATTTTTTGAAACCTTATCTGATCGTGCAGAAACACGAGAAAGGGGTCGACGATCGCTTCTGGGTATAATTCAATGCCTGGCGGGGCTTTAGCCCGAGGAGTAGTTGTTTCCTAGAGCGATTATGTAACAGCTTTGTTATTCGGGAACTACTTTGATAACCGCTTGGCGGTTTGGTCGTTCCTTTCTCGATTTCCGACTTATATGTTACTGGCAGAGATCGTATCGATGAAGATGTATACGCTCTATATAAAGTTCATTCACCATTTGTCCTGAATCGGCGTACCGTATACGGCACTGATGAGAACTAATAAGTTCGAAACAGCTGTATATCGTTCAGTTCTGATCCGGGACAAATGTTGAATCCTACCTGTGGCGGGTTTTATTTTTTTAAATCACATTTATGCAGAGAGCAGAATGTACCACTCCGATAAAACGGTACACCAGAAAATCGTGCAAGTTGGCCGAGAATATACTGGGCTGAAACTAAGTGAGTGGAGCATCTATATAGCGCCACTAAGACTAAACACCACCTGGCGCAAAAAAAAAAAAAAAAAAAATTTATATATATATATATATATATATATATATATATATATATATATATATATCCACACAAATATCCAACCCTACTAAACAGAGAAGACATAACAAGCAGAGCTCGCTAAATTGACTAAATCCAGATTTTTTCCCTGAAACCAAAGGCTTCATGATAGCAAACCAAGACGGTGATAGGCCAATAATCACTGAAAGATCACTGGATTTCAATAAACCAGAATTCTCCTCATTGACAAAGCACAGCAAAAAATACACATTGTAGATATTGCTTGCCCATAACCCATAAAAAAATGGAATCCGAAAATATTAGGGAATATGAAAACCTAGCAATAGAAAAACCTAGAACAGAAAAACACATCTGGAACCTGGATAGAGTAGAAATTACCCCAATAATCATCTCAGCGATAGGTATAATGACAAACAACCTAAGAGCCGATATCGAAAAGTTAGATTTCAAAACTACAGCATTAAACCAATAACCGAAAGAAAAGACGAATAACCGCGCTATCATACCGGACTAAAGGGAAGTGAAAGAGAACTCCACCGCGTCATATTGGGAAGGCATGGCAATCAAGAGAACCATGGCCAACCTAGCGCAACAGAATGCTAGAGCCGAGTGCAAAAAATAATGTCCACACTAGGCAACTATGTAATGTGGAGTAATATATAATGTGGAATAATATATGTGGAGTAATGGTGGCAAAGACGCAAATGAACGAATAGGAGGGAAATACCCTTCTGTACGAGCGGCAACTCGAGTAGGAACATAGAGGTTTTTAATAAATTTTCCTACTAAGACGTGATAAAGTAGCATACAGTTTACGAGAGCGAAAGTTCGAAGCAAAATAAAAACTGCGGATGATAACGAGTTGCGTGTATGAAAGCATTAAAAATTGAGAAGTCTAGGAGGTCTGTCGACTGGGCGCCTCGAAGCCTACTAGGTAAGCTTCAGGGATGCCTGCCTAAATGAACGCAGGACTTGTTGGGAGTAAAATCATGTGTATATATTGATATAATATTAATATGTGTATATGCATTGATATACCAGCACCTAGACTAAGATAGGTGTGATTATAGATAAGAAATACAAATAAAAAGATTTTAAAGTAAACGGTCCTGATAAAATCCACAATTATTAGCCCAAACTATTCCCCTGTCCCCCAACAGCACTGGAGGAGCTCTTTAATAACGTAGCTCTTTAGTAACATAGGGATATAGAGTGAAATCTCTATCCCTCTTTTTCCTAAAGCCCAAGCCTTAACTCCTGAGATGGTCTCAGGAATAGGTGAATGTTTTGTAGCAAATTTTATCTACAAAATGCTTTTTAAATCGTTAATAATAATGTCTCTATTAACGAATGATTTCTACAAAAAGTATCTTTAACATAGGCGAAGTCTAGCTTACACTACTCTACTTAAACCTCTACAAGAATAAATTAGAACGATATAGGGAACATATTCTAAAACAAAACTAAATGTAATGTTTTAATAATATTATGGTAACTGGAAATACAAAATAATAACATAAATATTATACTTGGTAGGAACACAAAATGTATCTAAAATTACTATCTAAAAATAAAAAAACAAAAACAAAAGGGATATATTAAAAAAACAAAATACACCTAGATTAATATTTATTATACTAATGAAATAGGTAGAAAGCTTTTATGTTTTTACGAAATGTTTGTCAGAGCTGTTATTATAAATCATGAGAGAGTTGTAAATAAACAATTGACAAAATAATGTTGTGATATGTCTAGAATGGTTTATACGAGTATCTTATATTTACAACATGGATACTTCAATATATACATTTTTCAAATAGGTAAGGTGATTTGGTTACTGGTATATTTTTTCAATCTAGGTATGAATTTGTAACAAATATTTTGTGTTTTTTATAGTGTTTATTGAGTAACTTTATCTAAAAAGAAAAGTAAACTATATTACAGTAATTTAATATTATAGTACCAAACTTTTGCACTTCTTTTCTCATTTTAAAATTGAAAATATTTATATTACAATGGGAATTTATTGTCACGAATTAATTTTTGTAAATTTTCTATCTCAATATATTTTTAAATATTCATAGTTTCTTATATCATGACTGTTTTATTTCAAATTTATAAATTAAGTGTGTACAACAGAAAACTTAAATATGATAAAACATAATTGTCGCTACAGAAAGTGCATTAAATAATGTAAATATGATTTGATTAATTACTGCTGTTTGTAACAGCGGTATCATATATAAAAAATGCTGGAGCTAAATTGATGGAAAAATTGCCTTAAATGATTCATAAAACTTCGTACATGGTTTACATCCCATAGCAGAAATTCAAAAGAAATGTGATAACGGTGATAAACTTTATATTTGTAGTAACAAATGTGTTCTCTAAAACAGCAAATCAATGAGCTTTTTGTATTATTACTGTGTAAATATCATGTATAATATATCAGTCTCCTAGATGGAAAACCCGACAAGTCCAGACAAACATAAAAACTTTTATTCAATTGAATGCAGTGACCAAATTTCGTAAAATAGGTTATTATCGTTTTTAAATGATAACAAATCATCGTCTAGAAATCAGAAGCATCCATATGACCCTCAAAATTGGGAAATAAAATGGACATGTCGATATTGCACCTAATTCTGTTTGAAATGTTCCCAAAAAAATTTTGAAAAAACGTTTGAAAATAAATTTTATTTCTCGTTATTATCGAACAGCACAAAATATATTTTCAAATACCAAAATTAATTAAGTTTTCTTCACAGTTACCCTCTTCTTCGACTGCTCGTCCTCCATCTAAAACATTTTGGAAAGCTTCTCAAAAAAAAAAAAAAAAAAATTAAGGCGTCTTCTTTTTCCCATTCCTTTCCATAGTGTTTCTCTAATAGTTTCGCTATACTTTTTTTCTTGTCTTTATTAATCAGTACTCAAATTTTCAATTCCCTTGATCCCATTTGCAAAATGTTTTTTCTTCTTTTACATAAGCTTTTGAATGTACTCATAATATTTTCATTCCTGTAAAATGCTTCGCCGCTTACAAGAGGTGTGTTATTAATTTTTAACAATGATTATCCTTTTTGAAGGTTGAAATTTAAAGTGCCAATATCCTGGTTGTTTTAATCCATTTTGAGTTTCACATCTCCAATCCCTGATTGTCTCTCCAATCAGGGATTGGAGATGTGAAACTCAAAATGTCTTCTCCAATTTCGTAAACAGTAGCAAGCTTTTTGATCATATTGATGTACTCTTTTGGATGAATAACTTCCATTTTCCTCTTATAAATTTTTTCAATTTGACGACCAAAAACGTGATTGGGGGGAATATAAGGATGCCCAACAACCGGAAAGAGCAACTCTATTTTTTCTACAGGTTCTCTACAGGAGTTTGAAATTGTAACCAATAATTCAAACATAGTAGATAGATAACTAATAATTCAAGATAGTAGAATTTTTGTTTTGTTCCCCACATCCATTACACACATTATTCAACTGACGAAATCTACAAATTAAACTGCATCATGTGATGAAACATTTAGCTCTTATTGGTTCATTGGAAATATCTACCTTTGTATCTAAGACCGCAAGGGATATGTCGGGTTTTGCATCTGAGATGAAATTTTAAACTCAAATTACTTTTGATTTATCGGTATTTATTGTGAAAATTTCCTTGGACTATGTCGGCATTTACATTTTTAAGGATAGGGCGACTTGTCGGGTTTTGCATTTAGGCGACTGAATAGTCATACAGCCAAACCATATGTAGAGTTAAAAATCTGGTATATTGGTGATCATGTATTACTGTAGGTCTTTAAAAATCTGTTTAGCGCATTAGCATACCTATAATCTTGTACGGAGTTTGTCTGTATAAATTGCTTATAGCTTTGTTATTGTTCCTGTTTACACTTATTTAACAGAACTTATGGTCCCGTATTACAACAAACAGTTAGTACCGTATGTAGTGATACAGTTCATTGTATCAATTTGCAACTAAAAATGTGTAGAAAAAATATACTTACATTCGCAGTCTAAATATGTCAAATTCCCAACAATTCTTTTATGACTCAGAAATATTCTAATTGGTGTCCTAAAAAATAAAAAACAACAAATTATCAGCTTTCAAGGTAAAAGATAAGACAAATTTTTTTTGGTATACGAATGTACATAACATTATTCAAATTGAGCATGGATAACTTAAGTAAATTAATTATTCCCACATTTTTTTGTTCATGTTGGTGAACAAGTATAAGATGGTTCCATAGGGATAAAGATACATATATAACCATATATTTAAAACAGTATATTGAGTGCAATATTTAAATCTCTGGCTAAAAATATTAAACATAAAGTGTTTACTCTTCTTTGTTGACGATAGTCTCCATCAGAAATTTTCCTCTGATGAGGAGTCATTCACTGTGTTCTTCACTGTGGTCTTGAAGTTCTGTACTCTAACATGATCAGATAATGTATCCAATATAACAATTTGGTCAAATTATTTTATGCCTGTTGTTTACACTGATTATAGGGAAAAGTAGTTAGGGGTATGTTTTCACAATTCTGTCTATAAACGTATATATATATATACATATGTTATGCGTTATGTCTTAAGTTATGTAGACTATTTAGCATAATTTGTGCTACATACCTTTTGCGTTAGCTTTTTGCTACGTATTATTATATCTACTAATATATTGGACAGTAACATATAAGTCGGAAATCGAGAAAGAAACCACCAAGCCGCCAAGCGGCTATCAAAGTAATTCCCGAATAGCAAAGATATTACATAATCGCTCTAGGAAACAACTACTCCTCGGGCTAAAGCCCCGCCAGGCATTGAATTATACCCAGAAGCGATTCTCGACCCCTTTCTCGTGTTTCTGCACGATCAGATAAGGTTCCTTATCAGTGCACGATCAGATAAGGTTCCTTATCAGTGCAGAAACACGAGAAAGGGGTCGAGGATCGCTTCTGGGTATAATTCAATGCCTGGCGGGGCTTTAGCCCGAGGAGTAGTTGTTTCCTAGAGCGATTATGTAATAGCTTTGCTATTCGGGAACTACTTTGATAGCCGCTTGGCGGCTTGGTGGTTCCTTTCTCGATTTCCGACTTATATGTTACTGACAGAGATCGTATCGATAAAGATGTATACGCCATAAAGTTCAGTCGGAATTTGTCCTGAATCGGCGTACCGTGTACGACACTGATGAGAACTAACAAGTTCGAAACAGCTGTATGTCGTTCGGTTCCGATCCGGGACAAATGTCGAATCCTACCTGTGGTGGGTTTTATTTTTTGAAATAATATATTGGAAATATAGATAGAAACGGAAATATTAACCAAAAAATATTTTTTTAATTCATTTTTTTTAGAATTTACAATTACTAGTAAATTGTAAAAAAAAAAAATGTGAAATTGAAAATTTTATTTAATTATATTTTACAATTAGTAGTAGTAGACAGTACAGACAAAAATAGGAAGACACATGACCATAAAATACCTGAAAACTATCAAAATTTATGTATAATACATACGGTTCAATATATAGTAAACAAGCTCTAGTAATACGCATTAAACAGAATATATGAACTTACCAGTCACAATGTATATTATATTAAAAACTTATCAATCATTACAGAAAGTTACCTTTGTTCATCTTTATTGTACAAAGACTGATAAACATACTGCCACAGTTCCAACATAATTAAAGGTGTAATTATGTTATAATAGTCTGCGCAACTATTATATGATAATGGGATTTTTAACAACTGTTTTTCACCATTCACGGGAGGACTTACATCAAAATTCTTTTGTTCTCTCAACCATTTTACTGACCAATGTACAATCTGACAAAGTTCTGCATCAATATCAACCACATTATTGCTATTGATGATAGATTTTGATTTATTTGATGTCGATGTTGAAATAAGGCGAAAACTTTCGTTCTCATATCTGGAACTGTTACAATCAAAATTTTTCTTTGAATTAGTATTTTTATTGAGAAGTGTAAGTGAATTAAACACATTCGATGTGCTTCTGTAATTATCAGGACTACAGTTACTAGAAACTGTTGTATCTTGTATTTGATTGTCTTGATCATACTTGTTTAATAGTGCATTCTGTTGAACAGATTCTTTGTCTTTAGATTTGATACTGTTATTAAAACTAAATTTCAATGCAGAATTGGATGTTGATGGAATAGATAATATATGATTATCGTTATTTATAGTAGTTGTTACTTCATTTTCATTTAACAAAAAACTTCCCCTAGCCTTTGACATTTTAATTTTTGAAGGAGATCTAGAAGTTTTGACAATTTTATTGGAACACTTAATCTTTTCAGTTATTTCTTTAAGTTTTTTTCTCCGTTCAGATTTAAAATGGTTAAATTTTTTATTAACTTCTTCTTTGATACTATTTTTTCCTTTATTCCTTTTTTTGAATTCTTCCTCAATATGTTTTCTGTTACAATTATTTTGCAACAAATTTATGGTTTTACTTTTCTTTTTATGTTCTGGATTTTCATTAACATGTTTTCTTTTACGTGTTAAATTTGTATCATCAAGTTTGGACAATTTGCTTCTTTCTTTACTAGTTACTTTATTATAAAAATGTGGTTCTACAATTGGCGGTTTCACATATTTTGATGTAGAAACTTTAGAATTGCAGTCAGGTTTTTCAATGTTATCATTATGAAGTGGAGATTCCTAAAATATGCAAATAATAAATAAATTAGAAATGTTTATTTAAAGCTTAATTTAAAATAGTGAAAGTATAATTTTTTATGGTATATACATAAAATAACTTAAAAGTCAATTCTATTTAAGAGTATATAAACATTTCCTAACATGTCAGAATACAAAATTTGTATGTGTGTGTATACTTAAATATCTGCACAATATGCCACAACACAAAACATTAAACATGTACTTCTAAAACAAAACGGAATGCATTAAAGTCTACTTGCCCTAATTGAACATATGATACAGTATAATAACGCAATACTTAACTACCACTTTAAATACTGTACACAAATACATATACAGTATATAAGTTGATATTTATGATAATAACTTTGATTGCATCCCCGTATCCACCAAGGTGCCAATCATTTGTTTAGTCCTTTAACAATCACACAAGAATGTGTGAACGTATATGCCATGTTAAAACAACTGACACTAAACTTGAATATAAAGTCTGATTTAATACCAATATATTTTAGGAATTGTGCATCTATTCAGATTGCTCTATTAATTAATTTTTCAATGTAATATTAAAAGCGACCTATCCTATTGAAAATATAGTATCCTAATTTATATATAGGGTATGTCCAAACTATGTCTAGTCTTCAAATATGGTAATATCTATAAAATAAGCAATTCTAGGCCTATCGTCGTAGTAGAACTACGCCTATTTAGTCGTAGTAGAACTACTACGACTAAATCTTCCAATAGTACTTAGTCCAACAGTGCTTTATTAATATTCCTAAGACCTCGAAGCAATTGGAAATTATGGTGATAGGCCTAGAATTGCTTATTTTATAGATATTACCATATTTGGAGACTGGACATAGATATAAATCAGGATACTATATTTTCCATAGGATAGGTCGCTTTTAATATTACATTGAAAAATTAATTAATAGAGCAATCTGAATAGATGCACAATTCCTAAAATATATTGGTATTAAATCAGACTTTATATTCAAGTTTAGTGTCAGTTGTTTCAATATGGCATATACGTTCACACATTCTTGTGTGATTATAGTATTATTACTATTAAGTAATATATACATAGGTGCAATTGATGATGTATAAGAGTCACAAAACAATATTGCAAAACTATTTAAATCGTTTGTGAATTTTTAATAACTTGACCCTTGTGTGATACAATAGTTTTAATGTAATGTTTGTAATCAGCACAAGTCGCAAGTTTCCAATACTTTCATAAGATAACATAAAAGCCAAAATGGAAGGTGATGGTGATAAGTTAAACCAATAAGCCGAGAACGCATTGAAACATCAAGTTAAGTAAGCGGAAGCAAAACAGTCAGTGAAGTAGTGATGGTCGATATTTTGATACCAGTAACAAATTGCAGAGATCTCTGTGGCAGCTGTGACATATCACAATGATCTGGATTGCTGTTTACGAATTTACAATGTTTGCTTCTAACAACAAGTTGTTGTCAGCGACCATCAATCTGAGTTTTTGTGGGATTGACACTTTTCAACTATATATTCAAGATATCTGTAGAGAATAAGCGACAAGATCTTGGCACGAGTATGAGAAGATGGTACCTGACTATGTATCTATCAAGTACGGAGGGTTCACGCATTGCTGCCACCAAATATAGTCTGCCTATACAAATATACTGACGATTATTTATGAATCGGCACAAGCAACAATGTAAACTGAATTCAAATTTTATAACAGTAATTTTGTGGGCAAATTATACGGTGTTCACTAGAGAGAAAATTGCAAATTTATTTATCAGCAGCTAATCAACTAGCCTAGATGTGAAGCCCGATTATTTATACTACTCTTATTACTATTATTTGCTTGTAGTAGCATGTGTACCTGTTTCCAAGATGTCAATTTAAAAAAATTACTTTTTTGTATTTAGAATCAAAAACGAAAGATTTCGGTATAATATTAATGTATTTCAATACTTACCAATATATTTATTAATTCACATGTACTATCAAAACGGTCACAATCACTAGTTAAGTCAACTATATTTCCACCGTTATCGCAATAATCTAAATCTTCAAGTTCTTGTTTAATATGAGCATATGGATCGACACTGTCACTAAAAGAAGTTTGTTCATCTTTTATTTTCTCGGAAAGTTTGAATATCTGGCTATTAGTAATTAATGTGTCAATATCCTCTTCTTCAGAAACTATAATACAGTCACTAATTGACTCTTTGGAAAATCCATTTGCGTGTAACTCTGCGGTGATATCTTGCTCTTCTGTCTAAAATAAAATTAATCATTAAAATTTGGCCATTCTTCTAAAAAATATTTATGTAAGTATTTCTACAAATACAATTTATTAGTATTTTTGAAAGTACAATTCCAGTCCATATGTGGAATTCCCGTCAGTCCTATTGAAGTAGATGTCAATAAGAATTCATCAACGAAATCTGTCAATCTATTTCTTGTGATTTATTTATATTACAGAGGTAAATTATTTTGATACTAAAGTAAATTGTACTGTAAGTGATGCGAGGGGATCTACCTTTCGACGAAAGTTGCCAGCCGAGAAATCATCGCGTAGATTACTGATATGATATATTTGAATCGATGTAGGTACAATAAATTAAATTTAGCTTTTGCCGTTATGTTTGACCACCTATGAATTATATAAATATGGTAATACATATTAAAATATGTATTTATACATATTTTAAATTTAAATCGACGTTTACATGTTTTAAAAAGTTTAAATATGTTAAAACTGTTTTAATTAATATCTAAATAAAAATATAATAAGAACAACCTATTCAATCATAATTTATAATAATTTAAAATATGTTTTGTTTACGTTTGCGAGTTTTTGAGTTTCTACAAGCTTCTAGCAAGAACCTCCCAAAATAACTGCAGTCCAGCAATCTTGTCATATTTCATACTTTCTCGATGTTCTGGTGGAGACATTCCCCTGTTCATCACTAACCATGCCAATATTTATGGAGATCTTTTAATGACATTCTGCAATTAAGTCTTTATAAATTTTTATTAGATTGTTATTACACATGTCAGAATATTCAGCTCGGTGATTTTCAAAAAACCTTTATACGAGATCTGGCTAAAAATAAACCTGATTGAGTATCAAACAAATATTTATTTAGTATTTAATACATTTTAAGAGTGATCACCTTCTATGTACTCCCCTTCTTAATCCACACACCGCTCCATACGAATTTTCCATTGGGAAGAACAATGTTTAAAGTCTTCAGGTGAAAAGCTTTTCAGAAGGTTTGCCGTTTTTTCTTTTACCTCATCCAGAATTACAAATGCGTTCCCTTGAGTTCAGTTTTAATTTTTGGGAAAAGGTAGAAATCACATGTGGCTAGATCTGGTGAATACGGTGGGTGTTCGAGGACAGGAATGCTTCTTTTTGTCAGATATTATTTAATCGAGAAAGCATTGTGAGCTGGGGCATTGTCTTGGTGAAGCACCCACCCCTTTTCTGTCATAAATCAGGCGTTTTCTTCCTCAGTCGTTCTCGAAAAGTTTTTAGATCTTCCAAATAGTAAATTTGGTTAATTGTTTGTCCTTGGGGTACCCACTGAACATGAATGACACCACGAATGTCAAGAAACACGATCAACATTGCCTTGAATTTTGAGTTTCTTGCTCTTGCTTTTTTCATTCTTGTGCCACTCAAGCAGTTAAGTTCGCGACATGTAGTCATCTTCGTACACTTGTTTCCGTCGCTGATTTGTTCAATTTTGCGAGGAATTTTGTTAATTCCTTGTTCGGATTTCAAGCTTGACATGACTGCGGCAACAAACACAAAGACGGTTGAATAAAAACTATTTCATCATTCGCTACAATTTTACTAGACAATTGAGGTTTAGTAGTGGTACTCAGAGGGGGGATAGATTTCACACAAGCTGCCTAACCATCTTCCAGCTGGTTTTTCTGGAAATATCTGAGACCAGTCCGGTTTATTTTTAACCATACCTCGTACTCCTTTATATTATGTCCAAGCTATTAATTCTTTTGCATTTAATTTTAAATTAAAATTGGTGTATTTTATTAGTAGCTGTTTTTGCAGTTAACAAATATATTTTCTTCGAGTTTTGCATCACTTAATCATGAAAATAGAGATTTTAAGTATAACAATTTTTTATCCATAGCATTTGTAGAATAAATATTTTATATTTGATTTTCCGACAACAAATTCAAATTTTATCAGCCAATTTTTAACCAGTAATTTCTGTACTTTAATTGTCTCATTTACAAAAGAAGCAACACTATTTTGTAAAACCGCTTTGTAATCCTAAAGAGACTAAGAGTCCTGTAAAATTGAGCAAACTTTCCAGTGAATGATAATGTAGTTGGTAATTAATAACATATTAAAGCCAATGGGTCTCATAAATTTGATATAATGTTTAAAGATTGTATTGTGCTCTAGTTACTTACAGAAAATTTTTGTTTATAAAATGGTGCGATTTCTTGGTGAGCTGGTGTGATTTTGCTGGAACGAACCAATAATGAAACCAATCCCTAATAATAAATCTAATGCACTGAATGAATTCCAGGCCTAGCTTTAATCCGATTTTAACCAATTAAATCAATCTCACATTAAAACAGTGCACCAACTACTTTTAAACATGTTAGCAATTTGAAGCTGACAGTCTCAAGCCTGTGTTCTAAAATATGTTTTACTGTACACACAGAAAAAACAGTGCAAAAATAATTCAAGTGTTTACTCCATTTTAATGTGACCACTGTAGCTGGGTAAGTGTTATCAAAATAAGACACTAGATTAAAATTCCACATTCTACATTTCAAATAAAATCTGCTCCGATTAGCGAAAGAGAAATATACATTATTTGATTATATGGGAATATTAATGAATTTTGAAAATATTACCTACTTTCCGCATTGGAAAAAACATATTATTTTCTACAGAACATGTAAAAAAATGTGTTAAATTACTGTCAAAATATTCACACAAATATATCTAAGCATTCTATTTCCAATACTATCTACACCAGGAACAGATGGAATGTCACTTTTTTCCCTTGCCTATAATGTACCCTTACCCTAACTTAAAATTAAATATGGTAACCATATGCCTTATTATTTGTTGAGAAAAGTATACTAGTTTTTATTAGTCATAACTAGCTGAACTACTGTTTACAAAATAACTATAGATATTATTAGTATCACCTGAAAAATTGAGATTATTAGACCTAGATTTTTTTTAGAATCAATATTAAATGTTTTATATTTCCACCACATATAATTGTCTTTATTGGTCCTTAAGAGTATATTCCTTCTTCTCCCTTTTAATAGGTCATGACAATCAACGATACGATTATATAACTGACTTGGTAGTAACTTGTTGTAGGTAGCACTGCAAGTCTTTCGCATAAGTATATTATTTTTTTGTATAATTATTTAATGACAATGAGCAACACAATTAGGTGAAAATTAGTCCACTACTTGATAACAGGGCATCCAATATTAGCAGAGTTACTAGAAGTGTGACATAATGAACACATTGCAATCTGAAAAAGGAAGTGACTACATGTAATTAGTCATATCAAAACTAGTTTGCTATTAACCATCTTATGGACATTAATTACTCACTTATAGTTCAATAACCTTAATGATACTGATTTCACAAAGGAACTTTTAAAAAAGAGTTTTTTAAAAAATTTTAAAAATCTCATAAAACAGAAATATTGTAAACAATTTTCTTATCTCAGGTAGCGGTAGTTTTTAAAACACTTAGCACTTAGCCTTTGTGTATGAATATTGTGTCCTTTTGTTTATTGTTGGTTATCCTGTATGTATTCCCACATGTACCCATCCTTCGCAAGAACTTCTTGGATGTTCCTTATTTCAATAGATCTGCTTTGGTCATCTCATACTGACTCTGTAAATCAATGTGTTGGTTAAGCTTCTCTTTTGTTCTATGTCATGGAAAGATGTAGCAAATAGGTAACCAATTATGTGTATTTTCTCCCTGTATGGATCAGCTTACGAATATTTCTTCAAATTGTTTAGAAATAAGTTTTTATATTTTTAAGATTCACAATTTGGTGAAGTGTCATGTCAACTATTGCTTACAATGATACGATATAGTTGTAAACCGCAAATGCGGTATAGGAGGCTATAATATTTTATATATAATTATTGCTGTATAACAAAAATAGTAAGGATCCTAGACTCCCTTGTTGGATATGAGTTGTTATAAATAATTTTTCAGAATTTTCAGTAAAGTACTTGACAAATTGTTATCTGTGTGTTAAATCTCTTAATATATTGTTATAATGTTGTGTTCATGAAAATTTTAAACACTACATATAATTCTTACCATAGCTCCACTGTCCAAAACATCAGCATTATATTGTAACACTTCAAATATAAGAGATTCATCAGAAACCTGATCATCACTCATATCTTGACAAATACCAAAACCAATAATATCGTTATGATTAAGTAATCTCATTTCCATGGCAGGTATTTTCTGGTTGTTAACAAAAGTACCATTGCAGCTCTGAAAATATTAAAACATTTCACTATTAAAAAAGTTCAAAGTTCATTATTAGTTAATAATATGCATTATAATTATGCCTTCTACTTTATAAGTTTAAATAGAACCAAATTAATTACAAAGCACTAATGTGTAACATAATTGTCTCATATCAGGGTGCATACTTTCTTTGAATTAAACGTCACGACTATGATATAGTTTTGTTATACATTTTGTTTTATTATTTTGATTATCAAGTTTCGTTAAATATTCAAGTTTTTACTCATCTTATAATACCATATGATAGTGGAGATTGAACCAAAGAATATGGTTTTAAGGCAAGATATACATATTCATATCAGTCAAATATGGCAGTAGTCCTCTATTATGTTTTTGATTTATAGGTTCCATCTTAAATGTCGATGAAATACCCAAATGTATCATATAATCAAATCATGAATCAAATCGTTTTTGGTGTATGCGTCAGTTGGTTTATCCATAATTGATTCAAATTTGGTGAATTAGGTACTTAGGATGAAGGTTTATTTATTTTTAAAGATAATGTATTATAAGCAAACCAATTACTTATAATATCTAGGTTTCTGGATTAATTTTTAATTCTGACTAATTCTGACCACATACTTGCGTGATCAGTATTGCACTATTATTTGTAAATTTCATTCTCAGATTAGTTTAATTTATTCACATATACTGCTTACTGTTTGACAAACGACTTTGAAATGCATTACATATTACCTTGCAATTTATAACATTTAATTTATTATATTTCTTTATGACAACCATATTGAAGACTTTACAGCAGTAGTTATTTATCTCGGAAAACAGATGTTCGACGAACATGTTAGAAGTATTCCGTGAAATAATAAAACATTAGAAACAATGCTACCAAAAACTAAAAAATATTTTCAAAAATTGTTGGATATACAAGAAAACAAATAAGACATTTTGAAGAAATTGTTAAAATTATTGCAGTAACTGAATTAATTATTATAAAGTTGAAACTGCATACAATAGCTGAATTTCTCATTTTATCAGTGTGTTCTGAAATAATGCAAATTATGCTCGAGAAAAAGCAAGAAATGGAATTAAATATCCCTCAAGTGGATGATACAATTGAAATATGATGATATTGAAAAAATGGTTTCTGATACAATTTCTTAAGACAAAACAGTCTTCGGACTTTCGTGGTAAGGCTCTTTGTTCGTTTTATTATTGAAAATGGAATAGTGAATCACCATGAAGGACTTACAGAACATAGGCCAAAAGATTTTTTACTTTATTACATCATATTTCGAAGAAAACAACATTCTGGGATAAAGGTATGAGTATTTGTACAGACGGTACAATAAAACCATGTGTACTAGGTTCTATTAAAGGGTGCATTAACCTTACAAAAACAAAAAATTACAATATTTTTTTATCCCTAAAACCTACAACACTCTTTTTAAAAGGATTTGTATATTAATGGAGGCTCAGTATTAATCTTTACATTTGCACGCTCAAATCAGATGGCTTAGTAGAGGGCAAGTCTAGTTCATCTGGGGCAGTCATGGGCAAAGTACGGCCCGCGGGCCAAGTGCGGCCCTTCGGGGTAGTAAATCCGGCCCGCGACATGGCTTCGAATAACCCCTACAATTACACCTAGGATAGGACAAAATGTATTTTCTGCGTAGCTAGAATAGAATAATGGTTTCCTTCTCATCGCGTTTTAAGTACGGTGTTATCTGAGTTTGCACGCAACCTCGTGTAGGCGTAGTGCAATACGTGTTGCTCGGCTAAGTTCGGAACGAATCGGGCGCTACCATTTTCGTTTCGTCTGTTCTCAAGGTTAGAAGCTCTACGTAAAAAATTGTCAGGTCAGCAATTTATTAAAGAAAACAAAGCTGTTCTCAAAAGCTAGCTACACATGCCAGTTACGTTATGGCATATAATATTGCAAAAAGTAACAAAGCATTTTCTGATGGTGAATTTGTAAAAAGTTATATGCTCCAAGTATGTGACATTTTGTGTCCTGACAAAACAAAGGATTTTGAGACAGTAAGTTTGTCTTGAAAAACAATTACTTCTAGAATTGAAGTAATTGATAAGCAGTTTGTCTCACAACTAGAGTCAAAGATAAGCGAGTTTAAATTCTGTTCTTTTGCGTTTGATGAAAGTACGGACATAACTGACACAGCTCAGTTACTGATATTTATAAGAGGTATTGATGACAACTTTTGTGTTACGGAAGAATTAGCTTGCATGCGTTCATTGAAGGGAACGGCAAAAGGGTCAGACATTTTTTAAGAATTTCAAGAAACTATCATGTCTTTGAAAGTACCTTTGACCAATATTTGTAACATTACTACAGATGGAGCACCGAATGTGACAGGGACGAAATATGGTTTTGTAGGCATATTTAAGGAATCATTTCCTGGGAACGAAGTTGTGTTTCTTCATTGTGTCATACATTAAGAAGTTCTGTGTAAATCTGCTCTAGACATGAAACATGTGCTTGATGTTGTTATTAAGCTTGTTAATGACATTCGTTCACGAGCACTCAATCATAGACAATTTCGAGAGTTTCTTGACTCATTGCAGTCTGAATATTCTGATGTACTTTACTACATTAAAGTAAGGTGGCTCAGTGCAGGACGGGTTTTCGAACGAGTTTGGTATCTAAAAGACGAAATAATATCTTTCATGGAAGAAAAAGGAATGGACGAGTGTAAACATTTAAAAGATATTGTATGGCTTTCGGACTTTGCATTTTTTACAGATCTTCTCAGTCACATCGATAAATTAAACCTTAAACTCCAGGGAAGAAATCAATTAATCCATGATATTTGGAGTCATATCAGGGGTTTCAAAATGCAATTGAATCTATTTTCCAAACATCTAGTCAAGAAAGACTTTACTCATTTTCCAAGACTAAAAACTATTGCAGTTAGGGAAGACAAACTTAGGAGTTATGGGAAAAGCCTGCATTGTCTTCATGAAGAATTTGAACGAAGATTCCAAGACTTCAAAGTTATTGAACAGGACCTGGATATTTTTAGCATGCCATTTAATGTGGATCGTGAATCAGTTAATCCAGAATTGCAGCTTGAACTGATTGAGTTGCAATGTAACGCTGAATTGAAGCAACTACTTCTCAACGTTTCTAAAATTGAGTTCTACAAGGCCCTGTCAAAATTAAGTTTCCCAAACCTGAAATCTCACGCTCAGAAGATAATTGCGATGTTTGCATCTTCCTACATCTGTGAACAGGTGTTTTCTACTATGAAGCTTCGCAAAAACAGCGTTAGAAACCGATTGACTGACCACCATTTAGCTTCACTATTGCGAATCAGCTCATCCCAGTTTCTACTAGATTATGAACAATTTTTAGAAGCTCAGTCACAGTTTCATCTGTCGCATAAGCCATACTCTTCTAAAGAATAATCAATTTTTGTAACTTTTTTTTCTAATAATATAAGTATAATCTATATAATATAAGTTGTGTGTGATGTGAAAATCAAAAATAAAGTTATCACTTATAAAAATCTGTTTTGTTCAATTTTCTTTTCGGCCCGCCTAGATAATTTTTTATTTTATCTGGCCTTCCCCTTAAAAAGTTTGCCCATCACTGATCTAGGGCATCTAGTTTGAGAACTTAAAAACGAATTTTTGATTTTTTTGCAAAATGAAAGTACGGCCATACATACTTTTGTAAAATGTCTTGAATTATATCTGGTGTGCTAAATTGGCATATTTAGTTGCCATGTTTAATTACCTAAATAGCGACAACACAAGTATCCATGGGAGAAATCAAAATTTGTCTTGACTGATAAATTGGCAGCTTTTCAAAATATCTCTATGGAAAATAGCATATTAGAATGAATTACACTACAAATATTACACATGAAATAGATATTGTTTCTTACGAACCATAATGAAAATATACGAGATTAATTCGGTCATCAGTTAATATGTCGAATTACGAATTTTCGTTGCAACAGTTGCTTAGCTTGTCGATGAATCATACTTGAAAATTGGCTCAGATAGTGTTTGGAAATATTAATAAAGAAATTTTACAATCGAGTGTTCCTTGCCTTCAAAAGGGTTAAGGGAATCAATATTTTAGAGAGTCAATAACAATGTAAACAGCAGGAATTTGTTTGTCTAACATGTTATATAAATATGATATTATGTAATGTATGGTATTCTCAGTTGATTTTCTGTGTCTAAAGCCATATTAATTATCTGATATGTTGTGTTTATTCAAAAACTTATTAATTCTGGTTGTCAACAGTTTTTCTATAATTTTAGCTGTTTGATATTAGCAAAATAAGACGATAATTAAATATATTCTGGTAAAGGACTTTTTTTTTAACATTTAGTTTCAAAATTTTGGAAAACTGTATTAAAGTATTTATTATTGATGAAGGTCAGATGTGTTATTTGTTCATTCAATATTTTGTACAAAATTATCGGGTGTAGAAATGGCGTGGTAACACCGTTAGCGATTTGGTTGGTAATTGTAATTAGTTTCTATTTACAGGATTCCAAAGGGCTTATGATGAATTTAGGTTTTATTCATTTTTTAGGGCAGTTTTTATTAACTACTTCTATATGTTTCATGTTTCTCAATATCAAATTTTAAAATATTGTATTATTAAAAATTTTAATACTTGTAGTCCACTTAATTAAAACTACGCCACTGCTGATCAAATTTAGTTACATTAGTGCTATGAAGATGGCACGGCGTGTGAGATAATTACGAGTTATTATTATACATCTTATTCGTGTTTTTGCACTATAAAAGGATTTTTTCATTTTTGTTGGAAATAAAAGTATTTTGTATGAATTTATTAATATCCTGATAATCCACTATAGCATTAATACATGTTTTTGTACCAATATTTGTGTTTTCTTCATTATAAATATAAATTCTACATTCCCTATTTATGTCTGTATACGTATGTATACAGATCTAGAAATTAAGTATTTCATTAATTCATTATTAATGTAAATACTAATAATGATTGGATTCTTATGTTTATTATTTAAATTAATTTCAAGAATATTTCTTTGGCCAATGTTAGCAATAGAATGACTATATTTAAGGATATCTTTTATAAAAACAACAACTCTGTGCATTTTTGTTTAAGCCTCCTTCAATATACATATATTGTATTATCGCCTCTTAATTTAAGTAAACTAATATCATTATTTTGAGAAACTTGATTCAGAAAAATTAATGATTCGTCAAAATATTTTGAAATGTTTCTAATGTTAACCTGGAATATTTTGAAACTATTTTCTATATCCTTGCAGTAATTTGCATTAAAATTTGAATCATTAATAATTCCTGCGTTTACAATTTTGTTTATATGCTACTTCATATAGAGATCCAATTTATAAAAATATTACATAATTCTATTGTGGATACACCTACCTTACAGATACAATATAATGTTATTGGAAATATGTTATGTATAGATAATTTATTAGATTATGTAAAGTTTGTTTGACCCAACTTAACCTTGACGTATCTGTTGCTGGCTTTAGGAATATAAGCCATACCTCGTACAAGCCTATTCGAAATACGATTAACAGAAAACTAAAAAGGACATAAGATTTGAAGAATTTGTACTTACATGTTGGAATACTTTAACCAACATGATTACAATAGCCAACTGGGAGCTAACATTTTCAATAAAATTGAGGATTTTAAGAATAGTTTTGTCGATCAGGTAATTTTTCTAGTAAGTGTTGTCATTCAAATTATTGTAGAATACTCGTATTGTTGCACATATCGCTTTATCACTATTTGTTTTTTATTATAATATTATATGTAACAAAGTGTATTTATTTTTACATTTTCTATTACATTATTATTTATAAAATATATTTTTACATGCTATTTATCATGGAAAAGGTAGTCAACAATTTGAAAATCAATATATTCCTCTCCATATTTTCCTATTAATATAATAGTAAACAGTGGGGACACGTGAAAAACAATATGTAGGTGCAACAAAGGCATTGTTATGTCCAGTAAAAAACGACAAATAATTCTTCCATGTTTTGTACTAGAAAAATAACTTATAATGTACTTATTATTTTTTAATAAATAGGGTCACCATCCTCTAATATTTTTTGGATCTCAGCGATTAACATGCTTTTCATATTTACAAATTACTTATAATTTTTACCCCACTTGATCCCCCTTAACACAAACATATTTTGTTGCTGACTTCTTTAACAATTTGTTTTACCTGCTGTCTTTGTGATTTTTCCAAAATGAGAGTTCATGGATGAGAGTTTCCAGATGAGGGAAACTCAAAGATGAAGCGTTAACCTGTGCTCTATATTTTTGTACCCTTCCATCTCTATGTAGCGGAACAGTTCCCATGTTTTATTTGGTAGAGCTTGAAATTAATGCCACAATTGAATCTCTGGCGATCCAAAATTATGTTCTTTTAACTTTTTGTTTATTTCAGGAAACAAAACAAAGTCACAAGGACCTGTCTGGGTCTGAAGTATCCTCCAAAGTCAAAAGTGTGAGTAGTACTGTGAGCAAAAGTATTATCGTGGTGAAGCTGAATCCTCCACAAACTTATCTTTAGGTACATTTTAGTGCACTTTTGCTATTGTACTATGAAAAATATCACATCATGTTTAAATTACCAATACCACCAATATTTTATCATTTTAGAATGGCCTTCATCACCGAATATAGTTTGTAATTTTTCTACATACTCTAGGGACTTTAAAACCACTATTAAAATCATAGTAGATCATAGCACGAAATGCTCTTGCATCAACTTCATTACAATAAACAATTAAAATTGTCTATATTATATATATATATATATATATATATATATATATATATATATATATATATATATATATATATATATATATATATATATATATATATATATATATATATATATGTGCATGTATGACATTATCAAGTGTCAACAATTTTGTAACAAGTTTTAACCAGTTGTATTCTATTTGTATATATAAATTTGTATAACTTTGTCGTTTTTTGAATTTTGGAAACTTTCAGAATAATGTATGTATGAATTGTATGATTGGTAGATATTATATTATTGCTTCCAAAATCTTAAATTTTCTAAAATATACATATATGTGGTATTTAATTTTTATAATACATACTTTATTATCTCGAATAGAAAGGCAACCATCATTCGAAACAGAAAGTGTGGCTTGATTTCTTGATAATACAGTATTTATTGATGTCAAATCAGCATTTACACTTCTCCCCACTGAAAACACTGACTTTGATATATCCAATATTTTTCCAGTCTTGATATTTCTTATCTTCCATGTCACACTATTCATACTGTAAAGAACATGTATTAATATCACCTTTATGATAAATTCATAATTATATTTTACTCCATGTAAGATACAGGTAACTAGAAAAAAAAAACAGAACTAAATAAAATATTAAGATAGGCCTTGAACATGATATATTTTTGAGAATGAGGTTCAATTCACACACTATTTTTTAGAACTACTAATTGTAAGTACTATTATAACATGGTAGGCTATATAAAGTTTTAGATTAGGTAATAAATAAGTTTCAGAAAATACATTAGGGAACAGAATACAGAAATAGAATAGAGTAATTTTTTTATAATCTGTCAATGTTCTGCGTAAAGAAAACTTCTTTACCTATATTTTGTAACTAGAAACCTCTATCTTATTCCTAAATGTAATGCATTATTTGAAACTTCTTATTATAATGATGATGATGATAAATCTACTCTCAAACATAATGCTACTACTGTGCATATTAAGGGGCATAATATACTGGTCCTCTAATATATGATTCAAATAATGGTACTACTATATTATATATGTATTATGAAATGCTGAATGAAAATTCTCTCTAATTTCATATCATAGTTACATTTCTTTACAAATAAATCTTTCACCTCTAAAGAAAAGAATACGTGTATAAGGGATTAAGAGAATGTTAGAAATCAAAAATTAGGGAAAGAAGGAGAGATAATAAACCGAGCTAGGTAACTTTCCGAATCTTAGTACAGGCCTGCCCATAGTTCTTAATAAAAACAAATCGCCTGAAATTTAGTACTTTTCTAGCTCAATTTTAATAGATCAATAACGTTTCCGATGCAGAGCCTGACATCGCTGAAAACGACAATCAGCAGAGCAGCTATTACGTGTAAGTAGCTAATTTGTATTTTACAGAGCAAATGTAGAACACTTATTTTTACCGCAGGTCAAAGAATAAACTTGAGAAGTGGTATATAGAGCCACAGAAACAAACAACTGGACAACCACGACGAAATGTTATGCATCAAGGGGGAGCTGGGAGGGCCTACTAGATATGCAAACCGAAACGTAGATACAATCTGCAGTAGTTTTCGTCTCTTTTTTAGAGATAATATTATAAACTACGTTGTTCAGTGGACCAATGCAGAAGGCAGGCTCAAACATGGAAACTTATGGACAGATATTACTGCCAAGGAGTTTCTACGCTTTATTGGTCTACTAATACTTGCAGGAGTTTATAAATCTCATAACGAAGGGATTACAAATTTGTTGAACGTTGAAGAATGTTGACGTCCTATATTCAACAAAACTATGAGTAGAAATAGGTTTATCAAAATTTCTCAATATTTACGTTTTGATAAAGCTGCCGTCAGAAGAAAAAATCGAAATCCAGATAAACTAGCACCGATTCGGGCGCTTTTTGAATTATAGCTACCTACACTCCAAGATGCATATATGCCCTATGAAAACATAACGGTTGACGAACAGCTGCTAACGTTTCGAGGTAGGTGTCTGTGCAATCCTCAACGTATTTTTTATGCTATTGCTTAT
The DNA here is from genome assembly GCA_037954035.1 of Rosalia funebris. Lineage (NCBI taxonomy): Eukaryota > Metazoa > Arthropoda > Insecta > Coleoptera > Cerambycidae > Rosalia > Rosalia funebris. The sequence goes on along the minus strand of JAZFAV010000012.1, from coordinate 2,453,433 downwards.
TAATGTCACCTAATATCATTGACCGTTGGATTTAGAGCAGCCGTTAGATCAATAAATTGTTAAATTCAAAACAAAGCTTAGTCATCAACTTCAGCCGCAACGGCCCATTTTTAGTACTAACGAACTTATTGTGGTAGGTTATAGTGTATATATAATTATATCAGCATCAACTCAGGACGTTTCACATCGATATGGGAACACGCACGTGGCCCTTACATCGGAATGCATAAACAACCCTCGTCGTTTAGATAAGATTTATACTTAAGCCCAGAGTAGATAATAGTTTTAGTCAGTTTCTCACATGTATTATACGGTTTCACTTGTCATATTTTTACTTTAATATATACCTAAAGGAAAATAAACGTGTCTTTGTTAAAACTCAATCTTGCCAGTGTTTTTCTGATAAAAAAGGGAAAACTCGCGCGCACAGTGTCCCTTCAAACAATACATACCATCTAAGCCAAGAAAATATGGCATAAAGATTTGGGCAGCCTGCGATAGTCAAACTTCCTACGTTTACAATTGTCAGATATACGCTGGTAAAACAGGTGATCAGCGTGAACGCAATCAAAGCAAGCGAGTTGTTTTAGAAATGATAAAGGGATTAGAAAAATCAGGGAGAAATGTGACTACCGATAATTTTTTTTACAAGTCTCCAACTCGCAAGAGAGTTGAAAGAAAAAAATCTAACATTGCTTGGTACATTACGAAAAAATAAACCAGAGCTTCCTAGGGAAATAGTAGATTCGCATAGAAAAGAACACTATTCAACTAAGTTCGGCTATCAAGACAATGCTATTATAGTGTCTTACTGTCCGAAAAAAGAAAAAACTGTTATGTTACTCTCAACTGTACACGAAACAGGTGAAGTTTCTGAAGATGACAAGAAGAAACTACTGATAATAATCGACTACAACAGAACTAAATCCGGCGTAGATACCATGGACAAGCTTGTTCGAACGTAAAGAGACAGACAAGAAGATGGCCTGTTGCAATCTTTTACAATATTATAGACATCAGTGTGGTTAATGCCTATATAATATGGTGTCACCTGAATAAAGACTGGCAAATAAAAAAAGGCTACAAACGGCTACAGTTCCTTCTGTAATTGGGAAAGGAACTAGTGGCTACTGAAACAGAGATAGAAAAACCATTACATTTACAGAGACAATTACAAGAGTTACAAAAGCTAAAACGTGGTAGATGTTGGGAGTGTCCACGAAACTTAGATAGAAAGCATTCAAATCGATGCAGCCATTGCAATCGTTTCTTGTGCAACGATCACCAGACAATCACTTGTTCAGCATGTAAAGCATAAGTAAAATATTTATATTTTTTATCGATATTATTATTTAAAATAAATTACATATAAATATTTTTGAATATACTATATTACCATAAATTGTTTAAAGAATGTATACTAAGCTTAGAATAAAGGTTTTACATATTAATCATAATTTTATATAGAAAAAGGTTTGGGGTCAATAGTGACCCCAACGGTATTACATGTCCTAAAAAAGTTACGGTATTATAAGGGTTAATGAAGCCTTTTATAATGTTTTAGAGCCAAGAGCAGAGAAACATAAACTTACTATTTATTGGAAACCTGCCATGTTTTTATTTATTTCTTTTTTTTAACTTCATTTTTATTCCGTTGCCTGAATGTAGATATAGTATAACTCATTAGTTGTTTTGATTACTCTTTTAAACTTAAATATTTACAAATATGTCTTACATAATTTTTGTGCTGTTGTAGTTTTAGTTCTTATATTACTTAAATATTTACATCCTGTATTTAAAATAGTCAATTTTAAGATTAAAAGATTGTACCTTTATACCTTTTTGGTATAAGAATATACCAAAGTATACTCTTAAGTAAGTATAAGTATACCTATTTACTAGTAAGTATAAGAATACCATATTTCATTTTGTTTAAATACTATTAGACCCTTGTAATTTTCATTCTTTGTGAATCGTTCGAAAATGGCACACTAAGTGCTGAAGTTGCAGTAACGTTTTTGTTACAATAAACAGTGGTAAAAAACAAAAGTAATTTATGTGTTTTATTATATCGTATACCTATTTGGTATAAAACATATCTATGGGCCCTTTTTTATATTCTTGATGCATTTAATAATTTCCAGACTTATATTTAGATATAATTACATCTTCAGAACAAATATATTGTAACAAATATATTAAATAGGTATATTATAAAATTAAAAATGGTTTTATTTTTAGTTTATTAGATGACGAAATAAACGATTAAGTTACGAAAAATCGATAATTTTTTAAATATTCCAAATCAAGCCCAGGAATGTTCATATATTATTGTGAATATGGCTTATATTATTACTACTATCTATTTTCTATTAGCTTAATTATGTGCATGTAAAATAAAATTCGAATGTCAATGGTTTACCTTAAACTGATTATTCTTTCCAAATCAAATATAATTTTTCTGCTTTTTCTTTTCTACTGCTTACTAGTTATAAAATATTTTCATTGGATAACTCTTATCTAGATGTTATAGGTTAATTTATTTATTTACAGAACATCGAAACCTGATGATTCAGAGAAGCAGAGAACTTCCACTCATAGAGCATATATGTACATAAATACAATAATTGTATATTATATCTTCCAGTGTACTGCTTTGTAGAGAATTTAGATTATACTCTATGATTTTTTAAAAGATATAGTTAAATATATTTACAATAGATTTAAGGAAGATGAAATTCAACATTAGTTATATTATGGTAAATTCAACTTATTGCACTAGTGCACTAGGTGAAATTCCTGTATTTCGCGTAGAACTTGATTGAATCGAAAAAGCGCAAATGAATACGCGCAAGGTTACTAAAGTATAATATCGGTATAGAATAATATCGATCCTATGGCCCTATGAACCTTATCGGTAAATCTTGGCTTGAGAGGACTTATTTTGTAGACTCACTTCAGTGCGAAAACATAAATTCTGTGGTGTTAGCACATAATTTTGAGATTTGAGCGTAAAAAATTGCAAAGGAAAATAATGGGTCTGAAATTCTTATTGCTACGACTGTGATTTTTTTGAAAATTAGGTATTTACTTTAGCGTAAAACTCTCAAATCCCCTTCAAAATTTGGCTACCCCCCGTATTTTCGAGGGTGCTGAAGAATCTTCAGTTTTTGACAGTCGGAGACAGTTTTCGAAAAAATGAATTTTCAACTTTTCCGTGCGTGACACCACTTTTTCTTATTAAATAATTCCTTTATAAAGTGTCTTTTAAGAAGGACGCTCGATTTTTAAATGTAAATAAAACAAGTTATGTGTGAGATTTCCTCTCAATTTTTTTATTTGAAAGAATGTTTTCATTATTAAGGCATTACCGCGGTTTACTTGATGGCACGTATTCAAGACGTCTAATTTTTGATGACTTCGTCGCATAAATCTGGCTGAATTTGTTGGATGGCGTTAGTTATGCTGACTTTGAGGGCATCAATATTATTTGCGGTTTATTCGCATAGACCTACGATTTAAGATTTCCTCAAAGAAGAAGTCTAAAGGCGTTAAATCGCACGATCTTGGTGGCCAGTTTATGTTGGCGCTGCGCGGTATAACTATGCCTTTAAATCGCTTGTGCAGCATGTCCATCGTGGCATGCGGAGCGTAGCGTAGCGTCGTCCTGTTGAAACCACATGTCGGTGTCCATATCATCCAGTTGAGGCAACAAGAACAGAACATTTGGGGCTGGCAATGAACTCAATATATAACTGGAACGGCAGCAGACGTAAAGATCCACACAGCGAAATGTGTCTGGGGCGACAGCAAGAGAATGAGCAACTTTGTGTTATTGCCACTTTTGCTTATCCCATATAATTCGCGATTCGCGCCTGTGTGCACGTTGATTTATTTGGGGTTATCTTATCTACCTGTGTGTTCTTGTCGTGTCGTTGATAAAAATGGCTGGATAATAATAAAAATAAATGGATAAAAACCCTGATGTACAACGCGTTTAAACTGTTTGGATTGAACATAGATGAAGATAAGTGCCTATTTTTGCAAATAAATAATAGTTCAGTACTGTGTGGCATACGGTTGCAAGAAATTGAATGACAAAATAATAAATGTCCAGTTTATTTGTAAGTAGAGATTTCTAAATAATGCTTATCGTGAGTATAATTTTATTGTTTTTTGTAGGTTTCCCTTTAAACTATCCAGAAATATTGAAACTGTGGCTAGTAGTTATACGTTGCAAAAATTGGACTCCATCTAAAACCAGTCGATTCTGCAGTACACACTTCACTGACAGCGATTATCGTGTGGAACTTAGGCGTGATTTAGACCATCACATTAGTGATCAGGGGCGGCTGGTGTATAGGTGCTGCAGAGCTGCAGAACTGCTAAAAAAATTAGATATTTGTATATTTTTGCGACGTAATAATTACTAAAATTTATTAATAAAATAATTTGGTTAGTTGGTGCAGCTAAACCGCACGTGCTTGTGTTAAAGTCGCATTCTGCCCGCCGTCCTCTATTGAGTAGTAGACCAGATGAATTATTTGGGTTTCTACGCGAGCGCTTCGCGGTACATTGAACTGGGCTACACGAGGTAGATCTCAGCACGGCTCGGCACACCCGTCCTCCCCCTCAACTCCCGCGACAATCCACACTTGACGGTCGCAAATGCGCGAATTTACACGGTTAGTGAGCTGTATTTTTTTCCAGCTAAGGCAACATCAGTGAATCCTCGTACAGTTGGCGGGCGTAAATCGTACCTATTTCGTATTTCGTGTTAATTTGAGATTTTAAATACTGTTTTGTGAATTTGTGTAGTGATTTATTGTACTAATTATTAATATTTATATACTGCGATACTGACAATGCATTTAGTTTATAATTTAGTTCATGTAAAGCGATTTTTTAAATATTCTTATGAAGAAAAAATTGATTTAAAAATCAATGGTAGGTCCTTGCCCGATATTGTTATTGAGACTGCAGGTATTAGCCGCGGAAAAGCATATAAACGTCAATTTAATAGTGACATTTATTCGAAGAGCAATTGGATTTGTGGGTGCAACAAAAAAAAATGCGTTATTTTGTTTTCCTTGTTTACTTTTTGGCGGTGATAAAGCATGGACGGAGGTAGGGGTGACAGATTTGGTGCACTTAACTGAAAAAATAAAAAAGCACGACAACTCCAAAAGCCATCTACATAATACAATGGAATTAGCTTTATTAGGGATAACTAATATTAAAGCGCAGCTAGATTCAGTTTATTGGATAAATGTGCAAAAGCATAATGATAATGTGACAAAAAAGAGATACGTTTTGTCAAAAATTATAAACTGCATAAAGTTTTGTGGGGCCTTTGAACTGGCGCTGCGAGGACATGACGAAGCTGAAACCTCCCAAAACCCGGAGATATTTCGTGGTTTGATAAATTTTTCTGCTGAGCTTGATGTAACTTTAAGCGAGCATCTACAAAATGCTTCAGTATTTAAAGGAACCTCTAAAGAAATACAAAATGATCTTTTAGACTATATATTAAAAGTATGTCATGAAGAAATAATTAAAGAAATTAACAAATATTCATTTTTGGCAGTTATGGCAGACGAAACAACTGATGTATCTGCAAAAACTCAGTTAGTGGTAGTTTTAAGATATATTCTCGATGGTGAACTGATTGAACGTTTTTGGACATACTTGAAACCTACAAAATGTGACGCTGAAACTCTTTCGGAAAATATTTTAGGTGTTATAGACCCTCTAGTGGAAAATTCACCTTACAAGCTAATTTCGCAAAGTTATGACGGAGCAGCGGTAATGAGTGGACAACACGCAGGAGTTCAAGCAAAAATTGGATAAAAATATCCTTGTGCTTATTTTGTATACTGTTATGCACACCAATTAAACCTAATTATGTCTAAAACATATATTTTCTATCTATTTTTTATTTTTTCTCTTAACCAAAGAATATGACGGCAAACATGAATGTTCTTCAAAAAGGTATTAAATGCCAAAAAATTTTCTTATGAAAGTCTATATTTTTGTATAAACGGATTTTACATAAAAATTCTGAAGTATCAGGAAAACGCGTGACCTTGAAAGTTTTCAAAATTTTTTTACGGTGCCTATGGCGCCAGTAGTTTGGATACATTTGAAATTTGCACGCGGGCGGCCAATACCCTAGGATCGGCCCTGTGCAGAACACCCGTTTCATTTCATCACGAGCCGCCATTGTTAGTGATGAAAATTTTAATATCAATATACTGGATTGTATAGATAAATTTGCATTGTCAGATTACCAAGATAATATTTTATTTTATATAGCAGGGTATGTTGTAAGGAAAGTTTTCAAGTACTACATGCTCTGATTGTATAAACATTTTATTACATCGTCAGTCTGGGACAGAAGATCACACGTATAGCCTCAATACACGTATAGCGCCTCAAGTGAATCTTTTAAAGGTTTTGTTACAATTTCAACCAATGACGGTTTATTATATACGTCCGATATAGTTTTTAACATACTTAATACTATTTTCGGAAAAGCATTATCGTTATTTGTTAATATTCAACTCGTTCCAGAAGAAAAATTTAAGAAGTGTTTTGCACCATGCAGCAGTTCAAAATTTTTCTGCAAATTTTGATGTCTTCCAGCCAGCTCATCCGGTAGCCCATGATTCTTTTCTTATGAATATATTCACGAGGTACAGATAATAAAGGCGTTTGTTAACTGCTGAATGTCGTATCATGCAAAAGTTGTGACAGAAAATGTCAAAATGACTAAAGTGGGTCTAAGCCAAAAATTAAATAAATTACATAGTTGTACTCGTATTAAGCAACTTGTAAAATGTGCCGCTGTAGGCTACCTATACATTAAAATTCTAATATTAAGTAGGTACTGTATATTAGAACTCAATAAACAACTTGTTAACAACTGTCTAACCCCGTGTGTTTTATTTTTTAATTATTTATAAATACAGTAACAAAGAATAAGTTATTTCATTTATTAACCGAATCTGTTCTGGGGATACAAATACATAGTTACGCAACGTAATATCTTACGACAAAACGTGGAAAAACATACTGGCCGTGAATGCGTCTATATGATAGACAAGGATGGAGATCCCACAACAGTGCGGGTTGCCTGCCTATAAAATGTTCCTCACGGATTGTCGTATTGCTGCCCAGATTTGGGTGCTGGTGCTGGAGTATCTCGTGTAGATTGGTATCGTTCCAAATCCAACAGTTTTGCATCTTCACATATCTATTCATCCAAAAATGGGCCTCGTCGCTAAAGATAATTTTTTTGGCAAAATTTGGGCCAACTTCCAACTGCTCCAATGCTCAATCAACGAACACATGGTGTTAAGTTCTTGGGTCAGTTGGACTTTATACGGGTACAGACCCAAGTCCTAACGCAAATTCGCTGAAAGGTGAAGTCGCAGAAAGGCCAAGTTCTTGTGAATGACGGAAAATTCACTGCCTCAGGTTTTCCCGTACACTCTCACGCACAACAGCAATGTTTTCAGTAGACTTTGCCTTTCGGTGATGTACGGCTGTTGGCTGATGTATTCATAAAAATCGTTTTCTATGAATATGAATACAAATATATTCATGTACATACTTTTAAATATGAATATATTCGTAGTCACGCCCGTGAATAAGAACTCGTGTGAATACGAATATATTCGTATTCACGAATATATTCCTTTGCATATGAAAATACTTATTTGTATTCAAAGGTGTTCGTAAGAACATATTACGAATATGTTCGTATTAACACCTTTGAATACAAATATGTACGGTTACTTTATTTTGCTATTACCTATTGCCAAAATACTAAAAGTGTGCCCCATATACATATATTTTCTACCTATTCTTTATTTTTTCTCTTAACCAAAGAATATGACGGCAAACATGAATGTTCTTCAAAAAGGTATTAAATTCCAAAAATTTTTCTTGTGAAAGTCTATATTTTTGTATAAACGGATTTTACATAAAAATTCTGAAGTATCAGGAAAACGCGTGACCTTGAAAATTTTCAAAATTTTCGTCTGCGGCGCAATTTTCTTAACCGCCCCTATGGCGCCAGTAATTTGGATACGTTTGAAATTCGCACGCGGGCGGCCAATACCCTAGGATCGGCCCTGTACAGAACACCCGTTTCATTTCATCACGAACCGCCACTGATGAAGGCTAATTTCTAATTTAATACAAGTGATTAAATTTATCATTTAATTATTTATGTTATTTTTATTTCTTCAAGTTTTTAATCCAGTTTTTCTAAAGAATTGTTATTTATTTTATCATATGAACATGTATAAGAATTTCAATAACTTTGATTGTTTTATAATTATTTTGAAAAATATATTGGGGTTTCAATTGATTGCAGTTATTTCATTATTTTCTGGCTCCTTGCTGCATCCGTACACACCGCTATAAGAGGGTGTCGGGTGAGAAATATTTTCGGGCCTTCTAAAGATATATCTGTTCATTTTCCCCTATATTTGACCTACACAACATTTTGCAAGTAGGTACTTTGTAATGGAAGGACTTCTCAAACTGGCATTTGTGTTTCCTCCTGCCCGACGATTAATAACAAACTCACTTTTGAGAAATGAGACCGACAAGTAACATACGAATGCATGAATACAATGCTGTATTCGACTTCATAGATATAAATGAGAGTATATTCATATCCATATTCATAGACGTGAATACAAATATATTTGTACTCAGTCATGAATACTAATATATTCGCATTAACACCTTTAAATACGAATATATTTGTATTCACACATTAAAATAAGAATATATTCGTATTCACAAGAGATAATATTCACAGGTGCAACTACGAATATAGTCAAAAGTGTGTACATTTGTATTAATATTTGTATTAATTGTGAATATATTTGTATTAATAGTCATAGAAAACAATTTTTGTGAATACATTCGTATTCGTATTTCCGATTGTGAATATGCCCATCCCTGGGCTGATTATTTATCAAACTGGTTGACTCGAATTTGGCCACCAAACATCGAATAGTCGAGTCGGTCGACCGCGATGGTTGTGGCGAGTATAAAAATCAAGTAATGCGCGGAACGTTTCTCGAACAGAGCACTGATTTTGAAAATAAAATTTGATGATTTGCACACGTTGTTGAAACTTTCCATGGTGATTTGTCATGCGCTACTGAAATTCACAATACATTTGACAGATGTTGCTTTAACAACATGGCCGCTATAACCTAACACATTTCGAGCGTCTTTATTGAAAGATCCTGAACATATACATTAAAACCCTCATAAAACTTATTCATTAGGATTTTCTTAATTTACTTGTAATGTTTACAATTTTCATGCAGCTATCCATTTACTATCCAAGCGCCCTCTATTAAACCGATGTAATTAGTAGAGTGTACATGTGGTTTGAGTATGGGAAAGTGTAGCGGGGGCCCCGAGCACGTGACGCGGAGTTTAATTCACGCCGTAAACAAACTACCACAAACACTCGACTTGTGCTACGTATCCAGTTACTGTTTAACATTGAGACCGTGTACGTCTGCTTCGCGAGAGAACTAAATCACTTTACGATCTTAATTACATAATTTGTACAGCGTGCGTGTGTTACAAAAAAATGCTCACAGAGCCAAAGGCGAAAAAACTGCCGCTTGCCGACAATGTGAATAAGTTTATTCGGGACTTTCCAGATTTGATGTATGATGGGGCGAAAATAGTGTGAAAGTTTGTGAAAAAGATTTATTGTGTTAGGACAAGAGAGACTGCAAAAGACATATAAATAGTACGGAACATATTAATGTAAAAAAGGGCCTGCCACGGAAAACGCAGTTCATTTTTGATCTACTTCTCATGTTAATTACCTGTCATTTATCACTTACATTACTTGGCATAGCAGCATTTAATGACTTTTGGAAAACATAAATCCAAAGTACCCATTACCGACTGCCACAGTGCGCAGCTATGTACCATCTGAACGTGAAAAAGTGGAATATCAGATTAAATCAGCGTGAATTGAACTCCGCGTCACGTGCTCGAGGCCCCCGCTACATATTCCCATACGCAAGCCACATGTTCACGGCACCGATTGTACAGCTCTAGTAATTAGGTCTTAGCGCGCCTAAGGTTACTACTTCGTCTATCAGCATACTGAGATTATATAAGTTAACTATTAATAAAGTGGATATATGTGTAATATAACTAATTGGAAAATAATTTATGGATAATAATGTAGGTATAAAGTTTAACTAAAACCTTTAATACTCCATAAATTTTCTTAAGGAATCTAAATAATATAAACTATTATACATATAGTTATAATAATGATAATCATTATTCATAATAAATATTATAAAGGAATACATTTAAATCAAGTAGGTAACTAGTTTTATTCAAAATAACTTAATATACCGTGTAAACTAACACTGGTCATGATAAATATATATTTATGAAATATTATGTTGTATGTACATATATTTATTTTTCTGTATACATATTTAAAAAAAAAACTTTGGAAAATAGTTTGGACAGATGAATTTTCTCCAAATATTAATATTAATAAATGAATTTCTGATTAGTCATATTACAAATACATTTTATTTATAACTTATGGTACCCCTGTATACTAATCCACGATGTCCTAACTTTAGGTTACGCCAACCAAATCACATTGTGTTTAATAGAGGGCGCTAGGATAGCAAATGGACGACTGAATGAAAATTGTAAACATTTCAAGTAAATTAAGAAAACTGCAATGAATTATAAGTTTTATGACGATTTTAATGTATAATATGTATAATGGAAGTATTCTAGCACCAACTTACGAGTACATTAATATTAGGTACCTACGTATGTAAAGTAGAAGTTATTTACAGGGCCGGATTAAGTTATGTAAATGCCCCTAGGCAATGCAAATCTCGGGGCCCTTCTCCCCTTAGGTAGGTAGGTTTCTAGGTAGGTAGGGGTAGGTAGTATTTAAACCTATACCAACACAAAATTTTAATATCTCGGCACTAATGAATGTATGTCATTTATTAAAACAAAACTATGTTATAGGTAATGTAATGTAATTCAATTTATGCAATACTTGCAAATGGTGATTGGGCCGGCCACACACGTACAGTTTTAATTGCCAGTTTTAATTGTACAGTTATAACTGTCAGATTTAACTGTGAACTGAGATGTACACACACGTATAGTTCAATACTTCAGTTTTTTTCATGGATTCGTACGAGCGGTACGATTTGGCCGCTCTCGGTTTACTTTTTGTAATTTTACAAAAAAGAGAAAAGGAAAAGCGTAAACAGTGATGCAAGAAGTGGTTACAAAAATTTATCTTCCCACATAAATTTATTAAAAGAAGTAAGTGAAGAACCTTTGGATTTCCTCAATTATTTGCGCATGACTCAAACAGTGTACCAAAAACTGCTTTCGTTGTTTTCCCTTTTGATTATGAAGAAAGATACAGTCATGAGAACAGCAGCATACTATATATAATAAGCTATATCTTCACATGAAAGTTTAACTGCTACCTTGAGATTTCTAGTAACAGGACGGTCGTATGAGTGTTTCAAATTTTCTACAAGAATATCTACTCAAGCACTTGGAAGAATTATCCCAGAAACATGTAACGCCCTGTACAAAGTTTTGCGGAAGTATATGCAAGTATGTACATATTTTATAATTTAAAATAATAAGAGAAATTAGAATAATAATTTTTTATTAGCAAACTGCTTTTATTTTTATAAAGGAATCGAACTGAATTTTAAAGAATCGACTTACTGTTAGTCTCAAATCAAAGTTGAATTTTTGTTGCCAATTTTTTTTATACATCATTGAATTGAGAAAAATAAGAGGATGCTGTATTGTCCTGAGAATGGAAGGAGTGTCCAGTTGTGTTATTATGAATTTTTCTGAATGAACCAGGTGTCTCCGTTGACGGTGTCGGTGTGGTCCTTGGGGTAATATCATTAGGACTCTGACTTTCTTTTTTTGTCGAGGGGAAAATCTTCAAAAGACACCTGGCCTCTGGTGTTCTGTTGTTATTGGACCAGGTAGTGTCGGATTCGTGTGTACGCCTACCGACTAAAAACCCCCCCGCTATCCTATCAGTGTAATGCCGAAGAGGAACTGCTTTCGCTTGACTTCTCTTCGGCATATCAATCAGGATACTTTTTAAATCTCCTCCCTACGTCCACTCTCCGAGTTGCCACGATTATGGGTTCGGGCCCAGCTCCCTTTCTTCTTCCTCCTTTTTTCTCATGATTCTTTCTACCATTCTCTCCGCACACATCCAAACATTCGCACTGTTACTCATCTTTCTAACTAATTCCCTCAAACTTCCCGGCCGGCCAACTCTCACCATACACTTTTCCCTCTCATCCGTCCACCTCGGGCACCTAAGCAACGTGTGCTCCGGGTAGCCCCTCTCACCACAGTACACACATTCATCACTCTCAACTTTCCCTATCCTACACAGGTATTCCCCGAAGCACCCATGGCTCGTCAACACCTGCGTGAGATAGTACCCAACTTCACCATGCTGCCTCTCAACCCAAGGCCGGACGTCAGGGATGAGAGCTCTCGTCCATTCCGCACACGTCTCTCCCTCCCATCGCTCCTGCCATCTCATCCATAGCCTTTCCCTTACATCCCGCCTTCCACCTCCCCGGTATACCTCCTCCCTCTCCCTCGCTAGAAGGTCGATCGGATACATACCGGCTATTATGAACGCCGCAGCACCAGACACAGTCCTATACGCACTCACCACTCGCAACGCCGCCCTTCTCTGCATACTCTAAACCTTTACCTTCCACTTCTTCACATTCATAACATCCACCCACACGGGAGCGGCATATAGCATTATTGATCTCCCGCCAGGGCCCTCCTCTTAGCAGCCCTTGGCCCCTTTAAGTTGGACATCAGCCTTTCCAGGGCCGCCACCGTTCTCCCCACCTTGGTTAGTGTCTTATCGAGGTGAGTCATAAAACTCATCACTGGATCCAACCATACTCCCAAGTATTTTAAAGCAACACCCGGCTCGATTCTTATACCTTCCACCAAGAAGTCAATTGACGGTGGTTTCCTCTTTCTCGTGAGGATGATGGCCTCTGTCTTTTCTCTGGCCAGACTGAGCTTCCTACCCTCCACCCATCTCCTGATCCTCTCAGTCACCAAATTGCCATGCTCTTTTATGTCCATCCCCAGGACTCTGACTTGCATATAAACTATAACGATACATTGGCGATGTGCTTGGATAACCCTTTTCAGCTTCAGATAGTACGTCATTTATTTCTTTTCCGCAATGAGGGTTAGGCATTTTTCTAGACCTCTTAACCTCACAGAAACAGTTTTCCTATCAGATCATAACGGTCAGATTGATCCCTAGGTGTGTGGTCACGCATTGTAGTCAGCACTTCTGCTGACAAATCATTTATCTTTCTCTTTCTATTAGAACCAGGCCTTGACATTGGCGTTTTTGATTGTTTTGTTGGAGCATCCTAAATTGTTGATGTAGAGCCTTCAACATCATCATTCACATCTTCTTCAACTGGAAGTGGATTGTCAGCCGATTCCTTAAAACATAAAAAGATATTGTTATAAAACATTATAAAATATAAAAAAAATGATGAAAGATTTTTGATGAAAGATGACATTTCCCACACTGCATCGGTGTCATGGATGGCAAACACATTGATATAATTCCCCCTGATAACTCTGGATCTTATTATTACAATTACAAAGACAAACACGGTATGGTTCTTTTAGCAATAGTTGACGCAAAATATCGATTCATGCTGGTGGATTTTGGAACAAATGCACGAATTCCCGATGGCGGTGTTCTTCAGAACACATCTTTGAAAAACTGGTGAACGAGAATTTACATACTCCTCAGCCTGATGATGTTACTGACAATTTCAAGAATGTTCCGTATGTCTTCGTTGCGGACGATGCGTTTCCTCTCACAACGGATATTTTGAAGCGATTTAGGCAAGGACTATTAGATTCAGCCGAAAAAGGGTTTTTAACTATCGATTATCCCGAGCAAGGCGCATTGTCGAAAACGTTTTTGGAATACTTGCCTCACGATTTCGTATCTTTTACTTCCCAATTAATTTAAAACCATGGAATGTGGAGGAGGTAGTAATGGCTACTTGTGCTTTGCATACTTTTTGATTGAACATAAATCTAGTACATACGCCCCTGCAAACTGTATGTATCAAGAAAATAGTCATGACGGGTTTATTATTTCTATTGGTTGCGATAGTTATCAATCGAGCATGATTCCCCTTCATTGTAAAAGTATTTGTAATGACGCAAAAGAAATCAGAAATAATTTCATGAAGTACTTCATGAATGATGGCAAAGTAGCATGGCAAAGTAATCACATTATAAAAAACAAATAAATACATACTGTACATTAATTATATAGTGTTTTTTTTTTACCTCTTCAGGTTCACTGTCCAGATTTGACGCTCTCGGGGTGTCTTGATCATGTAGAAAATCAAACAGGTCGTAGTACCAAAGTACCGGCTTGTAAATGTTGTCCGCAGATGCTTCAGACTCCTTTGATGCCTCAACTTCCTTTTGTTCTTTGGGAAAAACAGATCCTAAACTGTTTATTTTTGTCAAAACAGATTTCTTTGCCGCACCAGGTTCTACTTCTTGTAACTTCTTCGCTAACTTGTTGTAGGCAGCATCTTTTTTGGCGCGGTCACGATACTCAAGGTTCAGATCTATATATTGCAATGAAATCAACTATCACTTGGTTCTGTTTACGTGACATGATACGCACTCTTGCTACACACAAATTGAATTGAGAACTGTACAGTCTGAACCCCCACACACACTCAGCTCAGTTAATCCTTTCAGTTTAAAATATTTAAATTTTATTTGTCTCAGTTAAACTGTACAGTTGAGTTGAACTGAGACTGAAATACAAACACAAGTAAGGTTTTAACTGACAGTTATAACTGTACAGTTAAAACTGACAGTTAAAACTGTACGTGTGTGGCCGGCCTTTTAGAAAAATTATAACAATGATTTATTTCTTGATTAACTGTATGTAAATTATCATCATCAAGACATCAATCTTGATGATGGAGATATCGGAGAATGTTGCAGTCACTATGGATAAAGTTTCCCCATCAACCAATACATCTTTATCAGATCATCAAACATCGGCTGGCATAAAAGACAGTTCAATATGTGATATATTTCAAAATCTTACGTCACAAATTTCTTCTCCATGTCCCATAAGTGCTTTAGATATTGTAAATTTGGAATTAATAGTGATATTGTATCCAGTGAAAAAAAAAAAAAAACGTTCGGAATTAAGTCAAATGAAAACCATTGAATCACAGACTGAAAATTTTGCAAATAGTGCAAACTTTCATTATTGTAGCTTTATAATTCCACCTTCAGACATACCTTTTTGTTAATACAACGTTAAATTCACTAATGCTCCTGCACCTTCAAGTGTATGTGCAAGTATCGAAAGCATTCAAAGTAAACATAATGAAATAAGTGTCCATCAGTCAGAAAACCGCATTAAAAACTATTTAAATATTCAATCATGTTTTCAAAACATTAACTTTCCTCAGTTTTTTTATGTGAATTCTTTCAATATAACTTGAAAGTCGATTTGATATTTCCAAGATATCAAATTCAATGGCCATTATTGCAAGGGCATTCAAAAGCTTCATTCGCCAGTTACGTTTGTAACCATCAGGCTTCTGTATATCTGCAATGCTGTCACTACATTCGAAATGTTAATAGAGCTATATTACCAAAAATCAGTGAATTATTTCTCATTTCAGCTAAATCGATTTGCCATAAATCATCTAGTCCTTTTATAATAGTACGTCTACGTTTAAAATTCCTTCTAGATGGTTTGTAAAGTTCACTTACAAGTTGAATTTTCTCCTTTGAATGCATTATCTTTAAGGGACGTTATGAACTGAATAACTATAGTAGTTAATAAGCTATTATGTAAGTACACATTTTCTCTGTAACGAATCTTTAATTTATGTAGAAGAAATTTTTTTCCAGCTAATTCCACTTTTTCATTTAATTTCTCTATTGTTTCTAAAATTTGACTCAAAGCGCCATTACTTAGCTGCTCAAAAAGGTCTAATTTGTTAGCTATTACTGTTACCATGTCGTTTATTTGTCTTTCAATTGTATCTCTAAATTGATTGAGTTCTCTCTCAATATCTTTTGTTAATGGCTGTATTGTATATACATCATATTGCATATGCGACATTTTATTTATATAATTAGTATTCAAATTTATCTTGGTATTAGGTTGCTAATTTTCTGAGATACATTGACAACGAGTGCTGTCCTATTGCTTAAAATATGTGCAAGTTTCGTATTTAATTCATCTTTTCTCTTTTGTTCAACTTCATGATTTTTTTGTGATAGATCGGTGGTTCTCTCACTTTTTAATTTAGTTCGTATAAATGCATGAAAGTCCTTTGTAAGCTGATTGAAATCATTTTTTGTAACCGATATATATATTTGAGGTTATTAATTTCTGAGGTTTCAGAGAGACAATTCTGAACAGGTAGTCATATTGCTTTTAGTAACGTTAAGATGCATTTGGTGGTTGTGAATATACAAGGTTTTAATCTCCCCGAATTTTATCCTAAAGAAATAGCCATCATGAGCGCTATGCATACAGCTCACTACCTGTTGAAGCCATCGTCTCCAAATAATACTTGGAGTGTAAGAAGAATGTGAAATATTTGGAGCAATCTCATCATGACTTAAAATTTAATGATGGCTATGTAAACTATGACATGATAGATGATATACTACAAAAACATTTGTCGAATGGGTATGTTAATATAGTGTACGTTAAAGGTTATCAGAAGGAAGAGTTTCTACGAAAAAAATTTAACGAAATGGAGGAGGAGTCTACACAATCAATCCCCATCATAGTTAATGTAGAGAACTTAACTATTACTCACTCACCTATACCTGTATTTAGTAAAAATATACTGTACTGTTTTTAACATTCTAGTTCTACAAGTGTATGTAGTTTAAATAACTGTGAACAATTGTATAATTGACTATATTATTGTTTACCAAAATAAATATGTGTATACATGTTTTTGTTTCAATGATTATTTCACCCACTACCTTATTTGTTACTTATAATTTAGGTTTAGTTAATCTTCAGTTATAGTATTCTCTTCACATTCATTAAAACCAGTTGTATCTCGTTTAAAAAAAATGTATACCTTATAAAAAGTGAGGTTAGAGGAGTAGGGGGAGTCCGGGAGAGTTGAACCCCCTTTAACTTTAACCCGCATAAGATTGTAACTGTAACCTGTATCTTAATAGCTTAAAAACGTATACAAGGCGCTGATAAATAGGTACCATTTTGTAATGTAAAATTATCGCTAATCAGTTATGTAGTTCCAGATAATAATTGCTTTTTGAAGTGAATACTTCTTTGGCGGTGTTCTGATATTTGACGAGAATGGAGAGTGAATTGGAAAAAATGTAACGTTTCGAGATTTCGTTACACGAGAGAGAAAAAAGATATAACGTAGAGAGAAGGAGAAAGAGAGCTATACATTTGGTATACCTAAAACACAGGCTTCGTTACAAGAGAGAGTACACATATATATAACATAGAGAGAAAGAGAAAGAGAGCTATAAATCATATATATCAGTTTAGGCTATCCGCGTCTCCCTTTTGTGCGGTCCTTCGTCTTTAACGCCCACTCATACGCTAAGTCCAAGGTCTAAAGGTCTAAGTTGCTTGAAGGGGGAATAGTTTAGGAAGCATCGTACGAGCAAGAGAGAGAGAGCCACGTATTCATTGAATACTAGGTAATAGAAGAAAATATAGTATGACGCGCATGCGCGCGAGTACGTACAACTCTGATGCCACACGGGAGTGGAGCAAGAGAGAGCGATATAAACTCGAAACAATACGAATACGAAGCGATAGAATAGGATAGATAGATTGTCGCGCATGCGCGCGTTATAGATCTACGCGTCCAGACGCTATATATTAACAGTTGAAGCAGTGTACCGAATATTTGTCATTGCGTTTTGTAATTATTTACGT
Organism: Rosalia funebris; assembly: GCA_037954035.1. Classification (NCBI taxonomy): domain Eukaryota; kingdom Metazoa; phylum Arthropoda; class Insecta; order Coleoptera; family Cerambycidae; genus Rosalia; species Rosalia funebris. The sequence continues at coordinate 2,435,339 of JAZFAV010000012.1, read as the reverse complement.
TATTTAAATCTGTGTTCTGTGATTATTTGATAATATCTTTGAACCGTTATAATGTAAGTATATTTAAACTACTAAAATATTATCAAAAATTATATTTCTAAGCCTATACTGGGCCAAAAAATTAAAAATAGTTGATTTACGCCACGTGTTTCATTACAGATAACTACAATGCATAACTACAGTCCGTAACTACAACGCATCAGTCCATGAGAGAGGCATTACTTCTCAGCAATCAAGAAATATATCTATACGCTGTGATACATGTAAGTAATATATACCAATTGATATATATATATATATATATATATATATATATATATATATATATATATATATATATATATATATATATATATATATATATATATCGCGAAGCTGTTTAAATCTTCAAGTTAAATGGAGAACGCGAACGCACACCGACGCATGTAATTATGTGTGTAAACGCGCTCATCACATCAACAATCCCGCTTAACAACAACAAAACGATCAACGCGAAACGATCACATTTACCGTTAGTTTGTGCTTGTGCGACGACCATTCACAAGTCTCAAGGAAGCACGTATTTTGAAGTTGTTTACGAATGTGATAAAAAACATTCGCAATAATTAGTTTACGTTGTTTTATCACGAGTCACTTGTATTGAAGGCTTGTGGATTGTAACGAATGGAGATGACATTAGATTTTACCATGGTCGACGAGCATCAGTCAGTATGTCTCATTTACAAGATGAATTCCGGAGACTTTCATTAAATAGACTGGAAACTGTGGATGAACAAATAATCGATTTTGTGACTCGGAGAAGAGGACTATCTGTATATACTCTTAATTGTCAGAGCCTACGAGCACATTCCGCAGATTTAACAGACGCTGTCATCCGCAAATCGAATATAGTACTTTTGTCCGAAACTTGGTTAAACAATGACGACGATGTTAGCATACCAAGTTTATATAAGCGACCGAATGTTAGAGCGGCAGGAGTGGCAATCTATCACAATCAACATGATACCGTAAATATTGTCACACCAAACATGGAAATGTCTGCAAGGCAGTCTCAGTTATATTCATCAACATGGGCACCAGTTGGCGATGTTTGCATTGCAGAATGCCAAACGCTGAATGGAAAAAATATCGTCATTGCAGCCATCTATATCTCACCAAACCAAAATCTAGAAGATATAATATATTTCGTTCACCGCTCCCTACTGGTTTACAGCCACACAGGTGCACATGCACTTGGAAGAGGCGAAGACAAAATCCCTTTGATTTTCGAGGGAGATTTCAATGTAAATTTCGGATCCAATGATTCTTTGACGTTGATTAACTTTCTTCGAGAAACATTTGGTCTGCTTATAAATAACAATCCCAAAGAATCAACAACAAAATCCGGAACAACAATAGATGCAATTTTTACACGTTATCTAGAAAATATCGAATCACGAACATATATTTCATATTTTAGTTATCACAAACCAATCATATCAGTATTACCAATTGAACCACCAGCCGATGATAGTGTAGATAATGAATAAACCGAATATTTTTTACACAAATTTTATATTGTTATATTTCTTTTGAAATTATCCCTCTCCCTTTCTCTCTCTCTCTCTCTCTTTCAATCTATCACTCTTAATCTCTGTCATTCTCTATTCTAAAGAAGTATTCACTTCTGTCACGTGTACTGTGCTGCACATGATATATATATTTTTTTAATTTCTTTGTGGTTGAAATCTCCCCAACGCAAGGGAGACTTAACCATATCTATTTGTATAAAATAAATAGAGAAAGATAAGTAATCAAATTTGTTTAATAAAAGTAATGCCAAACGTCAACAATACCTATTTATTATTAATTATTACTTAATTTAGGTATCACAAAAACAGTTTTTTGGATATAATTACTCTCTTAATGAAAATGAATAGCAAACAATTGACATTTTAAACACATTAAAAAAATATCTTAATTAATCATCTTATCTAGAGATCAATAATCAGACATTAATATTCATTAATTAATTAAAGGCATATGCCAAATCACAGTCAGTTTTAATAGTTCAATTATTAAGCATCGCATTCATGGCATATATAATTTTCATCGTCCTCATCAGTCAATCAAACACATATCTCATGAATATATCTCTTGCAAGAAATACACAGTCTCATGCTTAGAACTTGTTCTCCTTGGCATAGAAAACAGTACCAACGGTTATGTATATCCGGACTTTCCTCCGAATAATCATCACCAGAGTCATCAGCATATGGTATGACGTTTTCGTCTTCTGATTCGCTTTCAAATGGTTGAACCACGTTTTTTGATCTTGGATATTTTTCTCTTTTTGTTTGCACTTCTTATTTTACTTTGCACATTTCTTTTATTTGGTTTCCCCTTCATTGGTTTATTTTTAACTGCAATATCTTTGGTAGATTCATCCTCATTCTCTGCTTCGCTCCCGCTACTTTGAAGAATTTTTTTTGTTGCTCTTCCCATATCAGTATTTTTTTTTCTTTCTTCTGATTCTTTTTAGGTGTTACATCTCCTGTAGCGTCTTTTTCTGGAGTTTTGGTCAGAATTTTAGTTTTTCCTGGTGGACGTCCACGACGTGTAGTTTTTCTGGGTGCATCTTTTGGGTATGGTCTTATGGTTTCCGGGGTTACCGGTGAGATTTTCGGAATTGTGGATGAGCCTGTTGTACCACCAGCATCATTTTGGTTGTGTAAGGGTAGAGGTGGAGATGTATGAACTGGTGGGACCAAATCAGAAACAACATTGTTTTATTCTCATAATGATAACGCTTCACGAGTGTCCGAGATTAGATGGACATTTGCTTCAGTTTGGAGTATGCTTAAAGACGATTCAGAATTGACAGGAGAGTTCGGTTCAGAAATATGAGGAATAACATCCAAATCGTGCTTTGAAGATGATGGTTTATCTGTATCAGTGGAGAAGATAAGTTGACCTTCACGAGATGAAGTAGGAATTGCAGGAAGTAATTCATCATTCGACAAGTTTCTGTCAGTTACTGCAGAGCACATGAAGTCTTCTTCCTCAAATATATCAGGATTAAATGGATGTATGCCGGAACTCTTGAATCCAATGAGAATGTTTGCCTGACTGAAAGATTGTGACATCATTGTTTTTATAAACCCAGGGATATTATAAATTGTTATGGTTTTACCGGAATTCGACAGCATCCAATTGTTCATCACACTGTTGTATCTTAATTTGAACGAAGAGTAAGCAGCTACATCTAACGGTTGCAATTTGTTACTGCAGCGAGGAGGAAGCGTCAGCAATGTTATACCGTTGTCTTTGGCAAACTTGATCACATCTACGCTTACATGACTTTCGTGATTATCAAGAACCAACTGGACAGGATTTTCTTTCGATGTATGGAAATTCTTTTTGAAATGTTCCATAAACTTCAAGAAACTCTTCGTAGTCATCCAACTAGTGGGGTACGCGTCACCGTCTGACCCTTGAGGCCCACCAACCACAAAATCTGGCCGAAATTTCACACGAGAGAATATAAAAAAAAGTGGCATAACATTATCAGTCGTATGAACCGCAAAACAGACAATGACCAGAGTTCCTCTCTCCGCAGAAGTAAGCTGTCCCACTTATTTCGATTTTTTGCTTGCTAATACCTTTGGGCAATCTTGGACGGTAGTGCATCCTGTTTCATCGCAATTATAAATATTTTGCGGTTCAAACTTATATTTTTCTCTATCTTCAAATTTTCAAAAAAATCGACATTCTTTTTGTTGAAGCTGGTTGCTCTATACGCTGGTAATACCAGTAATCACTCCTTGCGTCCATTCGGTTAGTCATTACTGGGCCGAGTCGTGTGCCCTGAGTAGACGAAGCGAACCGAGAATTACGGCCTTCTGCATGCGACCGGCTAAGATTTCTGCCGAGTTCTGGCATGCCGGTATGCTCTTTAATTCGGAAAGCAGTGTATCTCTCGCTCTACCAAGGGCTCCTATAATCAGTACCTTAAATTTAACAGTATGGTCTGGGTAGAGTCTACGGAGTTCGAAGATTAAATCTTGATATTTTGTCCGTTTCTCCTCCTCTTTCAAAACAATGTTACCATCACCGGGTGCCGAGAACTCGATGACGAACATTGTCCTGAGTTGGTGATCTAGGAGGCCTACGTCAGGCTTGTTGGCCTATATATGCCTGACGGTGGGAAATGAATAGTTCCAGTATATTCGGCACTTCTCGTTTTCCACAACGGACTCAATATCCCCCGAAGCGGAAGGCAGCACTGGTGTCTCGTCTATCTGATACGAGTGCCTTAAATGATAATAAAGCACCCGTAACGCTGCATTGTATATATGGATATAGGCTGAGACTGCATATACTGGGCAAGCCGATAGTAAATGCATCAATGTCTCCGGCGCCCTGCGGCAGGCCCTGCAGCAGACATCAGGGACCTCAATGCCCATGACGCGACTCGATAGACGAGCGTGTTAAATACACCATCTTAGCCATGATGAATCCCGCGGTCTCTGAATTTAGCCCGGCTGGCCTTAAGAAAGCAAAGGCCAGCCTTTCGGATAAACCCAGGGCTTCCATATTCCTATAGAAGACCCCGTGCATGGGCTTATCCTTGTAAAACTGCAAAGCTCTTAAATGCTCGGTAGCTTTTACTTGGGCTTTTAACCGAACGGGTTCCAACTCGGTGACAGAGTTGTGATTGGCCCGTTCGGTGTCGAAGACGAGACCGAGATCATTAGTTGCTCTACGTGCTTCCAAATAAAAATGCTCCTATCCCTGCATGTTCGTGATCTCGGACCATGTAGAGAAGGGGATCCGAACTCCTGATAACTTTACAGGCTCCGTCCAGAACCATCCTGTTATGAAGACACTGTAAACTCAAGAGTCCACGGCCTCCGCGATGTCGTGGGAGATATAACCGTGAAACGGACGATCTGGGATGCAAACTCCTACTGAGATGCATCCTTTTTCGGGTTACTATGTCGAGTCGTCGCAGCTCCTCCTGTGTCCATTTGATTGCTTCGAAGGAGTAGACAAGGATCGGAACGGCAAGCATGTTTGTTGCAGACACCTTGTTCTTTCCCGACAGTTCTGAAGACCATATCTGTCGGAGGCGGTGCTGATACTTGCCGCGGAAAGCATTTTTTACGACACCTACCTCAGCGGGTGGAGCGTTGCTCAATAGCCAAGTAGGTGTACGACTCTCCGGCATCTAAGTGGTGTAAGATGCTTCCGTCTGCGTGCTGCGCATCCCCTGCGTATTCCCGGCTTCGCCCTCTCTTGAGATGAATCAGTGCACATTTGTCCAACCCGAACTCCATCCCGATGGCCTGCGTATAGTCCTGCACCACCTTTAGGGACTGGCATAATTCCCTTTCTCCGGAGGCATAAAGTTTAACTCATCCATGTAAAATAGATGGGCGACCTTATGCCTCCGATCGCCGGGGGTATCGCAGTTATAGCCACGGGTTTTCGTGAGGGACACGGACAACGGGAGCAGTGAGATGCAAATCAGAAGGGGACTAAGGGAGTCTCCCTGAAATACGCCCCTTATGAACGACACCGGCTCTGTCCGGACTCTAGTATCACCCGATGTTAGGGTAAACCGAATCCCCCAGAGCGGCATCAGTTCTTGAATACATTTCACTACAGGACCGGGCACCACAAGGCATTGGAGCAAGTGAATTATTAGCTCATGCGATGTCATATCGAATACCTTGCGGTAGTCGATCCAGGCCATGGAAAGGTTTCCTTTGTACTGCACAGAGTCCTGCGTGATACATCTGTCAATCAACAGATTCTCCTTACAGCCAGCGACACCCGTCTTAGACCCTCGTTGTTCGTACATCCCCTCGAAAACTGGCTCAACTGCTAGGAGTACTCGCATGTACAAGATGCGTGTAAACACCTTGTAACATGCATTTAAGCAGGTTATCGGTCGGTAGTTCTTTGAGTTCAACAAATCTTCGGTCGGGATTAGCACAGTCCGCCCCTCGACAACTCAAGAAGGAATTTTCTGCTCCCCATTTAGCTAGACGGTAAAAACTCTGGCTAAATAGTGGTGGGTACTAGATATTTTTTCCACCACAAGTTATTTATCCCGTCGGGTCCTGGAGCAGCAATGTTCTTAGAGCCGGCAAGAGCTCTTCGAACCTCTTCAGGGGTTATCGGGTGGCACACTTGTTCTGGCCGCTGAAGACCTTCGCAAAAGCCTTCAAAGTGTGCCAGGGCTGGAGTGTCTCTTTGGAGTGGGAGCTTTTGCTCGTACAGCGCCTTCCAAAAGTTTTCCACCTGATCTACAATCGGCGGATTTTCGACAAGGTTGAGGCGGTTCGAAGAGACGCGAGGGTTTTTGGCAGAACAAATTATTTTCCGCCAGTCTTCACGCCCGCCGCACTAGTAACTTTTTGCAAGTCACTAGCATCAGTATCCTATCAAGGAAGTGCTGTTTGGTGGTATGTAGCACTACCTCATTGAGTGCGTGATGGACGCGTCTTAAATAGGCTGCGATTGGCCGTAATTTTTGCGTAAAAGGCCTACTGGTCGTCATATAGTCCATCACACATTGGATACGGGGTACCTGATATCTTGCCGACTGGATCTTGGCCTCCATCTTCCATACACGCCGCTCCGCTCTCTCTTGCGGAGAGGAAGAGTTGCTCGCGCTCTTCATATGAGAAAATCTTTCGGCGGCAGTGTACACGGCACAATTTATGTGCCAGATGTCGGCCCCCTTCTAGAAGCGATGCTTGAACTTCAGCATCCACTCTGGCCAGGTCTTATGGCCTAGGGGGTCTTATGCGATGTAACCCCCTTTTGGTACTGAGGCCCTCTACTATTGGTGGAACGGTGAAGACCGCATTATCAACTAGTTCATTAGGCAGCCATTCAGCTACCTTATTCGCCAATCGGGACACTGTCCTCACATAGCCCTTTCTACAAAGATGGGATACATAATTACGCAGATTCTGCGGCGTGGAGGAATCATGCTCTGGGTGTAATTCACACCACAGAGCATGCATACGTGCCATGTATCCCCTCCGTATAGGCTCACTGCTTTCATAGCATTGCTGCAGGTGTCTCTCAGTTCGTCAGTACATTCAAAGCGCCCTTGTTTGTTGCGTCTGTTGTCCTCAGGCAATACGTCCGGTTGGGCCCCACCACCTTGCCCATGACTCATATCCGAATGGGGTAGATCGTGGGGGCCTCTTATTCTGCCAGCTGGAACAAGTAGTACGGGCTTAACGGGGAGTTAGCCAGAGGGGAATCTGTTATCCCCTCCCGGGTGCGCTGGTGCTGCCGGTCCGGTTTTGCACCCCAGCTGGAGTAAGTGGTGTCGCTACTCACCAAAGGCCAGATCGATGTTGTGAGGCCCTTCCTGCTTTACATATATATATATATATATATATATATATATATATATATATATATATATATATATATATATATATATATATAAATATATGGGGTGGCCCACGAAGTTTTGGCGAGAAACCTATTTGAACAATAATTTTGAAAATTGGTGATGTTAAACAGTCGAAAGCATTGCCCATTTTCGGCATAAAAGGACTTTCTTTCTACTGCACATTTCCGGTCACGTGGTATCAACTTCAAAGTTTTATCTAATCCAATCCAACCATACCATATTTATTAGCACGTTTACGCAAAACAGTGATAATCTGAGATGTTAAATGAATGGATTGATTTTTTAAAACTTTTATTAAAGAAGATTAATAATTACACAGCAAAATACAATAATTATAAAAATTATTACAATTGATGCTCAAACTGATGCCCACCTTCATTAACGCAATACTCAAATATTTTTAAAACATTTGTGTAACATGCTGCTCTAATCATTTCTGGTGTAACTGTTTGGCATGCTGCTCTGATTTTGATTAGAAAATCGTCTAAGTATCCAGGTTATTCTTTCAGGGAAAGTGGCATCAAGATATGTTCTAACTTGCTGAGCAAAGTGAGGAGGTGCACTATCCTGCTGCTACCACATCGTCCTCTTGTCGTTTAAGAGAATACCTTCAAGTAAATGGGGAATCATATTCTGGAGAAAATCTAAATATCTTTCGCCGTTCAACGTTTCTCGATAGAAATATGGCCCAATTAAACGGCCGTTGAACCCCATTAAACATTTACGACCCATGTTGTCTGCAAATTGGTTTTTCTCATCCATTTTGGATTTTTAGCCGACCAGTAGTGACGATTGTGTCTATTAACAGTACTGTTATTGTGAAAACGACTTTCATCACTCCACAATATTTTATTTAAAAAGAACGGGTCATTTGCGACTTTCACTGACAATTCAGCAATAAAATTAAGTCTTATGTTAGGATCTTCAGAGGTTAAACCTTGCGTTGAATATATTTTGAAAGGATGATATTTATGATCTTTTATTACTCTCCGGATTGTAGTTCTACTTACTCCTAATTCTTGCCGAAGAAACCGCGTTGGGATATAGTGATTTACTTGAAGATACGCCAGAATATTAATTATGGTATCCTTTGTTTGAATAGGCTTTCTTCGATAAGTTTTCCGTTTTCCACTAGGAAAAGAACCACGTTTTAATGTCTGTTCCATGTAAGCAAAAGTATTTTGACTTGGAGCTGTTCGGTTGGGAAAACGATAACTATACAAATCTCTAAGCACGTCTGGTATTGTTTCCACATTCTCCATAGATCAGCAGCATACCTATTAACGTACTCATCGTAAGTAAAATGTCATAAACATTAAAAAAAAAAGTAAAAAGGCATAATAATTTTATTACTATTTTTACAAACACAAAATCTACTAATACAGCTCTTAACAAGTAGTGATGTCTTTCTGTTGCTAGGACAAATTTTTTGTTTCTAAGCTACCTACATTTTTCTTTTTAATAAAAATAAAGAAACTTTCATAAACAGTTGTTTATTATTACTGTAGTGCCGCAGAAACTTGAAAAATATGGTATCTTGGATTGGTATTAGACAGACCATCACAAAATTGTAATAACGTGCATGGCGTCTCATTTAAATTTTGAAGTTGATGTTACGTGACCGGAAATGTGCAGGTGAAAGAAAGTCCTTTTATGCCATTAATGGGCAACGCTTTCGGCTGTTTAACACCGCTAATTTTCAAAATTATTGTTCAAATATATTTTGAGACATCGACTGGCCAAAACTTCTTGAGACACCCTGTATATATATATATATATATATATATATATATATATATATATAATTGCGAATTTATTTTTATATTAAATTTGTCTATTTTGTCTATTGGAAGAGACACTAAAATAATCATAAAATTTTTTTATTTTAGAAAACACACTTATTTTGTGTCACAATTTTAAATTATTATGCTCGTAATATATAACAACTCATGAAAATAAAAGTGACCTTAAGCGATGTTACGAATATTAATATGCATCCTAGTAGGCGATCGATGTGGGGGTGGGTCTACCTCACGCCTGCATGCTTGCGATCTGGCTCCACCCGGATGAAAAATAGAGACAGTATGGATGTGGATATAAAAACGAGCGGAAAAGAAAAAAATACAAAAGTAAATACGTCCCTTTCCTCCCTTACTTTATGTGAAGAATGGGATACGCAGGCGCTTTTCTCGACATCAATACTTTACGTACTAGGAATTTCACAAAACTCTTGAAGATTTGTTTTTAAGGTACATGGAAATAAACTTCATTTAATTCAATAAAGATATTATTGCCTCAGAAGTACTATTTATATATAGGTAGATATTAAAATTATTGAAATAATTCAGCAGTTAACGTAATTTCTATTTATAAATATTTGTTTCCTTACGTTTAAAGGAAATCAAGAAAATCACAATTAGAATATCATTATTATTATACTTTATGATTTTCTATATACTGTAATGAATTAATTGTGATATAATTTATATATTTGCATATTTGCATATCCTTGAGCAATGTAATAATATATAGTGACAGTCAAAAATTGCATCAAATGAGAATAATATGTTTGTCAAAGAGTTTACATCAAATGGAAATTTATTTGCCTTTTTTTATTTAAATTACGTCGATGGTTTGTGTATATCTAAAGGTCAAATTAACATGGATTAAATATACCAAGTAATTTGTAATTTATGAGCAAAACTCATTTTTCGAAATAGTTAATAACAAAAATTCATCATTTTAAAAGACTGAGAGATTAACACCGGTTCTCGGTCACTACCCCACCATTCGATCTTGGAAATGTAGCTTCGAAATGCCTTTGTGGTGGCAGATACGTAGATGGTAATGTTGACATTCATAGCATAACTTAGTTTTAAATTCACATTATGCTCTTGATATACGATTTATATTATTTGTATTAATAATTTCAATTTGTTATGGAAATCTGAATAAATCATACAGATCTATTAGCTGTTTAGAATCTATGTTGAATTATTATTATGATAGGGAAAATTCTAATCACTTAAAAATATTTTGAGTGGTATTTTACATAAATCGCATATGAAATTACGCATTACATAATTTTTTTTTATTTTTCACCTAAAGTGCGATGTCAATAAAGTCAATGTTAAAATAAGGGAGTAAAGATCTATTGATGATTGAATGCCACCTTTCATTATCTTCGACCTTGAGATTTCTTTGTAACGGTGGACATCAAAGTTGAGCGTGACCTTGATATTCTTGTATTGACCTTTCTCAACATATCGAGCTAAGCGTCATCGCGGTAGTTAGTTTAATACCATTAATTACTTCAAGATGATGTTCCGACATAAAATTGAGTGGTCGGGTCAAAACTCATTCAATCTGCAAATTCATTATGTTCCACATTTATGTACAATATCAATTTATTTACGTAATTTACATAATAATCCAGTGTTATGATGTATATAATTACTCATAGGCAATCGCAGGTAATGATCTAACACATATTTTTTTAATCGATTAGCTGGTTTAATTACTAAGCATATATATATATATATATATATATATATATATATATATATATATATATATATACATATATACATATATACCTATATATATATATATATATATATATATATATATATATATATATATATATATATATATATATATATATATATATATATATATATATATATACATATATACATATATACCTATATATATATATCTGTGTGTGTGTGTGTGTGTGTGTGTGTGTGTTTTCTGTTTTATTATGATATTATAAATGTACATGGGCCAACATTCTGTATATAAAACATATAGACGATAAAATTTAATTACTGGATATGCATAAGGTAATAAAAATCCTGCTTTAAATGACGTATGAATATATGAATAAGAAAGCGACAAGATATTGTCAAAATTCAGGTGAAGTAAAAAATAATAATTTGAGTCACTAATTACAATGAGTTGCGCAATTTTGCTGTGGTCTATTTGCATAGAGAGAAAGAGGCATATAAAAATTAATTTTAACAACAAGTCTTCCAATTATGGAAATCCTTCATAAAGGTAAAATATTAACATCAAGCGCCATTCATATAATATCTGATGAACTAACAATCCATATAACAAATGTTTTCTTTCTGTTTTTAATGGTAGTGCTGTGAGCGTAAAAACACTTGATTTCTATAAGAACAACACTTTGCAAATAATTATCTTCTGAAATTTCTTGATACGAATTGTGTCAGTAGCGATCATTAAATATAAATAATTTATACCTTCAGTCTATTATCTCTAATAAGCAAAATATTAAATAAGGAAGTTTTTATTTTCCTTCAAAAGTATCTGACCACAAATTATAAACTTCCTGGTTACCAATTGGGATTCAGATCTGGTCATAGAAGAGCTGATGTTCCTTTAAATACACTATTGTTCGAGAAATAGACAAACTTCACGCGGTTGCTCCAATACTCCTTGATTATTCAAACGATTTCGACTTATTATAGTTAATCACATTCCGCAACTGATAGTAGACACTCTACACTCCAGTCAAACTGAAATAATATGGTCCAGTATCTCTAGCAACGTGGGCTGAGCGTTATCTTGTACAAAAATGAAATTATCCCCAACAAATGGGGCAAATGGCATCACATGTTCTTCTACGATATTTTTTACGTAGAAATGTGCATTCATGGATCTCCTCAGGAACCAACTCCGTGTGACCATCGATACAAATTCCTCCCCAGAACATTATTGATTTACCAAAAAATGGGACCAGCAAACTTCTCTACTGGCCATCGCCAGACTTGTTGACGTCCATCGGGCGAATGAAAGCTTACTCTTGTTTCGTCTGAAAGTAAAAGTCGCTTCCAGTCGTTAAAGGTCCAATTTACGTGTTTTTTTTTGCAAAAGGCAGTTTAGTAACTATATGGTCTCTGGTAAGCAGTGGTGTAATAACTGGTCTTCTACTATCCACTCCTTCTTCTTTAAACCTTTTCCTTATCGTTCGTCCAGGAATGCTATATTTTGAGCTGCATCTAGGGCTCTGCTTAACTCTAAACTGGTAGAATGACTGCTTCTTAAGGGGACTTGCATAATATATCGCTCATCTCTACATCTGTAGATTTACAATTAGTACGACCTTGTCCTGGGGTTCTACAGTAACTTCCAAGTTCATTGAAAAATTTAACTTATCAACTAATTGCTGATTGTCAAACTCCTTACAAATTAACCACATATCACTACCTACGTCCCTCGTTAACTAGAGTTACCGCTTTCACTACTTCATCTTCTCTTAAGTTGCGTGGACGATTCATTTCATCTACTCTAAGTGTACTGGATAAAGTGTTTCATTTACTTGATGACATTAAATTATATATATATATATATATATATATATATATATATATATATATATATATATATATATATATATATATATATATATATATATATATATATATATATATATATATATATATGTAGCGTAATAAAATTTATTGCTTCTTACGAATCACTTTAAACACCGTTAAATGTATTATTAACAAACAATGAAAAGGTGCACAGAGAAACTCAGAACATTAAATTAATTCCAAAGAAATAAATTGCGTTGTTGTTCTGCTTTCATAATCATTACGATAATATTGTTTCTAATTTGATCCAATCTAATTCGTGTACGAAATCAAGATTGGATCAAGCAGTTTTGACCACCGGTATGCCTTGGGGGAAAACTAGCAAACATTACTCTAACTCTAATCTAACTTAATTTCCGTGAAATAAGAGACTCAGTCTCATGTGTCTCGAGTAAAGTTTTTTATCCAAACACCAAACAACTGTCTTATGCCATAAGGAATATCTAAAACTACTACGACTAGCTAGACAGAGTGATATACGTATGAGTGATGACCGTATACAGATTACGGACGAAGAGTAAGTTTTAACACTTTTCGTTCTCGCTCAAGACAATGTTTTGTTCAGCAGTAATTGAAAACTCGATTAGAAACATTGTTTTTGTTTTATAGTCTAAAATGACTATTTCAGGCTGAGTAGTTCCAATAAACTGTAGCACTTCTCATTCCTTACCACGGACACTAATGCTACCGTCCGGCGTCCGTGTCTTCCCAATATGATAGTATAGAACTCCTAGCACCGCATTATGTCTATGGATATAGGCCGAGACAGCCATAAGATGCACATGTATAAAATAAATGCATCAGGGTCTGTGGTGATCCTAGACAAGCCCCGAATTTAATATATGGGGCCTCTATTTTCAAGATATGGCTCACTCGTATATCGGAGTGTATTATTTGCATCATGCTGGAAAGCAATAAAGCCTTTAGTGTAGGATTTAAGCTAATACGATTTCAGGAACTCGAAATTCACGTACCTAGACAAGATCAACAAAAGAGACCTGCATAGGACTTCTCTAGGACAGCTGGAGCTCTCGTTTTCGTCATGTTTAACGTTACTACCTTACAAAAAAAATGTAACCCCTGCATATTTATGAGCACGGACCTTACAAACCGTCTCATGATTTTGCAAGCTGTGTATAACCATTCTACCTTCAAAGCATCAAAATTTAGCCCACATCCTCCCAATTACAATATTTATATTAACAAGTTGGAATGAAACCCTCGTTTCCTAAAATGTTTTATATTGAAATATAAAGGCATCTATCCTTTTGTTACCTATATATACTGGCTATCCTCGTAAAAATTTACTTTCAAAACGTTTGATGATTAGGTTAGATACTCGACGTAAATATTTCATATATTTGAAGCATTTCATAACAAGTGTGACTCAATAATTATTACATAAATTAAACGTCATAGTTCCTACTGTAACTTTTAGAGAAAATTAGTCTTTTTTTACCAACACACGGTTAAAATATACTTAATCTTTTCTACTTTCATTGCAATAATTGTAATGATGAGGAGTTTATCTAGATATTTTTATCTGCAACTTTAAAGACATTAAAAAATTATGTAGTTTTCCAATTTAGAACCATATTTAGTATATATTTTGACTGTGTGCACAGTTATTGTAGAACTTTTAACGTTATATAGTATCAACTTTTTTTAATTTGTTTGTTTTTCCCCTCCTGTTCTGTAGTTTGGATTTGCCTACATATATGTAAAAAATACTGATTTTCTAAATACTTATATAAATATATCTACGCGTATGTTATATCTACTACATAGAGTATTCGAATGTATAAAATGTGTGTAAACATTTTGTAACATGTACTTAAAATTACAGTTTATAATATGTTAATTACTGTGTATGGCATGTTTGTTGGAATGAAAATATCTAGTATTGGGAACTAACATTATTCGCCCATTAAAAACCTAGAAAGAAGTTTGCTGCTTGCCATTTAGTCAAAAGTTAAAAGCCCTAGTACAATGTTAATAGACACAGTTGTTAATTTCAACTAATAATTCACAATTCTATCAGATGCTGTAACAACGTAGTTTTTTTAACTCATGACGTAGTGTTTCAGGTTTGTGACCTCTGTAGAGAGTTTTAAAAATTGCATTAGGGCTAGAGATTGATCGATCGCGAGTTCTTATAAAGCTCCATCCAGAAATTCCTTCTACTTGATGTTGCGCTGGTAGACTTTCTACTGCACATGGTTGAAATGAGCGAGATGGTTTTGCGTAGAATTGTTTGTTTTAATCGATTCCTGTTGCTCGTTTCTCTAGTGGTGCTTCCCAACCAGGCCGAAAACTTAACAGGTGGCCCCAGTTTGTGAACACCGCACACCGCTAGCGTCTTTAACATTTGTCTTTCCACATCGTTCCCGCCATACGCCTGATGAATCCATACTCACATGAGTGAACAGTCAGCTCTTATGATCCCACCTTAATACCACCGTACCTGTGGGTAATTCCAAAAATGCTACTACAGTCCCGAGTCTCCGTCCTCGGTTCGCGAGCCACAGTCGAGCACCCAGCTTACTTGCTCACCATCCCACAACTTTATGTTAATGAATCAAGACATACTGCCCAATGATATAAAGTTGAAAGAATTTATTACAATTAATTCAGGCTCAAGAATAGATAAATTAATAATTACTTCTGGAATAGACTCTAAAGTATGGAGGTCATGAATTTCTCCTCATTTATTATCCACTAAAAAAAATTGAAGCTTGTTATAACAGGAATAATGACTAACTATGTTAAACGTCAAATTATTGATGAACTACAAGGATTGGCTAAACAAGACTTTCGTTGTAGAAGAATTATTATAAAGAAATTTGGGGTTTTATGGTAAAATGACAAAATCTTTCAAGGTTTCTGAACATTATTCATCATTACTCTACATATGTTAGTAAAGTTACTCTACATGTAGTCTGCAGTATTACTCTACATTAAGTGTAAAGGCCTGGTTATACAGTACGAGCTGCTGACGTTACAGTAGACAGCTACTGCCACTGTATACTCGAATGACAGTAGCTCGACTGGCTTTGACTCGTCATACGATGGGAGTAGCTCTATGATATAAGTAAGCAGGTATTGCCCGAGAGACTGTAGTCAAGTGTGACTTTCATTGTGTGCAAATGTATCGATCGTATGAGCTACTGACATCTCGCAAAATCGTGCGAGTTGATGTCCGAGCCGCATGCGAGATGCTACCTTGTGGGTGGTGGGGGAAGCCGATGGGCGCGGAAAAACACAAAATGTTGAAGTAACTCGGATGCAAGTTACTGACCGACTCTCACATGACAGTAACTCATATGAGGCGGTCATACAGTGCGAATAATTGTACTGCAGTAACTGACTAGGCCAGCTCTGATGCTAGCTCACACTATGTAACTAGGCCATAATTGTGCACTGAAGGCCTAGTTACACAGTACGAGCTGCTGACTTGACAGTAGACAGCTACTGCCACTGTATACTTGCGTGACAGTAGCTCGACTGGCCTCAATAGATCATACGAGGAGAGTAGCTGCTACGACACAGGTAAGCAGGTATTGCCCGAGAGACTGCAGTCAATTGTGAAATTTGTTGTGTTCAAATGTACCGAGCATACGAGCTACTGACATATTACAAAATCGTGCGAGTTGACGTCAGAGTCGCATGCGAGCTGCTGGCTTGTGGATGGTGGGCGAAGGCAATAGGCGAATAAAAACAAAAAATGTTGACGTAACTCGGATGCAAGCTACTGACCGACTCCCACATGACAGTAACTCGTATTAGGTGGTCATACGGTGTGAATAGCTGTACTGAGGTAACTGACTAGGCCAGCTCGCATGCTACCTCACACTGTGTAACCAGGCCTTAAGTTATGTAAACATCATAATCATATGAGACATAATAAATAGCTTATACAAATATTTCTTTATACGATGTCGATATAACTGGTTAAGTATTCTTGAACATATCGTACATACCTACAATGATAGAAAACATCTTACAATAGGTATTAAACCGGTTAATGTGGCATCATTAACATAACAGCGATGTATATGGATAATCCAAAATCGTACTCATAGAAATAAAGTTTCGCGTGGGAGATAGAGTTAGAATAATTGCCACCCATTAAAGGTTGGCAATTTTGTTTATCTCTTGTCTTTCTTTTTACGGAAGTGAGGTTTAGCTCAGGACTATTCTTCCACCTAACCTCTGGATAGTCACACGGGTATACAGATACACCCAGCTGACTGATGTAGGAATCAAATACACTGCCGGATTACTCCGAGCCGCCAGTCTAGGCCAGCTCCATACGATTAACATCGTTCCCCAGATAAATCAAGGAAATTTAAAAACTCTCTGCGAGATAATTATAGTATAACTTACCCTCAGAACATCTGACTATACCTTTAACATCCATGTGAATCCGGATTCGAGCTGAAAGTCTAGAAGTGTTTGTAAACAACAACCCAGGTAAATTATTGCCGTCACTCGGAATTTCGGAAATGAATCCGGAATGCCAGGTGAAAGGCAGGAGTGTAGTCCGCTACACCACTCGATCGGCAAATGGAGTTACAGAAAAAATCCCAGTGCCTAATAGAAATATTTCATTCTAAATTTTACTTCACCGGAGAAAAGAATAGTGGAATTAAGAAAATATTCCTCCAATGGTTGGATTTCAGCAACAAAGATAATTCGTGGATATCTGAGAACGACATTACTTTAATATAGAAATGCTATAACTGTATTTACTTTTATCATCTGTTTTTTTTTTAACATTTCCTGCACCATTTTATGTTACTCAGCTATTAAATCTGCTTTATAAAATATATAATGAAAATAGAATTATTATATTTGTCATAATATTGTTCTTTTTATGTAATTACTCTGTAACGCTATGTATGTATACACAGCGTTACATCATATTTTACAGCGTTATCATATTTTAACCCAGTAGGATTTATATTTTTTAGAATAATTATTCTTTTTATCCAGAATAAAATCACAAATATTTTCACCAATTAACGTCAATATAATTTAAAAGAACCGTTTTCGGTGAGCATTTATTAGACGTTTCGATGGTCAGGCTAAAATTCTTGAACAATTGCTGATACTTGTATGACACGCCGATAGTAATAAATTAAAAAGTTCACTCAAAAAGCTTTGTATACTCGTATAGGTATATTATTTTGATAGGGCGTAGCAACATATTTCTTTAAGGAAGCTGTAAACGTATAGGTGATCAATAATCTGAGAGTGGAGATTCCAGATACCATTTAGATCCTCTTTTATTTTATTATTCTCTTGATTATGATTTCAATATTTTTACAAGACATTCAAATGTTTGATGTAATATTTAGTTTCTTATAGAAAACTGTATTGTCCGATTTTCTTTTTCTGGGACGAACATATATAGGAAACCAGTCTTTGAACTGTCTTATCACGATGTTAATTTAAAAGGAAAAATGAGTATAAGTTTCAATGTAGAGTATTAGATACTTGTGAAACACTAGTTTCTGTGTTTTTTTTTATGTACTACATATAAAAAGCAATTTTAATTATGTTTAAGGTTGACTACTTGATTAAAATGTGAGGTAGAACACTTCCTACAGATAGATTTTATATCACTTTTTATCAATTTCACTTTTTAAAAACTATTTTTATTTTAATTTATAATTTTGATGATAAATGAGTAACCTTTACTACTTGATAATTGCTTAATGCATACTTGACGATTATTTGAGGATTACTGAGGACTACTTGAATATTTTTCTATTTAAAACATTTCTGTTGCTGAGGCGGCAGGAATGTTCTAAATGTTTTTCTAAAAGTTTTGCGAGTTGCAATAAATGTGATACAATACAATGTAATTTTAAGATAAAGCGCGAGAGGATTTAATTACATGATAACCGCAATGACTTTGGTATACTCTTTCTTAGACATAACATCCTGTATGTGAATGGCCTGAATTATAATATTATAAAGTGTGGTATTATGGAAGTCTAATGTAATATTAGGGAAGGATTTTATATCATTTATATTACATTTATACATGTGGTTTTACAAAATATGTATCTAATGCAACATACAGTTCTTGTGTTTTGTAGAAAATTATTTTGTTATATAGAAAATTATGGCGCAAAAGATCTGGTTATTGCCTCCTAATGATGACAATTAATAATGACCTCCTAATAATGAAAACAAAGTTTTTAACTTTATTTTTAAATATTAAACATATATGTTTAAAAATACATACATATATCAAAAAATGCATATATTCAAAATTCGAAATAATAGGTTGTAATTTACAGATATTTGTAGACTATTTTGAATATTCAGATGTAAAAAACGTGGTTCTTACTTGTACGTATACTTTTGTTTGATAAAAACTATGGTAAGCCAACATGAGAACAGAGCCAGTCACTGAAGAATTGATTTATCCTTTTCATATTAACAAAAATGGTGGTCAATTAGAACTGTTTTGATAAAAAGTAGTTGTCTACAAATTTCTGTAAATATTTGTTATTTAAAATTTTGAAGTGAAATAAATTATGTCTAGTTAAAAATCAAAATAGCGTTATTAAAGATAATAAAACAATTAAGCTAAAACTGTTTTGTTTACTAAAATTAAGGGATAAAACATAAGAAATGACTTATCTTTGCGAACTTTATGTGATACCAATATCGATTCGTATAGCCAGTAACCATCACGTCATATATAATTGATATAAGGGCGTTAACGCATGAGTATAGTTAAATGAGAAATTTATTAAATGATAAATTCAACTTAAAAATTATCTTCGTAGATATAACGGTGCTCCAAATATCGGACATTTTGATTTATAAAGACATCTAGATGAAATAAGAAATATAATGAATGAACTTACCTGTTAACTCTATAGAGGACTTCTAAGTTTCATGATTTTTGGTACCTATGTAGGTGTTTTTGTTTGCACTGAAAATTATAATTTAGCTTTGTACCTAATTTTAAAACTGATGGACTTAAATGAATACGAATAAGAAGAACCAGTAAGAAGTTAAATCGATAAAAATTGAAAATCGTTTAGTCACAATAAATCGATTCTAATGCTGTAAATCAATTATTTAAAAGAATTGAAGTTGCAGCCGTGAGAATAACGTGAAAACTGCGGTTATAATAATTGTTATATATCGAATGTCATTAGAATACAAGGGCTTAGTTCAATCTCAAAATGGTCAATGTTATGCTGCTCTTTTAACAGTTGAACATACGTACATACATAAAGCGAGACTATAGTCCAAAATATATATAGAGAGAATTTTTTTGTTTTATATTTATTGTGCAATCTCTCTATAATACTTTACTACAAAGAGTAAACAGTAAGCATATATGTTCATTGAAGTAAATGTCACGATAGAGAGTTATTCCAATGAATAAAACTCTACGGTTTTATTATAAAGTTTTTATCTTAACGTAACTGGCAGTGTTTCTTTCAGTTTTTAAATTGTCCAGCGTTTGAGTCTTCTCGTTTGTGCGCTATTGTCCAAAATATTTAATGCGAAGGTATTTGGGTGACGGTTTGACGGATTATGTATGTCACTACTTGCAACAATTGTTTTTCTTACTGTTGTAGGTATCTCTATTTCCGATGGATATCCTTATTTGTGACGATGTATGGAGCATCAACTATTGAGTGAATCTTTGAACACAAATGCTTTAAATATTTTTGAAAACTTTTAATTTAAATCTCTCAAGAATGACAATGTTGAATTTAGCAGCTGTTCCCCAAAGCTGTTTTTAAGATGACATTACAAACCAGGAGCTTGTTTCGATGTGAAAGTGATTTTCTTTCAATCAGGAAATAGTGCTTACGTAATTTGGTGTCTAATTGCTTTCTCTTCGTCTATATATGTTCCCTTCATGTGAGTTTATTATATAGACGTAAGCCTAAATATTTGATGCAGTTTGTAGTAGACTAAATTGTAAAATTAAATTAACAATAAAACCATTGTTAACATTAATAATGGTTAATTCTTACTTGTGGCAACTCTCTGTGACATTTGGTGAATACTATATGTTGTGACTTATCCTCATTAATTTTAATACGCCATTTCTATTTAGCCCAATCATTTATTTGTTCCAGATTGTATTGTAGATGCATTGCTGCTATCCTTGGGTCTGGGTTTTCAGGTAGAATCGCTGTACCATTTACGAAGGTTGAAGTGAAAATTTTGACTAGTTGGTTGGTCTGCAGTGAAAATTAAATATAATGTATAGGCTCTCAAAACACTTCCTTGGGGGACACCAGATCTTATTGGCTGAAGCTGTATTATCTCCGATTTGTATATTACTCTAAAGAATCTGTCTTATAACTATGACCTAAGGAGAATAAACAAATTACCAGGTAATTTTTTAGTTTAGTCCCTGGCGCTACACATTATTAAAAGCTTGGCTAATGTCGAGGAAAGTTGCTGCATAATAGCTTCTCTTTTCGCAAGTTCCATTTATGTGGTCTACAATCCAATGAGTTTGTTCGATGGTGGAATATTGTCTTCTGAATCCGAATTTGTGGTCTGGGATACATTTTTTTACTGAAACAATATCGATTAATTTCTTGCCCAACAATTTCTTTAGAATATTTGATAATTCGTATTCCATACATCGTAGAACGCGTATTCCATCAACGGTTTTCTTCGATGAGGAATCGTTTGATGCTCAAAGGAAAATAGTAAATGGATTCGCTAGATATTTTTCCAGTGTATATTCTACTGAGGATGTGCAGGGGACAAACACAAGTTCTGGCAATACAACCTGTATCAATATAGTAAAATTTACAGCGACGAATGTTCGTCAAGCATTATCAAAATTTAAAAACAAAATGACCTGTGACGACGATCAGATCCCAAGTATTCTTATCAAAGATGGCTCAGGGGCTGTAGTAGAGTCATTTCTCACTGTATTTAATCTTATACTCTCTACCCATACATTTCCTGAGGTTTGGAAACTAGCAAGAATTTTCCATATATTAAAAAGTAGCAATCCGTCTGACATAAAAAATTATCACCGAATTATAATAATATCAAATATTGCAAAGGTTCTCATTATATATATATATATATATATATATATATATATATATATATATACATATATATATATATATATATATATATATATATATATACATATATATATATATATATATATATATATATATATATATATATATATATATATATATATATATATATATATATATATATATATATATATATATATATATATATATATATATATATATATATATATATATATATATATATATATATATATAGATGTCACCCACATTTATCTTTGTGTGCAATTCTTGTTATCCCACTGATTTTTCGAATGCCTTTGACAAGGTGAATTATAATATACTAATTTCAAAATTATAACTATATAGACTCACACAGAAGGTGCGCTGGTAATACCAGCAATCACTCCTCGCGTCCGCTCAGTTAGTGATTACTGGGCCGAGTCGTGTGCCCTGAGTAGATGAAGCGAGCCGAGAATTACGGCCTTCTGCATGCGACCGGCTAAGATTTCTGCCGAGTTTCGGCATGTCGGTATGCTCTGTAAATCGGAAAGCAGTGTATCTCTCGCTCCACCAAGGGCTCCCATAATCAGTACCTTAAATTTAACAGTATGGTCTGGATAGAGTCTACGAAGCTCGAAGATTAAATCTCGATATTTTGTCCGTTATTCTTCCTCTTTCAAAACAATGTTACCATCACCGGGTGCCGAGAACCTGATGACGAACATTGTCCTGAGTTGGTGGTCGAGGAGGACTACGTCAGGCTTGTTGGCTTGTATTTGCCTGACGGTGGAAAACGAATAGTTCCAATATACTCGGCACTTCTCGTTTTCCACAACGGGCTCAATATCCCCCGGAGCGTAAGGCAGCACTGGTGGTTCGTCTAGCTGATATGAGTGCCTTAAATGATAATAAAGCACCCGTAACGCTGCGTTCTGTCTATGGATATAGGCGGAGACTGCATATACCGGGCAAGCCGACAGTAAATACATCAATGCCTCCGGCGCCCTGCGGCAGGCTCTGCAACTGACATCAGAGACCTCCATACCCATCACACGACTCCGATAGATGAGCGTGTTAAATACACCATCTTGGCAAGCCATGATGAATCCCTCGGTCTCTGAATTTAGCCCGGCTGACCTTAAGAAAGCAAAGGTCAGACTTTCGGATAAGCCCAGGGCTTCCATATTTCTATAGAAGACCCCGTGCATGGGCTTATCCTTATAAAGCTGCAGGGCTCTTAAATGCTCTGTAGCTTTGACTTGGGCTTTTAACCGAACTAGTTCGGTGACAGAGTTGTGATTGGCCCGTTCGGTATCGAAGACGAGACCGAGATCATCGGCTGCTCTACGTGCTGCCTTAAATAAAAATGCTCCTATCCCTGCATGTTCGTGATCTCGGACCATGCAGAGAAGGGGATTCGAACTCCTGATAACTTTACAGGCTCCGTCCAGAACCATCCTGTTATGAAGACACTCCAAACTCAAGAGTCCACGGCCTCCACGATGTCGTGGGAGATATAGCCGTGGAACGGACGATCTGGGATGCAAACTCCTACTGAGATGCATCCTCTTTCGGGTTACTACGTCGAGTTGTCGTAGCTCCTCCTGTGTCCATTTGACTACTCCGAAGGAGTAGACAAGGATAGGAACGGCAAGCATGTTCGTTGCAGACACCTTGTTCTTCCCCGACAGTTCTGAAGACCAGATCTGTCGGAGGTGGTGCTGAAACTTGCCGCGGAGAACGTATTTTTCGACACCTACCTCTTGGGTAGAGCGTTGCTCAATACCCAAGTAGGCGTACGACTCTCCGGCATCTAAGTGATGTAAGATGCTTCCGTCTACGAGCTTCGCATCTTCTACGTATTCCCGGCTTCGTCCTCTCTTGAGATGAACCAGTGCACATTTGTCCAAACCGAACTCCATCCCGATGGCCTGCGTGTACTCCTGCACCACCCTCAGGGAATGGCATAATTTTCTTTCTCTGGAGGCATAAAGTTTTAGGTCATCCATGTAAAATAAATGGGTGACCTTATGCCTCCGATCGCCGGGGGTGCCGCAGTTATAGCCACGGGTTTTCCTGAGGGACACGGACAACGGCAACAGTGAGATGCAAAACAGAAGGGGGCTAAGAGAGTCTCCCTGAAACACGCCCTTTCTGAACGACACCGGCTCTGTCCGGACTCTAATATCACCCGATGTTATGATAAACCGAGTCCTCCAGAGCGGCATCAGTTCTTGAATGCATCTCACTACAGGACCAGGCACCACAAGGCATTGGAGCAAGTGAATTATTAGCTCATGCGATGTCATATCGAATGCCTTGCGGTAGTCGATCCAGGCCATGGAAAGGTTTCGCTTGTAATGCACGGAGTCCTGCGTGATACATCTGTCAATCAACAGATTCTCCTTGCAGCCAGCGACATCCCTGTTGGACCGTCGTTGTTCGTATATCCCCTCGAAAACCGGCTCAACTGCTAGGAGTACTCGCGTGTACAAGATGCGTGTAAACACCTTGTAACAGGCGTTTAAGCAGGTTATCGGTCGGTAGTTCTTTGGGTTGGACAAATCTCCGGTCTTCGGGATTAGCACGGTTCGCCCCTCGACAACCCAAGAAGGAATTTGCTGCTCCCCATTTAGCCAGGTGGTAAAAATTCTGGCTAAATGGCGGTGGATACTAGGTAATTTCTTCCACCAGAAGTTATTTATCCCATCGGGACCTGGAGCAGCAAAGTTCTTAGAGCCCGCAAGAGCCCTTCAAACCTCTTCAGGGGCTATCGGGTGGCACACTTCTTCTGGTCGCTGAAGACCTTCACAAAAGTCTTCAAAGTGTGCCAGGGCTGGAGTGTCTCTTTGGCGTGGGAACTTCTGTTCGTACAGCGCCCTCCAAAAGTTTTCCACCTGATCTACAGTCGGTGGATTTTCGGCAACAGGTTGAGGCGGTTCGAATAGACGCGAGGGTTTTTGGCGGAACAAATTATTTTCCGCCAGTCTTCGCGCCCGCCTCACTAGTGACTTTTTGCATGTCACTAGCATCCGTATCCTATCAAGGCAGTGCTGTTTGATGGTACGCAGCACTACCTCATTAAGTGTGTGGTGGACGCGTCTTAAATTAGCGGCAATTCGCTGTAATTTTTGCGTGAAAGGCCTATTGGCCGCCATATACTACATCACACATTGGATCCGAGATACCTGTTGTCTCGCCGACTGGATCTTGGCCTCCATCTTCCGTACACGCTACTCCGCTCTCTCTCGCGGAGAGGAAGATTATTATTATTATTTTTTTTTCCTAAAAGCCAGTCACCCCTTTCTGTGGCTCCGATTCATACAGAAGATGCGCTGGTAATACCAGCAATCACTCCTCGCGCCCGCTCGGTTAGTGATTACTGGGCCGAGTCGTGTGCCCTGAGTAGACGTAGTGAGCCGAGAATTAAGGTCTTCTGCATGCGACCGGCTAAGATTTCTGCCGAGTTTCGGCATGCCGGTATGTTCTTTAATTCAGAAAGCAGTGTATCTCTCGCTCCACCAAGGGCTCCTATAATCAGTACCTTCAATTTAACAGTATGGTCTGGATAGAGTCTACGGAGTTCGAAGATTAAATCTCGATATTTTGTCCGTTTCTCCTCCTCTTTCAAAACAATGTTACCATCACCGGGTGCCGAGAACTCGATGACGAACATTGTCCTGATTTGGTGGTCGAGGAGGACTACGTCAGGCTTGTTGGCTTGTATTTGCCTGACGGTGGAAAACGAATAGATCCAATATATTCGGCACTTCTCGTTTTCCACAACGGACTCAATATCCCCCGGAGCGTAAGGCAGCACTGGTGTCTCGTCTATCTGATACGAGTGCCTTAAATGATAATAAAGCACCCGCAACGCTGCGTTGTGTCTATATATATAGGCCGAGACTGCATATACCGGACAAGCCGACAGTAAATGCATCAATGTCTCCGGCGCCCTACGGCAGGCCCTGCAGCTGACATCAGGGACCTCCATACCCATGACACGACTCCGATAGACGAGCGTGTTAAATACACCATCTTGGCAAGCCATGATGAATCCCTCGGTCTCTGAATTTAGCCCGGCTGACCTTAAGAAAGCAAAGGTCAGCCTTTCGGATAAGCCCAGGGCTTCCATATTCCTATAGAAGACCCCGTGCATGGGCTTATCCTTGTGAAGCTGCTCCTTGTGAAGCTCTTAAATGCTCTGCAGCTTTTACTTGGGCTTTTAACTGAACGGGTTCCAACTCGGTGACAGAGTTGTGATTGGCCCGTTCGGTATCGAAGACGAGACCGAGATCATCGGCTGCTCTACGTGCTGCCTTAAATAAAAATGCTCCTATCCCTGCATGTTCGTGATCTCGGACCATGCAGAGAAGGGGATCCGAACTCCTGATAACTTTACAGGCTCCGTCCAGAACCATCCTGTTATGAAGACACTCCAAACTCAAGAGTCCACGACCTCCGCGATGTCGTGGGAGATATAGCCGTGGAACGGACGATCTAGGATGCAAACTCCTACTGAGATGCATCCTCTTTCGGGTTACTACGTCGAGTTGTCGCAGCTCCTCCTGTGTCCATTTGACTACTCCGAAGGAGTAGACAAGGATCGGAACGGCAAGCATGTTTGTTGCAGACACCTTGTTCTTCCCCGACAGTTCTGAAGACCAGATCTGTCGTCGGAGGCGGTGCTGATACTTGCCGCGGAGAGCGTTTTTTACGACACCTACCTCTTGGGTGGAGCGTTGCTCAAGACCCAAGTAGGCGTACGACTCTCCGGCATCTAAGTGATGTAAGATGCTTCCGTCTACTAGCTGCGCATCCTCTGCGTATTCCCGGCTTCGTCCTCTCTTGAGATGAACCAGTGCACATTTGTCCAACCCCAACTCCATCCCGATGGCCTGCGTGTACTCCTGCACCACTCTCAGGGACTGGCGTAATTCGCTTTCTCCGGAGGCATAAAGTTTTAGGTCATCCATGTAAAATAGATGGGTGACCTTATGCCTCCGATCGCCGGGGGTGCCGCAGTTATACCCACGGGTCTTCCTGAGGGACACGGACAACGGCAACAGTGAGATGCAAAACAGAAGGGGGCTAAGGGAGTCTCCCTGAAACACTCCCCTTCTAAACGACACCGGCTCTGTCCGGACTCTAGTATCACCCGATGTTATGGTAAACCGAGTCCTCCAGAGCGGCATCAGTTCTTGAAAGCATCTCACTATAGGACCGGGCACCACAAGGCATTGGAGCAAGTGAATTATTAGCTCATGCGATGTCATATCGAATGCCTTGCGGTAGTCGATCCAGGCCATGGAAAGGTTTCGCTGCATTGCGGATGATGCGGAGACATTGACGCAATGCAATGCATCAATGTCTCCGGCGCCCTACGGCAGGCCCTGCAGTTGACATCAGGGACCTCCATACCCATGACACGACTCCGATAGACGAGGGTGTTAAATACACCATCTTGGCAAGCCATGATGAATCCCTGATGACTCCCTGAATTATTATTATTATTATTTTTAAGCAGTGCATCTCTCGCTCCACCAAGGGCTCCTATAATCAGTACCTTCAATTTAACAGTATGGTCTGGATAGAGTCTACGGAGTTCGAAGATTAAATCTCGATATTTTGTCCGTTTCTCCTCCTCTTTCAAAACAATGTTACCATCACCGGGTGCCGAGAACTCGATGACGAACATTGTCCTGATTTGGTGGTCGAGGAGGACTACGTCAGGCTTGTTGGCTTGTATTTGCCTGACGGTGGAAAACGAATAGTTCCAATATATTCGGCACTTCTCGTTTTCCACAACGGACTCAATATCCCCCGGAGCATAAGGCAGCACTGGTGTCTCGTCTATCTGATACGAGTGCCTTAAATGATAATAAAGCACCCGCAACGCTGCGTTGTGTCTATGGATATAGGCCGAGACTGCATATATCGGACAAGCCGACAGTAAATGCATCAATGTCTCCGGCGCCCTACGGCAGGCCCTGCAGCTGACATCAGGGACCTCCATACCCATGACACGACTCCGATAGACGAGCGTGTTAAATACACCATCTTGGCAAGCCATGATGAATCCCTCGGTCTCTGAATTTAGCCCGGCTGACCTTAAGAAAGCAAAGGTCAGCCTTTCGGATAAGCCCAGGGCTTCCATATTCCTATAGAAGACCCCGTGCATGGGCTTATCCTTGTGAAGCTGCAGAGCTCTTAAATGCTCTGCAGCTTTTACTTGGGCTTTTAACTGAACGGGTTCCAACTCGGTGACAGAGTTGTGATTGGCCCGTTCGGTATCGAAGACGAGACCGAGATCATCGGCTGCTCTACGTGCTGCCTTAAATAAAAATGCTCCTATCCCTGCATGTTCGTGATCTCGGACCATGCAGAGAAGGGGATCCGAACTCCTGATAACTTTACAGGCTCCGTCCAGAACCATCCTGTTATGAAGACACTCCAAACTCAAGAGTCCACGACCTCCGCGATATCGTGGGAGATATAGCTGTGGAACGGACGATCTAGGATGCAAACTCCTACTGAGATGCATCCTCTTTCGGGTTACTACGTCGAGTTGTCGCAGCTCCTCCTGTGTCCATTTGACTACTCCGAAGGAGTAGACAAGGATCGGAACGGCAAGCATGTTTGTTGCAGACACCTTGTTCTTCCCCGACAGTTCTGAAGACCAGATCTGTCGGAGGCGGTGCTGATACTTGCCGCGGAGAGCGTTTTTTATGACACCTACCTCTTGGGTGGAGCGTTGCTCAAGACCCAAGTAGGCGTACGACTCTCCGACATCTAAGTGATGTAAGATGCTTCCGTCTACTAGCTGCGCATCCTCTGCGTATTCCCGGCTTCGTCCTCTCTTGAGATGAACCAGTGCACATTTGTCCAACCCGAACTCCATCCCGATGGCCTGCGTGTACTCCTGCACCACCCTCAGGGACTGGCGTAATTCCCTTTCTCCGGAGGCATAAAGTTTTAGGTCATCCATGTAAAATAGATGGGTGACCTTATGACTCCGATCGCCGGGGGTGCCGCAGTTATAGCCACGGGTCTTCCTGAGGGACACGGACAACGGCAACAGTGAGATGCAAAACAGAAGGGGGCTAAGGGAGTCTCCCTGAAACACGCCCCTTCTAAACGACACCGGCTCTGTCCGGACTCTAGTATCACCCGATGTTATGGTAAACCGAGTCCTCCAGAGCGGCATCAGTTCTTGAATGCATCTCACTATAGGACCGGGCACCACAAGGCATTGGAGCAAGTGAATTATTAGCTCATGCGATGTCATATCGAATGCCTTGCGGTAGTCGATCCAGGCCATGGAAAGGTTTCGCTTGTACTGCACGGAGTCCTGCGTGATACATCTGTCAATCAACAGATTCTCCTTGCAGCCAGCGACACCCCTCTTAGACCCTCGTTGTTCGTATATCCCCTCGAAAACTGGCTCAACTGCTAGGAGTACTCGCGTGTACAAGATGCGTGTAAACACCTTGTAACAGGCGTTTAAGCAGGTTATCGGTCGGTAGTTCTTTGGGTTGGACAAATCTCCGGTCTTCGGGATTAGCACGGTTCGCCCCTCAACAACCCAAGAAGGAATTTTCTGCTCCCCATTTAGCCATGTGGTAAAAATTCTGGCTAAATGGCGGTGGATACTAGGTAATTTTTTCCACCAGAAGTTATTTATTCCATCGGGACCTGGAGCAGCAAAGTTCTTAGAGCCCGCAAGAGCCCTTTGAACCTCTTCAGGGGTTATCGGGTGGCACACTTCTTCTGGTCGCTGAAGACCTTCGCAAAAGTCTTCAAAGTGTGCCAGGGCTGGAGTGTCTCTTTGGAATGGGAGCTTCTGCTCGTACAGCGCCTTCCAAAAGTTTTTCACCTGATCTACAGTCGGTGGATTTTCGACAACAGGTTGAGGCGGTTCGAATAGACGCGAGGGTTTTTGGCGGAACAAATTATTTTCCGCCAGTCTTCGCGCCCGCCTCACTAGTGACTTTTTGCATGTCACTAGCATCCGTATCCTATCAAGGCAGTGCTGTTTGATGGTACGCAGCACCACCTCATTAAGTGTGTGATGGACGCGTCTTAAATTAGCGGCGATTCGCCGTAATTTTTGCGTGAAAGGCCTATTGGCCGCCATATAGTCCATTACACATTGGATACGAGATACCTGTTGTCTTGCCGACTGGATCTTGGCCTCCATCTTCCGTACACGCCACTCCGCTCTCTCTCGCGGAGAGGAAGAGTTGTTCGCCCTCTCCATATGAGAGAAGCTCTCGGCGGCAGTGTACAGGGCACAATTTATGTGCCAGATGTCGGCCTCTTCTGGAATAGGGGGTCTTATGCGATGTAACCCCCTTCTGGTACTGAGGCCCTCTACTATTGGTGAAACGGTGAAGACCGCATCCTCAACTGGTTCATTAGGCAGCCTTTCAGCTACCTCATTCGCCAATCGGGGCGCAGTCCTCACATAGCCCTTTCCACGAAGATAGGATACATAATCACGCAGATTCTGCGGCGTGAAGGCATCATGCTCTGGGTGTAATTCACACCACAGGGCATGCATACGTGCCATGTATCCCCTCCGTATGGGCTCACTGCTTTCATAGCAATGCAGCAGGTCGTCCCTCAGCTCGTCGGTCCACTCAAAGCGTCCATGTCGTTGGCGTGCGTCGTTTTCAGGCAATCCATCCATTTGGGCCCCACCACCTTGCCTATGACCCCTATCCGAACGGGGTCGATCGTGGGGGCCTCCTCTTCTGCCATTTGGAACAAGAAGTTCGGGCTTACCGGGGAGTTAGCCCAGTAAGCCCACGGCCGACACTAGAGGGGAATATGTTATCCCCTCCCGGGTGCGCTGGTGCTGCCGGTCCGGTTTTGCACCCCAGCTGAAGTAAGTGGTGTCGCTACTCACCAAAGGTCAGATGGATGTTGTGCGGCCCCTCCTGCTTTATTATTATTATTTTTTTTATTATTATTATATTATTATATATATATATATTTTTTTTTTTTTACTAAAAGCCAGTCACCCCTTTCTGTGGCTCCGACTCACACAGAAGGTGTGCTGGTAATACCAGCAATCACTCCTCGCGTCCGCTCGGTTAGTGATTACTGGGCCGAGTCGTGTGCCCTGAGTAGACGTAGTGAGCCGAGAATTACGGCCTTCTGCATGCGACCGGCTAAGATTTCTGCCGAGTTTCGGCATGCCGGTATGTTCTTTAATTCAGAAAGCAGTGTATCTCTCGCTCCACCAAGGGCTCCTATAATCAGTACCTTCAATTTAACAGTATGGTCTGGATAGAGTCTACGGAGTTCGAAGATTAAATCTCGATATTTTGTCCGTTTCTCCTCCTCTTTCAAAACAATGTTACTATCACCGAGTGCCGAGAACTCGATGACGAACATTGTCCTGATTTGGTGGTCGAGGAGGACTACGTCAGGCTTGTTGGCTTGTATTTGCCTGACGGTGGAAAACGAATAGTTCCAATATATTCGGCACTTCTCGTTTTCCACAACGGACTCAATATCCCCCGGAGCGTAAGGCAGCACTGGTGTCTCGTCTATCTGATACGAGTGCCTTAAATGATAATAAAGCACCCGCAACGCTGCGTTGTGTCTATGGATATAGGCCGAGACTGCATATATCGGACAAGCCGACAGTAAATGCATCAATGTCTGCGGCGCCCTACGGCAGGCCCTGCAGCTGACATCAGGGACCTCCATACCCATGACACGACTCCGATAGACGAGCGTGTTAAATACACCATCTTGGCAAGCCATGATGAATCCCTCGGTCTCTGAATTTAGCCCGGCTGACCTTAAGAAAGCAAAGGTCAGCCTTTCGGATAAGCCCAGGGCTTCCATATTCCTATAGAAGACCCCGTGCATGGGCTTATCCTTGTGAAGCTGCAGAGCTCTTAAATGCTCTGCAGCTTTTACTTGGGCTTTTAACTGAACGGGTTCCAACTCGGTGACAGAGTTGTGATTGGCCCGTTCGGTATCGAAGACGAGACCGAGATCATCGGCTGCTCTACGTGCTGCCTTAAATAAAAATGCTCCTATCCCTGCATGTTCGTGATCTCGGACCATGCAGAGAAGGGGATCCGAACTCCTGATAACTTTACAGGCTCCGTCCAGAACCATCCTGTTATGAAGACACTCCAAACTCAAGAGTCCACGACCTCCGCGATATCGTGGGAGATATAGCTGTGGAACGGACGATCTAGGATGCAAACTCCTACTGAGATGCATCCTCTTTCGGGTTACTACGTCGAGTTGTCGCAGCTCCTCCTGTGTCCATTTGACTACTCCGAAGGAGTAGACAAGGATCGGAACGGCAAGCATGTTTGTTGCAGACACCTTGTTCTTCCCCGACAGTTCTGAAGACCAGATCTGTCGGAGGCGGTGCTGATACTTGCCGCGGAGAGCGTTTTTTATGACACCTACCTCTTGGGTGGAGCGTTGCTCAAGACCCAAGTAGGCGTACGACTCTCCGACATCTAAGTGATGTAAGATGCTTCCGTCTACTAGCTGCGCATCCTCTGCGTATTCCCGGCTTCGTCCTCTCTTGAGATGAACCAGTGCACATTTGTCCAACCCGAACTCCATCCCGATGGCCTGCGTGTACTCCTGCACCACCCTCAGGGACTGGCGTAATTCCCTTTCTCCGGAGGCATAAAGTTTTAGGTCATCCATGTAAAATAGATGGGTGACCTTATGACTCCGATCGCCGGGGGTGCCGCAGTTATAGCCACGGGTCTTCCTGAGGGACACGGACAACGGCAACAGTGAGATGCAAAACAGAAGGGGGCTAAGGGAGTCTCCCTGAAACACGCCCCTTCTAAACGACACCGGCTCTGTCCGGACTCTAGTATCACCCGATGTTATGGTAAACCGAGTCCTCCAGAGCGGCATCAGTTCTTGAATGCATCTCACTATAGGACCGGGCACCACAAGGCATTGGAGCAAGTGAATTATTAGCTCATGCGATGTCATATCGAATGCCTTGCGGTAGTCGATCCAGGCCATGGAAAGGTTTCGCTTGTACTGCACGGAGTCCTGCGTGATACATCTGTCAATCAACAGATTCTCCTTGCAGCCAGCGACACCCCTCTTAGACCCTCGTTGTTCGTATATCCCCTCGAAAACTGGCTCAACTGCTAGGAGTACTCGCGTGTACAAGATGCGTGTAAACACCTTGTAACAGGCGTTTAAGCAGGTTATCGGTCGGTAGTTCTTTGGGTTGGACAAATCTCCGGTCTTCGGGATTAGCACGGTTCGCCCCTCAAC
This sequence comes from Rosalia funebris, assembly GCA_037954035.1. Lineage (NCBI taxonomy): Eukaryota > Metazoa > Arthropoda > Insecta > Coleoptera > Cerambycidae > Rosalia > Rosalia funebris. The sequence continues at coordinate 2,402,169 of JAZFAV010000012.1, read as the reverse complement.
AACCCAAGAAGGAATTTTCTGCTCCCCATTTAGCCATGTGGTAAAAATTCTGGCTAAATGGCGGTGGATACTAGGTAATTTTTTCCACCAGAAGTTATTTATTCCATCGGGACCTGGAGCAGCAAAGTTCTTAGAGCCCGCAAGAGCCCTTTGAACCTCTTCAGGGGTTATCGGGTGGCACACTTCTTCTGGTCGCTGAAGACCTTCGCAAAAGTCTTCAAAGTGTGCCAGGGCTGGAGTGTCTCTTTGGAATGGGAGCTTCTGCTCGTACAGCGCCTTCCAAAAGTTTTTCACCTGATCTACAGTCGGTGGATTTTCGACAACAGGTTGAGGCGGTTCGAATAGACGCGAGGGTTTTTGGCGGAACAAATTATTTTCCGCCAGTCTTCGCGCCCGCCTCACTAGTGACTTTTTGCATGTCACTAGCATCCGTATCCTATCAAGGCAGTGCTGTTTGATGGTACGCAGCACCACCTCATTAAGTGTGTGATGGACGCGTCTTAAATTAGCGGCGATTCGCCGTAATTTTTGCGTGAAAGGCCTATTGGCCGCCATATAGTCCATTACACATTGGATACGAGATACCTGTTGTCTTGCCGACTGGATCTTGGCCTCCATCTTCCGTACACGCCACTCCGCTCTCTCTCGCGGAGAGGAAGAGTTGTTCGCCCTCTCCATATGAGAGAAGCTCTCGGCGGCAGTGTACAGGGCACAATTTATGTGCCAGATGTCGGCCTCTTCTGGAATAGGGGGTCTTATGCGATGTAACCCCCTTCTGGTACTGAGGCCCTCTACTATTGGTGAAACGGTGAAGACCGCATCCTCAACTGGTTCATTAGGCAGCCTTTCAGCTACCTCATTCGCCAATCGGGGCGCAGTCCTCACATAGCCCTTTCCACGAAGATAGGATACATAATCACGCAGATTCTGCGGCGTGAAGGCATCATGCTCTGGGTGTAATTCACACCACAGGGCATGCATACGTGCCATGTATCCCCTCCGTATGGGCTCACTGCTTTCATAGCAATGCAGCAGGTCGTCCCTCAGCTCGTCGGTCCACTCAAAGCGTCCATGTCGTTGGCGTGCGTCGTTTTCAGGCAATCCATCCATTTGGGCCCCACCACCTTGCCTATGACCCCTATCCGAACGGGGTCGATCGTGGGGGCCTCCTCTTCTGCCATTTGGAACAAGAAGTTCGGGCTTACCGGGGAGTTAGCCCAGTAAGCCCACGGCCGACACTAGAGGGGAATATGTTATCCCCTCCCGGGTGCGCTGGTGCTGCCGGTCCGGTTTTGCACCCCAGCTGAAGTAAGTGGTGTCGCTACTCACCAAAGGTCAGATGGATGTTGTGCGGCCCCTCCTGCTTTATTATTATTATTTTTTTTATTATTATTATATTATTATATATATATATATTTTTTTTTTTTTACTAAAAGCCAGTCACCCCTTTCTGTGGCTCCGACTCACACAGAAGGTGTGCTGGTAATACCAGCAATCACTCCTCGCGTCCGCTCGGTTAGTGATTACTGGGCCGAGTCGTGTGCCCTGAGTAGACGTAGTGAGCCGAGAATTACGGCCTTCTGCATGCGACCGGCTAAGATTTCTGCCGAGTTTCGGCATGCCGGTATGTTCTTTAATTCAGAAAGCAGTGTATCTCTCGCTCCACCAAGGGCTCCTATAATCAGTACCTTCAATTTAACAGTATGGTCTGGATAGAGTCTACGGAGTTCGAAGATTAAATCTCGATATTTTGTCCGTTTCTCCTCCTCTTTCAAAACAATGTTACTATCACCGAGTGCCGAGAACTCGATGACGAACATTGTCCTGATTTGGTGGTCGAGGAGGACTACGTCAGGCTTGTTGGCTTGTATTTGCCTGACGGTGGAAAACGAATAGTTCCAATATATTCGGCACTTCTCGTTTTCCACAACGGACTCAATATCCCCCGGAGCGTAAGGCAGCACTGGTGTCTCGTCTATCTGATACGAGTGCCTTAAATGATAATAAAGCACCCGCAACGCTGCGTTGTGTCTATGGATATAGGCCGAGACTGCATATATCGGACAAGCCGACAGTAAATGCATCAATGTCTGCGGCGCCCTACGGCAGGCCCTGCAGCTGACATCAGGGACCTCCATACCCATGACACGACTCCGATAGACGAGCGTGTTAAATACACCATCTTGGCAAGCCATGATGAATCCCTCGGTCTCTGAATTTAGCCCGGCTGACCTTAAGAAAGCAAAGGTCAGCCTTTCGGATAAGCCCAGGGCTTCCATATTCCTATAGAAGACCCCGTGCATGGGCTTATCCTTGTGAAGCTGCAGAGCTCTTAAATGCTCTGCAGCTTTTACTTGGGCTTTTAACTGAACGGGTTCCAACTCGGTGACAGAGTTGTGATTGGCCCGTTCGGTATCGAAGACGAGACCGAGATCATCGGCTGCTCTACGTGCTGCCTTAAATAAAAATGCTCCTATCCCTGCATGTTCGTGATCTCGGACCATGCAGAGAAGGGGATCCGAACTCCTGATAACTTTACAGGCTCCGTCCAGAACCATCCTGTTATGAAGACACTCCAAACTCAAGAGTCCACGACCTCCGCGATATCGTGGGAGATATAGCTGTGGAACGGACGATCTAGGATGCAAACTCCTACTGAGATGCATCCTCTTTCGGGTTACTACGTCGAGTTGTCGCAGCTCCTCCTGTGTCCATTTGACTACTCCGAAGGAGTAGACAAGGATCGGAACGGCAAGCATGTTTGTTGCAGACACCTTGTTCTTCCCCGACAGTTCTGAAGACCAGATCTGTCGGAGGCGGTGCTGATACTTGCCGCGGAGAGCGTTTTTTATGACACCTACCTCTTGGGTGGAGCGTTGCTCAAGACCCAAGTAGGCGTACGACTCTCCGACATCTAAGTGATGTAAGATGCTTCCGTCTACTAGCTGCGCATCCTCTGCGTATTCCCGGCTTCGTCCTCTCTTGAGATGAACCAGTGCACATTTGTCCAACCCGAACTCCATCCCGATGGCCTGCGTGTACTCCTGCACCACCCTCAGGGACTGGCGTAATTCCCTTTCTCCGGAGGCATAAAGTTTTAGGTCATCCATGTAAAATAGATGGGTGACCTTATGACTCCGATCGCCGGGGGTGCCGCAGTTATAGCCACGGGTCTTCCTGAGGGACACGGACAACGGCAACAGTGAGATGCAAAACAGAAGGGGGCTAAGGGAGTCTCCCTGAAACACGCCCCTTCTAAACGACACCGGCTCTGTCCGGACTCTAGTATCACCCGATGTTATGGTAAACCGAGTCCTCCAGAGCGGCATCAGTTCTTGAATGCATCTCACTATAGGACCGGGCACCACAAGGCATTGGAGCAAGTGAATTATTAGCTCATGCGATGTCATATCGAATGCCTTGCGGTAGTCGATCCAGGCCATGGAAAGGTTTCGCTTGTACTGCACGGAGTCCTGCGTGATACATCTGTCAATCAACAGATTCTCCTTGCAGCCAGCGACACCCCTCTTAGACCCTCGTTGTTCGTATATCCCCTCGAAAACTGGCTCAACTGCTAGGAGTACTCGCGTGTACAAGATGCGTGTAAACACCTTGTAACAGGCGTTTAAGCAGGTTATCGGTCGGTAGTTCTTTGGGTTGGACAAATCTCCGGTCTTCGGGATTAGCACGGTTCGCCCCTCAACAACCCAAGAAGGAATTTTCTGCTCCCCATTTAGCCATGTGGTAAAAATTCTGGCTAAATGGCGGTGGATACTAGGTAATTTTTTCCACCAGAAGTTATTTATTCCATCGGGACCTGGAGCAGCAAAGTTCTTAGAGCCCGCAAGAGCCCTTTGAACCTCTTCAGGGGTTATCGGGTGGCACACTTCTTCTGGTCGCTGAAGACCTTCGCAAAAGTCTTCAAAGTGTGCCAGGGCTGGAGTGTCTCTTTGGAATGGGAGCTTCTGCTCGTACAGCGCCTTCCAAAAGTTTTTCACCTGATCTACAGTCGGTGGATTTTCGACAACAGGTTGAGGCGGTTCGAATAGACGCGAGGGTTTTTGGCGGAACAAATTATTTTCCGCCAGTCTTCGCGCCCGCCTCACTAGTGACTTTTTGCATGTCACTAGCATCCGTATCCTATCAAGGCAGTGCTGTTTGATGGTACGCAGCACCACCTCATTAAGTGTGTGATGGACGCGTCTTAAATTAGCGGCGATTCGCCGTAATTTTTGCGTGAAAGGCCTATTGGCCGCCATATAGTCCATCACACATTGGATACGAGATACCTGTTGTCTTGCCGACTGGATCTTGGCCTCCATCTTCCGTACACGACACTCCGCTCTCTCTCGCGGAGAGGAAGAGTTGTTCGCCCTCTCCATATGAGAGAAGCTCTCGGCGGCAGTGTACAGGGCACAATTTATGTGCCAGATGTCAGCCTCTTCTGGAAGCGATGCTTGAACTTCAGCATCCACTCTGGCCAGGTCTTGTGGCCTAGGGGGTCTTATGCGATGTAACCCCCTTCTGGTACTGAGGCCCTCTACTATTGGTTATTATTATTATTATTATTATTATTATTATTATTATTATTATTATTATTATTATTATTATTATTATTATTATTATTATTATTATTATTATTATTATTATTATTATTATTATTATTATTATTATTATTATTATTATTATTATTATTATTATTATTATTATTATTATTATTATTATTATTATTATTATTATTATTATTATTATTATTATTATTATTATTATTATTATTATTATTATTATTATTATTATTATTATTATTATTATTATTATTATTATTATTATTATTATTATTATTATTATTATTATTATTATTATTTTTTTTTTTTTTTTTTTTTTTTTTTTTACTAAAAGCCAGTCACCCCATTCTGTGGCTCCGACTCACACAGAAGGTGCGCTGGTAATACCAGCAATCACTCCTCGCGTCCGCTCGGTTAGTGATTACTGGGCCGAGTCGTGTGCCCTGAGTAGACGTAGTGAGCCGAGAATTACGGCCTTCTGCATGCGACCGGCTAAGATTTCTGCCGAGTTTCGGCATGCCGGTATGTTCTTTAATTCAGAAAGCAGTGTATCTCTCGCTCCACCAAGGGCTCCTATAATCAGTACCTTCATTATTATTATTATTATTATTATTATTATTATTATTATTATTATTATTATTATTATTATTATTATTATTATTATTATTATTATTATTATTATTATTATTATTATTATTATTATTATTATTATTATTATTATTATTATTATTATTATTATTATTATTATTATTATTATTATTATTATTATTATTATTATTATTATTATTATTATTATTATTATTATTATTATTATTATTATTATTATTATTTTTTTTTACTAAGAGCCAGTCACCCCTTTCTGTGGCTCCGACTCACATAGAAGGTGCGCTGGTAATACCAGCAATCACTCCTCGCGTCCGCTCGGTTAGTGATTACTGGGCCGAGTCGTGTTCCCTGAGTAGACGTAGTGAGCCGAGAATTACGGCCTTCTGCATGCGACCGGCTAAGATTTCTGCCGAGTTTCGGCATGCCGGTATGTTCTTTAATTCAGAAAGCAGTGTATCTCTCGCTCCACCAAGGGCTCCTATAATCAGTACCTTCAATTTAACAGTATGGTCTGGATAGAGTCTACGGAGTTCGAAGATTAAATCTCGATATTTTGTCCGTTTCTCCTCCTCTTTCAAAACAATGTTACCATCACCGGGTGCCGAGAACTCGATGACGAACATTGTCCTGATTTGGTGGTCGAGGAGGACTACGTCAGGCTTGTTGGCTTGTATTTGCCTGACGGTGGAAAACGAATAGTTCCAATATATTCGGCACTTCTTGTTTTCCACAACGGACTCAATATCCCCCGGAGCGTAAGGCAGCACTGGTGTCTCGTCTATCTGATACGAGTGCCTTAAATGATAATAAAGCACCCGCAACGCTGCGTTGTGTCTATGGATATAGGCCGAGACTGCATATACCGGACAAGCCGACAGTAAATGCATCAATGTCTCCGGCGCCCTACGGCAGGCCCTGCAGTTGACATCAGGGACCTCCATACCCATGACACGACTCCGATAGACGAGCGTGTTAAATACACCATCTTGGCAAGCCATGATGAATCCCTCGGTCTCTGAATTTAGCCCGGCTGACCTTAAGAAAGCAAAGGTCAGCCTTTCGGATAAGCCCAGGGCTTCCATATTCCTATAGAAGACCCCGTGCATGGGCTTATCCTTGTGAAGCTGCAGAGCTCTTAAATGCTCTTCAGCTTTTACTTGTGCTTTTAACTGAACGGGTTCCAACTCGGTGACAGAGTTGTGATTGGCCCGTTCGGTATCGAAGACGAGACCGAGATCATCGGCTGCTCTACGTGCTGCCTTAAATAAAAATGCTCCTATCCCTGCATGTTCGTGATCTCGGACCATGCAGAGAAGGGGATCCGAACTCCTGATAACTTTACAGGCTCCGTCCAGAACCATCCTGTTATGAAGACACTCCAAACTCAAGAGTCCACGACCTCCGCGATATCGTGGGAGATATAGCTGTGGAACGGACGATCTAGGATGCAAACTCCTACTGAGATGCATCCTCTTTCGGGTTACTACGTCGAGTTGTCGCAGCTCCTCCTGTGTCCATTTGACTACTCCGAAGGAGTAGACAAGGATCGGAACGGCAAGCATGTTTGTTGCAGACACCTTGTTCTTCCCCGACAGTTCTGAAGACCAGATCTGTCGGAGGCGGTGCTGATACTTGCCGCGGAGAGCGTTTTTTATGACAGCTACCTCTTGGGTGGAGCGTTGCTCAAGACCCAAGTAGGCGTACGACTCTCCGGCATCTAAGTGATGTAAGATGCTTCCGTCTACTAGCTGCGCATCCTCTGCGTATTCCCGGCTTCGTCCTCTCTTGAGATGAACCAGTGCACATTTGTCCAACCCGAACTCCATCCCGATGGCCTGCGTATACTCCTGCACCACCCTCAGGGACTGGCGTAATTCCCTTTCTCCGGAGGCATAAAGTTTTAGGTCATCCATGTAAAATAGATGGGTGACCTTATGCCTCCGATCGCCGGGGGTGCCGCAGTTATAGCCACGGGTCTTCCTGAGGGACACGGACAACGGCAACAGTGAGATGCAAAACAGAAGGGGGCTAAGGGAGTCTCCCTGAAACACGCCCCTTCTAAACGACACCGGCTCTGTCCGGACTCTAGTATCACCCGATGTTATGGTAAACCGAGTCCTCCAGAGCGGCATCAGTTCTTGAATGCATCTCACTATAGGACCGGGCACCACAAGGCATTGGAGCAAGTGAATTATTAGCTCATGCGATGTCATATCGAATGCCTTGCGGTAGTCGATCCAGGCCATGGAAAGGTTTCGCTTGTACTGCACGGAGTCCTGCGTGATACATCTGTCAATCAACAGATTCTCCTTGCAGCCAGCGACACCCCTCTTAGACCCTCGTTGTTCGTATATCCCCTCGAAAACCGGCTCAACTGCTAGGAGTACTCGCGTGTACAAGATGCGTGTAAACACCTTGTAACAGGCGTTTAAGCAGGTTATCGGTCGTATTATTATTATTATTATTATTATTATTATTATTATTATTATTATTATTATTATTATTATTATTATTATTATTATTATTATTATTATTATTATTATTATTATTATTATTATTATTATTATTATTATTATTATTATTATTATTATTATTATTATTATTATTATTATTATTATTATTATTATTATTATTATTATTATTATTATTATTATTATTATTATTATTAGTACTATTCAAATTATTATTATTCAACCGAATGGCGGACAGTTCTCCTTTAGCTCCGATATTCGTAAGAGAAACGCCAGCGTATCATCTATAGCAACACCTCACTAGCCTGCGAGGTGAGTTACCGTTAATTCATAATCATATACCCTAAGTAGACGCATAGAACTCAGGATGACTGCTTTTTGCATTTAGCCTGCCAACCACTCTACCGATTTTTGGCAAACCGGAATGATCTTTAGTTTCAACAGCGTCGTAAGCTTCATTCTTCCGAGAACACCGACAATCAGAGCCACCATCTTGACAGAATAGCCTGGGCACAGCGTCCGCAGTTCATACTGGATATTTACGTATTTGATCCGCTTTTCCTCCTCCTTCAAGGTGATGTTTTTCTCGGCAGGAGCCGAGAACTCGATGATATATATTACCTTGGTTTGATGATCAAGGAGGAGCACGCCGACGTCAGTCTTATTAGCTTGTATTCATCTGGCGATCGGGAACGAATAGTTCCAATATATGTATGTATGAGGCACTTCTCATTCTCGACAACGGACTCTACATCTCCAGGAGCGTAAGGTAGCACCGGTGTTTGGACCATCCTATAGGAGTGTCTTCAGGGATAATATAGTACTCGTAATGCCGCGTTATGCCGATGGATGTAGGCTTAAATCACATATACAAGACACATCGATACAGGTACGATTCCAGAGCCTAGTGGCAGACCCTACAGTTGATATCAAGTATCTCCACACCCATTACGCGGCTGAGGCAGATCAAGGGGTTTATAACACTATCCTGGCAGGCCTTTATAAAGCCTTCGGTTTCCGATCTGAGCCCGCCTGAACACGAGTAAGCGAAGGCCAGTGCCGTCAATAAACCCTGTGCTTCTATGTTGTTATAGAAGACTCCATGTAGAGGCTTATCGACATGCTGCTTAAGCAGATTTCTCTGTTCGGCAGCTTTGTCCTTCCTCTGGAGTAATTGTCGGACACGCTTCCTGTTGCTCTTCAATAAGAGTATCGCAAAGAGCCTGAGTTATTGAGTGGACGCGTAATTTCATAGATTTCTTTCCAAAAGTTATCGACATCTCCTACAGGCTGTGGATCTTCGACGGCACGTTGTGGCTCCTGAATAAGGTGGGAGGGATTTGTACGAAACAGTTTCTTTTGTAACTTGCTCCTCAGCCGCATATTCAAAGTTTTCTTGATCGTCACAATTGCTCGAATCCTGTCTAAACAGTGCTGCTTGATTAAGAGTTAAGAGCACGGTCAGACTTAGAGTGTGGTGTTGGCGTCTGTATTTTGCCTTCGATCTGTTGTACACGCTGTTTGGTTTTATCGTTCCTGTTCGTGTATCGTGTACCTCTCACGAGAAATGAGCTCAATAGCGGCATTGTAGACGGCACAATTGATCTGCCAGATGTCTGTATCTTCTGAAAGTTCCTCATCGATTCTAGCATTAATTCTTGCCAGGTTTTGTGGATTTAGGTTAACCCTGATATTAAGGTTACCTCTTGTCCTTATGGAGGGCTCGGTATACTTGAGCCCGTCGACTCTTTGCTGCGGTAGAGGTGCAGCAGGTAGCATATCGGGTTGACGGGACTGCCTCACATATACTGACCTTCGCAGGTAGGCTACCTGATCCCTCAAATTTTGTTGAGAGAAGGCGTGATGCCCGAAGTGCATTTTACCCCAAGCTGCGTGCAATCTCGCCATGTATCCCCTGCGGTCATGACTGCTGCTTTCGTAATAAGTAAGCAGATGATCCTTGAGTTCTCTCGTCCACCTAAAGCGTCAATGTCCATTGTTTTTTTGTTTGTTTCCTAATAAGTGGTGTATTATGTTTTCTAGCCCGTTTTAGTTTGCAATTAGCTTTCCAGAGGGCATAATCTGAAATTTCATCTGGTGACAGTTTTTCAAGGTATTTTCTGTCATTCTTGAATTTGGTTAGGAATTTTGTTAGTTGCTTCGTCGCACGGTTATAATTTAATTTGTCTGCAGGATGTCTTGAATTTTGCCAAATTTATCGTAGGCGTCTTTTTTCGGCGATTTTTCCTCTGATGATGGACGGACAGTTTACATGTTTTACATTGTATGGTTAGTTGGTGTGGATTTTCATGCGGATTCTCGTACTATGGTGATAAAGTTCTTTTGTGAATTTTTTTTTGTTTTCAGGGAAACTGCAAGGCATATTTTTTCTTCGGTTGGGTAGCTTTGAAAGCTACCCAGTCAGTTTTGAAGTTATGTAATATAACTGGTTTCTCTTTTTCCTGAAAATTTGGGTGGATTGTGCTATAACGGAAGTGTGGTCGAATGCAATATCGTAGTTTGGTTTTATTGTAAGATATCTGCGCACATATCTTTTAGTGACGAAAAAGTCCAGACAGTCTGGTACTTTTCTGGGATTAGTTGACCAGTAAGTAGGAGTATATTGTGATAAGTGGTCTAGGCATTGTTGTTGCATTACTTAATACAGTGCTCTGCCTCTACCAGGTGCTATGATTCTTGAGCTCTAACTAGTATGTGTTGCATTAAAGTTCCTTTCTACTAGGAATATATTTCCTAGATTGCTGAAAAAATTTTGAAACTATTTTTGTTTGTTGTATAATGTGGTGGACAGTGCTCTGCAGATACTATGACTGGACTAATCCAGTCTTCAATTTGAATACTTATAGCTTGAAGTTCAGGTCTGTCAATTTTGTTGAACACATGATGCTTTATTCCCTGACGAATAATTACGTTGCTCCTGCTCGAGAAAACCTCTCTGCATCGGGGTGCGCTGTATTTTAAACGATATATTGTGGGAATTTAAAGTTTGCATTGGAAACAAGGTCAGATTCTAATATAAGAAGGATGTCGATTTTGTGTAAAGCCAAAAATAATTAAATTTCATATTTGTGGTTTGTTATGCCATTAGTATTCCATAGTGCTATTTTGAATAATTGAACCATAACTATTGATTTATTTCTTCTTTAGTTTTTGTTTGCAAGGACCTGTTCAAGTTTTTCTCTAAGTTGTCTGATTTCCAATTATAATTGGTTTATAATATATTGTTGTTTTTCTATTATGTTTTGTAACTATAATGTAATTTGTAGGTGGGATGTTTGTGTTTGTTGAACTCTGCGTATGTTGCGGATTTATTATTATTTTTTTGCATATGTCATCCCAGTTGTGTTGCGTTAGTATTCTGGCTTATTATATTATTTTGGTCCTTTTCTTGAGCGATTCTGATTTGTGAGGTTTGATTAGCTTTAGTGTGTTTTGTTGAATTTTGACTTCGAACATTGTTTTGTTGTAGTATTGTTCTATTTTGGAATGGAAATCTTCTTTCATTATTTCTTGATATACTTAGCAACCTTTGAAGTTTGCTGGATTGACTTCTCCACAAAGTACATATTTGGCAGGATTTCGCGTAATACGAGTAAACGCAATTTTAGTAAGATTACCGAGTTTTTGCGCTACTGAGACTTTAAATCCGACATTCAAGATGTATGTAGAGAATCGGCGACACGAATAAGATATGTTGTGCCAGTCCTTTGATGTAATAGAAAATTTAACAAGATCTTGGCATAAGTATGAGAAGAATAAGTACCCGACTATATACCTATCAATTCAAGAGTTGCTGAAGTTGAAGAGATTTACAATGATTTGCGCAGAATCTTTAATTTTGTAACAGGAACCCTTAACGCCGTTATTAGACAATCCATATTGTTTTTTCTATTTTTAGTAATATATGATGTGTATAATATGCGAGATGAAGTGGCGGAAAATAACATCAGATGAGATGAAGTGATGAGTGAAATGTAAAGCCCTTTAATTGTTGCCTGATGAGGTGAGTTTTTATTTACTTAATAATTCTATTTACTGTTTTATTTTGTTAATGTTGTCATTATTAATAGTCGAAAATGTTGTCATTTTTAATATTCGAAAATATTTTCAATTTTAATGTGGAATATTAACACTTTTTTTAATTGTAATAGAAAATGGCAGTTTCTTATGTTTCTAAAATAATTTCCTATATTACTTATTTATAAAAATTCACAGTAAAATAATAGACCCATAAGCATATAACCCACTTAATAAAATAAAAAATAAATCTTCAAAGAAATATATTTGTGATGTTTCAAAAATAAATCAGATTTATAGATATTTTGTATCTAAGAAATCCATAATAAACTGATAACAGTGCATTTCTCTGTTGTAATAGTAACGGCTGCTGGTAATTGATGAGGAGTAACCAACATGTTATAGTATTTTAAAGCAAATTTTGGCAAAATGTAATTATCAATTATAATTAAATAACTTAATTAATTTAAGAAAAAAATATCACAATAGTGTTCTATAGGGTAAAGGACCCAGAGTAATTATTAACTTCACTGTCACCACTTGACAAACTTATTGGATGAGTATTGACCATTGTAGCTTTTTTTACTTCTGGCAGTATACGTGATATTACATTCTAATTCTATACCGTTTCATTAATAATATTTGAAATACTGATTAGGGCAGTGATTGTCAGAATCCATCAAAACTGATCATAAAATCATTAAATTTTGCTTGACAATTATTTAAACAACACAACAAGACGTCACTTTTATAGTTGCTTATTTTGGTAACTAAGAATACACTTGAAGGGTACACGGGAAAAACGATCTAAGTCACACCGAGACATAAATTGAGCCAAACATGCTGTTGTGTGGTTTTAAATGTGCTCTTTCTCGTAGACTACTTCAAATTTTCGTAAATACAATCTAAGTGATATTAAATATATGGAAATGAAAGTGTGGTCAATGGAAGAGCGATCTAAGTCCATGTCGTTGTACGAAACACCGATCCAAGTTCAACTACAAAATAAAATCTTTGGTTTTCAGTCTCGTGATCCTGTTTACTATCAGTGTTTTTTCTACTGTGCAAAATACCAGATTAGCCAGTGCAGGTCTATTGTTCTTGTGTATTAGTTCTAGTTCTGTGTGTTGAAATAATGAATTCAAGTGCAAGTAGCGATGACGATGATGACAAACCACTGAATATTTATTTAACCCGTATAAGAAAATCTTATGGTCGTGTTCGGGATGTTGCGAGAAAATACGAAATCAAGCATATGAAACTGGTGAGCCTTGTGAATGCAAGATGTTCAGATGTTTTCAAATTACAACGGAGACACAGAGGCGTAGTGTCATAAATGGGTTCAATTCACTGGGAGACAGAAATGAACAGAATAATCGTCTATGTGGCCTTATAAGTATTCATGACATAAAACGTAGACGTCTTAGGCATGAAGAAAATATAGCTAATTTACGAGACAATGCTTTCACTTTTAAAATTAGAGTAATGAAAAATAATGGCGCAATGCAATAAATCGATGTTTATCGGAAAGCATTCATTAGTTTACATGGAATAACAAACAGACGGCTTATAACATTAAAAAATGATTTGAAGGAAACCGGAAGTTCTTGTTATGACAAAAGGGGCACACAGCAAAATTGACCCCATAAGATAAAGGACGATACTCTAAGACAAATGCATGAGTACATCAAAAGTTTCAAGGGTGGGAATTCTCACTACAGCCTGAAGAATCCTAGATGACTATACTTATCAGAAACATTAAATGTAAAAAAATGCATAAACTGTACCTTGAAAAAAGATATCCGCCTGTGAGCTATAAATCTTATCGGAATGTTTTCCTTAAATATTTCAACATTGGCTTCGCCTATTCCAGGTCTGACACCTGCAGTGCCTGTGATGTAGCAAAAGTGAAAATTACGTCGGTAGAGTCTAAGATTAGTTAACAAAATTTACCTGATAAAGATACAGAAGTCGAATTGACGAGAAAACTGCAAAAATTTGGAACAGAAGACAAACTCCATAAGCTGAGGGCCCAAGCATTTTATAACAGAGAACGGTTGGAGAATAAACGCGCTAGAAAATATACCAATTTCGAAGTTCCACAATGGATTTTTCCAACAACTTACCGACACCTAATATCACTACCAACGATGTTTATTATAAAAGACAACTTACTTTCATTAGCTTTAATATCCATGTCTTATCTACAAACCAGTCGGTGTTTTATACATATCCACAGACAGTAGCAAAGAAGGGGGCTGATAAGGTAATGTCTTTCTTGTACCATTTTTCCTGCGAAATTCTGAATCCAGAAGTGAAACATCTACATATATTTTGCGATTCCTGTGTGGGTCAAAATAAAAATGTTACTCTTGTTAGATTTTTGCATTACATGGCCTATGCCAAAAAAAGATTTGATTTAATTCATGTGATATTCTCTATAAGAGGGAATTCATATCTTGAATGCGACAAAGATTTTAGACTAATCAACCAAAAATCTATAGTGAAAGTTCCTGATCAGTGGGTCGAAGTATTTTGTGCAGCGAGGTCCAAACCTACGTCATTTGATGTATACAATTGTAAGCAAAACTTTTGTTGTGCTTGGACAAATTTTCTACGACAATACTACCGGAAAACTTGTCCATTTGCTACTAGACCAGTTAGGGAATTGCAATTTACTAAAGAACATCCACGTACTGTGGCAGTTAGAGAGACGGCATTCAATTCACCACTAACTTCTTTCGTCATCATAACTAAAAATATAACATGGAATCTGGACGTCAGCCCAGAACCACTTTATTCTAACATGATACCCCTGCCGAGAAAAAAAATATGACCAACTGCAAGACTTAAAACAGTTCGTCTCAGAGGAATTCCGGCCCTTTTATAAAGAACTACCCTTTGTCGATAGCAACCGAAGTGACGATGAAATCGACGTAAGTTGTTATTGTTTCTGATTTTGCCTACTAAAATAATACTAGTAGCGTTTTTTTTTTGCAGGAGCTCTGAATAAATTAGGACTTAGTTCATTCTTCCATACATTTAGTTACATCAAATATTTTTTTTGTTTTTTTTTTATCAACACAAGGTGACAACTGGTTTATTTTTTATGTAATGCTGATGTAAAAATCTCAAATTAAAATGTGTGCTAAGTTGTACTTTCTCATGTTTTTAAATTTACGACTAGTAAGGTTTGGAACTTTCAACTTCGTTTATTTCCGTTTGTTCCAAATGTGACTTAGATAGTTTTTTCCCTGTACTCTTCACTTGTAAGTGAGGACACGATTTAAAAAATAATGAAAATAAACAAATGCAAAGAAAATACATATATCATATAATTAGTACAAAGTTTTGGCAGTATCACTGACATGCATTTTCGAACTGGGTAAAAATAAAAACGATAAAATAGTGTCTGTAAAACGATAAAAACTGTAAAAACTGTTAGTAAAAGTAAAAAAATAGTGAAAGTGGACTGTAGAAATTTGCAAAATTTTTTCTTAATCTTAAGTTATATCTTTGACCAGCGGCGTATGGTGCATTGAATTCATGAGAAACCGTTTTATTTACTTTCATAAGATAAAATAATATAAAACTCGACATTTTAGTTTTGTTTCCCCAGGATTAATATTCACTTATTTTTGTCTTTCACAGTATCCATCTCTGTCTCTAATCCGGATCTGCGGTATCAGGTCACCGCAATGTTGCACGTATAGCGGAGACCTTTAAGCCTCGGTCACACAGAGCCCGTCTACCGTCGCGGGCAGCGTTCTCTGCCCGTATCAGTCAGGCGATCTAGTTGTATGATGCAATATTATATCATCCATGCCACACAGAATGCGGTCTATCGCAGCGGGCCAATCTAGATCGTAACATGCAGCTATACAGTTGTACATAATTACAAAATATCGCGCAGTTGAGCGGTCAGTTCCAATCAGATTTGCCTCGCGTTTTTATATTGCAAATAATTAATTAAAAATAATTATATTAATAATTATTATTATAACAGGGATGCTTATATTTACTATTATCACAGAATTACATAACAATTATTATAATGAGGATCCTTAAAATTACTGTAACACTTGACACACACTTGGAATACTTGACTTTTATTAAAAGTAGGAGCAACAAAATTTAATTTCCTGTGGCATGCTTCATTTTCCGGCAAAGCAATCGGCAAACTGTTCACGTACTCGAATTGCAGCAATAGTTGACCTTTGATTGGTTAACCAAGTTGATATGAATGCACGTACAGGCCTAGAGTCTTCTCCAGTTTCAGTATATTCTGCGCTTTCAACATCAGTTTCTATAGCTCTCAAGAACACACGCCATTTCATAGCCAATATGCTAAACACATTTTCAACTACAATACGTGCTCGGATGAATTGTTCAATGCACAGCTTGTTGTTTTGTGTGATTGTTTCTTTCTTATATTATTGATTATCCTGCTTTGGAGTATGGTCTCATTAAAAATGGTGAAAAGTGAAAAGCGTTCATCACCTACCAGAACATGAGGAAGACGGGTGCTTGTACCCGTAAGTGGCTTCGAAGGTAGAATAACTTTTTCATCAATGACGCTCGGTAGAAAGTAGAATTATCAAAAATTGCGCTGTCACTATGACGTCCATAACTCCCTATATCAAAAAACTTGTAGGATGGATCAATTATATCGACATACGAAAATATTTAAAAAACCGATCTTCATATGACTTAAGTTCAGTACATAAGCGATGGTATTCCCCAAATTGTTATCTCCTCGCATTGATATCATGCACCCAATATCGTCTTTTCTTTCTATTATTTTGTAATGCTAATAGAAGAAGGAGTTGCTCCTCGTCAGAACTACTCATTTTGTCCCAAAATCTATTAAGAAGAAAAAGCAACAAGGCTGTGTGAAACCGTTCACCCTAAAACAAACACAATACTGGATCGCTCACAAAGATATCGTACTATATGTGACAGTGCCATATCGCTAACCGCTGCGACGATCGCACGAACGCTGCCCGTTGCAGTAGATCGCGTTCTGTGTGGCAGAGCCTTTAGGACTGGTCGGCGACCGTCACCTGCATACAATACTTTCGACGTAATCACGATGCGATTTATTTCAGACATTTCTCGAAAGTGTATCAATTTACTTTCCACTGTAATATTTCTGCTGGCCGAGAAACACTTCGTGACCGCGTCGTTCATTTCGATTATCATTTAAATTGTTATTCGTTCTTTTATATTATGTTTCAATTATCGAAATTTTTCATCACACCGATCTTTTGTTTGATATTCTACAAACTAAATCAAATAACATTGGCCCCCGGGTTTAACATATACTCGTAAAACGAATTTGAGGATATTTTTAGGAGAAAATAATTTTAATTTGGAACCGCAAACAAAAATAATTAGGACCGACAATGTGGATGATATGGGAACGTCATACCGTCAATAATTCAAGGCAACTACAAGAACACTCACCAAAAATTAAATGAAGTAATATTATTTTTCGGGCGCATTTTTCATTTCATGTAAAGGGTTTTCCTAGGATCCTCCTTGATGGTCTTGTTTGTACAGTGGCTGTATTGAATGATTTTTGTTTACTATTTATACTTGTGTAGACGATTTCTCTTCTTCAGTGTCTTCTGCTATTACGTTTTTGTTTTAAATCTGTAACACTATTTATGCAGATATGTGTTTTTTCGATGTTGATTCATTAATGTGTTTTTTAAAGGTTTTCGTATAATGATTTCATCTTTATTCTTTTAAGATTAAGGCAGTATAGGATATATTTTCTTGTCAAGTAAGAAACAATCTGACAATAACAAACTTACTGTTTTAGTGGACCGTTTACCTATACTTAGTGAAAACATAATTTTTGACTATAGCCTATGTTCACGTTTAGACGAGTGTTCAGTGTTTTAATTATATAAATGTATATAATTTCCATTGTGATAGCTAATCCGATCTAATAAATAATATTATTTTTCTCGTGGGCTTTTCTAGTTTGTGATATTTATATAGGATGTCTCAGTTGGAACTATGGGATTCGAATGGCGCGCCATTTGTGTTTTGTTAAAGAGAGGGCGTCAATATTTAACACTGTTATCTAAAAACCATACGTCATACCGCGGTTAACAGTTCAATAACGAATAGTTTTTGTAAGTACAACTGTACAAAGCAACATCGATACGTCCCCGTCGTGGTCGGTCAGTCGGTATTATTATTATTATGACCGAGAGCTGCAGCGAGAGAAAGTGTACTGGAGTATCCAAACATATCAATTCGACGTCGTGCACAATAATTGAATATTTCAAGAGCCGCCACACATTTTATTTTAAAGAAAGATCCGCATCTATCAGCATACAAAATTCAGTTGATACAACAATTAAAAGTTATAGACCATTCGCAACGTCGTATATTTGTTAATTAGAAAAGAAAGAAGGTGACGCTGATTTTTGCAACAAAATTTTTTCAGGGATGAAGCATATTTTCATCTTGACGGATACGTCAGCAAGTAATATTGTCGAATTTGGGTGCTGAAAATCCACATGCTTTTCACGAAAAAGAAATGCATCCACATAGATGCACGGTTTGGTGCACATTTTGGAGTGGTGGAGTAATTAGACCATACTTCTCTGAAAACAAAGCTGGTAAAGCTATCACAGGCACGTTGATGTCATATGGTTTGTAGAAGACAGTTATTAAATACTGACGCCCTATCTTTAACAGAACACAAATGGGGCGCAATTCAAATCCTATGGTTCCAACTGAGACACCCTCTATATTAATATTTAATATAATTCTTTTCACTTGATAGTCTTAAAATGTTTATAGTTGTTACCCGTTAATTTAGAGTTAACCTACATTCATACATTAATATTCAAACCATGATCATGGACTCAAACTAACATTATCGCCTCAAATTTCTGCTCTGAAACAAACTCGAATCATTTGATTTGACCAGTATCAATAGTAATTTAGATAGTAAAGATTTAAACAAATTAAAATATCAAATTATTTAAATATTAGAAATTGGTACTTAAGTCTATCAGATTACATTGCTTCTATTAAAACTATTGTTTATATAATTTGCATTATAACTGCCAGTTTATTTAATAGCAGATGGTTTCTCGTCGACAATTAGAATTTTTGACTTTTTATTATCTCTCATCGTCGGATTCCTTCTCTTTCTCCATGCTGGAACTGCTAACATACTCAGAGGTTAAGGAGCTTATCTTCGGCTACGCTTAGAGGTATTCTATACGGTACATGGCCTTTCGCTCCTGTCTAGATTAAGGACGGTAACTTGCTCGGAGATTCTTAGGTTTGAGAGCTGCTTTCCAGAATTCGTGTGAATTTTAACGTTTAAGTTTAAATATCTGTAGAAGTTTTCATCGCCTGTAGACCTCCTACGTTCTTTTGAAGACTACTTGCTGTCGTTTTGATGCATTCCTCTGTGAGGTTCCAGACTAGAGTGACCCACATTACTCCGACTCGACGATTCTCTAGGGCTAATTATTAGCACAAATTTGCTTAAAGGAAATATTTTTATAATTTTTATAATAAATAATACAAAAACACAAGAGCAACTCTCACGTTTCTTTGTGTAAGAAATTGTGTCAATCTTAACTCCTGGATCAATTGCGATGGGATGTATCCATCGCAAGAATCATGTATCAATCTTTCTTTATCTTCTAATATATTCAGTTTAAACATTACAGATAATACGTAAATATCAACATTGGTATTTTTGTGAAAAATCTATAGTATCTATACATGAAAAACTTATACCTACTTAAAGTTGTTATAAATGATAATTTAAAATTTAAATTGTTAATGTGTTCAAGCTAACCAATTATCATATTGTGTATTCCTTATTTTTTTGGATAATATACCGTTGCATAAAAATTAATAATTTTCACAGTAAAAGAAAAATGTTAAATCGATCAAAGTATTCCATATTGGTTATATATTGCATATAACATTATGCTAGTATAAAATAAATATTTTAGTGCGAATCCGGCTTCACAGTATACATATATGGTGGTTTTTTAGTAAGTAATGGTGGTTAATGTATGTATTTTTCCTTATCATATTATCACTGCTAATTGAAACGGTTACCTAGATAACGAATAAAAAATAAATATTTGAAAATGTCAAAATTTGTATAGTTACTAAATTGTGATGAAATAAATTCAAGTACATATTTTTTCTAACTTTTGATCTTCTATTAAAAAATTCTAGTATGGCTTTTGTGTGTCCCGAGAAGAGTAGTAAAAGAAAATCTTTATTGACAAAACTAAAAGATTTGGTTTGTCAAATTGACGATAAATGTTGTCCTGCTCCAAGCTGTCCTTCACCGTGTAATCCGTGCGTAAATAGTTGTATTGGACCAGTAATTGAAATTTATGATCCTTTACCAAAACCTTGTTTACCTATTTGCAGCCCAACTTGCCCTCCTGCTTGCTCTCCTGGTTGTCCACCTTCGTGCGCTCCAGCTTGTTGTCCAGGAGCCTGTCAACCACCATGTTGCTGCCCAGGAACTTGCCCAGCTGTAAGTGAGATGGTTCCCATATGTGCTGCGACTCCAGCACCTCCTGTTTGTGTACCACCAATATTACCAATATGTAAGCCGGTGCCACCACCGTGCGTGCCTGTGTGTAATCCTTGCCCTGAAGAACAACCGTGTGTACCTTGTAACCCGCCTCAAATGATGGTATGTTATAGAAGACCAAAATGTCAAAAGGAACCCAGATCCAAATCAAGAGAATTAAGAGCAAGTATATTACACATTGGATGTGACTGTGAAAAACACAACGGACTACAAGATGATTGCCCTAGGAGTGAATGTCAAGGAGCTCCTGAATGTCTTACAAAACCAGATCCTACATGTGGACCTAGTGCATTTAGCAATGGCAAACATCTAGGTAGAAGTTCAAACAGAAATAAAGGATTAGAAATGTATCAGTGCTATCCTGCCTATATAAAGTTACCTCCATGCCCACCTTGTGGACCCTTATGCTCACCCCCTTGCTGTGGTCCATCACCATGTTGTCCATCACCTTGTCCATCACCTTGTTGTCCATCACCATGTGATCCTTGTTGTCCAGAACCGTGTTGTCCTCCTTGCGTACCACCATGTGTACCATTAGTTGCACAAGCTCCTTGTCCACCACCAATTATTCCAACGCCCCCTCCTTTAGTACCAGTAGGAAGAATAGTTCCTGTAGCTCCAGCTGCACCTTGTCCTATTTTATGTCCTCCACCACTAGCCTGTTGCCCTCCACCCCTCCCGTGTTGTCCTTGTCCACCTTGTTGTCCGTGTCCATGTTAATTGTAAGTTGGATGGTTTATTTTACATTTGTCAATAAATATTTTGTTTCACTTTTGATATTTCATTATGCCTATTACTATTAAAAACATCATACAGACGTAGATAAGCAAAGCATTGGACATGCTATACACATACATGTACCAAAATAGTGGGTTGAATGCTTAAGCGTAACAAAAAAAATTACGTAACAAATGCGTAACAAAGTACAACTCTGCACGGTAGCTCCCAGGTGAACTAGGGTTTCAAACCAATTCACGTTGTTTTAATTTAAGTAATTAATAAGGAATTAATGATAATAAATTATATGTCAGAAATAATAGACGTTATTTTGTACTGAAATCATACACATATAAAAGAAATTCTTTGAAATAAAATTTAATGCCTTTTTGACATTTCTTTTATTAGGTGAAGTCGATAATATCAGTTTGTTTGGTGCATAATGGCACTACATGAAGCTGAATCGTATTAACCAATAAAATAACGAGCCTGTTCTTAAGTTGGCTTAAGGGGGTATTCTACTGGAGTAGGTTGGAATCTTTGGTGTGAAGATAACACTGACTTAGTTTTCCACATTTGACACTGATTTAGATTTAATAATCTAAATCAGTGATAATTAAAAACTGATTAGAATTTTAATCATCTGCAGATGTTGCCAACTTTGTTGGCGAAACGCGCGTCCACTGTAGTGTTTTGGTGTTTTGTGGAAAAATAAGTCAGTGTTATGGGGGTATTCTAGTCTAGAATTAAAAAAAAAAATCGATTTTTCTGCACGTTCTTAAAGTTTTGCCTTTAAGAATATGTCCTCCAAAGGAAATTTGAAAATTCAAAATATTTTTTAGCTATTTGTGATCATTATTTGACTTTTACCGCGGTAGCTGCCTTAACCGATTGACTTCAAATTTGGCACGAACCTTCAGTGTATAGTACTGATTTAGTTTTCCATAAAACATCAAAGCACTATACACTACACTCGACGCGCGTTTCGCCAACAAAGTTGGCATCATCTCCAGATGATTAAAAAAGTTTTAATTATCTTATATCAAACAGTTTTGATATAAGATGACTCGACCCGCGTCGAGTATAGTGTATAGTGTTTTGGTGTTTTGCGGAAAACTAAGTCAGTGATTTTTTCACACCAAAGGTGTCAACCTACTCCAGTACTTCAGCATATGACCCTTTATTATCCCTACAATTTTTGTATAATAATGTTTTACTATTTTAAAAAAATCGAAACCTAGAAACAGGTCATTTTGCGAAAAATTTTTTTCTTCTTTGGTGCCAATAACAACATTCTGACTAATTAACAATCTGCTTTTACATTTTGTTTCAGATGAACAGAAGGGTGGCAATCATGCCTACCAGCTTACAGAGAGTAAGCTGCTTCTTTACCCCCGCGTTTAGTAGCTCATAACTGTTTGAATTTTTTATTTTTGTTTTGCATCGATTTTTTATGTTCCTGAAATATTAAATATGTTGTTAACAAATGGATAGTAAAAATATAAAAACTCGAAAAACACCTAAAATTTAGGCCTCTGGACTAAAATAGCTCCTTAATTCGTTTATTTAACACACGAATCACGGAGCAAGCAAACAATCTCATGAGACGTATCAATGCAGTTGATTCAGGCAATTAAGAGATTTCACTTATATTGAGTTCTGCGCGATAAATTTGTCGATAAGCAGGTTCTCCTTTCAATCAGCGAGATTCCTTTTCGACCCTTATTGCTCATATATCCCAGGTGTTTGTAAACATATTGTAATACAATATGTTTTTTGTTATTGTCGACAACCCAGGAAGATATTTGCTGTTCGCCATTTAGCCAAGTGGTAAAAGATTTGACCAAATATTGATGGACTCTGGGGAGTTTTCTCGCCAGTAGTTCAAAATCAGGTTCCAGAGCGATGTAGTTCTTTGAGTCATGATATTTTCAAACTTATTCCTCGGTTATCGGTTAGCACATTGTTTCAGGTTTTTCTAGAATGCTTCAATCTGCGTCAGAGCTACCATGTCTAGATTGATCGATCGACAGTCTTTGTAAAGTTATTTTCAGAAACTTGCATTTAATGTTATGCCAGCGGATTTTTTACAACACGCGAATACTGTTGCAATAAGAGAGAAAGTTTTTCATGGAATAGCTTGTTTTCTGCTCCGTTCTCAACCTCAACTTTAATCTTAACCCTAAGCCCTAACTTCAATCTCAACGTCAACTGGAGAGATTTGTTTCCCCTGTTGAAACAGTATCTGAGTGGCTTCACGTACTGTGCAATTAATGCGCGAGATGTCTGCTCTTTACGTAACACCATGACGATGACTCGCCAGATCTCGGGTATTCTGAGGCGTTTTTATTCCAAGTACCCCGCCGTCTTTAATGGTCTCTTGTTCTAATGTTTCGGAGACATATTGAAACATTTTAGCTAGCTCGACCTGTGGTCTTTCAGCATTTCACCGAGAGTGTCGTATAAAGCCTCTACTATGAAGATAAGCTATATAATCAACACAGGTTTTGTGACATAAATGTATGAAGCTCTGGGTATTTTTAAAATACACTGAGTCCACTGAATCTCTCCGAGTGAGTTCAATATACTCGTAACAAAACAGAGGTTGTCCCTTGAATGGGTGTATGACGATGGACTATTGCTTGTCAGCAACCGCCTTCTCCAACTGTTCATTAGCTGTTCAACTGTTCACATTTTTTAGTCAAAAATTAGTTAAATATTTTGTTACAGTACAAATACAATATTAATAAATATTAATAAAAACAGTTTATACTTTAAAATCTTTTGGCATAATTTTTACTGAGTATATTTTTTGAGATTATTTTATACTGTAGGACTTTACAGGAAAATTAAGAAAATCGATTTTTTGTTACAGATTGAGATTTTTTTCTTTGTATTATCGCAAACCGCCCAATGGGATTGTTTCCTTCTTCGCAAGAATACTGCAATTAGTAGGTACTTATTGGATCATTTCATTCTTGGTTCATGGGAAATGCCTGTTAATGGGTAGGCAAACAGATATTTTGATACCAGGTAATAAGTACCATAAAAGCACCATAAAACTGACTAGAACTTAACCTAATCTAACATAATCAGAGTTTGGATTGACCCAAACTGCGGACTAATACTACACATTACTCTTATAAATGCATTCCTTGCACGATTAGTAAAGTTATGTTTCACTATAATTTTCAAAAATAACTTTTATACTAATATTTTTATTTCATTGATATCCATTCGAATTTCATAGATAATAGTGTTTAAAATCTAAGATTTTTGAAAGACAACACTAACATGTAGGTAGGGAGGAATACAAAACTATAATGATGGTAAACATTTTCGTCTTGTTCATGGTAATTGTTAGTAGACATTTCATCGTCAGCCCCACCACCTTGCCGTTTACCTTCATCTGCGAGAAGCCGATTGTTGTGGCATCTTCCTCGTGGTTATAACTAAGGTGATATAGGAAATATGTTGCACGCCACAGACGTATGCATCGTAACAAGGGTAATAAAATAATAATACAAAGTAACTAGTAACAAAGGCACTAAACTGTTACAAGTAAATATAACACTGTTTGTACTCACCCTCTTAACTAGCCTGATGAACTAGCATCATCATTATCATCATCATCATCACGACCTGGGGACTATCCGTAAATACTTTGCAGCATCAGGTATGTTTCCATATTTGTCTGAGGAAATTATGTTCGCTCGGGTGAAAATATGTTCTTATATTTGGAGAACGACCGTTCAACATCTACTGATGTTGCACTCACTTAACGGATCTGTAGATGCACTATCACTGTAGATGCAGTATCACAAACTAGGGGGTGGGCATATTCGTAATCGTAAATACGAATGTATTCACAAAAATCGTTTTCTATGAATATTAATACAAATATACATATCTACATTTAAATACGAATATATTTGTAGTCACACCTGTGAATATGAACTCGTGTGAATACGAAAATACTCGTATTCACACATATAAATACAAGTATATTCATATCTGTGAACTCAAATACAGTTCTACAGTTGTACTCATAGATCTCTATGAATATTCGTATTCTCAGTGTGAATATTGTGTGACTGGCCTATGATATCTCACACGACTTTCCTTACCACAATGACGAACATTCAAATTTCAAAAATTAATTACTAATTAACTATTATCTTGTGAGACATAGTACCTCTGTCATATTTTAGCTAATGTTAAGTACATTATTTCTCAAAAGTTTGTACAAAGTCGTTAGAGTCGTTCCTGAATATTTTTGAAAAAAATCAATTTTGAATTAAATATTGAGACCTAGAGGTTACATACGAATGCATGAATGAATATAACTGTATTCGACTATATAGATATAAATACGAATATATTCGTATTCATAGACGTGAATACAAATATATTTGTATTTACAAATATATTTGTATATTTGAATTTACACATTAAAATACGAATATATTCGTATTAACAAGAGTTCATATTCACAGGTGTGGCTACGAATATATTCGTATTCAACAGTGTATATATGAATATATTTGTATTCATAGTCATACAAAACAATTTTTGTGAATACATTCGTATTCGTATTTACGATTACGAATATGCCCATCCCTGTCACAAACTTGCGTTAATCTGCTAAAATCGGTGACTTTCTTTAACGCTAACGTACTATTTTGTAATTTTCTCTTGGGTCTTTATAGTTGGTATGAATAGTTTTTAAATCAGTTTCAATGGAAATATCTAGAAATTGTGTCTGTCTTTCCTTAATAGCTGCAGCTTCGGCAGGATTGAACTGTACTATTACAGGTTTTATTTTCTGTAAATTTTCAGCTTAATAAAAAGCTGCCTTCAACCATGTTGCCCAACGTGTAAGGCTCTGGTTGTTCGGGAATTCCAAGATACTTTCTGTGAAACTCTCGAAAACGTTTAGGAGATTTTAGATACACTTTTTGAACGGCCAACTGAACACTTCGTCGCGGCACCATCGGTCACAAACATCAATATTTGACTTGTTGGCACTTAAAACTTTTCTAACGTCTCAGCACCACCTGCGTAATTGTATTGCCAGTTCACTGTGTAAGGCTTTTGCCAGCTAATAGTAATGGATATGTCGATTACGAAGGGTTCAGTATACGTACTATAATACTTACAATAGAATTTTCTTTTACGATCGGTCATCTCGTCAGTACAACCACAGAAGTCTATTTTATAATTTACGTGTAAACTTCTCTATAATGTCGTGGCGTATAATTGATATATCGCTCCATAATGTTCTGCGACTTGGTAACTAAAACTGTATTGTATTTGTGCCAAAACTTTCGAAATAGATACTTATCTAGTATGTGAAGCGGAATATTACAGGTTATCAAAAATAAATCAAACCTAAAGTGTTTGCAAGGGCACGTCCTGTTTCCTATATTGATGTTCCACATAACTCACGTGAGATGTACAGTCGGATTTGAACCAGCACATTAAGGATTTATCGCATACTTTACATATTACTTTTTCTCCTTCGTAGAATAAATCATCAAATTCACCAATAATAATAATATATAAAGCATATAAACATTCTCTGGGTTTTCACACATGCGGCATACTTTATTATTAAATTAAAACGTTTCAACTAACATAGCGGAGACCGTACGTACACTTCGATCGATAAATCAAAATCAACGAGGGACTTAAGGCCGTGAAAAGTGCATTGCTGATCCCCCTCCACTACCGTTCATCAACCACTTATCTAATTTCAGCGTTATCATCGCACCGTTACGTTAAAACTGGTTAGAAATTAAAAGACAGATCTGGGCGAATTACCATACCTCGTTTACAATCTAATAGAAATTGTATTACGAAATTTTATAATGCAATTTTATGACTATCATTTTAGAATAGTTAAGATTTGTGGATTTTATAAATGAAATGTTTGTTGCAGTAAAAATACTCATGCCCCCAAATCAAGTGCCAGTGGTATGCAGCTCGCCGACGCGACAGTCTTAAATAACTTGAGAATTGAGCTGTTCTCTAGCCCTTCCGGTCAACGACCGACTAGAGGGGCCCTTGCTTACCTTTTTTGGTAGGTAAGGGTACGTCAATACTATCTTAACTCCCTGATAGAAAATTCTGCGAACTGACTTATTATTGTCTTATCGTTTTAGCTATCGTTATCGTCATTGTAGTGGTAGCCGTATACGTTAATAAATATAGAAATATCTCAAAAATAAATACTCAAATTCATCTATATGATGTTGTTATAGAGTTTCATTACAATAAGCGTAAATACTATATGATAAAAAAATATAAAAATAAATACAACAGTTTTCGTTTCTAGAAGACAAATATTTATAAATAACTATGAAGAAATTAATTGCATTTTCGATGTTTAACTGAATTTAATCGTTATGAGTTATGACCTGCCTCTTATTATCACATCTCTTAATGCACAGAGATAATTCTCCTACTTTACGAGCCGAGAGTCCGGCAGCTATACAAATATTGTAATTACATTGAGAGTGAGATCCGCGTATTTTATTCGTATTTCTTCGATCCACAATTCAGTTCGCTCATAAAGAAGAAAATGCTACCTTGTAGTAGGACGATGGCAAAAGGCCAGGCCATAATTGACTACTCAAAGTATTTTTATCAAATCATACTTGATGAGCTACGGCTTTTAAATATTGATTTTTGTTCATGTGGTTCTAATAATGTTCATGTACAATTTAACGGAATATATATATATATATATTTGGAAAGATTTCCGCGGTCGAAGGAATGAACAGAAGAGTCTTAAAGTCCGGGTTGAACCGCGTCTGTAATTATTGTTTGGACGTTTCGGTTCTCATTTTGGAGCCATTTTTAAGAAATAAGGAATTAAGGATTAAAGAAATATTAGGAAAGGGTATTGGTTCTTGTCGAGGCGTCAATCTGCATACTTCTCGGTTTGAATTTTTAGGAAGGAATTGTGTTCAGGAATGATATCTAACTTACCGCCAGGGTCTCAACCTGCCCACTCTCTAGAGTTCGTTACTAGTTCTTGCCGAGGCCTCAATCGTCCTACTCCTCGGTTTGAACTGCGGTCTGGTGCCACTGTGACTGTTATTTATATTGAAGGACGCATCACGGAAGGTCAACGGTGCGTCTGGAGTGCCGCGGTTGTTACGTTCGGGATCGCTATGTTTCCGGGCGTTACGTTCGCGGTTGTTATATTCGCAGTAGTTACGTTCGCGGTCGCTACGGTCACGGTTGTCACATAAAGACCCCGAACGTAACAAGCGTGACATTTCACACTCATAGTTGACCTTCCGTGACGCATCAATCAATATAAATAACAGTCACAGAGCCACCATGCCACAGTTCGAACTGAGGAGTAGGTAGGTTGAAACCTCGGCGGAAAGTTACCTCTGAACGACCCTGAAATATATATATATATATATATATATATATATATATATATATATATATATATATATATATATATATATATATATATATATATAGGGTGAGCCACGGTGGATGGAGTATGAAAAGTATATGGAGAACGGATCTACCCATTGCTTTTAAATTTTGGTTACCAAAATAGTCGTGTATGATCTATGCAACTAAAATATTTTCGAAAGTGCGGTGTTGTCACTTATACGTAAAATCGGCAACATCTTTGTTATTTTAAATAGAATACCCTGTATATTTCTGCATTTTTTGGATTGTCGCCTTTTTGTGAGTAATTTTTGTTAATATTTCCCTATATCTATCTCAAGCCGTTATCGAGATAATAATTCTTTTCTAAATTTATTGCCAAAAACTGTACTTTCAGTAAATTGTGTTTTCTCCTACCTACGCAGCAATTAAAAGATAATTTTTCAGTTGTGGCTAGGCAAGGCCTGGGGGCATCTTCTTCATTAATCAAATGTTTCCAATATCATACAGGGTGAGTTAGAGAATGCTTTCTATAAGTGACTTAGAGAAATGCACGAAAGTCAATTTTCTTAAATGGAATACATTTACCTATTTAAAAATGTTAATGTCCCTTATACCTAATGCGCACAGTTTTCGATTTATAGGCACTTTTCTGTAACCCTCCCAAGAATATTATATCTTTTGGTATGTTGTCATAACGGGTGGGTCATGAAATTTTTATTTTATCATTTTGTAATGACAACAGACATGCTATTTTTCTAAATAAATTTGACATTAGTAATATTTGCACTTAATTTGAATAGATGTAGCACAAATGTGGAAAAAATAATTTTACAAACACAGTTTTAATGGATTTGTTTATTATTCATGGACAGTGCAATAAGATTATCAACAGAACTTGTAGAATATTTAATGAGAAATATCCGAATTTGCCGCAGATGAACAACAGAAAGTTTCTACGAATTCAGAGGAATTTTATAAATTTTGGTTAAATGTTGACCGTTAACTTCCAGACACTTTTGTATACGACGATGGACAGCGTTTGTTGTAGCAGCTCTTATATCAGCGGGGTCCAAGTTTTCAATCTCTTGAATCACTCGACGTTCTAATTCTTCCCTGTTGTGGATTGGAGTTTTATAAACTCTATCTTTAAGAATAGGACCTTGGAGGCCAATTCTGCGGTCCAAAACGTCTAATCCAACGGTTATCGAAACTCCATACTAATTTCGTATGTACAATGTGGAAATGTGGAGGAGTTCCATCGAGTTGATACCAACAAGCAGGGGCGGCTGGTGTATAGGTGCTGCAGAGCTGCAGAACTGCCAAAAAATTTAGATATTTGTATATTTTCGCGACATAATAATTACTAAAATTTATTAATAAAATAATTTGGTTAGTTGGTGCAGCTAACCAAATTATTGCGTTAAAGTCGCATTTTGCCCGCCGTCCTCTATTGAGTAGTAGACCAGATGAATTATCTGGGTCTCTACACGAGCGCGTCGCAGTATGAACTGGGCCACACGAGGTAGTTCTCAGCACGTCTCGGCACACCCGTCCTCCCCCTCAACTCCCGCGACAATCCACACTTGGCGCTCGTAAATGCGCGAATTTACACGGTCAGTGAGCTGTATTTTTTCCAGCTAAGGCAACATCAGTGAATGTTTACTCCTTCCTACTCCTCGTACAGTAGGCGGGCGTAAATCGTACCTATTTCGTATTTCGTGTTAATTTGAGATTTTAAATACTGTTTTGTGAATTTGTGTAGTGATTTATTGTACTAATTATTAATATTTATATACTGTGATAGTGACAATGGATTTAGTTTATAATTTAGTTCATGTAAAGCGATTTTTTAAATACTCTTATGAAGAAAAAATTGATTTAAAAAACAATGGTAGGCTATTGCCCGATATTGTTATTGAGACTGCAGGTGTTAGCCGCGGAAAAGCATATAAACGTCAATTTAATAGAGACATTTATTCGAAGAAGAATTGGATTTGTAGGTGCAACAAAAAAAATGCGTTATTTTGTTTTCCTTGTTTACTTTTTGGCGGTGATAAAGCATGGACTGAGGTAGGGGTGACAGATTTGGTGCATTTAACTGAAAAAATAAAAAAGCACGATAACTCCAAAAGCCATCTACATAATACAGTGGAATTAGCTTTATTAGGAACAACTAATATTAAAGCGCAGCTAGATTCAGCTTATTGGATAAATGTGCAAAAGCATAATGATAATGTTACAAAAAAGAGATATGTTTTGTCAAAAATTATAAACTGCATAAAGTTTTGTGGGGCCTTTTAACTGGCGCTGCGAGGACATGACGAAGCTGAAACCTCTCAAAACCCGGGGATATTTCGTGGTTTGATAAATTTCTCTGCTGAGCTTGATGTAACTTTAAGCGAGCATCTACAAAATGCTTCAGTATTTAAAGGAACCCCTAAAGAAATACAAAATGATCTTTTCGACTGTATATTAAAAGTATGTCATGAAGAAATAATTAAAGAAATTAACAAACTTTCATTTTTGGCAGTTATGGCAGACGAAACAACTGATGTATCTGCAAAAACTCAGTTAGTGGTAGTTTTAAGATATATTCTCGATGGTGAACCGATTGAACGTTTTTGGACATACCTGAAACCTACAAAATGTGACGCTGAAACTCTTTCGGAAAATATTTTAAATGTTAAAGACCCTCTAGTAGAAAATTCACCTTACAAGCCTTTTCTCTTAACCAAAGAATATGACGGCAAACATGAATGTTTTTCAAAAAGGTATTAAATTCCAAAAATGTTTCTCGTGAAAATCTATATTTTTGTATAAACGGATTTTACATAAAAATTCTGTATCAGGAAAACGCGTGACCTTGAAAATTTTCAAAATTTTCGTCTGCGGCGCAATTTTTTTGCGGCCCCTACGGCGCCAGTAATTTGCATACGTTTGAAATTTGCACGCGGGCGGCCAATACTCTAGAATCGGCCCTGTGCAGAACACCCGTTTCATTTCATCACGAGCCGCCACTGACAACAAGTTCTATATTTTTCAAGTGACAGATTATCAGCGAAGTCTTCCACAATTGTTCTAATTACATTTAAATATTTTCTGGAATTCAATTTTTCGTCGTATATGTAATATTTTATTTTATCATCCATTAACATACAAAAAACATTGAAACTAAATTTAACTTGAAAACCAACCTCTCTAGTAATGTGGGAATTATCTGTGGCCCAATGGTGACGATTTCGTGTGTTATAAATCCCTTCCCTAGAAAATCTGGATTCATCAGTCCATATATTTTCTTTCAAAAATTGGGGTCCTCTTGTATACGTACTACCAACATTTCACAAAATTCTATTCTCCGTAGATAATCCTGAGGCATGAGAAATTGAACTCTTGTAAATTTATAATTATACATTTTATGGTTTGTTAATATTCTTCGAATGGATGGATATGGCAATCCTAAATCCTGTTCAGCACAACGTATGGAATACTGGGGATTTACATGAAAATATACTAACACATTGATTTCATTTACCTCGTCAGATGTCACAGGTTTCGGTAAATTTTTTGGTTTTCTTAATAACGAACCAAAATTTATAAAAATTCTCTGAATTCGTAGAAACTTTCTGTTGTTCATCTGCGGCAAATTTGGATATTTCTTATTAAATATTCTACTAGTTCTGTTGATAATCTTATTGCAATGTCCATGAATAATAAACAAATTCATTAAAACTGTGTTTGTATAATTATTTTCTGCCATATTTGTACTATATCTATTCAAATTAAGTGCAAATATTACTGTCAAATTTATTTAGAAAAATAGCATATCTGTTGTCATTACAAAATGATAAAATAAAAATTTCATGGCCCACCCGTTATGACAACATACCAAAAGATATAATATTCTTGGAAGGGTTACAGACAAGTGCCTATAAATCGAAAACGGTGCGCATTAGGTATAGGGGACATTAACATTTTTAAACAGGTAAATGTATCACCTTTCCGAATTAGTAATAATATACTGGGCATTCCATTTAAAAAATTGACTTTCGTACATTTCTCTAAGTCACTTATAGAAAGCATTCTCTAACTCACCCTGTATGATATTGGAAATATTTGATTAATGAAGAAGATGCCCCCAGGCCTTGTCTAGCCACAACTGAAAAGTTATCTTTTAATTGTTGCGTAGGTAGGAGAAAACACGATTTACTGAAAGTAAAATTTTTGGCAATAAATTCAGAAAAGAATTATTATATCGATAACGGTTTGAGATAGATATAGGGAAATATTAATAAAAGTTACTCAGAAAGAGACGGAAATCCAAAAAATGCAAAAATATATAGGGTATTCTATTTAAAATAACGAAGATGTTGCCGGTTTTACGTATAAGTGGCAACACCGTACTTTCGAAAATATTTTAGTTGCATAGATGATACTCTACTATTTTGGTAACCAAAGTTTCAAAGCAATCGGTAGATCCGTTCTCCATATACTTTTAATACTGCATCCACCGTGGCTCACCCTGTATATATATATATATATATATATATATATATATATATATATATATATATATATATATATATATATAATGAAATTTTACTAGATATATTGCAAGTTGATCTCTATACGAGATTGATGTATTTAAATGCATACGTAATGTGGATACAAGAGATCTTTATTAATTATTAGGCAACAACGTATACACACTCCACAAAGCTTCTTCCTTATTCTATATCCTTAAAAATCTAACGTGATTGTATGAAAGCGTAACCTACTAGAAAAAAGGAAGAGTGCGTCCCATTTTAACAGCTCCACCCTCGCTACATATGTAAACTCACGCGTATAGGAACATTTTTAGGATTATATAAACGCCTGCGTCGAGACGCCATCATATATTCAGACGCCATTCGTTTTCTACTTATCACCATATATACCTTTAACTTAGGGATTTACTTTTAAGGGATGTGTGCCGTTGGTGGAAGATCGTTGTATGACTGGTCGAAGACGACTGATGTACGCAGGATCGTATATACAATATGATCCTAAAAAGTGTTCTTTTTTTTTAAATAACTTTGTCTCGCAAATTTCTTTTTGCGAAAGATATTAATTTATTATCATTATAATGTTGTTTTCCGCTCTGTCATTACGTTAGTGTTATATTTCAAATTAGTTATTGAAATCTTTAATTTTAAATATTATTGATCTATGAAATTTGATACTAATTAAATAATAAAAAATATAATATAAAAAAAATATAATAAATAAAAATACCTTGAAAATTATTCTGAAACATAATTAGTTATACTTTACGTAGTGCACAAAAAATGTTTTTATAAGACTAATACAGTGGTGGGTCGTCGGTTGAAAACCTGGGTCAGCCCCAACTCTGGATATATTAACTCCAATCAGTTTAATTTTTTGGTTATTATTATTAACAAGTGTTAAAGTGTACAGCTTGTCAAAAATAGGAACAAGTCTCAAAACTGCGATATCGGACTGCCCACGAGGTATGCAGTAAATAGTTTGGTCGTTACTCGGTCGCATTGAGACCTTTGCAGCGTGAATATCGATATGTACGAATGTATATAGAGTTCGATCTGGCCACGCGTAAAGTGTATCCTTTTCTCTCCGAATGTTACCTCACTCTTTCTTCCAAGCATACATAGAAAATCTCACTTTTTTTCCTATTTTTGGCAAGCTGTACGTTTGCTTACGTATTAACGCGCACTTCTGCACCTGACAAGAATGAACTACATAATTCTACAGTATCCTTGTGAGGAAGGAAAAATATGAAAACAGGTCGTAGTGAGTAGTTTGCGATAAAATAAAGAGAAAACCTCAATATATAGCAAAAAATAGAACCTATTAGAAAGAACACTTACAAAGGAAATGGTAAAATTTGATTTTTAACAAAATAGTAAAAAAAATTTACCAAAACCAAAAATATGCTCGTAAAAATTATGTAAAAATGTTTTAAATAATTGTTTAATAATTGTTTTCACAAACAATTATTAATATTAATTAATAATCTATTTTTAAAAACCAAATTTTTAACTAATTTTTTATTAAAATATGTTTTTAAATGGCTTAGTTATTACCACATAATTATTTGATACTTTTTTGTCGCAAAGTCATCGGTAATTTTATTATAAAATTGAGCACCTTTGATTAGTTAATTTGCCCAATTACTTGTTTCGTTGTTAAAATTAACGAACTTTTAAAAAGTGATTGGAGTGCATTTCTGGTATACTATTTAATCCAGTTTACGTCGAAAAACTGTTCTTTATATAGACATCGACGTTAGCGGAGCGAATTTAAGTAAAATAATTTGTAAAATTCTGGAACATCTATTATACTACCCATTTACACCATTTTATCTGAATATAAAACTTACGATTTTCTTTTTTTTCCTGATTAAATAACAATGGGTAATTACTGACCAATTAATTAAATTGATTTACTTGTATATTATAGTTATATAACGGGTAAATTAAGTTATATTTTAAAATGTCGAACTAATTCCAAGAAATTAAGATATGTCATATCTTTAAACTCAAGGGTATTTTAATATGGACGCTCTATTTTTAACTGTAGTTAAAACAAGTTGTATGTGAGATATTCACTCAATTTTGTTTTTTATCTGAAAGAATATTTTATTTTTCAATTACTCATTATGTGTCAATAATGCCTAGGATACGAGACACATAAACAACTGCATAAAAACCCGGGCATTAAAAATAAACAAACAGCTTTCTTAGCAACGTAAATGTTACTAGATATCCTAGAATCCCTACCTATTCAATAATTATGTAAAAAATCATTGCATTAATTTTATTTTCACGATGTAATTGAAAAATAAAGTCTTGTATTGCACCACTGGCGTTACTTGATGATAATGCCCATCGGTCGATATCCTTCCCTCGGGCTGGATCACATCGACCTCCGGGTATTATCATCTAAGTAACACCCTTGATACATAAATAACTATTATGGAAGTAAGTATGGAATATAACGTTGTTCAAATGATCGCCACGGCTTTGAGTGGTAGCACGTATCCGAGAGGGCCAATTTTCGATGACTTTGTCGCATAAACCTGGCTGAATTTGCTGGATGGCGTTCGTTATGTTGACTTTGAGGGCATCAATCGTTTTTGGTTTGTTTGCATAGACCTGCGATTTAAGATAGCTCCAAAGGAAGAAGTCTAAAGGCGTTAAATCGCATGATCTCGGTGGCCAGTTCACGTCGCCGCTGTGTGAGATAACCATGTCCTCAAATCGCTCGTGCAGAATCTCCATCGTGGCATACGCTGCGTGGCACGTAGCGCCGTCCTATTGGAACCACATACCGTCGGCATCCATATTATCCAGTTTAGGCCACAAGAAGTTGCTTATCATTGACCTGTAGCGCCTGCCGTTTCGTTTTGTAAGAAGTACGGAGCGATAATTCCTCCAGACCAAAATCCGCACCAAACAGTGACCTTCTGAGAATACATTTGGTGCTGGTGTATCTCGTGTGGATTGGTATCGTACCAAATCCGACAATTTTGCTTATTCACATAACCGTTCATCCAAAAATGGGCCTCATTGCTAAAAATAAATTATTTGGCGAAATTTGGGAATTTCTTGGGCGAACTGCTTTAGAGCTCAATCAGTGAACACACGGCGTTGTCTATGGTCGTTCACCTTAAGTTCCTGGGTCAGTTGGATTTTATACGGGTGCAGACCCAAATCCTGATACAAAACTCTCCAAGTCGCAGAAAGGCCAAGTTTTTGTGAACGACCAGAAATTGACTGCCTCGGGTTTTCTGGTACACTCTCACGCATAGCAGCAATGTTTTCAGCAAACCTTGCATTTCAGTGACGTATAGGTGTTGGCTGATCATTCATCAAACCGTTTGACTCGATTTTGGCCACCAAACGTCGAATAGTCGACTGGGCGGAACGGTTGTGGTGAGAATAAAAATCATGTAATGCGCGGAGCGTTTCTCGAACGGAGCACTGATTTTGAAAATAAAATTTGATAATTTGTACACATTGTTGAACGCTATAACCTTCTACGGTGATTTGCCATACACTACTGAACAATTCACAATAAATTTTATAGACGTTGCTATAACAACGTGGCCTCTATAACCTAACAAATTCCGAGGGTCCCTATTGAAAGACCCTATATATTTCTATTTGACTAATAGGCAAATCCAAAATTTCTAAAAATAATATTCATTGAATTGACTAGATCTGTTCACATCTGTTAACATAGGGAGGTGACACGTCATTTCAGTGTTCTTTTAAAGCGAATACAAGTGACTGTATAAACCAAAATTAGTTGTAATTTCTTTAAACCGGTATTGGAATGTTATTCGATTTGTTCAAATTTTCTTTTATGTGGTCAATCAACATCTCAGTCAGTTCTATTTTCAAATGAAGTACAATATTTGGCAATATAAAGCAATATTTAAAGTCCCAATATATTTCTGAGTTATTTGGTAGTTGTTTTGTAAATGCCTAGTGTCATGTGTAAGAATACTATTCAATATTCCTTTTTTTTATATTAAGCTTGCAGTATTGAATTTACTATTACAAGATTCAGAAGATTTGATAATGCGGTACAATTATCCCACTTGCATTCTCCTCCCCATCACTGTACCGGGTTATCAAACACGATGAGGATGAGAATAGAGATGAAGATCACGCCTGCAATTTTTCTAAAACTTAAAGATTCTTCTACATCTATTAACGTTATATATAAGGACAACACATTTGTCCACAAAATATTTTTACACGGCCTACTTATTGCAACAAACATGAACCAAGGTGGTAGACTTTTCATTTAAGCTTCTTAAATAGCATATGTAGAAGAGACGAGCTAACTTAACCTATGCATCATATGCATTTTATGATGGGGCACGTACATTACCTCATTTACGTGGCCGTAATTTACGTGATGATTTTTCGATTTTACTTTCATTTTGATGAATATTTCAAAATATTTATTCTAATTTTTCTTAAATGTTAAAAAATCGAAATTACGCTCAGAAGATTTTTTATATCTATTTTATAGCGTATCGTGATGCAGACAAAGGATAGGAATGTGCCTTTGGGTAAGAATATGCTGTTGCACTGGATGGGGGTAACTTCACGGCGAGTTACAAGCAGGCAGGCAGCGAACGTACGGTTCTTCATTGACGTTTTTGAAACTGATCAGTGATAATATTTCTCGTCAAGTAAATGTTGATTTATTATAGATTTTCAATAGAAAAATATGTTAAAAATGTTTTAAAAACAACTTTTACAAAAAAAAAATATATATATATGAATTATTATAATAATGTCGTTAATGTAATAAGAATGATAAAATAGTCAGTTGTGAGGTCAGTTCAGCTATCCTGAGATTATAATTATATTCACAGTACCGAATATTTGAGTATTGTAACCTCATGAGCGAGATATATTAGATCTAAATATATGCGAGTATGTAATGGATATAGATAGGTTATACTCGGTATATTAACGTTCAGGGGCGGCTACTGTATAGGTGCTGCAGAGCTGCAGAACTGCCAAGAAAATTAGATATTTGTATATTTTCACGACATAATAATTACTAAAATTTATTAAAAAAATAATTTGGTTAGTTGGTGCAGCTAACCAAATTATTGCGTTAAAGTCGCATTCTGCCCGCCGTCCTCTATTGAGTAGTAGACCAGATGAATTATCTGGGTCTCTACGCGAGCGAGTCGCGGTACATTGAACACACGAGGTAGTTCTCAGCACGACTCGGCACACCCGTCCTCCCCCTCAACTCCCGCGACAATCCATACTTGGCGCTCGTAAATGCGCGAATTTACACGGTCAGTGAGCTGTATTTTTTCCAGCTAAGGCAACATCAGTGAATGTTTACTCCTTCCTACTCCTCGTACAGTAGGCGGGCGTAAATCGTACCTATTTCGTATTTCGTGTTAATTTGAGATTTTAAATACTGTTTTGTGAATTTGTGTAGTGATTCATTGTACTAATTATTAATATTTATATACTGTGATAGTGACAATGGATTTAGTTTATAATTTAGTTCATGTGAAGCGATTTTTTAAATACTCTTATGGAGAAAAAATTGATTTAAAAAACAATGGTAGGCGCTCAGTCAATCCCCCTAAAACTGAGGTGATGGTGTTCACCAAGAAATATAAGTGGAACAAAACATGTCCGCTGAAACTTGGTGGCCAAGAACTAAGCTATAATAGCGAAGTGAAATACTTAGGAGTAATCCTGGACGGTAAACTGTCATGGAGAAAACATCTAAGTCACATATGTTCCAAGATCACAGCAACACTGGCAACTGAGAAGAGCCATTGGTAGTAGCTGGGGCTTGAAACCGGAAACCATGAAATGGATGTATGAGGCAATTCTCAAACCCAGACTGACGTATGCAGCACTAGTCTTGTGGGAGAGAGCCTGTTTAAAGTCGGAAGCCAGCCGACTTAACAAGTTAAGAGGATTGATTCTTAGAAGTATAACCGGAGCTCCAAGATCAACACCGATCGAGGTGATGGGGACACTGACGGGGATACCACCTCTTGATGTCATCCTGAAAGCGGAAGCCGCAAAGGCAATGCACAGGGTGGGAAACATGAATAGGAAGGTAAGGGACCTGAATAGACTCTCAAGAGAGCTAGCTGAGGAGGGACTCCTATAGATGCCCTCTGACAGTACAGGTGTCCACTTCCTGTTTGACAAGAAATATAAGATCACCTTCACCAGTAAGACCGACTGGATGGAGGGTCGAGCTGGATTGCCGCTCAATGGAGACATCTGGTACACGGATGGAGCCAAGAGTGGGAACAGAGCGGGTGCGGGGGTGTATAGACGACGCGACGGGATAGGTAAAACCTTCCCCTTGGGCAAATACACTACCGCACTCCAGGCCGAGCTAGTTGGAATTACATACGGTGTTCTGGGGGCGGACCAAAATCGGACCCAGGAGAAGGTATGTATCTGCTCGGATAGCAGGGCGGCGTTGGCAGCCCTGAATTCAGCAATGACAAAGTCGAAGCTGGTCTATAATTGCTATGAAGCATTGAACCACTTGGCAGGGAAGGGACCGGTGGAAGTCTTATGGATACCTGGGCATAATGGCATTAAGGGAAATCTAATTGCAGATGACCTTGCCAGACTAGGGACCAGGGAAAACCTCTATGGACCAGAACCTGCAGTGGGAATAAGTCGGAATCTGATCAGAGACCGCATAAATGGCTGGGCAAGAGACCAGCACAATAAAAGATGGAGAGGAGTAACGGGTTGTCGAATAACCAAACTCTTCATCGAATACTCAGAGATTGAGAAATGGGCCCAAGAATTCATTAAATTGAACAGGCACAAAGCCAGAACTCTGGTGGGAATCATAACGGGCCACCATAGTAGCCTGAATGCATATAAGCACAAGCTGAAGCTGACTGATAGCTCGGCCTGCAGATACTGTAAAGAAGACGAGGAAACCTCGATTCATCTTCTTTACACCTGCCCCGCACTGGAGGAGAAGAGGTATCTTATATTAGGGACCCCTGTTATCCTAGAGGAGGCGAGGCTTAAGGCGGGGGACGTGCCTAAATTGCTCCTTTTATGGGATAGCATTTTTGGATAATAACCCGGATAAGAGGGGATCGGCAAGGGACTACCCATGCGATCAGTGGCTGATGAGGCCCAAACCTATATAATATAATAATAAATAAAAAACAATGGTGGGCCATTGCCCGATATTGTTATTGAGACTGCAGGTGTTAGCCGCGGAAAAGCATATAAATGTCAATTTAATAGAGACATTTATTCGAAGAACAATTGGATTTGTGGGTCTACCCATGCGATCAGTGGCTGATGAGGCCCAAACCTATATAATATAATAATAAATAAAAAACAATGGTGGGCCATTGCCCGATATTGTTATTGAGACTGCAGGTGTTAGCCGCGGAAAAGCATATAAATGTCAATTTAATAGAGACATTTATTCGAAGAACAATTGGATTTGTGGGTGCAACAAAAGAATGCGTTATTTTGTTTTCCTTCTTTACTTTTTGGCGGTGATAAAGCATGGACGGAGGAAGGGGTGACAGATTTGGTACACTTAACTGAAAAAATAAAAAAACACGACAACTCCAAAAGCTATCTACATAATACAATGGAATTAGCTTTATTAGGAATAACTAATATTAAAGCGCAGCTAGATTCAGCTTACTGGATAAATGTGCAAAAGCATAATGATAATGTGACAAAAAAGAGATACGTTTTGTCAAAAATTATAAACTGCATAAAGTTTTGTGGGGCCTTTGAACTGGCGCTGCGAGGACATGACGAAGCTGAAACCTCTCAAAATCCGGGGATATTTGGTGGTTTGATAAATTTTTCTGCTGAGCTTGATGTAACTTTAAGCGAGCATCTACAAAATGCTTCAGTATTTAAAGGAACCTCTAAAGAAATATAAAATGATCTTTTAGACTGTATATTAAAAGTATGTCATGAAGAAATAATTAAAGAAATTAACAAGCCTTCATTTTTGGCAGTTATGGCAGACGACCAATACCCTAGGGGGTATTGAACAAACGCGGGCGGCCAATACCCTAGGATCGGCCCTGTGCAGAACACCCGTTTAATTTCATCACGAGCCGCCACTGTTAACGTTATCTAGTGGGTACGATGTTTCTGGGTCGTTTCAGCCTTATAATAATTTTTCTCTTGAGTAGTTAAGAAAGATTTCACAAGGAGTTGGTTTGAATTACGTGAGACATTTGTAACTATGCAGTTTACATATTCCTTCTATTGTTCGAGCATCTTAAGTACTTCTTCTATTCCAAACGTAATATTTATCGAAGGTAAATGATTTTCTCCCTAATTGAAGAACATCCTCATAATAATACTTTCAAGTAAATTCGCTTGTCTTAGAATTAAGTCGTTAACCAGTTGTTCTCATTAACTAAGTCGATGGGTCTTGTTTCTTAGTAAATCTATTTCAGTGTTAAAGAAAAGGGAGCTATATAGTTTTTATAAAAAATACCAAAATGTTTATCAAAAATAAAATGAAATTTATATAATTTTAAGGAATTTCTTGATCATAAATAAGGAAAAAATACTTGAAATTCAGCACTAGAATTGTATAAATATAATATTTAAAAATACAATATCTTCAATATTAAAAGCTTAACGTTACAACAATTTACGATACTATGATACAATTAAAACAAATTAAATTAATTAACAACGAGTTTATAAGTATCTCATTTCTACAAATCTTAGTTATAGTATATATATATATATATATATATATATATATATATATATATATATATATATATATATATATATATATATATATATATATATATATATATTATATAGTTAGTATGGAAGTATAGTCTTATGTTTCTAGGTGCCCCTGCATGGAATTATAGTGATAAGGTAGTCTGAGGTACTAAGTCTGCTTAGCTGGCTTCGATCATGTCACTTTATTGGAGTGCTCTCGATGTAGTTTTCCATGGAGAAGTTATCGAAATAGGGATACTCCTCGGTAGGGTAGATTACAGCTGACAGATAGCTGGACTGATGACATCAATCTCCATAGTGTTGAATTCTCTGTTAATTACTATGGTTATGATTACTATGAATAGAATCTTCTATTTTAACTCAAAGAATAGTGCAGGAATTTACGTATAAATGTTGGAAAATAATACTTGTGGGAGTAATAGGGAGCGCAGTATCCTCGCTATGAATCTAGCGACGATACTGCGCTAAAGTAGACCCTATCATCAATTTGATGATCGGGTTCATTGACCTCCCAAATGAGCTAGGACATGTTCACCAGGTTGTTGTCCTGATGTAAAGTTAGTGAACCAATTATCCTATCATTGACCTGATCAGATAATATATCAACGGACTAAACTAAAATTTCTTGAATGTGAATATGAAAAAAATATATTCGATATGTCGGTTATACCTTACCAACCGTTACATCATCGTTTTCAAGGATCGGTGACTATTCTGTAATAGATATTAACCTAATACTTAACTGTGATGATATCTCCATCGCTTTTGCACATTTTCGAATAATTTTTTCTGTGAACGTTTATTTGTTTGACAATATTTAAATATATATTTCAAAGTATATTGTGTTTAATATTGTATTTTAAAGTATATAGAGTGTTTACGCTTTACACTCACCCCTGTTTCACCTGAAGGGTGGTACCGATTTGCGTGGGCGTTCGGATAGGAAGAGGGGTTTAACCTCAGGTCACACATTCAATCGTGAATCGAGAAGCTACCTCTTTGCCCGTCGCTGCCCTGCGATGGATGAGTATCTAGCTGGTTGTTGGACTTGGGTGGAGCTCCGGGCAGCACATACGTATGCTTCCAGGACCCTGCTCGCCATGCTGCTCTTCTGCTCAGGGACGGACAACTGGATTCTCTCTTCGGGGTTCTCATGGTTCCTTCGTACGTGAAGACCTGGGCCTGCGGTGTGCAGGCGGTCTTCTTATCACTACGTTTGATGTATTGAAACGCAAAATTGCGTTTGAGGTATTGAAATGGCGCTCTTCGCGACACCAGGCGTGCCCAGTGGGCAAAGCCTAGAAGAAAAGGGAACAGAAGTACTGATTCCTCTCGAATGGGCTGCTGTCCCAGGCGGAC
Organism: Rosalia funebris; assembly: GCA_037954035.1. NCBI lineage: Eukaryota > Metazoa > Arthropoda > Insecta > Coleoptera > Cerambycidae > Rosalia > Rosalia funebris. The sequence continues at coordinate 2,359,085 of JAZFAV010000012.1, read as the reverse complement.
CTCCTCTCCTAACTTCCTTCATAATTATCATCCGGCGACGATTCATGAGATTGGATCTCATCCGCCATCATCATCACTCCTCAATCCACTGACTCGTGACGTGATCATTTGTGTCGCCCCTTGCAACCCTCCCCCGGTAAGGTTGTCCTTTGTGGTTCCCTTGGTAGTTGCTACCAGTTATGGACTGTGGAGGAGGCGGTAAAAACTATTAGGAAATCATGACGTCAATGAAGTGGCGTGATTTCTAGCCAAATTTCATGTGCGCTATCGTGACCCCATAAATTGATAGTTGATGATTGTCAGTTCAATGATTGTCAGTTCCCATGACAATTCTTTAGATATGGCAGAAAACCTATTATTTTCCATTTTACACGAAACCATTTGAGAACCGTTGATATATTGAACTCAGTTCATATAACATGACGTTTCATATACCAAAGTTGCCAAGTTTACCTTCCTTACAGGATTCAGGGTTTTCTCGTATTCATGGGACATGGGATCTCTCGTAGGCATGAAGAAATTGTATGTAGCCAGACAAGGCGCCAGGCTAAAGGTAAGAGGTTATATTTCTTATTATTGGAGGTTGAAAGCTAGAGTACCGCAAGGGACCAATCTATCACCGTACCGCGGGTATTCTATTCAGAAGAACCAGAAAGAGGCCCATGGGCCACGTGTTAACGAACGACCAATGGATCGATGATGTATGTTTGCACATCATAGGGATCCACCGCCGCCAAAAGTAATCTCGAAAAAATATAGACCGTAGAAAATATAGCATTGCAACGAACCATGAGGGTCCTAAGCTATCCTAGAGATCTAAAAATATGCAACGATAAATGAGATAACTAAGCTGAGAGTTAAGAAAATTTACGCCCTATTGAAAAATCATCGAAATCCGCTAATAAAGTTAGTCATGAAGTTAGAGGGAGTAAGATCGTATGAACGACCCAAATTCCAAGTGGTGGTGTTTCCAGGGTAAGTACATTATCCTCTTTATCTCCTGGAAGTGGGTGCTGTACCGCAGATTGGAACCAGTAACTGACGACTTCCCATACTCCAGCAAGTTCGACAATTGCTGTAACCGGAAATTCAACTCCGGACTCCCCCTAGTGAAAACGTTTCGTTCGAACCAATTCATTAAAACGACGAAGGAATCGTTCTCGAGGAACTACTTCTGTCTGAGGCATCTGCGATGTCGAAGTACACACCACATTTCATTACTCTTATTCAGATACTCTTAAATAGTTCAATGATTTGTTGGGGGTACTCTGCTCGTTGGTAACTATTCACACGTTGAGGTCTCGACGAACATTAATTTGCAGCCGGCGCAGCGCTTGGCACTCACTCCTATCGTGCGGCGACGACCCACGGCACTGGATATCGTTCGCCGACCACGACGCGGTTGCTATGCCTTTCTCTACCCTGCTCAGGTTTTTTCGAGACCACCCTTCCCACAGTAAACGGAAAAAAAACCGATTTCGGGTGATAAAAACCGCTGGGCTTCCTCGGCAGTAGATGATGTATGTCGAAGTCTCTTTAGGATCAATTTATATGAAGCTCAGCTACATAAAAGATCCATAGTTCGGTGGAAAGCACGCCACAATTATCTCATTTCATGTGCGACTCGACGGGTGGGTTTACCGATGCATAGCGCACGACTCTATGATAAAGAAGGCTGAGTTCTGCAAAACTGCGAAATTTTAAAGGCAACACGTTATTTATATTATATCAATAGATGTACATTGTAAGCGTCTTCTTTTTAGAGCTTCTATAGAGTCGCGCGCCATGCATCCGTAAACCCACCCGTCCAGTCGCACATGAAATGGGACAATTGTGGCGTGCTTTAGTCCGGTGTTACTTCTTCTCCTATCTTCCACTATGCTCAGATAGTATTCTTATTTACTTTATACACTGCGAGTTTTTGCAATTCACTATCACATTGTATATCTAATTTCTATGCTGATGATACGTTAGTAGACGAAGTCTACTATGCTTTCTAACAAAATGATATTGGTATGATATGATCTCGCTTATGCGAGAATCAATGAGGATTTAAGATCTCACAAAAATAAATCGTCTAAATCTCAAGTGATGTTTTTTGACAGGGCCATAGCTTGTAGTAACCTCTTGTCCTCTGGTCGAAAATTATACTGATATTGTTTATGGACCATTCTTTAGTAAATTTTAAAATCAGCAAATTACAAAAATTCAGAATGCATATGCATGTTTAATATTTAGATTGCGGAAATTTGAACAGTTTGGATTTCGAGTATTTGGTATTAGTATTTAGAATACAAAATTTGGTCTTCGCCAAACTTTGTACTCTAAAATGTCTTGATGTAAATAAAACAAATAAGAGACATGCACATCTATTGTTTTTTTGTATCAGAAGAAAACGCCACTATATTTATATAACAAAATTTCGGACAGGTTTGACATCCGATAATATAAATAACAGAAATAAATGTTCTCTGACTGTTTCTCTTCACAGGACATCAGCACATCAGAATTAATTTTCATATATCCCTCCTTACTATTGTAATAAAGTCCCATCCAATATTAAATATTAAAAACATGCCTGCTTCACAATTTAAGAAAAAAGTTAGAACATAAATTTCAAGATATTCAGAATAGATACCTAGAATACTTAGAATATTTCATATTTTTCAAGTTTCTATTTCTTTTTTTTTATTTTCATGGTACCAAATGGCTTTTTAAAAGTTTATTTTAGTTTACTTATGTATTGGGTATTGGATACCTTATATTTTTTACCTAAAATTAAATCTATGTAATTTATCACTTACTAGTTTTTTATAGTACAATTATTATTATTTATTGTTGAATTTATTATTGTTGAAACTACTTACTTTATTTGAATTATTTACTTACAATGCATTGTTAATTATACCATAATAGTACATGTATTAATTATAGCATTTATGTGACATCAATTTGTTACTCTAGATTGAGTGAAAGAATGGAATTAAGTTTCCAAATTCTCCCTTCTGGCAATATATTGTATTCAGAATACTATAAAATGTATGTTTTACATATTTTCTTTTGTTTTGTTGTATTGTTGTCTTGCCAATAAAAGCTATTTATTATTATTATTAAATCTAGAAGAATTAGGTGTACATATATGTACCATCGGAAAGTAGTGCGGAATGAGAAGTCTGTCTGGTTTGTTTTGGTACTTACCTTGGATCCACCATCACTTGGAAATTGGGTCGTTTACGCGATTCCCTGTTGATTCTTGCAGAGTAGTCTTTGGCTGTTTTTATTAGCGAGCGAGTTTGAGTAATCTTCCGCTTGAGCATAGGTTTTCCTGACCCCGCTTGATCCTCTGGGATATTTTTGTGTATTGTAGGTATTTGCCGCGTTGCGTTCTCGCGATAAACGCGGGTTCGTTGGCATAGAACACCATAGCGGTGTGAGCGGTATGTGGGAGGTTGACTGTGAACATGGAAAACAGGTGCGGTGACAGGATTATTCCCCGCAGTACCCTTGCTTTCAGCGTCCTGTAATCAGAAAAAGAATCTCTTACCCGTACCCTGGCGCTTTCCTGGCATTTTGACTAATACGCGGCATGCTACAGGGCATGCTGCTCCCATGACGTTTTTATGTTGTCACCATTCGTCACGTACTCTACAAGTCTTAGAGTTTGCAGGTCCGTAGAGTAGTCCAGTAGACGAACTGCTCATCTGGGATGACATTTGGGTCTTCGTCTGATCTCGTATTCGATTCAGTAGTATTCGTTTTACCACTTTACTCCCTGCTGGGAGCAGGCTGTCAGGGTCTATAACCTAAAGGGTATGTTAGGTGCATACCTTGTTTTAGGATGAAGGCACCGCAATGTAAAACAAAAAATGAGTCAAAAAAATCCGAAGGCCCATGGAGCTTCGTAAGGGCAAGAAGACCGTTTACATAGAGGGGCCTATATTTGCTCGAGGACGTCATACTAGGACAATAGTTCATGGCGCAAGAAGACATTGTGATGATTTGGAGGCGAAGACCAATACAACTACCATTTTGTGTAGACTACCGTCAGTTGAACGTGAAGACAGAAGACTTAAAACTCTACCCCAGATTTTCGACCCCGACTTCTCAACGTTAGATCTGAAGGTCGAGAATTGGCAGCTGACAATACCTGACGATGCATCATAGATCAAGTTCGAAATGATGCTAATTGACGATAGATTCAGGGACTTTCTAGAAGTTGATGGCTGAGGTTCTCAAGGGGTATTTACATAGGTTAATAAAAGTGAACCTAAATACCATTATCGCGTATAGCAAGAAACACAACAGAAGCAAACAAGAAACAAAAGAGGTTTTGCAGATACTTCATTTAAATGGCATCTACATATTTCTAGGGAAATATATGTTTCTATGTACGAGTATATCCTCCCAAATAAAGTATTTGAGGCACAGTATTACGTCCAAACGTAATGAGTCGCAAGCACAATACCTCCAGAAGATCAAGGAATATCTAGTACCCAAGAAAGTTAGAGAATTATAGGCATACATGGGTACGGCTGGCTGGCTCCGGAAGTACATTCCAGGAGTCGTACAAATCGCGGTGACGTTCTGGAAGGGAAACATGGATTATGGTGGAGAGCGAGCTAACAAGTAGTCTTTAAGGAGTTGAAGAACGCACTGATAAACCATGCGGAGCTGCACCGTCCATTACCAGGAGTACAGTTCTGTTTGCAGATGGACACAAGCGTACTATTTTACTAGGAGTATGACTCAGAAGATGGTGGCAAACGGTGGCTTATGTGCGCCTTCGCCAAGCTCTCGAAGACGAATACCCGCTACCACGTCAACAATTAAGAAGTGTTTGCAGTAATTTCAGCAACAGGGTAGATACGTTATGGCAACGGTTTGGTGTGACTTATGTCAATGTCATAAAACAAATTATTTTTTCGTTTCCCGGATGGGAGGTTCCGCTAGATGCCATGAGCCAGAGTATGGCCCACGTAAAAGTATGTGGAGCGAACGAACCTATTACGATCGAGTCCACCACCCTAAATCTCTATATATTGCACTACTATAAGCTGTAGTAGGTCAAGAAGAAAAAAACAATCAAAATGATGTACTACCGATCTTCTTTTGTTTCAGGTCAGTAGGGGTAGCAAGCCATAGAGAGGACCATAGTAAGAAAACAAATAAACTTATAACGTATTTTAGAGCATACTTGAAAAGAATAGGCAGGTCTAGGAGATGGCTTCCTGGGATGGATAGAACCTTTTCGACCCCATAGAAGGCATCGTAGAGAGACACAACAGATATATGCAGACAGATCTAAAAGAAAAAAAAATCAAAATGTAATGTAGAAGAATAAGATGTCCAACCGGAATCATCTCAGCAAAGAGCCTGCAGCTAATAAAAGAGATACGGGCGATGAAAATAGAGGTCCAAGAAAATAAATATACCAGATGACAAAAAAAAAAAACAACTCAATCAACTGTACAGAAGGATAAGAGCCGCACACGCTCGACGAGAGTAAGGAGACTAAATGATATGGATATTTAAACTGTTAGTACAAAAACAAATAGCATACGTGTTCTAATAAGACAATATTAAAAAAGTTACGTCATAGTAGCATGCAATACATAGACATATGAGGTACATATAAAACAAGTTGTGTGAGATATCCACTCAATGCTTTTTACTTGAAAGAATATTTTATGGCATTAAGTATTATAATCGAACATTATAATATAATGTTCGATGACTTTGTCGCATAAATCTGGGTGAATTTACTGGATGACGTTCGTTATATTAACTTTGGGAGCATCAATTATTTGCGGTTTATTCGCATAGACCTGCGATTTAAGATAGCCCTAAAGGAAGAAGTCTAAAGGCGTTAAATCGCACGATCTCGATGGCCAGCTCACGTCGCCGCCGTGCGAGATAACCATGCCCTCAAATCACTCGTGCAGAATGTCCATCGTTGCATGTGCTGTGTGGCATGTACCGTTTGGCATGGTTATGGCAATGCCAGTTTCGTTTTGGAAGAGTACGGACCCATGATTCCGCCAGACCAAAATCCGCACCAAACAGTGACTTTCTCGGGAATTATTTGGTGGTGGTGTATTTTGTATGGATTGGTATCTTCCCAAATTAGACAATTTTGCTTGTTCACATATCCATTCATCCAAAAATGGGTGCTCGTTGCTGAAGGTGATATTTTTGGCGAAATTTGGGTCAACTTTCAACTGCTCCAGAGCCCAATCAGCGAACACACGGCGTTGTCTATGGTCGTTTACCTTAAGTTCCTGGGTCATTTGGATTTTATACGGGTGCAGACCTAAGTTCCGACGCAAAATTCGCCAAATTGAAGTCGCAGAAAGACCAAGTTGTTGTGAACGACGAGAAATTGACTACATCGGGTCTTCCCATACACTCTCATGTATAGCAGCGATGTTTTCAACAGACTTTGCATTTTTGTGACGTACGGGTGTTGGCTAATTATTTCTCAAATCAGTTGACTCGAATTTGGTCACCAAACGTCGAATAGTCGACTCGGCGGGACGGTTGTGGCTAGGATAAAAATCAAGTAATGCATGGAACGTTTCTGGAACGGAGCACTGATTTTGAAAATAAAATTTCATGGTTTTCACACGCTGTTGAACTCTGTAGCCGTCTATGATGATTCGCCATATACTACTGAACAATTCACAATAAGTTTTATAGATGCTTTTTTAACAACATAACCGCTATAATCTAACAAATTTGGAGCGTCCCTATTGAAATACCCTGTACTTAACAATTACTCAAATATACTTATTTTTTACTGTTGAAATGTGGGTGCTGATGAAGGGAAATCATATGGTGAGCAGGGACGTACACTGTGTATGTAGTATAGCATTAGTATTGCTTCCATTGACGATTCTCTTGAACTTTTGCGAGATAGTAAAAATATGTATTTGTAGTGGAATAATGGCTTCTCTACATCTAATATAGTAATATTTACGAATTTAAAATCTTTCTTCGCATTATGTTGTTGGTTATTTATATATAGTTAAGAAACCACCCTGTATTTAATGACTTTTTATTTAGCCAGAACGTATTTTTATTAAGAGCTATCAGATCTAAACTTGTAGGTCAAGCCCAACAATTAATTTCTAGTCGTTTAGAAATTGCAACATGGCCTCAAATTAGGGAAATGCTTTCTCAAAATTTTGGTGATCCACGAGATTTACCATGCTTACAGCAAGATCTCTTGCATTTACAATTTAATAGGTCTAAACAAACGTTGTTACAATTTGGAAATCAAGTTAAAGAATTCCAATCTCTATTAATGTCGAAATTGCAACAAACTAGTAAACCAGTTGGTGTTAAAACAGCTTTAGCTGAAGTTTACCAACAGCTGGCACTAGACACTTGTGTTCGTAATCTTCCATCTCAATTACAACAAATGGTTAGGACAAAAGAATTTACAACAATTGAAGGTGCAATAGCTTTTGTAACCAAGGAAGAACAGTTTTCCCAATATAAAAACAGTCTTTATGCAACAGCTAATAATAAACCTAAATCACTTAATCAATTCGATCAGAATTCTAGAAATGTTAGGCCCATGTACAAACCACAATCTTTCCAAAATTATCAACAACAATTTAACGTAAATCCACAACACTCATTTCCTTCAGCCCCAATTAACATACACACACGTCAAATTCCACAACGTTTCCCGACCAATGCCCAAGTTTTCGGAAAACAAAATGTCTGGAAACCCCAGCCAAATAGAAATCTTCCTAGTACATCTCGTCCAACTCCAATGTCCGGTGTCTCAGTCTTACCTAAAAGACAGCCAATTCAAAACCAAAATTTTTCAAGACCGACCCCTATGTCTGGTGTTAATAGTATACAATCCCGGCGTCAACAATTTCACGATACTGAATTATTTAACACAGAAAGATAATTTAGAGTACGACTTAGACCCAACTTCTGACAGCACTTTTGAAATTTCTTACCCTGACGAGTCTTCTAATTACTTTGCCGAAAGCGAAGTAGACAGTCAACTTGAATATGACTTTGATTTTCAAGATAGTTCTCGTGACAATTCTGGAAATTTTATGAAACATGGCCCTGCGAATTCACAGAGGTAGCAGAAGCATTTAATTCGGTGGTTACTCCATCTTCCCTTCCGTATATTTGTATAGAAAATCCTCCATTGAAATTATTAATAGATACAGGTTGTTCTAAATCGATAATTCGCCCTGATATTATTGAAAACTATTTTCCTGATTGCATTTACCAGAACGAAAAAAAAAAATAAAAACGTGTACTGGAGAAACTCAAATAAGATTTAAAGCCGATATCCCAGCATTCTCTGAATTCCTTTCTAATGAAACAATGACACTCCTTCTTTACGATTTTCACGATTATTTTGATGGGTTAATAGGATTTGAAGACTTGCTGAAATTCAACCTTTCAATAATTTTTTCAGAAAACATCCTGTATAATCCACAATTTGCACTTCCATTGTTCTACCGTCAACCATCGGACAAAACAGTTCGCTATTCAATTAACGCTAACGAAGTTATTCTTAGAAAAGTTCTAGTCGACTCGCCTAACGGTGATATCTTAGTCCCGGCGTTATCTAATGATTCATGCATGATACCTGAAACCGTTACTTATTGTAATAATGGCCAAGCACTCGTTGAGATACACAATATTTCAGATAAACCGACAATTGAATTTACAGACCCCCTTTGTGTTGAACTTCTTTGTAATTATGAGTCATATGATTATCATATCAATGACCCTATAACACCTTCCCGGTCGTCTTTAATTCCAAATTTATTACGTACTTCTCATCTTAATTAGGAAGAAGAGTTTGATTATGAAATCAAATATAAAAAAGGCTCCACAAATCAGGCCGACGTTCTCTCTCGAATAAAACTTAATGACGAAATTAATGCTATTGAAAATGAAGATAATGTTTCAGTAATTGCAAATCCAGGCACAATAAATGATGATATAAATGACATCCTTGACAACATCCCAGAACCTGATCCTGAAGTATTTCAAAATTTATTAGACAATTTTTCCGAGTCCGAAAACCAAAATCCAAATGAAAAGCTACCTTCCATGCCCTTACTTGACAAAGACAATAATGATAATGACACAATTCATACAGCTGCAGAAAATCCAATTTTACAAATGCCTATTACAGATAACCCCCTAAATCTGTTTAAAAATCAATTAGTAATCCATGAAAGTTCAAACGCACTATTCGAAACCTGTTCAACAGAAAAATTATTTGGATATAAAATACGTCATTCTATAACTTTACGTCAAAACCTTTCAGTCGCTGATGTAGTGAAATTCATTAAACAGTTTGTTAATCCCTCAGATATCACTTGTCTTTATTTTACAACTCCAGAAATCGAAAAGAAAATGATACGCATACTGCAACAAAATTTTAGCTCTTGTATTAGATTCTCTATAACAAAAAAGTTTTTGAATGATGTTCAAGATGAACTAGAACAGCAGAGGTACATTAAATATTACCACGAAACACAAAACATCACAGCTATCTTAAGACGCTATTATTGGCCTAAAATCCATGCAGATGTTATTAAATACGTCAACACTTGTAATATCCAGTTATCAAAATATGAAAGGCATCCACAAAAAATCAAATTTCAAATAACTTCTACTTATACTAAACCATTTGAAGCGATACATATTGATGTATTCCAAGCTGACAGACAACAATTTTTAACTATTCTAGATCCCTTTTCAAAATTTGGCCAAGCTTACCATTTAGAAAATAAAACTGCTATTGAAGTTCAAAATGCATTACTAACTTTCGTTTCACATTTCGGTATTCCAGGAAAAATTATTGCTGACAGTGGAACTGAGTTTAATAATATTATTATTAAAGAATTTTGCGCATTACACAAAATTGAGTTACATATAACTACAATTCGAAATTCAAATTCTAATTCACCAGTGGAAAGATTCCATTCCACAGTTTTAGATTCAATACGTTGTCTAAAACAAGAACACCCAAATAAACCATTACCATACCTCATGAAACTAGCAGTTATCGGCTACAATAACTCGATACACAGCGTAACGAAACTAACACCATTCGAAGTAATATTAGGTCACACTAATAAAATTACTCCTTTTGAACTCAATGAAAATATTATCACTTCTGATTATATTCAAAAACACAAAGACTTGACACAACAGTTGTATCAACAAATATTCGAATATCTCTCAAAACAAAGACAAAATTATTTCAAAACGAAATGAATCCAGAAACGAACCCAAACCTGTTGAACCAGAACAACTAATATTAATAAAAGAAATTACCACAGGTCATAAAACGCGTGCTCGATGCAAAAGATCACAAGCAATTCTTGATAAAGGGCCTACCCTTAAAACAAAACATGGACAATTTCATAAAAGTCATGTTAAAAGGAAATGCAAAATTCCCAAAACTAATAAAGAAACGTTGTTGCAGGACAAACAAGACGAAGAGACTGACCAAAAACTGAAAAATGACAAATCCACTATCCCTACTCCTCCTGAGAATGACAATAATATCCCTAGTACATCAAGTGCGACTAGACGATATAACACTAGATCATCTACAAAATCCAGTTTACCTCCTAAAAATAAGTAAAGAAACAAAAATTCTTAATCAATACCATACTTTTCTCCACGTTATAAATTTAGAACCTATTCAAAATAATATAAGAAATCTTAAAAAATTCAAATCGATCAATTAGAATCAAAAACAAATAAAATAATAGCAATTAATTTTACGACTCAAGCTCTATTTTTATTAGATAAAATACAAGAACGATATGACTCACTACAAGCAAAACCTATTAGAAACAAAAGAGGACTTATAAATATTGTTGGCACCACTCAAAAATGGCTATTTGGCACATTGGATAATGATGATTTAGAAATTATTAATTTAAAATTTCACACCTTAATAAAAAACCAACATTCATTAGCTGATCAAATAAACCTTAAAACATCTATGATGGTAACCCTCGCTGAAAAAGTAAATACAACCCTGGCTATTCTTCATAATAATCAAAAGGCAATGGAATCTTATATTCAGCATTTAGATAAGGAAATAAATTTAATAATCGTGCGTTATCATGCAATTATATTAGCACAACAGATTGTTAACAACCTTGAACTCATTTTAGAATTCCTTGACACTGTCGAAGCGGCAACTACCTTCGCGTATTTAAATATAGTGCATCAGTCGCTTCTTTCAGTTCCCGACCTTCAATTTATTTTAAAAACCCTTGAACAAATTTATTCAAAAGAACAATTAGTAAATTTTGAATATTTACAAAGTTACTATCAATATTTTGGTGTTTCAGTCAAATCAAGAAAAGATAAGATTATTTTCTCAATAAAAGTTCCAATCATGCAAAATGAAAAATTTTCCTCTTACCATGTGTACCCTATTCCTATCAAAAATTATACATTTATTCCACCTAAACCTATCCTGGTACTTGGTACACAACATCTTCTTTTGGATAATCCCTGTCCACTGATGGAAGAAATCTCCATATGCCAAGGCACGTTACGACCCAATGATCAGCAATGAATGCCCGCATTAGCCAATGGACTCTACGAGGACTCCTGTCAAATGACCCCCGTCATTCTTCAAAGGCCCATCGCCGAACAAATCGACAAACATCACGTTCTGTTACTTACTACCAAGACTGTCGATGTTAAAAGTTCCTGCACGAATAACAAAATACAGAAAATCAGTCATCCAGTCGCAATTACCATTCCAGATTGATGCAGCATCACACTATTAGACACAATCTTCGGCCCAGATCCTACTCTTTTGAATGGATCCACGCTGTTACTACCCGAACTTCCACAAATGTCACATCAACCAGTAAAACGTCCCCTTATCCTGAAGGACATCAGACTTGGTGATATCCAGCAACTGCATAATATTCTTCAGCATTCGCAGCCGGTCACCTTAGAAGACCTACCTGAAGCAGTTCCATATTCACTTCTATTCTATGTAATACTTGGACTGATACTATGTGTTAGTATCTTATTCATTATTTACAACTGTCGACACCGAGGCAAATCATGGACAACATTCACTTGGAAACCGAAGACCAAGCGATCCGAAGGCAACGTAGGTTCGAATCCTACTCCCGACGACTCCACGTCGCCGTTCTAATGGGGGAGGAGTTAAGAAAACACCCTGTATTTAATGACTTTTTATTTTTATCTATCATGAAACTATGTAACATAAACTAAAATGTTATAGAACGAACTGTATATGATTCATTAAGAAAATAGCTGAAACAGCTAAATGCACATTATTATAAAAGCTGAACGGTGAGTCATATGTCAGTTCTTGGGTAAATCACTTACAGTTACCATTGTAACGCGACGTAATAAAAGTGTTGTGACCAACGTGTTGTTTTTCGTCTCGTCGCGAACCTCCCACCAAAACTATATAAGTTGTTGGTGTTTCTAGTGCTTCTGTTAATTGCTAGTGTTTCGCTTAATTGGTTCAAATTCATGTGACTTCAATTTCATAATGAAGGATTTCACTATAAAAATTCTGACTATACTATGCGACTGTACCGAGTTAATTTCAATTCAAGAGCTAATGACAGTCTTTGACAAAATATCTGAACTTACCGAATTCGTTCAGGGGCTTTGATAAAAAAACATTTTTATATTAACTATGACCTACACATTCCTGAATATTTTTCTAATAGTATCCGCTACGAATTGAGTGTAGTGAACATGGGATATGAAGGAACTCTAAAAAATATGTTTTGATTAAATTCATTAGGCGTTGGTATGCGCACCACCATATGCACCATACTGTCTGTTTACTACATGTCGTTTCGTCCGCAGATATACATAATTATCTTCAAATCATCGCGTCATATTTTTCTTAGACTACTATCCACAAATTTATCTACTGTCTCTCAATTTGTTACTCTTCTAGGCAATTAATCATGGTCACATTCGCTGGGTATCATGCATCCAGCTACATAACTACTACGTATACGATGTTCTCTGGCTCGCATCATCGGTGGTTTCATCTACAGTCACCCATACGTTATAGTCACGCAGTTCAGAAACTATGTTTTTTTGGATTTCTTCACACGTTGCTGTTATGTAATCACTTTGTAGGGTTGACTTGGCAGGCACAGTAACATTATTGTTTTTTCGATCGATATAATTTTGTAGCAATTGAATAAATATTGGATGTTGCAATTATATTGCAACTTGGCATTATGTTAACTAAGTCTCTGTTAAATTGTTTTTTATATTCCTTAGATTTTCGATAACCACTTAAACGAGTTTTATGTTTCTTAATCGAGACATGTTATGAAACGCATGTGTTTCTTCTTCATGATACTACTATATCATTACATCATACTTCAGTGTCGTTAAAATGCAATTTGGGAAAATGATTCACCCATTGTAATCGATTACTTCCACTGTAGCATGTGAAGAAAGTTTACGTGACATTTTTGAATAAATATAGTAGTTTGAATCACAACAAAAAATTACTAATAAGGATTAGTGGTAAGGTCATATGCCCTGACGAGTTTCTCAAAAAGATTTGGGATCTCTCCCAATCTTGGCTGGTTAACAGTTTTCAGAGAATTTAAGGGTCACTGAAATTAGGTAGCAGCTCTAACTGGACTGAATCTAACTTCTAGTTCTCGAAATATGAAATAGGAACTTGGTATATAATTTAGGTATTTTAGTTTATTGTTGTATTATATATCTGTATTATGTACCAAGTTCATATTTCAGTTTTTTCCGGTGACCTAAAAATACCCCGTATACCAAGTGTTGCAGTTCCTCAAAGTTTTATTCAAAAATTCGTCCGCCATATTGCATCCGCCATTTTGCATTTTAAAAGTTTTACTCCAAATAATGTTATTTTGAGTAAAAACCAAAATCCAAATTAGTTCAAATAACGTTATTTGGAGGTCAAAAATGTTCGTTATTTGTGACCTCAAAATTCATAAGTACCAAGTTTCCGGGAATTCCCAAGAGATTTCATTGATTTCGTGTCACGTCTCCTATCAGCCATATTTGTGAGGTTAGAAAAAATTCTAACATCCCGGAGCAAACCTGACTCCACATTCGTGTTCAGCGCACGAAATACATAGGGATAGAGTCTATTCAGTTCTGTCGCATATGATGCTTTTTTGTGGGGCTATATAATTAAAGGCTGCATCGATTTCATTGTGCATCTACTCCACTATTCATGTAACTTATATATAAAAACATATAGATTTCCAAATATTTGGAAGGAGGATCGTCTTTTCTCGATACTCAAAAAGAGGGATAGCAGCAATATTAAGAATTTTAGTCCAATAGCTATACATTCCGTGCCCGCTATTAAATATCTTTAAATTTAGTGTATACCTATAAAATTAATTTTCTACTGGTTTTTCTGAAATTATAAGTTAACAAGTAATTTATAATTAAGTTAGTTAAGTCTTTCGTCGTCTTTTGAGATAATTTGATATACTTTGTTGTTACAGTTAGATATAAATTGTCGTAAATATTCACAATATTTTAAACTCTTTTTTAATAGTGTTAATTATTTTTCATACATTTGACATTACACTGAATATATATTATACATATAGGGCGACTACTTTCTTGTCTTAGCTTTACAATTCGCAGAATCGGGTTTTCTCCTGCATTAGTAATATAGTCCGCCCTCAAGGAACCCCTCACATACTCACATACGATACGCTGAGTTCGAGGGGATGGAACTAACACCGCCCTCCTTATTCTTCCACAAGTTCGGATCGTAAAATTTTCTGTACACGCAATATCAAGTCAATTGGAATCAATACAAAAATGGCGATTGGATTAGACTTCATTTTCACGGCTTAAAGTTTAAGCTAAAGTAATGATATTTAAATAATGAAATTATGTATAAGCTTCAGATATCTGTATGTATTTTTTGATACATTTAAATTAATTTTATACATAGTAACTATATTGTATATCCATAGTAAGGGGATTATAATACAAATAATAATACCCTTACAAAGGTTTCATAATATTATATTGAAAATATATTTTCCTTACAAAAGTTTTTTTTTAGTTTTTAGGGGGGAGGGTAGTATTTAGGTAGTTTAGGTTTTGGAAGGCTTATAAATAATTTTCATGTAATGTCTTTTTTGTAATGCTGATCAAGTGCGGTACGGCATCTATTAAAAGTTGTTCATAAAATAGATATAACAGTAGCTTACTGAACAAGGCGATGAGAGAATTGCCGATGGTTTGGATTTAACGACACTTTGGTTCGATCCGTGACTGAGCTGAACCACTTAAGGATAGGTGTTAGATTAGAAATTAATTGTGCCGTTTTTCTCAAATACCGATCGTTTGTGTTTTTCATATGTGCTTTCAAAACAATGGTATCTCTATTTACTAAATGGCTATTTTCGTGTGTGTGTCACGAAATTCTTAGGTCGATGTATGAAATGCTTTTCGTTCGAATTTCGGTATTTCGACCAAATCAATACAGTAAATCGACCCTTGTGAGCAATGTGATAACTATTGTTTTTTGATCCGAAGCCTCTAGGGGCATGCTCCCGAGGTGCTTTCGATGCGAGCGAGGGGGCGGTGCATTATCATTGCGATTTTCTTACTCGTTAATTATTAATTTGTAGTAAGAAAATTAATATTATTAAACAATCCCAGGCGGTTGTCTAGATTGATATTCGCATATAACAAATAAAATTAATAGTAACAATAAATGTTTATATATCATTATTTAAAGCAAAAAGAGTATGAAATCTAATATATCTATGATTGGAAAGAAATCATTGTTATCACTTATCAGCTAATAAACATTTAATGTGTGAAGGAATGCTAACATCAACCAGACGATATTATATCACTTTCAGGATAATAAAGATCGTTTTATTGCCATTTCAGAAATGACATATTTATTAATAAAATCCTTTAATGTTTAAGCTAATATACGTATGTTACAATTATAGGCAATACACATTTTATATGTATATACGTATGTTTCGTGAATTAGTATACTCATAACGAAAAAAAGAATAAAGTCGATATATCAATTTTAGTTATTAATTTTGAATAAAATATGAACAACTTTTTTAATTTGGTTTATATTAGATGTGGGAAAAAGTGGCACTTTAAAAAGATATAAGTATATTTTTCTAGTTAATTTGGAATATTCTTCAGTATTGCGAACAGAAACCTCCTCTATCATTTTCCTGGTACATCCAGAGAATAGAATATGGAACTTATGATAGAATCGATGAAAGCATTGGTTATTATTATATAGGGTGTCTCCAGTTGGAACTATAGGATTTGAATTGCACGCCATTTGTGTTCTGTCCAAAATGGGCGTCAATACTTCACGACTGTCATCTACAAACCATACGACGTCAATATTTCGCGATTAACAGTTGAACAGCGAATAGTTTGTGTACAACTATTTTATGAAAATGAGCGATAATTTACAGTTTCATTAAGAAAAATTCACAAAATTAGGAGAAAACAATTAAATCCGTCAAGAGCCACCATGCATCGGATTTTAAAGAAATATTTGCATCTTTCAACATACAAAATTCAGTTATTTTATGTTTATAGAACAATTAAAAGTTACAGACCATTTATACTTTCGTATATTTGTTAATTTGGTGTTACAAAAAAGGAATTAATACTGATTTTTGCAACAAAATTTTGTTCAGCGATGAAGCACATTTTTATTTTGATGGATACGTCAGCAAACAAAATTCTCGAATTTGTGGTGCTGAAAATCCACATGCTGTTGTATCCATAGAGATGCATGGTTTAGTGTGCATTTGGGAGCGGTGAAGTAATTGGACCATATTTCTTTGAAAATGAAGCTGGTAATGCTATCACAGTAAATGGGGAATCCTATAGTTTCGTAAAATTTTATAATTTTAAAATTTGCTGACATCACATGGTCTGCAATTGAAGCTACAATGTTAATCAAAAATATTTTAAATTTATTTAAAAAAAATAATTTTGCGGATTAATTTTTAACTAGTTATACTAAATTAATTGAGCAAAATAAAATCCTTCACTTCATGATTTGATTAGTTTCTTGAAGAACCAACTAGATCTTCTATTATTATTTGACTTATCGTTTTTCAGTTGGCTATTCAGATAATATTATAACTTGTGTTGGATGGGTAGTCAGCCACAATTTAAAGTCTTAAATTATCTTAAAAATACTCTAGTATATTAAAAACTTCAAAATGAATTCCTGAGTCAAGTAATTTGGGTATAATTATGCGACCAATCCAATATAAACTATAAATAAGAGGTAGTTAGTGGTTACTCAGGTTACCAGTACAGTACTGAAGCATCTTAACATAAAATACGAAACGAACATCAAGTAATTTCAAGGTTTAATTCAAACTTGATACTTTTATTAAAATAAAGATTACGGCGATTAGGGCAAATACTTTCATTTTCTTAGTACTTTAAGCAAATTTGAAATAATATCAATGGCAAATAATATCGATCAGCTGATTCAGCTGGTAATAATCAAGTTGCGTTCATATATTCATATGTCTCAGAAGATTCGTTTTTATTGACCTACTGGGAATAAAATCGAAATCGAAATTAAAAATATTTCTACCAAATTAAAGTTTTTGTCTTAATCGTCATAATCTTTATGTAAGTATATGAATATAGAATTAGGAGGTTGTTCCTTTACTAAATTGGTAGTACTAAATTTTCTATTTTCTATATTTTCTATAATGACAGGTTATTTAATTAACGTACATTTATGCTAAGGATTTTAAAAATAAATATATTTTCCCGAAAATTTATTTCTGAAGTGAAATTAATTTCCTATTCTATTTTCATTATGGCTGTTAAAAATTACCCCCTGTGTTGCCCTTTGTCAATATTTCAGACACAAGTTTCAATTATGTAACATTACAAATTTTCTAAATTACTTAGTCATATATACCGAACAACCCCAAAGAAAATATTTAAGCACAGTACTGCAGAGAAAACCTCTGGTAACTACGTCGGCTATGATGTTGATTGATCAGTATACTCTGTAACGGGTAAATGAATCAACGAGGTATGTATGTATATCATCCTACAAAAACAAGATATTCCTTACCTCATTCGTCAACAACTATTCTAAATTCTATTATATTCTATTATTTTGTTGTGAAAGATTGAAGATATGATCCAACAGTGACTGATAAAAAAAGGTTCCAGTGTGGATATATTTGCGTCTATAATTGTACCTGCTGAATCAACGCTCACACATTCATGAAGGGATTACAGTTTATTGGGATAAATTTATGTTTTTCGTAAATTGTCGATTTATTAATATAGATAATTCTAGAGCCTCTTAATATTTATGAATTTTATTATAAATGATAAATAAATAAACTTATTAAAAATAATAAATGTCTGCTCATTAAAAAACAGAAATAATATTGATGCAGAAACAAAATTGACTTGTTTATTAATAAAAGCATTAGTACGTGTTATTATAATAAAATGTATTTTTAGCATTACAAAGTGTATGTTACTACAAAGGCTTGGAGTCTTAATATTGCAACAATATTTTATTAAAATAATTTCTGGTGTATGTAAAAACTATTCGAGAGTTTCTTAAGTAAGATTATATATCCGTTTATATATAGGATTGTATTTATATACAATTGATATAGCATGACTGTATTTAATATATTAAAAACTGTATTTAACATAGTAGCGTATAAGCCGTAGGCCCTTGGTCTGAATCTGGTTCTAAACCCAACTAGAGAAAGTGCTTCTCACAATCGGCCTCATTCGGAGACAGGTGGGAGGAGGGGTCTTACCGGACCGTCTCAATGGCAACGACCAAGGCAATGGACATGGACGCTTTAGGTGGACAAGGTAAGGAAATCTATGAAACGACGCGTCCATTCAATAACACTCCAGCGATCGCACGCTTCCAGGCTCTTTGCGACACCCTCATTGAAGAACCACAGGAAGCGTGCCCGGCAATTAGTCTGGAGGAAGTTCAACAAGAACTTGTTGGAACTAAGAACTTCGCTGCCCCAGGCCCAGATAGATTGACTATATGGTGATAGAAACGGTTTCCGTCGATACACCGCCGCGCGGCCTGGGCCGAGTTTCAACTCGTGGTTGAACGAGGGGCAGCAGATTCCAGATTGATTTGTCGAGGGACGAACTGTACTTATCCCAAAGAAAGGAAATTTGTCTGATCTGAAAAATTTTAGGCCTATTACGTGCCTCAATTCCTGCTACAAGTTGTTTACACGCATATTGTATGTCAGGACGTTGGACCATATTAAACCGGCCCTTCAAGAGATAGGGGAGCAACGCTGAGCAAAGAAGGCCCAGGCAGGTTGCAAAGAAAACCTGTTGATAGACCGCTGTATTACGCAGGACTCTGTACAACACAAGCGGAATCTATCGATGGCTTGGATAGACTACCGCATTTGATTCAACATCCCATGAGCTGTTGATTCACTTGCTCGGATGTCTTGCGATACCAGCACCAATAGTGAGATGCGTACAATACTTACTATTGCTCTGGAAGACCGGCTTCATCATAACATCCGATGAACGGCGGGTAACCACGAAGCCGGTAGTGTTTAGGAGAGGAGTGTTTCAGGGCGATTCCCTAAGCCCTCTCCTATTTTATATCTCGCTATTACCCCTGTCACTTGAACTTCGCCAAACTCGCGGGCACAATTGCGGACAACCCAATAATCGGAGGCATAAGGTCACCCATTTGTTTTACATGGATGACCGGATGACCTCAAGATCTATGCCTCTGGGGAGCAAGGCTTGCAAAATGCCCTCAGGGTGGTGCAAAAGTACACTTGGGCAATTAACATGGAATTCGGATTCGACAAGGGTGCAGTCTTCCATCTCAAGAATAGGCGATCTATGGGGATCCCTGAAGATGCACAGATAACAGACGGAAGCATTCTAAAACATTTGGATGTCGGGGAGACGTATGCGTACCTGGGTGTAAATCAGAGCTATATTTGGGATACGCAACGCGTAAAGGACGTTCTCCGTAGCAAGTACAGACATCGACTCCGAAAAATTTGGTCATCAGATCTATTGAGGAAAAACAAGGCGTCTGCAACAAATACGCTCGACATTCCAGTACTGCTCTACTCCTTCGGACTACTTCGTAGTGAAGTGGACTGTCGATGACCTGCGTAGGTTAGACAGGGAAACCCGAAAGATGATGCACATACATAGACGCATTCATCCAAGATCGTCTATTCCTTGGCTATATCTCCCGAGACACCGGGGAGGTCGAGGACTCTTGAACCTAGAGTGTATGCATGACAGATTAGTCTTGGACTTAGCATGTAACGTCGTCCGCAGCTCGAATCCACTTATGCGGCTAATGAGAGATCATGAAGTCGCGGAGGTGTGAGCGGACCTATTTAAGTCAGCACAAAAAGCCGCAGAACGATTCGGTGTTAGATTCGACTAGAGACGAAGACCAGGCAAGGTGATAACATACAGTCAATCACTGAACTGGAGCCGAATCGTCTGAAAGCCCAAATTAAAGCTACCTAACAGAGAAATCTGCTTAGGTAGCATGTCGATAAGCCCCTACATGGAGTTTTTTTATAACAACATTGAAGTACAGGGTTTATCGACGGCGATGACCGTCGTTTACTTGAGGTCAGCCGGGCTTATATCGGAGACCAAAGGCTTTATAGCGGCCTGCCAGGATGGTGTTATAAACATAAACACCTTGGTCTACCGAAGTCGAGTGATGGGTGTGGAGGTACCTGATATCAACTGCCTGGTGCAGGGCCTGCCACCAGGCGCCGGAATCGTTTATACACCTACTATCGGCGTGCCCTGTATATACGACTTCGGCCTACATCCATCGACATAACGCGGCATTATGTGTGCTATATGTGGACAAAACACCGGTGCTGCCTTACCCTCCCGGAGATATTGAGTCTGTTGTCGGGAATAAAAAATGCCGCATATATTGGAATTACTCGTTTCCGACCGTTAGGCGAATACAAGCTAATAAGCCTGACATTTTCCTCCTTGACCATCAAACCAAGGTGATATATGTCATCGAGTTCTCGGCTCCTGCCGAGAAAAACATCGCCTGGAAGGAGGAGGAGAAACAGACCAAATACGTATACCTCCAGTGTGAGTTACGGCCGCTATACACAGGCTACTATGTTAATATGGTGGTTCTGGTTATCAGTGTTCTCGAAGGGATGAATCCTACGGTGCTGTCGGAACTGAAGATCATTCCGTCTTGCCAAAAATCGGTAGAGTGGTTGGCAGGTCAAATGCAGAAAGCGGTCATCTTGGGTTCTCTGCATTTATTTAGGGCACATGATTATGGATCCACGGTAACTAACTTCGCAGGCTAGTGGGGCGTTGTTGTGGACAACACGGCGGTGCTTTTTTTACGAGTATCGGAGCCGTGGGAGAACTGTCCGGCATCCGGAATCGGAATATGAATATATATTTATATTAATCTGTATAATATTAATCATAGAGTAAATTATTTTGAGTTATGTCGTGGTCATTGCCGAATTCGTCTTGATGTTTTGTTCACTATCCTCAAATTGAATACTGAAATGTTCAATTAGATAATAATTGACAGATCTTTAACTTACTGGGCTTCAAACAATCAATTTAAAAAAATCAAGTCATAAATAGACGCCCTCTGCCTTTTTGTACAATTATCTAGTTATAGGTTTTCAGGTGATGATAGCTGATAAACTATGGTTGGCTTTATGGTGCTACACAAAACTAGACAAAAAGTTTACATCCACTTGAAACATATACAGGGTGTCCAGAAACTATGTTCGAATAATTTTAGGCGTGATTCTACATAAGAAAACATGAAAAATTATTCATATTAACATAGATCCGTAAATCAGTCCTAAGGGTGTTATGACGATTCAAAGATTGCGCCCAAGAACGGGTTTTTATTGTATTTCTCTGGAGTCGCTTTAAATGTTGATATGAATTTCGGTGTATGATCTACCACCAAGAAAAGCAACTTTATGGAGTTATTAGTTGGTTGCAATCTAAGCTAGGGGCCTGCTGATAGGGGGGTAACCGCGTTTAATCACCCGTATTTTCCTTAAACTCTGTATTTATAATATATTTAGAAAATACGATTAAGTGGTATATTTTACATAAAAATGGCATTCTTGTCAAAATTTTGACTGACAGTTTTTAAGAAAAAACGCTCTAAATAAAATAATGTGTAAACTTTCAATACATTCTGTTTGAATAAAACCATTAAAGGAGGCTTATGGCGGCACTAGGTTTAAATGAAATTCACCAGGAATACTTACAGTTGATATAGCAACAGAAATCTATTTATCATTTTATTAGATATAAAATAATAACCTGTTTTCGGGCGCAATTTTTGAACCGCCATAACACCCTTTGCACTGAATTGCGGACATATGTTCATATGAAAAATTTTTCGTATTTCTTTATGTAGAATTACTTCTGAAATTATTCGAACGAAATTTGCGGACAGCCTGTATACTTTAGTTGTATATTTTAATATAGACGGCGAAAACCACTTATATTTTCTTTTGCAATACTTTGTGATAAACAATTGGACAGGTCGATTTGAAATATAATAGGTCCGTTATCTAAATAATATGACGTGAATTGTATAGTCAAGGGGCTGACGTTCCATGTCTTTAAGATAATATTGAGTCTATAATAACACATTCGGAAATTATATACACATTTCTCTCTTATGAAATATGCATACATTTATAAACATATGTATTATAATTTTTTATAATATATTATTCTCTCTATCCTACTCTCCTCCCTATTATCCTCTCTAGGCTAAGAAATGTTTCAAAAAAGGACAGATAAGAAGGGCTTATCTACCTAAATAAGTTTTAAAATCTTCATTATATAAAAACAATAGATACAATAATGAAAAAACTGCTAAATCTGACAAATATTATTTTATAAGAATATGTATTTTTATTGAATATATACCCATAATTGCACGTATTTTCTGATGCATCCACTAACAACCGAACACAATTGCACATTAAATAGGATACGATTCTTCAAATTAACGTCGGTTTTCTTAAAAATCACCAAGGATTCAATAAATAGTAAAAACCACTTACATCAGAAAATATTTCTGTGGGGTCTAAAATACAACATATTTATTATACCACTATAACTACAACCGATATTTTAATATGTCAAGAGAAACTATAACATCGTCAGCACAAAATATTTCTTATTCTGTGTCGTCAGCGTATATTCGTATTTGTTTTGCATTCGAATAAGAAATATGTCTTATTGACGATGATAACATTGCTGTTTGAAATATTCAATGCAGGAAAATTAAAATATCCAAGTTTGTATTCAAATAAAAAACCACATATCTTGCAGTCGATGAAAGTACTGCTATTCAAATACACGTATATAGAATGTCTCAGTTGGAACTATAGGATTTGAATTGCGCGCCATTTGTGTTCAGTCAAAGATAGGGCGTCAATATTTAACGACTACAATATACATCTCTCAATCTACAAACCCCGTTCCCCATTTTCAATTACTCCATCACTCCAAAATGCGCACCAAAACGTGAATCCCTGTGCATGCATTTCTTTTTCGTGAACAGCATGTGGATTTTCAGCACTCCAACTTCTACAATTTTGCTTGTTGACGTGTCCGTCAAGATGAAAATGTGTTTCATCGCTAACAAACTTTTGTTGCAAAAATCAGCATCACCTTCTTTCTTCTTTAACACATAATTAACAAATGTACGACATTGTAAATTATATTTCTTTAAAATCCGATGCGTTGTAGCTCTTGACAGATTCTATTATTGTGCACGATCTCGAATTGATGTATCTGAATAATCCCGTACACTTTATCTCACTGCAGCAATATTTTCATCTGACCGACCACGAAGAGGGCGCATTGGTGTTGCCTTATAACAGAATCTGATATTTTAAATATCTTGGTTAAGTTACGACCTGTTAACTCTGTAGGTGTTTCATTTTGTCTTAATTTTGTTATATTTAAAACAATTGTACACAAACTATTCGTTGTTGAACAATTAAACGTGGCATATTGACGTTGTATGGTTTGTAGATGACAGAGGTTAAATATTGACGACCTATCTTTGACAGAGCATAAATGGCGCGTGATTCAAATTCTATAGTCCCGACCGAGTTGTGGTTAATGAGGTTACATAACATGTGTTCAGTATATAACCATTAAAAGTAATTCATACAAAACAGGGTAATTCATTTCAATAAAAATATTTAAAATTGTTTGGCTGAGCCATTAAACAATTCTAACAAAGATGAAATTATTCTATATGCGAATTTGACTTAATTTTCAAACATATCTATATTTACTAAACGGCTGTCTTCGTGTGTGTCACGAAATTTTTATGTCGATGTACGAAATGCTTTTCGTTCGAATTTTGACAAAATCAATATAGTAAATCGACCCTGGCGAACAACGTGGTAACTTTTGTTTTTTAATCCGAAGTCTCTAGAGACATGTTCCGGAGGTGCCTTCGATATGGGCGAGGGCAATATTATTACGATTTGCTTACTCGTTGTTACATTATTGTACACATAGCAGCCCTATAAAGTACAGCAATGGTATAAATGTTGTAATAAAATTATTTATTTATCTCAGTTGGGGAGAATGGTGGGACCCCATTAAATATCGATGGATATATTCTTTCACAATACATACCATAAAAACAAAATAAGCAAATAATTATTTTAATTTTATAGAGGCAGCACCGTACAGGACGACATAATTTTGGGTACATTATTATAAATGATCAAAAACAGGGGTAGGGAGGCCCTATAAGTCCCAAGAAATAGGTTTTAAATTGTCAGGACCCATGTATAACATAACAGGTGAAGACCGCATAAGTATGGTTAGATTCTAGTGTATGACCAAGATTTATTGCCGCGCCGTCACACACACACACACACACGCGCGCGCGCGCGCGCGCGCACGCAGAAATTTAACTCCTCTAAAAACGTCAGAGTGGGGAGGGGAAGATTACAAATAAAGACGAGGACAAAACACATCCATGCTAAACTCTTCCTGTTGGAACTCGAACCCAAGTATATAATGAATGACACTTCTAATACTGAGTCCTGTCCGCCATCCTAGACCACAGTACGAATGGCATCGTTGCGCAAAAATAATAAATTATATTAAACTCTAATCCAAATGGCTATTGATACTTATAATAACACCATAGATAAAGGTAAGTTATTTAACTCTTTATAGGATAAATTACAAAAAAAAAAACTAAGAGAATAGAAGATATGACACAAAACAAAAATATCTGTCATATTTTTTTAAGCAAGTCGATATTTCAACCACTATCCATGTAGGTGAACATTTAACATACCTAGTGGTCGATATTCAAACTTATCAAATACAAATCAAAATATAACTTTTGCATAACCAATAAACAGGACAGTTACTAACATGTAATGTGTGGGCTAATAAATTAACGATTATGGAATAATGCAAAGCATGGAATACATAATGCAACTTTACATGTAGTACACTTTACATTAATTCGTTTAGATATTTCTTTCAGTGCTACATCTTGCACATCTTCGAGATGTAGAGTTTGTAGGTAGATGGTCCCCAACAGTCATTAACCTGGTTGTATGTTACACACTAACCGCTCTTCTATCAAGTTTCTGCATTTTATTTTTTCCAACTATCAACCAAGAACCTGTTTTTTTCCTAGTTGAGAAATTTCCAATCAATTGGTTGGCAAGAATACTTCTAAACAGTAGGTGTGATTTAGGTTTATTATTTGGCTGGTGTTGAGCAAAATTCGACTTATATAGAATGTAGCAGATAATTGAGGCGTCGACAAAATAGTACAATAACTTCATCCACCATCTTCGTGACTTCCATGCTATGTTATAGCAGGAGTGAAGCTGGTCGAACAAATCAATTCCACCCATATTCTGATTGTAGTCATCTATACTTTTGAGGCAGTTGACAGTGACTCTAACACCTTCTTTGGTCATACGTTTCACAGTTGACATATCTGAGACAGTATGAATGGTGTTAGCCACCACAACACATTTCTTGTCTTTATCTTTCCACTTGTTCACTGTTAAGGAACTAGTCCGTACATAATCAGATTCTGCTTCTTTTAGGTGTTTATCTACAACCAGAAACTCACTTGGAAAGTTCTTTCTATTAGTCATCACTGCCCACATCCAAAAATCTTTCGATCTAAAAGTTTTAAGTGAAGAGAGAAGCTGGTGAAGAAGTTACCAAAAAAAAATTAATTTTTGCCTTGAAATGGCAGGGTTAACTCTAATACCATCTTTTCTCCAAGGAGACCCTCTTCGTAGCATTCTTTTTTACTTTCACACAGTGAAAATTTCAAAAGGGATCCTGTTCGAAACCATACTAAGCCTAGACTTTAAATCCCCTTTTTATCGGGTTTTTGGACATATATTGCTTCAGGTGAGTTCTACCCTTAAAAAGAAACCATGCTTTCGTCAACCGATAAATTTCTACACCGATTGTAAAAATTCAAAAAACTGGTCGATAAATGATTTATCATTGGTCTTATTTATTATAGTTTGTCGAAACCATTTTCTCCTCCATTAGGCATCTTTTCATTATCATTGACATGTAGATGGCGTAAAATTTTTATGAATCTTTTCAAAGTCACTGTATTGAAAATTCTTGAGCAATGGAAGTTCTGATACGGTGACCAATATAATCGTAGGCGTGGCAAGGAGTGGAAACCCATAATGATCAGTACTCCCAAGAACGCCTTCGGCTCTTCTGAGGTCAAATCAAGAGAAGTGCCTTTTTGTAAAGCATATCGGTTTGATTCGGATATAATTAGATCAAGTAAATCTTCTCCAAAAATCTTTAGAAAAATTTCAATAGGTGAATCTCCTACTATCACTTTTGGCCCACATGGTTCAACGAAGGTGACTGCTTCGAAAATGTGAGGCAAAAATGGTTTTTTGTTCCATTGAAAATCGTTTCTTTTTTGTTGATTGGGTGGAGGTGGTATCGTTTGAAGTAGATTAGCAAGAGGTTAATCATCTTCTTGATCGGATGAGAGTAATCTTCCCCTAGTATTTCTTTGGAATTAGGATCAAAGTCAGGGGCTGCTATCGAGTCATCGCTATCGTAATCTTACTCATTGTTCACACTGGTGTAGGACCTTTTGCCTCGGCTAGTGCTCGGTAATGAAATATTAGTTTCGATATTATCCTCGGCATCTGAATCGATTATAATAACGACAAGAGCAGCACTAA
The DNA here is from genome assembly GCA_037954035.1 of Rosalia funebris. Taxonomy (NCBI): domain Eukaryota; kingdom Metazoa; phylum Arthropoda; class Insecta; order Coleoptera; family Cerambycidae; genus Rosalia; species Rosalia funebris. Next base: position 2,331,735 of record JAZFAV010000012.1, on the reverse strand, counting down.
TTTATATCAATACGTGTTTCTTGGTATATTAGTAGTAATGGACACTGGTCAAGATTTCGACCAGTTAAGCGCTTATTGAGCGGGAACCGATAAGTGGTCTAATATTCAGCCAGAATCCGTCTGTGCGGAAGAATATGAATGAACTGGTCGAATATCAAGCCAGTATACCACAGGGATAAATGAAAATTAACAATGGTTGAAATATTAACCAGAATCCTATAAAGGGTTAACGGGTATGGCTGATGTTGTGTACATATACGATTCCATTGATGTGAGATGGTGTTTTAAATATTGTGGTTGTCATTACATTGCTAAACAATGTAAAAGGATTCTGTATGACCTTGGTGTTCAGGAACGTAATCGGTAAAGGAATGTACTGCCACAGAACTTAGATGCACTGTAGTAACATAAATGTCAAATAAACCACAATTTTTTATACAAAACATGTAGCCTAGGATTCTAAATGTACTGTTTCTCAACAAATTGTTAATAAAGCTAAACCATCTGATAACAATTAATGAACAATTCCAAATCACCTGGAATTTGGAAGAGTTACATACCTGTTAAAATAATTAATTAATTCACTACTACATTTACGTTATATTACCACATGTTAGGGGACTAAAATCTAAAACTGGCAGTCTGTTTAACTCTGTCACAATGTTACAAAATAATTTTTAATAATGAATAATTCGATCTTAATAAATTCAACATTTTCAGAAGTGATTGTGACTTCACATATACCGACTCGACAAGAGGTGGCGAAGTACTACTTGTTGTTATAAGTGAAGAGTTTAAATCAACGAAATATGATAGATGTCTATTCAGTGAGATATGATTTTAATGGTACTACAGTCGTGCCGTTATAACTTTACCACTACATCACCACCATTACGGCATTTGCTATAATAAGTAAACAAGAGACAGGTGATGTTACGTGTGTCTTCGGTCAAGCTGAATGTATCACCGACAACTGTTTTATATTTTCACGCTGATCGGTGAGAAGACAAATAGTAACATACGTATTAGATTAAAAATATGAAACTCTTCTATCGACTAACGCAGTAGATAATTTTCGACAGATATTGATAGTTGTTTGACATCTAACTTTAACCTCGTTTCGTTTTCTACAAATTTTTGAGCCTATTTCGTTGCGTATTTACTAATATTCGCCATAAATCTGTTCTTAGAGCGAAACTAATTTCAGAATTTTAGTTGATGTAAGTAAGCAATATTTTTTTATGACAGTTATATGTACGTCTTGTTTCCCTTGGTGCCGATAATACAGTTGAGTGTAAAGGAGGTAAATTTAAATTATGTAAACAGTCACTCACTTGACTTTGATTTTTCATCTTAGTCCATACGAATATCGCTTGTGACGTAGTGGTAAAGTTATAACGGTTCGACTGTAGTTTAGGTCGATATTACATTTCATATTGCTTTTGTTTTAATAATAATCATAGTAATCGTTTTTATTATGCAAAACAGAAAACACATTATTATTTGATTTTTCCCCTAAATATTTAAATGAGCAAATAAAAATAAATATTTAAATAATAAATCGTCAGTAAAAGTTAGTAACAGTAACAAATTTGAGTTTATATTTAAAAAAGTTAATAGGCTTGATAATAGTCATGTAATTTTTTGACAATGTAGGTACTGTAAAGAATAATAGTATTAAGAGTATGTATTTTTCTGTAAAAATATTCTGTAAAAATTTTCGTGTGGTGACCCGACGCATGTCTAATATTTAACTCACTCTAATAATTGCGGCATCAGCTGTCATATAATATAAGTTTGCCTTAGATATGTTGATGAATTATTTTCTGAAAAATTATATAAGCAAATATTTAAATTACAAAAAGTAAAAGGCAAAAGGCAAAAGTAAAAGTATAAGGCAAAAGTAAATACGAAAATATTTCTTATCTTTAGCCAAGACAACAAAATATATCAAACTTCCTCAAATTATCGATAAATCTGCAGGAGGTACTTTGTAGGATTTGTAGACGATTATAAATGCGAGATGCTAAACACAATAATACAATACAGCCTTCAGCTTTGAGCTTCTATATGAATGGGTATAATGTCGTTATTAAATTTTAAAACAATATTTAATCTAACAAATGAGACAAATTATTATCCAATATTGGACACTTGAGGCATTGGCAGTACTTTGAAAATGGTACTATCAATACAAGTACTGTAGAGAGTAATCATTAATATTACTTAAAAATGATTATCGCCTATTGCATTTATACAATTAGCTGCAGGAAAACTATGAAAAGTTATGCATCATCAGCGAACAATTGACTGTGGAGCAATTGTATGTAAAATCTAAATTTACAACCTCAGCAACATGGAAATGATTCTCACACTTTTTGGAACTTTGAAAGGCTTGAAGAAAGAAAGTTGAGGATTTAGGTGACTTGCTTATAGACATTTTATATGTCTATAAGCAAGTTATATGTGTTATGGTCGGAAAATTTATAAAACATGCGGCACTACATCTTACCGATCGTGATATTATGCCGAAGCACCCTTTTTGTCATCGCAGAAAATTAGAAGAAAAGTATCCTTATTTGTTGGATAATGCTATAATTGTAACCGACAGGAATACAAAGCACATTCTTATCGTCAATTAAAGTATACAACACCACCAAACGTGGGTCGATTACCGAACAGAAATTACAACGTCCGAAAGCGGTGATAGTAATAAACAACGCGAAAAAATCAACTTGAAACTCGTATCATCGATTTAGATGAATTGCAGCAGAATTTTAAGTGTCATTCATGTAAAACATTATTGTCAGTAGAAAACGCAGAGAGAGGAGTAAGAAGTGGTTTGGAATCTATTTTGGTAGTACGATGTAATTCCTGCGATAAATTTACTTCAGTTGACAGTGAGAAGCATCATTTCCCAGAAAATTCTGTCAAAAGTTAGTTTAATTAGAATTAAAAAAGGGTTAGTTAACTTTTTTATATATAAAATGTTATCCATGTACATTATACTATCAATTCTTGATTTTAATTTTGCCGCGTTCAAGCGAAAAGTTGCAGAGCAACGTTGCCACGGTGCGAGAGTACGTGATGCATGCGCGTGGCATGAGCTGTGTGGCACGTAGCGCTGTCCTATTGGAATCATATGTCGTCGGTATCCATATCATCGAGTTTAGGCCACAAGAAGTTGCTTATAATCGATTTGTAGCGTTCGCCCTTGACGGTTATGGCAATGCCAGCAATACGGACCGATGATTCCGCCAAACTAAAATCCGCACCAAACAGTGATTTTCTCATGATGCATTTAGTGCTGGTGTATCTTGTGTGGATTTGTATCGCCTCAAATCCGACAATTTTGCTTATTCACATATCCATTCACCCAAAAATGGACCTCGTCGCTAAATATGATGTTTTTGGCAAAATTTGGGTTAACTTCCAACTGATCCAGAGACCAATCAGCCAACACATGGCATTCTCTATGGTCATTTACTTTAAGTTCCTGGGTTAGTTGGACTTTATACGGGTGCAGACCCAAGTCCTGACGGAATTTTCGCCAAGTTGAAATCGTTGAAAGGCCAAGTTCTTGTGAACGACGAGAAATTGACTGCCTCGGATTTCCCCGTACACTCTCACGCACAGCAGCGAAGTTTTCAGCAGACCTTGCGTTTCGATGACGTACGGGTGTTGGCTGAGTGTTATTTATCAAATTGGTTGACTCGAATTTGGCCACCAAATGACTCGAATAATCGACTCGGCGGGACGGTTGTAATGAGGATAAAAATCATGTAATGTGCGGAACGTTTCTCGAACGAAGCACTGATTTTGAAAATAAAATTTGAATTATTTGCACACGTTGTTGAAAGCTATAACCTTCCATAGTCATTTTCCATACACTACATACCAACAATTCACAACAAATTTGACAGATGTTGCTTTAACAACACGGCCGATATAACCTAACAAATTTCGAGCGTCCCTATTGAAAGACCCTGTAGGAATTAATCTGGCAATTACAACGATAGTGTATAGCAGTAGCATCGAACAAAAATTATAACTAGAAGGTTTACTCTCCGGCGGTACTTTTATCTTTCTATATTTTTTTATGGGGGATACTTCGTATGATCCTATACATGCGCTGGGTGCTAGTTAGCTTATATTCGCTGAACGACGAGACGGTGTAAGGAGGGAATCTTAGCGGGCGGAGCTTAGAGTGAACCTTCTATAGAGTTGTAATTTCTGTTCGGTGGCAGTAGTGAAGATAAGCTGATGCTTGGCCATTCCTCACCACCATTCTTGACATTAATCATGCATATTCTGCTGCAGTGAGCTTTAAACTCTTTGGTGTCCGTAAGCCCGTGAGACGGACAGGCGGCGATATTTGCTTCCCGTCCGCAAGTCCGTCCCACGGACAACAATCACCGCTTCATGCTGCTTGGGAACCATTCGGAGTATCGGCACTTGCAAATACTCTAACCGATCGAGAAAAAGCAAGCTTGCTAATGAACATGATACAAAGGCAGAGCAGCTCTGCTCTCATTGACAAAGGCTTGACAGGTTCCCAACTTGTCGAAACGTAAAAGAATCGTTTTCGACTCAAGTGTGTTCTTATTGTATGCATAGTGTCGGCTGACGGACATGTATCGCAGCGTAGTTTTTCAAGCGTTTACTTATCTAGTTGCATTGGACAATATTTTTGAATGTTTATACTCGTTTGAAGTGCTTTATTAGAGAGTTACGGCTAAAAAAGAGGTTAGTGATAGTGGGACTGAAACGCTTGTAAACCTAAACGATAGTGATGAAGAGTGGGAGTTGGATGATGATGACGATGAAAGTAGTGAGAGTGATTGGAACGACGTAATGGAAAACGACAGTGATCCGGATGACCCCGAAAGTGATTTAGAAAATTCGAATACTGTAAATAATGAAGATCGTTCAGATGATGGTACGCAACAAGTGTGGCGGGATATTGTTGGAAAAAATGTGCTCCTTCGAATTCCATTTCAATGTGCCAAAACGGGTTACCTTCGGCCTCCAAATCCACCAGTGATTGGAATTTTTTCAACTATTTTTTACGGACAGTCTGCTGAAAAATATTGTCGAGGAGACTAATAGATATGCCGCGGCAAAAATTAGTGCAGAAGAGTTAGCGTCGAAAAATTATCAGTGGTATCAATGGACAGATGTGGTACTTGAGGGAATGAAAGCTTTTTTTGGTATTCTCATAAATATGGCAATTAATGGAGTAGTATAGCAAAGCGAGTTCTGGCTCACTCTCGGATTTATCCGCGGACATTTGATGCGGATGGCATGTGGTCATTGTTGATCTGAAGAACTCTTGGTACAGGTATAGAACAGGTCTGTACAGATGTAATACAGGTCTGTACCGGTTTAAAACAGGTATGGTGGTATTAGGAAAAAAACAAGATGTCATTAAACAGGTTACCATACCTGTTTTAAACCGGTACAGACCTGTTTTACATCTGTACAGACCTGTTCTATACCTGTACCAAGAGTTCTTCAGATCAACAATGACCACATGCCATCCGCATCAAATGTCCGCGGACAAATCCGAGAGTGAGCCAGAACCTGCTTTGCTATACTACTCAATGGACTACTCCAGAACTACTTTTCCGACAACTAGGCCCTATACCAGCCATTCGTAAAAGACGTTTTTACCAGGAGAAGATATTGTCAAATTTTTCGCGCTCTACATATTGCTGATCCCGTCCCCATTCAGAACGACCAACGCAAATCAAGAAGTTACAAAATCAAAGGAGTTTTGGAAGCAGTCGATGACTCTTACCACAAATACTATGCTCTCAAAGTAAATAAATATTGCAATCGATGAATCAATTGTGGGCCTCAAAGGCTGCACGCTTTCAAAATCTACAATCCCCAGAAGACCACTAAATGGGGGTTGAAAGTTTATGTCGTTGCCGATTCGGATAACGGATATGTGTGCGCTTTCGAACCATACTTGTCAAAAGTGGCATATTATAATTGATTTTTAGTATTAGGTATTTTACAAATGAGTGATATCTTCGAAGGAAGTTTCTTTGCACCAAAATGTGAAGTAAATGCATTTCTACTCGTTACACTCAAGGTTTTGTTTACTTCGCTATATCTTCTCAAAAAATAAAGCTACAATTTGCACACGCATGCCATTCGCTGCACAAAAGAAAGCAGTATAGCGTTACCGATGTGAAAAGGATATTTCTTTATTTTTTTTAAAGTCAATATAAGCCACAAAAGTAAAAAACAATGTTTTTGAAAAAGTAAATTTTTAATTTTTGTTAACTTCAACCTGCCAATTTTTTAAAATCAGCCACATTTTAGAAAAAATAAAACCATTATCTGATTCGCCATTTTCTTATGAACACAACGGAGTATAGATCAACAGCCTCGGTCGATAATGCAGGTCGATGCGAGAGTAGATCCAAAGTCAATATCGCGAATACTCCCTATAGTTACCGTACTTTCTCGACCGTTACCATGCTCGTAGCTGCGGACTCCTACGTAACTTGGCCAAGATGACCGCATCGATCTAAGCACCATCATGGATATACAGTTTAATGTCGGTAAGTATTTCAAGGTAACTTTGTGTTATAAGATCAGGTGGTCCGTTGGTTTAGAATCATTCGATCTGTAATTTTGATGTCATGTTAGTGGTGCAAATAGTGTAGTTTGAAAAGGCCTGTAATCGAATCATGTATATAATTAGAATGGAACCTTCTTCAAAAAGATAAAGAATGTGCTACCAACCGCTTGTATCAAATCTGTGCGATAAACTATCTATAATTATTGAGTTCGTGATGTATAAATATTGTAATAAAGCTGTAACGTTAAATACACAAGCATCACAGTGGACTACCCTTAAGAGTAGAACAAATACACGTGGATTATATGTATACCAGTCATGCAATTAATTCACAGCGCTTTTTAGTGCATAATTGCAACTTATAAAATACATGACGAACACAGTTCCATCGAGTTTACTGTATTTTCTCGATGAATAATAAATTGTACAGTGTATTATACAAATGTAAAGTGTTACAAGTACCTACATACAATCATTATCAAAATTGTTATTAAAATCAACATGGAATTATTTGCAAAATAGGTAATTCAAATCCAAGAATTAATCGATATTAAATATTTTAATACTCCTAACAAAGTAGTTACATGTCTTCGGATTTGGAGGACATCTTTCACGTTTTCAAGGATTTGGTGGTACTTACCCCTGATATCTGAGTTGTAGGAACTCGACCCAGGTACTAATATTATTGGAAGTAACTGGATGTTGTTAACTCTCTTATATTTAAATAAATTATAATCAGTGGCGGTTAGCGGGTTAGAAAATAGGTGAAGAATTAGGATGTGTAAACAGTTAGAAAAAAGTAGATTAATTTTTCTTAAGACTTACTTATAGCCAAGCTTATAGCTATCCAATTTTTGTACACCAAATCAATTCTTCGATCTTTTAATGAGGCGTAGTTATCTATTATATCTTCATAAAATGGCTGATCCTTCTTTAGTTCTAGCAACAATTCTTTTTCGATAGATACAGTTACTAATAGCTTCGTTAGAAAGACCAGCGTATTGTCGTATTGTAATTTCTATTTCCATCATTCTACTTGCTTAATTAAAAATTGTCTTAAAAAAATCGTCATTTCATTTTTTGTTCAATATTCACGTGTTTGTTTTATTTGATGAACGCAAAAATTAATATCTAATCATTAATTTTGTAGCATATCATATAGAATATCCGGGCAGAATCGGTATGTTTATATAATGCCCTCCTAATATTTAAAATATCGACAAATCCATTCCTGTTCCAAATCAATTGTTTATTAGAAAATAGTAAACAGGGTCAGCAATATAGTTTTTGTAACATTGGGCTGCTACATAACCATTTATAATTTGTGAACCAAGCAGATATGAAATTTACTTTATAAGATTTACCAGATTTCTTAATTTCTTTTTTGGCGAATATTGATAATACAGTCGTAGGTCTTCCGTCCAGTAAAACATCTCTTTAATATTCGTCTTTCCAGCGACAGAACGGTGTTCCAACAAATTACAAATAATACCGTTAACTGGACTCATTATAAATAATGTAAATTATTGTTTCATTTAATATAATCACTAACAAAGTTGAAAAATCATTAATTATACGATCACTCAGTTGGTCAATCAACACATTAAAATCAAAAAAGCAAGTCTAAAGATGATGAAAACAACGCAAATTCAATACATCGCTCAAATTCAACAACAGACCGCGCCTCAGTACATTAAATAGATGCAAGTTCACTATGCAGATACCATATAAAATCTCCGGAAACTCTTCACCTAGAGGCAGAAGTCAGACTAAACGGACGTTTGCTATTGCGTGACATCTCGTTACCATGGCAACCCGCTGTAACAGTGCATATTTGAGGGCACTTGATTTTCATTTCTGCACCTACGAGTTATTTATATTATAGATAACGCGCGTATGGACTATCGAAGTTTTAAAGGACGTTCCAATGTAAACACAGTCTTTTAGTAGCATAGCGGCATATTATGCTTGACATAAAAATATAATAGTTTTTTTATAGCAACATTTATTTGAATGTACATATTAAATACATGATTTTATATCCCAAAAATATAAAAAAAAGAAATCCCAGTCTCAATATCTTTGGTGAAGAGGCACTTCACCTACTTTACCTGAATAGCCGCCAGTGATTATAATACATATAATACAATTGTCTTGTAATAGAGAAATAACAATTAACATATAACAATAATTAATAAACGTAAAAATAATAAAACTTTAGTATAGGATAAGAGCCTAAAGTATAGCATATATTGTCTATGAAAGTCAATGTAAACAAATTCAGTGATTTCGGAAAATCGTCTTATATAAAATTGTCAAAGTTTATAGAACCATAAAGCTGTTGTGACCGTCCCTAACCAAGATCAGTATTGTTTTGTATGGGCGATAACATCAGTGATATACCCGGCAGTGCACAGAACATCGAACAAGGTGCTAGATACTAAAGGTATGAATTATAAGTAAAATTAAAGGATATTTCAAAATTTTAAATTAAAAATAATATATCAGTGAATATGTGTGGCTTAGATCGTTAATTCGAGAACGATATAATTATGCATATATAATAAAGTTGGTCATACATAATATAGGTATATTAATAAGATGTATACTAAAAAACAAAGTATACATGTAACAGTCGATATTGTTGGGTTAAGGTTAAGGATTCCAGTGAGCAAAATATATTTTTATGATGGTATTTCAAAAAAAATAGGTAGAAAATTATGAAAAAAAAAATTAAGGTGACATTTATTGTATATGCAGATCTTATTATTCCACGCTGAGCTACGTAGAGAGTATTTACACCCAAAGGCAGAAATCGAGGATCATCAACTACGCAGATCTAGATACGTTATTCCATTACCCCATTCCACCGAAAGATCACAGAGCTGGATCCTATATATTCAGTCACAAGGGACTCCTGTAAATCCGTGGTTAAATATTTGAAGTACTTGGCTATCTCTTTATGATGGATAATTTTTCACAGAGCATTTGACGAGGGGGGCTCCTCTCGGCATATTGCAGAGTTCTGCATATGCTAGCGACAACTAACAAACGGAAGTTTCCATTACAAATAATAATAGTTGTCTTATTACAATACAAAATTCTATACGTTGGATCTCAGTAATTAATTGTTAATGTAGATTGCCGATCATGAATCCTCAATCATTTTGTTAATCTTTAATCGTTAACAGCGAATAGTTTACCGTTAATAGTTAACCAATGGTTAACTATTAACGGTGATCGTTATATCGATGATCGTTAATCGTTAACCGCTGATTGTTAATTGTTAATCGTTCATCGGAAACCGTTAACAGCGAATAGCTTACCGTTAATACTTAACCATTTATCGATGATCGTTAATCGTTAACCGTTGATTGTTAATTGTTAATCGTTCATCGGAAATCATGAAGTACTAATCGTTTGTCGTTTATTACTTACCGTTCATTGTTCACCATTGGTAATTAATCGTTAATTTTCTTCGTTTAATTTTTAAGAGCGTAAATAATTGGAGAATGAAGTCTCGTTAATTAATCATTAATCGTTAATCACCATTAAGTTATATACACAATTATTTGTCAATAATTGGGTTTCATATATTATATTACATATAACTCTTATTTGTAACTTTGTCGTATTGTATACGATATATTTGTATAAATTTGATACATGCAAAAGATATATATTATGAATGCTTAACGCAATACTTCCCTCAAGCGACGTATGTATACCTAATATAATCAATTTTTCATATTTCTCATATTGTGAAGATTACGTTGCTTTAGGCATTTCCTTATCAAGTTACGATACATAACAGGGAACATATATTTTCTCCGTCAAAAGTAAATGCAAAATCCTCTGTGAGATATGTAAATAGTTACAGTAATATACTCTTAATAAATATTTTATTAAGTCTAAATAAATGTTTACATTTAGCAAGCAATATTTATTTCCATTTATTTCACATACAGGAAGTTTAAAATATTTATAACAGTAAAAATTCCTCTCCACTGATGATACTATATTATCATAGCATGAATCGAAAACAGGGTGATCAGTAAATGAATAAATCTTAATACAATATTTAAAACAACCAATAACAGTTGCAGAAAATTTAGTTGTAAACAAATGTGCAGTCTGAAAATTGTTATTCGAATTTATCTTTTTTATAGTTTTCTATTCTGTTGTCAAACAAGACTAGCTTATATTGTATTACGGTATACGATACTGAGAGTTGTGAGAATAATCAATCACTTCTTTTTTAGTCTTGATAAAAAATGTCTTATTTGTTACTTTATAACTGTCTATAATAATTGATACCTTTTTCAAACTTGTACCGGATTAGTCAACTAAAATTGACCCCCCCCCCTTTACTTCTCTTAATTTCAATCGAATCGAAAAATTCAAAAAAGGATTTTACATGATTTTTTATAAATTTTTTGAATGTTTAAACAAGTTTTCAAAAACTCTGCAAATTGAAAGGGGACGAACAGTTTTTAATTTTTTTTAAATAGAATACCCTGTATTTTTTACTTAAAAAAGTTACCCACCGTTTTATGATCACAAAAATATATAACTGTTGTATCTTGGTAAGTATAGTTCTTGAGGTATTCATACAAATATATAGTCACATCACAGGAATAAGTTTAGCATAAGACCATAAATCAGAGAGCTATGAACCGAAATGATTTAAAGAAACAATAATGCTTCGTTTGACAGTTATGTTATGTTTGACTTATGTTTGATTGTTATATTATTAATACGCTTTAAGTTAAGTTTTAATACACTTGTTAATATATCTAATATATTGATATGGGATATTCATTAGTCGAAAGGAAAGAAATATTAGAAATTTACTTAACCAGCAATAAAAACAAATATATAGCTAAAAGAGAATATGCAAGAAAATATCCTGAAAGACGTGTTCCCTCCAAGAATATTTTCTCTAATATTTATCTCAAATTTGGGGACAGCGAATTCTTAAAAGATAAGAAAGAAAGAAGCCCAAAACAGGAGAAGATATGGAAATGGACGTTTGAATTTTTTTTACCGAACACCCCAATAAATCTACTAACGCTGCTGCAGAAGAATTTAATATTTCTCAAGCAAGTATAAGACGTATATTAAAACGTCGCAAATATAAGCCTTATAGTATTTTGTCAGTTCAGCTTTTAACTGAAAATAACTTTGCCGACAGAAGAGCTTTTTGTAGAGAGATGATTGAGAGAGCAGAAAACGACAATAACTTTTTAAAAAACTTATTTTGGACCGATGAAAGTAGCTTTTCAACGGCTGGACTTTTTAATAGGAAAAATGCACATTATTGGGCGACCGCAAATCCACATATTATAAAAAAGATAAAAACCCAAGGATATAATACAGTAAATGTGTGGTGCGGTACTCATCAAAATACAATTGTGGGTCCCGTATTCATTAATGGGTCCTTGAATGCAGTTCAGTATTTGAATATTCTTCGGGGTGAAGTAGAGAACTATTTAGATAATATTCCCCTTGCAACCAGGAATTATGTTATTTGGCAACAGGATGGTGCTCCTCCACACTCTATACGGAACGTAACGGAATATTTAAATAACAAATATCTATTTTGGATAGGAAGATACGGTCCTATACATTGGCCTGCTAATAGCCCAGACTTGAGTCCTTTGGACTTCTTTTTGTGGGGAACACTAAAACAAAACATATACGAAAATTCGGTATATAATAACTCGGATGAGTTGAAGGACTGTATCAGTCAAGAAATAGAAAATTTGCGGCAAAATGTTCATTTATTTGAAAACGTTAGAAATAAATTTATTAAAAGATGGCAACTGTGCCTTGATAGAAACGGAGGATACGTGGAGAACATATAGATATGTTTAATGTTAATAAAGTTCATTGGTTTTATGTTATTTATTGTTGCGCATTGTTTTTTTTTATCATTATTTCGTTATTTATGTTTTGTGTTCATTAAACTTTGTTGTTGTCATTTTAATAAAGGTTTATTTGTTTATTATAATTATTATGTGTTGCCGCAACTTATATACCTCGTCGCCGATTTCCGGTTTTTAAAAAAACAAAACTTTCACAATCTGAATTTTGGTTTAATTAAAATATTTGTTGTAAGTATGTGTTTACAATTTGAATGTTACATCCTAACTAACTATATGAATACGGAACACAGCATAGGTTTTAATATGTTGCTGTCAGCACTTCTCCAAGAATCGAGATAAGGACTGCTAGCGCAGTTGCAAGGCGGCTGACATAATTCCTCCATCCCTAAATTGAGGCATATTTCAAGGAGTGAAAAATGCCGAAGTGCTGGGTTGCGGCTGATCACTACCGGGTTCGTTGGTCATCCTTCTTCTTCTTCGAATAAATGCATATGTGAAATATAGGCCAGTAAAAATTAAAATAATATATATTGGGATTGTCCAAAAAGTATTGGTCCATGTAGTTCGATTTGGAGTGAGATCGATAGGTATCAGACTTCGTTGTTGTTTCTGTAGCTCATGAATTTTGTCAAGTTCGACGTTTTCCAAATTTATTTTGGTTGGAGAAGGTACAGGTGAATTATGTTGAATAATGATTTCTGGTAGAAGCATTGGCTGGCCTTCACTGATTGACTTTTCATTAACATAAATCGATTCATTTGTTTGGAACTGACATCCAAAAGGTAGATTGATAAGATAGTTCCCTTGTAGTGTTGTAAAGTCCGTACGTTGGCATACCGTTCGTATTTTAGTGGGTTTTGGGAAAACCGTTATGTAATGTGATTCGTCGATTTGTTGCACCACAGTATCGGCGATTTGTATGGGTGTAACTACACAATTTTCGTGGGTGGACTCCAATCGTAATAATTCAAAGATGCAATCTTCTTTATTGATCCCGTTGATTAAATTATTTTCAGGGCAATAGTAGTCAGGGTGTAACTTGATACAAGGTATCGATGTATACTCGTAGAGGTTTTCGTTCATAACCAGATAGGTATTTTTTGGGACAATTGTTGTGAGGTTTTGGGTAGGAATCGAGTAAAGATGATAATAGAAAAATATTTGGGGGTAAATAATTGGGAAATGAACCACGAAAACAATTTTTGTACCTGAGTAGTAAGCCTCAGTGTCAACTAAATTATAATACCTGAGTATTTTTTGAATTGCGTGGAAAAATTAATTGATTGACTGTATTATATTTTATAATAGTATCTAAAATTGATTCTAGTTCATCGATTTTCAAAATGCTAGGGTGCAATGTACCTAATCTGGCGAAAGTGACTGAATTTTCAACATCACTTAATAATTGCAAAATTAGATTTAATGTCGAACTAATTTGATCTAAGGTATTTTTGATTTCCAGATAATGATTAAAGTCAAAAATAAATTTATTTAATTCTTTTCTCATTTAATTTAAAGCGGAAGTAATTACAATTTGGTTATTTCTAATTAATGTCATTGTTTTATTGAAATTATCAGTCATTTGAGTGGTAAGAGAAATTTGTCTGTTTAATTTTTGAGTGATTTCTTTTTGATTATTTTGCAGATCGGAAATTGCTTGATCGTAATGAGCAGCATCATTTGCATCTAAGTTTCCAGAAATACTTTTGATTATGGTGCCTAATCCATCAATAAGACCACGTTTAACTCTACCTGTAGGGCTTAGAGAATTGAATTTTTGTTCAGCTAATGTTAATTGATATTGCAGAGCTCTATCAAAATTACTTAATTCAAAATAGTATAATTGATTGAGGGTTTCGTTTATTGTAATAGTTATATTTATATATAGCTGTTTTAGTATTCATATCTCATTTTTGGTAGAGTCTAAGTCAAAATAGTGGATAAAGGTGTGTGTATTGGATTTAACTTTGGCTGTACCTAATTTATACGGGAGAATCCCAGGATTCTTATTTAGGTTAGTTATCGTTACTTCCTGAAGCATGATCTTGGATATCACCAGGATCAGGATGAACAGTTGGTTCCTGTAACAATTTCTTTTTATTAGACCGGGCTCTTCTTAGATTTTGTTTATGTAATATATTACTAATAGTTTTATTTTTATTTTCCTGTTTTGAATAACTTTGTCTCTAGAAAATTTTGGATTTAATTTATTACGATTTTTTGTGGTAATTTTCTTGTATGCGTCAGTGTCTGGTTTATATGTCAAAGGGTCATGACGATTCTGTCGTTCATTATGACTTTCAATAACATGTTATTTTTGTTGAGATAATTGTTCATTTAATTTTTTGTAAATTTCCTTAGTGGTTTCGCGATGTTCTTGCATATAATTATTCATTAATTGTTGATTTAAATTGATGTCAAAGGGGTCTTTAGTATTTAAATGTCCGTTAATAATGTCAATAGGTTTCTGTTTGGTAATTTAATGTATGGAATTATTATAACCTAATATAGCATATGGCATTTGATTTAAAATATCGATTTTACCTTTATTTTTTGTTCGTATTACTCTTAAGTGTTCAATGATGGTGGAGTGAAATCTTTCGATTGGTCCGTTAGATTGGGGATTATTGACTGTAATATAATGAGTTTCAATTTTATGAATTTAAAAAAATTCTTGTACTGTGGAATTTTTTAATTCAGTTCCGTTATCCATAATTACAAGCGATGGTAACCCATGATGGGTCATGAAAATTAGAAAAGCTTTAACAACTTCTGTACCCAACATAACTGCTAGGGGGTAAGCTTGAGCATATTTAGAAAAAGTATCGATGAGTGTAAAAAATTTTTGTCCTTGTGCCTGAAAGGTATTAATATGAACAATTTCGAAAGGTTTTGATGGTGTAGGAGTTATCATTATTTTTTGTTTAGGTGGATTTCTATCATATTTATTGGATTGGCAAATTTCGCAATTATTGATATAATTTGTAACATCGCTTTTTAAACCGGGCCAGTAATATGATCGTCTTATGCGAGTTTCAGTTTCTAAAATCCCTCTGTGATTGGTTTTACCTTCGTGATAATTTTTTATTGTATCTTTCTGTAAGTCTTTTTCTATAATATCCTGTAAAATGCTATTACACTTAATTAGTTTGTATGCTGAATTTTTAAACGTTTTTTGTAAAATTTCGCAAAGTTGCGGTACGAATGTCTCATCTTTAAAATAAATACCGTACGTAAATTTTGGGTCTAAATAATTTTTGAAAAAATCAATTACATCTTTTTCTAATTCGAATACAGACAACTGGGCGGAAATTCGTTTTTTATTTGGAAATATTTGTCTAATTTCTGGTTTTGCGGGTGAATGTAAGACAAAAGTTATATCTAGTTGAAAATCGAATAAATTTAGTGCTTTTTCTGATATTGGAAGTTCCTGTATTGGATTTTCGTGACTTGTGTGCACAGTGTCGCTTTCTTCTGGTTCCTCTGCAGAGATTGTCTCTTCGGAATCTCTTCTTTCTGGTTCGTCTGCAGATATAGTTTCTTCGGTATCTGTAGTAGGTCTTCTTAATGCTGGTGGGCATGGTTCTTCAGTGACGTCTTCCATTCTTGGTTGTTCGCTGGCATTTGCGATTATTGACAGATTATCGGAATTGGGTTCTGCTCCTATTGTGCTCAGGGATCGATTATATTGATCCATAAATTCCAAGAATTCTTTTGTGTGTATTTCAATGCGAGAAAGGGCATCAGCGTTGGTGTTGCATTTACCTTTTTTATATTCTACTTCATAGTCGAATTCCTCCAATTTGAGCCGCCATCGAACTAATCTCGAATTTGGCTCTTTTAATGACATTAGCCATTTGAGGGGTTTGTGATCTGTTACAATTTTGAACCTACGACCGAATAAATAAGGCCGAAAGTATTTTGTCGCCCATACAATGGCCAAAAGTTCTTTCTCTATAGTACTAAAATTTTGTTCCGAATCGTTCAATGTTCGAGAAGCGAACGCTACCGGTTTATCGCTTCCAATAGTCCCTTGCGATAAGATTGCGCCAATTGCGACATTGCTCGCGTCTGTCGTTAAAATAAAATCTTTAGAAAAATCAGGGTATTGTAGAATTGGTTCATTAGTTAGTAATTTTTTACAATCTTCGAAACATTTTATAAATTGGGGGGTATGTTCAATTTTTGAATTCTTTTTTAAACAAACAGTTAATGGTTTCGTAATTCGCGCGAAATCTTTAATGAATTTGCGGTAATATCCGAGTAAACCGAGAAATCCTTTGATCTCCTTCGTTGTTTTTGGTAATGGATATTTTTCTATTGCCATAATTTTGTCCGGGTTGGGCTTAACCCAGTCTGGTGTCACGATGTGACCAAGATAAGCCACTTCTTTTTGCAAAAATTCGGACTTGTCCAATTGGATCTTAAAATTAGTTTCTCTCAGTCTTTGGAATATTTTTGATAGGTTGACAAGATGTTCTTGTAATGATGTCGAGTAAATGATGATATCGTCTAGATAAACCAAACATATCTCATTTTGTAGTCCTCTTAGTATGTTGTCCATGACCCGTTGAAACGTCGCTGGGGCGTTCTTCAGGCCGAATGGCATCCTGGCGTACTCATAGTGTTTTAAAAGAAGTTTTAGGGGTGGTTTTGAAATTTGAATATATGGCAGTTCTTTTTTATTGGTCGAAATATGATATTCTACTATGTTTCGTCGATTGAGTACAGGTCCTCTTGAAAATTTTCGAATTGTTCCTCAGCAGGATGTGAATATTCATATGTCTGTTCTTCGTCATAAGAATATTCAGGGTTATCAATTATTGGTTGATTATCTAATTCGGCATTAAATAATTCTTCCGAAATAAATTTAGGCTTTTGACTATTATTTTGGAAAAAATTATTTTGTGTTTGTCGTCTTAATTGAGGTGTCGTATTTCTAGTCGATACACTCATTGGCGTTGGTTTATTTTGTTGATTGTTATTATCACTTGATGGTTTCCAGACATTTTGTGGTCTGCCAAAAACTCGTGAATTAGTCAAAAATCTATTAGGATTAGGATGTCTTTGAATATTTATTGGACCTCGTGGAAAGTTAGAACTCGTTGGTTGTTGTTGGTACATTATTGGCCTAGAAGGGCCACTCATTTGTGAAAATGAGGGGTTATAAAAATTTTGTGAGTGATTTACAACAGGTTTCTTAACTAAAACATTAGAATTTGGAATAGATTTTTGAAAATATTTAACGTTATCTTCCTCAGAAATAAATTGTAAAGCTTGGGCAAGAGTTGTGGGTCTCATTGCACGAATTATAGGTCCTAAAGGCTCTCTTAATCCTGCCAAAAATGTTTTTAAAGCTTGTTTTGTAAAAAACTACGTTTACATTGCCTTTCTGCAATTTCGCAATGAAGGTCAATATAATTACAAATTGTATTTAGCAAATGAATAACCTTTTCGTATAATTGATACGGTGTTTCATTTGGATTTTGTCTTAAATTTACTAAATCTTGATTCAAGCAATTTTCGTCTCTTTGATCGCCAAAATTTTGAAGCAAAGCAGTTTTTATATCGTCCCAATTTGATGTGCCGTTTATTGCGACAATCTCTTCTGCTCTTCCCTCTAATTTATTTAAAATACCATTCATTAAAAGTGTATTTTGGAAATTATTAGCATTTTGTCTATCATAATAATGATTTAATATTGATTCCGAAGCACTAATAAATCTATGTAATTTATTTGGATTGCCATCAAAATTTGGAATAATTGATAGATTTTTAATATCTAAAATTGGTACTTGATCGTTCGGCATATTTAAATTATTTTCAACAATATTACTTTCACTACTCTTACTACTTTCACTAGAATTACTTATCGATTTGATTTTTAATTGACTGAAAAACTTAACTAAGGTGTTCTCTAAATCCTGATTGTTTTCGCTTAAGGAATCAATGGATAAAGAGGAGTCTGACATGAACAAAAAAGACTACTTACAACATCGATGCCTGTGTTCTCGACGGCGGTTGCTGTCCTTAGGTTTTCCTCGATGGAGTCCTTGCGGTTAGCACTCAGTATATTGTTCTTTTTTTGTGTAAGTCCATTTTTTCGTTTAAGAGTTGAAACTCACAGGTTTTTCACGATGAAAGTCCCACGAAAAATCCGTTCCCGACTGCGCTACTTATATACCTCGTCGCCGATTTCCGGTTTTTAAAAAAACAAAACTTTCACAATCTGAATTTTGGTTTAATTAAAATATTTGTTGTAAGTATGTGTTTACAATTTGAATGTTACATCCTAACTAACTATATGAATACGGAACACAGCATAAGTTTTAATATGTTGCTGTCAGCACTTCTCCAAGAATTGAGATAAGGACTGCTAGCGCAGTTGCAAGACGGCTGACATAATTCGCATCAAAGAATTTTCATACTTTTTTTCTTAAAAAACAAGATGTGTTGTTATATCTCAAAAACATAGCTCTCCTGATTTATGGTCTTATGCCAAACTTATTCCTGTGATGTGACTATATATTTGTATGAATATCTCAAGAATTATACTTACCAAGATACAACAATTATATATTTTTGTGATCAGAAAACTGTGAGTAACTTTTTTAAGTAATTTACATTGCAATAGAACACTGCATTTTTTAAGAAAAAATGCAGTGTTCCATTTAAAAAAAATAAAAAATTGTTCGCCCCTTTTCAATTTGCAGAGTTTTTGAAAATTTGTTTAAATATTCAAAAAATTTATAAAAAATCCTGTAAAATCCTTGTTTGAATTTTTCGATTCGATTGAAATTAAGAGAAATAAAGGAGCGTCAATTTTAGGTGACTAACCCAGTACATGTATATTATTTACAATCGGCGTTATTATGAGTTGTAGTACGAGTCTTCCGCATTATAATAGACCGTATATTATTTTGCATGGATGTATTATTTTGAATTTTACGAGGTTAGTTAGTGTTAGTAGTTATCAATTAATGCAGGTATATACATATTTATACAAGTTGCCCCATTTATGTATAGGAAAGTGGACCCTATAATTATTGTTGTTTTCACGAATATATGGAATAAAAGGAATAAATGACAACTAGACTCGTAGATTTCCAATTTTAAAGACATGCAGCAAATATAGAAATAAAAAATAATAATAAAAATATAAGATGTAAACATAAAAGCAAACGAAATAATAATAATAATAATAATTACTTAATAAAATAATAAATCCAAATTAATCTCTAAGATCTTTTATTTATAGATACTAGCCTCCTGGATTATGCGTTTCCTCATTCCAAGTTGAAATTCAAGATGGTAATACCAAAGAAAACATGCGTTTATCCGTAGATTTAGTTTTTTAAAATCGGAATTGTGTAAATGCACCACATATTGGTTACTGCTAAGCAACCAATTGCTTAGTGGCAAATACGTTATTACCGTCCAATTTTGTGGTAGTATTGTGAACTGACAATAGTTCACAATAGTTCCACAAAATTGGAAGATATTATATCAAAGGAGTCGATATATATTGGTGTCCCAACAGCGCAATAAAACTCCGCGAACTTCATTACAAGTCACTTTCTGGATTAATTGCATTCTGTTTACTGTTCGAATTAATTCCAAGTTGTCCACTTGGAGAGGAATAGTTATTATTATTTTTTCATTCGTATATGAGACCTTACTTTTTGATTAAATCCTAATGTATTTTCTCTCGAAGAGCCAAAAAGAACTCGAGATGATGGTTGAGATCCAGCATCGTCTTAACCGAATTGTTATCCAAGTGAAGAGAATTGTGTCTCCTGTCTTCATGATAATGTATGATTTGACACCGGATCATAATCAGATAGGATTATATTATTATTTAGAGAATACGGTAGGCATTCAGCTTAGTATCCTTGAACTGGTTCCCAAAAAGAGGATGGGTCACCTAGCTCATTTTC
Organism: Rosalia funebris; assembly: GCA_037954035.1. Classification (NCBI taxonomy): domain Eukaryota; kingdom Metazoa; phylum Arthropoda; class Insecta; order Coleoptera; family Cerambycidae; genus Rosalia; species Rosalia funebris. The sequence goes on along the minus strand of JAZFAV010000012.1, from coordinate 2,311,315 downwards.
CTACAGAGGTGGCTGTAATAACGTCATTTGGACCGTGATTTGGGATCTGGGAATCAGTGTCATTATATGATGCTCGGATTCGTATCCCTATTGGAATAATTTGGCCCATCTCTCTGATATGGGTATGTTTTATTCTTGTCGAGACGACCGCTGATTTATCCAGCCTTTTCCTAACTGAACTGATATACATGTGGCGAACTTTTTTTCATTTTCTGCCATAACACGATACTTAATGCCAAACACTAATCAGATGTGACTATAATATTACGTATAGAACGTAGTAAGCATTCGATTCAGTACCTGACGCAGAACTAATAAAAGTCAAACGCTTGCTTTCACTCGCAAAATGTGGATGGATGACTGAATGAGTATTTTCCTACACAGGAATATATATATATATATATATATATATATATATATATATATATATATATATATATATATATATATATATATATATATGTAAGAAGGGTGTATTTTAACCTTTAAACTTGACTTTAATCTCGACGTCTTTTGCCAGCGTTAGATAAAATCACTCCTATACTTTGTTTATTTTACTGAGCCGTAGCCTAAATAAGGGCCCGAGTGTAGATACATATTCTCTGGAATGCCAGTCCTTAAGCAGACATCTAAAGTGAGAACTGTGTATTTCATTTATCGTGTTTGTGCATTTAGTGTAATATCCAACAGGTGAGTTTATCTCACAGGGCAGTCAATTCTATTGTATTGTTATGTCGATTGATACGACTATTTTATTAGTCAGTTGCATGATAATTTATGAAATAACATAAACTAAATGTTTTACTACAAACTCAGTATTTCATTTAGAGAGCATGTCGCGAGTTGACCCTTCATGCTCTGCTAGTTGTATAGAGTGGGTACTATGCGAGTTGACCCTTAGTACTTTAGTGAAGGCATGATATTTCACTGTTTACCATGGTAGATACTCCGACTAGCTTATTGTCTGGGGAGGTCTTTCGCAAGTTGACCCTTAAGACCGTAGATCCAGGCAAGACATACGAATTTGTAGATTGTAGATATTATCGTTTACCTACATTAAAGTAGTGCTGATTTTCACATAAATATTTATGCTAGTATTATTACAGGGAATTGGTTGCTCAGATATTTTTTTGTTTACTTTCAGATGTGTCATCTCGGGTGATGGAACGGACTCTTATCAGTTTGGTGATTATCTTTTATATATATTTTTATTTTGTTGCAATTCATTTACAATTCTATATTAACATATTTTAAGCTCGAGATATTTTAACCTACTAGTTAAATTTCCTGACATACTCTTTATATATTATTTATATATATATATATATATATATATATATATATATATATATATATATATATATATATATATATATATATATATATATATATATTTTGATATTTTGATACACGCCACTTTGAGTTCTGCTGATGCTTACGTGGCAATCCAAAGGTTATAAATATTATGTTCATACAAAATTAGGGCAGTTCAGAATAAACTCAAGTCACAAAAACATATTTATAAAAACAGTCTCATAAACAGTCAATTTTAAAACTTATAGTTATTTTTTAAAAAGTCATTTTTGAAAGTGAATATCTAATGTAAATATATATATATATATATATATATATATATATATATATATATATATATATATATATATATATATTTGTAAATCTGTAAATAGGTATTTATAGGTAGATCCAAGATCAGCCAGTACGGTTTTTACTGAATGTTAAAAGACGTATCTCACAAGGCAAGTTGTATTGACATTATTATAAAGGTATTCATTATCAGTAACAGTTTTATAATTTTGATCGGTTAGTACACATCTATCATGAATTATTGCAACATATTTTGATTTAGGTAATATAATTGAGTAGACTAGTTGCAAAATGGGTTACCTGGGTCTCAAATGAAACTGGGAAAACCTCAAAAAAATATCACTATTGACCCAGACAAGCTAGACAATTTGTTTTAATCATAAGAAATCCATAAAATTATTATTATACAGTTGTTATTTTAATTTTTAATTAAGCTGTTTTGCAACTGTTATGGGTTTTTAGACCTTGTTGCTTCTGTAGGGTCAGCCATTTACAAATTTCGTTCAGTTGCAAAATGAGCTAATTTTTATGTATAGTTACAAAACAGGATTGTGGGACCAAAAATAGAACCACCAATCCATGAAAGAATCTTGGAGGATAAGGAGGTCGAAAGCGGGCTTGTACCGCGGACGTCTCCATCCTGCCAGCTGAGCAGTTACTCCACCGCAGATACCCAGGCCACACTTGGGACCTTGACTTTGGCCTCTACTGAGGTAGAGGGTGAGGGGAATCTGAGCAAACCAGTGGATGAAAGTGGTGCAACTGATAAGAAAAGAATGATTAAAATTATGCAGATTAACTTGCATTGAATCAAAAATGCCTCTTCTATTCTACAGAGGAATCTGACTAAGATGAACACAGGGATAGCACTCATCCAAGAACCTTGGGTGGCACGGGGATGTATAAAGGAGCTGGGAAATTTTCTCTGTTACAGGAGTAGTAGTACCAACAGACCCAGAGCCGACATCGTAGTTAAGAACATCAGCGCCACACCCCTGTGAAAATGGTCTACAGGAGACCTAATGGCGGTAACTACGATGCTTGAGAATGTAGGTAAGGTAGTCATAGCGTCAGCCTATCTACCATATGACAACAGGGACAATCCGACACCAGAGGTGAAGGAACTTGTGGACTTCTGTCAAAAAGCCTACCTGCCTTTGCTGATGGGATGTGATACGAACTCACACCATATGGTCTGAGGTAGCACGAACACAAATAGCAGAGGTATGGAGCTCATGGAACATCTGGTAAGTACAGAGTTAGATATTTTAAATGTGGGAAACACACCCACTTTTCAAAATGCTATAAGGGAGGAGGTAATTGACATTACCTTGGGCTCCAAACACCTGGCGGGATACGTGAGGAACTGGAGAGTCTCGGATGAACCCACATTCTCGGATCACTCTGCCATTAAGTTTGATCTGGGAGTGTGGGAGCATGAGGAGACGAAATGGGTCCGTAACCCCAGATTCACAAACTGGGAATAGTTTAAGTCGGATTTTCTAGTAACAGTTCGAGAGATCCCCTCCAGAATTAGAGAGGGAAGTACTGGAGGCGGAAGCCTTCCGACTAAGTAGAGGATTGATAGTCGTACAATCTGGGAGGACTATAGGACTGCCAGGGATCAGTATAGGGCTGAGGTTAGGGAAGCCCAAAGAAATAGTTGGGTTTCTTTCTGTAATGAGATAAATAAAGGAGCTGAGGCAGCATGTTCAGCATGGCTGAACAAGATCGTAGCCCGCAGTTCGGAAACGATATTGGGATCAGTCAAGCTCTCTAATGGTAAATTCTCGGAATCGGATGAGGAAACCTTAGACCATCTCATCAAAGCACATTTTCCGGGCTTTTATAGACCGGAGACGGGAAACATTTCCGACCCGCTAGTAGGGACACATAGGACCTGGGAGGTAAACCGGGAGGGAGACGACAGGGAACTTGTGAAGGAGATAGTCACACCGGCTAAAATGAGGTGAGCCTTGAGGTCCTTTGATTCTCATATAAATCGCCGGGACCGGACGGCATTTATACGTCTTTGGACCGGTACTTCTGCAGAAAGCAGAAGAGATAATCCTCGGTCCGCTTATAAGGATCACCAGGGCCAGCTTGGCACTAAAGATGGTCCCGAAAGTGTGGCTAGGCACAAGCGTTTTTCTTATACCTAAGCCGGGCAAAGTTAGATGCACGTCCCCTAAGGACTTTCGGCCGATTAGCCTTACTTCATTTTTACTAAAGACGACTGAACGATTAGTTGACAGGTACCTTCGGGATACTGTCCTAATAGAGAGGCCACTTCTAGGGAGCCAGCATGCTTATCAAGCTGGTAAATCAACAGAAACAGCTCCGGATAAGGTTGTATCATCGATACGGTCACAACTGGACTCCGGAGGATACGTTGTCGGCACTTTCCTTGATATTGAAGGAGTCTTCAATTTTACATCCAGGGTGATTAGCGGAGCACTAGGCAGATGCTACACCCCCAGAATAATCGCTGAATGGATAGACCACATGTTGGGAAACAGACAGCTTACTGTCAATAAAGGCAAGACTACCATCGAGAGCCGGGTCGACTCGGGCTGTCCACAGGGAGGGGTATTGTGCCCTCTTCTGTGGTGCCTGGTAGTGGATGAGCTGCTTGAAAGGTTAAAGGATTACCAAGTAATTGGCTATGCCGATGACTTAGTAATAATAACGAAGGACCCTTTCCTTGAGCAGATTCTCGATATAATGCAGGGAGTATTAAACAAGGTTAGGAATTGGTGCAGGGATAGGGGACTCTTGGTTAATCCCTCTAAGACTGAGGTGATGGTGTTCACCAAGAAATATAAGTGGAACAGAACATGTCCGCTGAAACTTTATGGCCAAGAACTAAGCTATAATATCGAAGTGAAATACTTAGGAGTAATTCTGGACGGGAAATTGTCATGGGAAAAACATCTAAGTCACATATGTTCCAAGATCACAGCAACACTTTCGCAACTGACAAGGGTCATTGGTAATAGCTGGGACTTGTAACCGGAGACCATGAAATAGATGTATAAGGCAATTCTCAAACCCAGACTGACGTATGCAGCACTAGTCTAGTGGAAGAGAGCCTATTTAAAGTCGGAAGCCAACCGACTTAACAAGCTAGGAGGATTGATTCTAAGAAGTATAACCGGAGCCCCAAGATCAACATAGATCGAGGCGATGGGGATACTGACGGGGATATCACCTCTTGATGTCACTCTGAAAGGGGAAGCCGTAAAGGCAATGCACAGGGTGGGAAACATGAATAGGAAGGTAATGGACCTGAATAGACTCTCAAGAAAGCTAGCTGAGGAGGGACTCCTATGGATGCCATCTGACAGTACGGGTGTTCACTTCCTGTAGTAGGAGTAGGAACAGAGCGGGTGCGGGGGTGTATAGGCGATGCGATGGGATAGATAAAACCTTTTCCCTGGGCAAATACACTACCGCACTCCAGGTCGAGCTACTTGCAGTTACATACGGTGTTTTGGGGGCCGACCAAGTTCGGACCCAGGAGAAGGTATGTATCTGCTCGGATAGCAGGGCGGTGTTGGCAGCCCTGAATTCAGCAACGACAAAGTCGAAGCTGGTCTATAATTGCTATGAAGCATTGAACCACTTGGCAGGGAAGGGCCCGGTAGAATTGTTATAGATACCTGGACATAATGGCATTAAGGGAAATCTAATTGCAGATAACCTTGCCAGACTAGGGACCAGAGAAAACCTCTATGGACCAGAACCTGCAGTAGAAATAAGTCGGAATCTGATCAGAGACCGCTTCAATCGTTGGCAGGAGACCAGCACAACAAATGATAGAAAGGAGTAACGAGTTGTCGAATAACCAAACTCTTCATCGAATACTCAGAGATTGAGAGATGGGCCCAAGAATTCATTAAATTTAACAGGTACAAAGCCAGAACCATTGTGGGAATCATAACGGGCTACCATAGTAGTTTGAATGCATATAAATACAAGCTGAGGCTGACTGACAGCCCGGCCTGTAGATACTGTAAACAAGACGAGGAAATCTCGATTCATCTTCTTTACACCTGCCCCGCACTGGAGGAGATGAGATACCTTATCTTAGGGATCTCTGTTATCCTAGAGTAGGTGACGCTTAAGGCGGGAGACGTGACTAATCGCTTCTTTTATGGGATAGCATTTTTGGATAATGACCCGGATAAGAGGGGATCGCCAAGGGACCACCTATACGATCAGTGGCTGGCTGATGAGGCCCAATCCCATATAACATAATGTAATGTAAAACGGGATAATTTTAAGTGTATGTCTTTTAATAATATTTTTTTTTAATAGAACATAATTTTTTATTACAATTTTATATTGGAACTACAAATAATTCACACTATAAGTATGGTACACTAACTTTGACAGTTTTGTTATTCTATCCAATATTATAAACGAAAATGATAAGTACTCAAGATTTAAAGGTAGTTATACAATGAAAAAAAAAATCTTAAACATTTCTTACAGGTAAAAAGTTTGAATAAAAAATGGGTAAAGAGTAATAAAACATTTTTTTATGCACCAAATTAGTTTAAATCATTTCTTCGCAGTCATTCTCCATTAGTTCAAAATCTGTCGGTTCTGGTTCTTCAAGACCATTTTCAGGAATTCTACCTTCCACTATGTGAACTTCATCTCCAATAATTTCCAGTTCGATGACTACGTTCTCGGCCGTTCTTCTTTAACTTTCTGATAAGTAGTACAATATCAGATGAAGTGCTTGGACTACAAATCTCAGAATAATAAATAAGTAGAGGATTTTCCTTCCACTTTTCTCAGTTATGTAATTCTAACAGCCTCAACATATGTTAGTTTTACTGGTTTGATGTCAACTCCTTTTGCAATATTTTGCAATTTGACATTGCGTATGGATCAGTTCTTCTTGGTTAAAAATTTTGGTTACCCAGTTTCGTGGTTGTAGAAGGGTTCTCTCCCTGAATCAACACCCGTCACTGGATAACATCTTTAGTCAGCAAGATTTTGTCTTATTTCTAAAACTTGAAATACCAAGGTGTCGTGGGCTTCAGAATCTTATTACTTTGCTCTTTCCAATCCACTACATTACAGTCACCACCAAGACGAATAATTGTGGTATATTTTTTTGAATATGTTGAGGTAAGTTTCGGGGTTTAGAATCACGCTCAGGGATTTGAATTCCCTCTCTAAATTTCAACAGACCCCGGCAGGGTCTGTTGAAATTGCAAAATAAATTATTCAAAATTGTTGAAGTATTTGTGGCCTTCAGCTAAGTAATTTCAGTACCATTCATTTCTCTATATATCTTGGAAGCAAATCATTTATTTACTAAAAACAAAATAATTATAAACACGTTTCAAAGCCTACTTAAGATTAATAATGTTAAATCATCTGTTACAAAATTGATGTTATTTGTTTGTTTACATATTACACTCACATCGTTAGCAGCTACGTCATCATTTTGTGACAGCTCAAAAACGACAACATAATGGTTAATGATTTCATTGTGTAAAAAATATTCCTTTAAATTTTAAGCAGTAACATAATTTTAAATATATGAAATATGTTGCTTCTTATACCGGTAGTTGAAAAATAATTTTCTGGCGCTATAATCAAAACATGCCGGGCATGTGTATTCTCTTTCTATAAAAAAAAATATTTTATTATTCCTTATTAATTTTGTAGGGCTAGTTCTACTTACAGTGAGAAATAATTTATCTTCAAATACAGTTACTTTTATTTCATACAAATAATAGCTAAGTACTTTAAATGTGAATTTTATTCACATCTTACCATAACGTGTTGTAAGAACGTCACAACTGAACATGAATAATCTACCACAGAGCATTCAGGTAGTTCTTCTTTACTGTCATCTGTTGATTGTTCAAGTAATTCGGATAAATTTTTGAGCATTTAATTCCGCTTTCTTATTTTTTCTTCTTTTTCTTAGAATCCGAATCAAAAGTATTCAGTAGGACATAAATGATGTGATGGATGGATCTATCTCTGTGTTTGGAAGCGATCACCTCCAGTATATCTTTCTTTTTAATATTTTTCCTATGCTGCAACCTTTTCACATTATTTTTTTGTTTTATGAAACTGTCTTAATCTCGCAATATATCAGTAGCAACTAAACTCTATTCTTCTCCTACATGGACATATTAGCGATTTTTTTATTCTCTACAATGCTTTTATGCCGGGTCCGGCAACAGGATTGAACGGTTTTGTATAGGTTGCTGTGGAATTACTGTCTATTTGACAATCGTCAAATAGTGATAAAATTGTATTTTACTGTCGAAAGTTCTGTGTTACAATGGAGAATTGGCCGGTTAATCAACGGGTCTCTGCTGTTAAATCATTTATCCTGACCCAGTCCATCGTGCAAATCCAGAGGCGTTTTCGCCGTGAATTTAACTTGCCAGTGCACGCTAAAATGCCATCAAGAAATGCAGTTTTGAGATGGGTAAAAGATTTCGATGAAAGGAGCAGCGTGAACTCAAAATTTGTCAGAGCTAACCATACAGTTCGAACACAAGGTAATATTGAAAGAACAATCGGCAATCAATTGCACTGCAAATTTCTGAGCGAAGTATGCGAGGAATTTTAAATCTGGACTCGCCATTTCATTTCATTTCATTCATATAAAGTACAGATAGTCCAGAGGCTGAACCCTGTTGATAAAGTTAGTCGAATCAATTTTTGCAGGCAATTTCTTGAAACATTGAACAACAATGCAGGAATTCTTGATAAACTGATCATATCTGACGAAGCTCACTTCCATCTCAGTGGGTACGTTAATAAGCATGAACTTTCGCTACTGGGCAGAACACAACCCAAGAGAAATGCATGAACACCCACTTTATGACCAAAAGGTAACGGTGTGGTGTGGTGTGTGCAGATTTGGTGTGATTGGGCCATACATTTTTGAAGAAAACAAACGGCCACACCGTTACAGTCAATTCACTTCGGTACGTTGGAAACATTTGTGGCTGTGGAACTTCAAAGAATGGACTAAGATGAAGTATGGTTCCAACAAGACGGCGCCGGTGCCACAGCGTATACAGCTGGACGATCCATTGCTGTTTTACAGCGTATGTTCCCGATTCGCCTAATTTCAAGGTTTGGCGACTTTGGATTTTTTTCTGTGGGGATTCTTAAAGTCCAAAGTGTACTCTAACCGTTATCGAACACTTCTAGAACTCAAAGAGAGGATTCGTGAAGATATGAATTCGATAAACGAAGATTTACTTAGATGCGTTATGTTCAATTTCAGAAACAGATTGTGCGGTAATGTATAGAAGAAGACGGTGGTCATCTTAAGGATGTGATCTTTGCAAACTAAGTGTTTGGAAATTTCCAGAATTGTGTTTTTAGTTGTAATAATAATTAGTCCAAATATATTCTTTGTGTCTTAACAGTGGCCTATTAAAAGCCGTTCAATCCTATTGCCGGACCCTGTATTTGGCAATAATATTAAGTATCACCACTTTTTCTTCATCAAAAAAGTTAACACCTTTCTCTGACTCATTTTTATGAGTTGAACAAACACGTTAGGCCTTAGTATTAAAATTTTACTTCACCAAAGCTAGCTTAAACTGCGGGAGGTGAAATATATCAACAATAAAGCTATACTTAAATAAATAAGGGAACTTAACTAAGCCAACTGTATACATTTGGTGAAAGTGACCTTTAAAATACTGACTGAGTTGTGTTAGCATTTAAGTAAATACGGCTTAAACCATCTGCATTATTATTTTGCTTTTCGCGTCTGTAAAATATCTCATAGTTAAATTTTCCCAAGTCACTATCTTACTAATTTTGAATTTGGTTATTTTATGTTAAATACCAAAACTAAAGGGCGATGATCTAGTAATTAATGTCTTTCAAATAAATAATATAAACATTTTACATGTTTAAATACTTAAAACAGGTTTTATATTGTCCAAAATTTTATTTAGAGTGGGAGATACATAAAATCTAAGAAGGATTTTAGACCTTTTTGTTTTTGGTTTAAGCAATTTTTTTACTGCTGACATGTTTCATTTTGAAAACCGCAAAGAATGTTATTTATGCAACGCTGAAATGTACTAGGGCCATTTTATAAGTCAAAGTCAGAAACATATTTAAATTCAGAATGTCCAGTCTCTGTTAAAAAATCTATTTGTGGAATATATTTCGGTCGTATTTCTATTTGATTATAATTGCTTGTTAAGTCTAACATTAAAAATAATATAAATAATAAAAATACATTTACCTAACTTGTCTTATCAATGGTTCGTTTAATTTTCTTATAATCCCTGACTATTCGCTATTTTGTGTTACTTGAGGCGTCCATTTTTTTAATATCCATTTTGGAGAACTATAGGTGAATTAGAAGGTTGCTTAATAATTCTTTGTAACATTTTATCGATGTGGCATAATAAGGTTATTTCCTACTTGATTTAATTAAAATTAATCTTGAAACGTAATGAAATTTTTCTCAGAGAACATGTCTCGAAATTCGAACAGCATAATTTTCTAATAGTGTAATAATTTTCTAATTTTCTATAGTCATATTCTTCTTAGTTGCAATATTTTAATAAAGTATTTTTAAATCTTCTTCATAGTTTTTATTTAAATTTTTATTAATTGTTGAATTTGGAGTTTTCAAAAAATGTAGCTCATTGACATTTATCGGTTAAACCTTGGAAGGTTATAATAATGAAATGTTAAGTTCTTTTTCAGTTGCATTTGCTGACAACTAACGAGGTTTTCCAAGTGATTCAATTTCATGTGTGAAATGTCCTGAATTTTGGTATGTAGTTAAAGCTACAATTTGTTACGTTCCATCTAATCTATAATTCTAGAATCCTAAAATTTATATTTAGTAAACATTAATTTGTTATACAAAAGTTTCTGCATGACATTGACAAATTTTAAAATCCGCTAATAACATATTGTTAATTATTTCCAACCGTGAATGAAACATTAGCAGTTCTAATCTCTATATTTTATGATTTTAGAAAAACATTTATAAACCAGATTTGGATGAATAAAGCCTCTGGTATTCCCTGTATAAATCAAAAATTTTGCTTAAACGTTGCGTTGATTATGTAAGCAAACACTCACTAAATTTCTACAATATTCTACGTCGATGGTTGTTAAAATGTAACATTTATAAAATTTTCGAATATTAAGCATCGTGAATAGTTATACCAGTCCATGTGCTGGTCAGCAAAGGGATAATTACGAATAAGATGGGAAATTTCGTCATCATAGTCAGCTGTCATTATGTTAGGAATATTATCTTCATATTTGTATGCATTTTTCTTGTAATCAACATCATTGTATGATGCTTCATTATTATCGTTATCGTTATATGAGTCAGTGATTTATTTAAGTTATTATTGTCTTCGAATAAGTATTGGTTATAAAAAATACATTTTTTTATAATGATGGAGAGCAATTCTGTATTTCCTAAGGGCGTATTTATAGGGATCTTTTAAATGTATTACGAATTCTCTGCATATAATTAGATGAATATTGTGGATATTAATTGTGGTGGTAATTATATTACCTCTGTGGCGGCTGTTCACAGTTATTTTTATTTTATCTATCGATCTGCTGTGGCATAGGCCTACTCGTATCTTGTGAATTAGAATTTTGATTTTTTTACATTGTATAATTTCTTTTCTTCTATTATATATAGCTCAGGACTTGTTCCAATGATGAGGAGTTTCTTAATCAAACGATAAGTTGCATATGATGGGGTGAATTGCTAATATAAGTTTTAAATACTAAATCATTGCAGTTTGCATTTTAATTAATTTTGTCTCATGAGACGAGGGCATCTGATTTAATTTAGAAAATAACCTACGGACATTTTGTTGCCCTAATCAATAAAATTTTCATTTTTATTAGGTATTAATGATAATCAATCTTGCAATAAGTAATCAATAAATATTTCTTTGATCCAAAAGAGTATTGATTAATCTCTGGGTTTTACTAACTTCCAATTTCTTAACCCTTAATCTGGGGCAAATTAAAACTGCTTCTCTGCCTGTTAATTTGGGAAAAATAATATCTATTAGGCAAATTTATTGCTGCATTTATTATTCCTTGAAAAGCTCATAATAATTTTCATATGATGTTATGAATTTTCAAAACAATAATATTGTCAGATTGACAATGTAAAGAGTCTTTCAATAAGGACGCTCAATTCTTAAACGTAAATGAAACAAGGTGTTTGTGAAACATCTATTCAATCTTTTTATTTGAAAGAATATATTATGGCATCATGTATGGAATATAACGTCGTTCAAATATCCACCACAGCTTTGCTTGGTGGGACGTATTAGGGAGATCCAATTCTTGATGACTTTGTCACATAAATCTGACTAAATTTGCTGGATGGCGTTCGTTATGTTGACTTTGATGACAGCAATTGATTGCGATTTATTCGCATAGACCTGAGATTTAAGATATTCCTAGAGGAAGAAGTCTAAAGGCGTTAAATCGCACGATCTCGGTGGATAGCTCACGTTGCCGCTGCGCGAGATAACCATGCCCTTAAATCGCTTTTGTAGAATGTTCATCGTGGCACGCAGCGTCGTCCTGTTGGAACCACATGTCGTCGGTATCCATATTCTCCAGTTTAGGCCACAAGAAGTTGCTTATTATCAATCTGTAGCGCTTACGGTTGATGGTTATGGCAATGTCAGTTTCGTTTTGGAAGAAGTACGGACCGATCAGTCCGCCAGATCAAAATATGCACCAGACAGTGACCTTTTTGAGATACATTTGGTGCTGGTGTATCTCGTGTGGATTGGTATCGTCCCAAATTCGACAATTTCGTTTGTTCACATATCCATTCATCCAAAAATGGGCTTCGTCGTTAAAAATGATTTTTTTTTTTTTTGGCGAAATTTGGGTCAACTTCCAACTGCTCCAGAGCCAAATCAGCAAACACACTGTGTTACCTATGGACGTTTACCTTAACTTCCTGGGTCAGTTAGAGTTTTTAAGGGTGCAGACCTAAGTCCCGATGCAAAATTCGCCAAGTTGAAGTCGCAGAAAGGCCAAGTTCTTGTGAACGACGAGAAATTGACGGCCTCGTGTTTTTCCGTACACTCTCAGCACAGCAGCGATGTTCTTGAGCAGATCTTGCGTTTCGGTGACGTACTGGTGTTGACTGATTATTTATCAAACCGGTTGACTCGAATTTGGCCACCAAACGTCAAATAGTCGACTCGGTTGGACGGTTGTGACGAGGATAAATATCACATAATGTGCGGAACGTTTTTCGAACGGAGCACTGATTTTGAAAATAAAATTTGATAATTTACACCCGTTGTTAAATGCTATAACCTTTCACGGTGATTTCGAGCGCCCCTATTGAACGACCCTGCATAAGAGTGTAGTCTGTTTCTGTCAATGTGGACTGAATTATTATGACTTAATTTGGAAATACAATATTTACAAATTTATTTAAAATTACTCAGTTAAAATCCTCAGTTTTTTACTTAAACTAAGATTATTTTGAATATTTCTATAATATAAAATAATTTTGATAAATTAAAGGTTCACTCATAGAAATCAAAGGAAATAAAGATAAAAAACTAAAATTTTATATTACATTTCGTTTAAAAATTGTAATCTTAAACTATATATGAAAGGAAAGTTGCTTAAATTACTTGGTTTCGAGTAGAATTAAAATCATGATCATGACATTTATCCAGTAATATAATTGGTGATACTTGTTGTGCTGTACTGTTGAAAATCTGCTGTATTGGTGTGTACATATATATGTGCCAGTGCAAGTATAGAAAATATTAATTATATTCCTGAGGAACGCAACTAAATTCCTATCATAGTTGAAATAGTATTTTGCTTTATGGAGCTTTCCAATTAAATATTATGATTCTATTATGATCTGAGAGGATTTAAGCCTTACTGAAAATGAGAATTATTATTTAAACAATATAGTATTAATGGTGTATTCACCCACATCTAGAATTTAACCAATTATTAAATTCATTAATCAATAATTGGGTACATTCTTGAGATGTGTTATTATAACACAATGTATTATAATAATACATTTTAGTTATATAGTGTTATTATAACAATGTGTTATTATTATTAAGTGGACAATAAGAACGAGAAATATAAAATATCACTTAACTACCTATGCAACGAAATCGTCCAGTGAACTTCTTAAAATTTGACATATATTCAGACATCTAATATCTATCAGTTTTAATAAATTTGGCCATGGCAATGACTATGTTTGCTTCTTAGGATAGACAAACCATTTTAATGTTACCAGGTAATATTTATAAATAGGCACATTGCTTTAGGTTGTCACAATTATCAAAATTCTTATTGGGATTTAGTACTTTCTGAAAATAAAAATTTGGTAATATTCTTGATACCATTGATATATTATTATTAAATAATAATAACACTATTACTAAATAAATATATTATTATTAAATACTGATACTTTAGTGTAAAACTCTCAAATTTTCATCAAATTTTAGCAACCTCCCATTGTCGCGGGCACTGAAAACTAATTTGACTTTAGTTTTTGGCGGTCGGACAATTTTCCAGAAAATTAATTTTCAACTTTTCCGCACAACACCACTTTCTTCAACACTAACTTAGTTTTCCACAAGACACCAAAACACTATACACTACACTCGACACGCGTTTCGCCAACAAACTTGGAATCACCTGGAGATGATCAAAACTAATCTTATGCTAACAATATATCCTATTTATACCTAAATTATTGCTGTGGTTGAGTGAGTCCTGACCATCACGAATGCGGCTCATTGAACTACGACCGTCACGGCTGCGGCTCAGTGAATCGTGAGTACGATCACGACTCACTGAGTCGTAGCCCTCATAGCCCATAGCCCACTTTATTAAGTGGACTATGTGGAATAGTCATTATTCATACTATTTTTACATTTTTCAATTTCCAATCTTTCAAATGCATCTAGCTGCATTTGTTACATTCCTAATTAATTTTAAGTTGCTAATATATATCTTATGGTTGTTCTCTAAAGCATGTTGGGCAACACTAGACTTATCTGTTCTACCGTATTTGAGATGCGCCATGTGCCTTTTGAACCTGGGTTGAATACATCGTCTGGTATGCCCAATGTACTTTTGATTACAGTCGTTACAGCTGATTTCGTAAATCCCTGACCTGTAATTTGTGTTAATTTTATCTTTTGGATTGCCTAAAAGTTCTTTTAATTTATTTTTTGACGAATGAACCACCGTCATCCCTATATCTTTAAAAAATCTTACTAATACCGCGGGTGAATCGAGGATCGTAAGCGGAATAGATACATATTTTTCTGGATGTTCCCTTTTAGTTTGAGAGGTCGAAGCATTTCGAAAGTGTTTCTTAAAATCTACGTTTCCTAATCATTTTGCAACTGTACGAGCGGAATATCCTTACACTCAGCTATGTCCTTGATTAGCGCTTTTTCTTTTTCAAACCTATCTTTATTGAGAAGGAATCTTAATAGGTACTGGACTAGAAAATTGAGGCTCACCATTTTGTGTTGAACACAATGGTGAGAATTATTAGGGATATATCTGAGAGTACTGGTGTCTTTTCTGTGTATATCAAATTCTAACTTACTTTCACTATTTCTGATAACTAATACATCTAAAAATGGTAGCTGTCATTGGTTTCAACTTCGTATGTGAATTTTACTGACGCGAAACGGTTACTTAATTTGGAAACGAAGTTATCAATGTTCATAACTCTTGTGTGGAATACTGCGAACACGTCAGCCGCATACCTAAGCCAAATCTTAGGGAAGTACTCCATTTCTTCTTTTGCTTTTGTTTAAAATCTATTCATGAAGAGACTGGCAATGAAAGGTGACAACGAGTTTGGCTGTCCCTTCATGTTGTTCAAAGGAACCGTTATTAAATTGGAAATGATTCTGTTTCATGCATTTTAGTGAGTTTAATATATTCTTTTAATATATCTAGACTGAGATTATTTGACTCCAGTAAATCCCTAAGGTAGTCTAAAGTTTGTGGTAAAGGAACACTTGGAAATAATGAGCATACGTCAAAGGAAATCAAAATGTCACCCTATTGCAACTGAATATATTTTATCTTATTAATTAAATCATTGCAATTCATTACTGAGAAACTGGGTGATGTATTGATGTAAACTTTCGAATTCCTTTATTATCCATTTCGATAGGTGGTAAGTTGGCAACCCAATTGCAGACACAGTAGGACGCAGCGACTTACTTGGTTTATGTATCTTAGGCAAGTAGTACAGTCTGGATATACTTGGACTAGATACATGCAACCTTTTTTATGAGAGCTGGAGTAATAAGGTTGTTACAAGATTTGAGAGTATTACTCACTTCAGTGATAATTTTTAGCAATGGATTTCTGGGAAGTTTTTTATAAAGACCGTTACTAATCAGGTTGTCTACCATTTCAGAATAGTCCTTCTTATTCAATATAACAACCTTATTACATTTATCAGCTTTTAAATAAAAACGGTCATTCTCTCGAAATCATTTGATAATTTTTCAATTCTTCGTGGATTTTGACATTTTATTGTATATAATATTTGTGGAGATTTGATTTCTGCAAGCTCTCACGAATCCTTTAGAAGGATCAGGCAGATGTTGAATTGAACTTTCAATACTAGAAACAATTTCATCTAGGCTCTTTTCAGAGGCAGGTAATGCAAAATTTAACCCCTTATTGAGGAGATCAATTTCTTCTTTATCCAACGATTGGGAGGAATGATTTTCTACAATAGAAATATCTTTCTGATGAACTCTTTCTTTTAATGAAGCTATTGCTTGTTGATCATTGATTAATTTTTTTTAATTTCTTATTTTGGGACGACATTTTCTTAATAAATTTTGTTTTAATTGATAGAAACATGTTCCTCTGAAAGTCACATTACTGTTCATGTTCTAAATTATTTAACTTATGAGTAAGCTTTTTGTAAAGTCCATATGCTTGTAATTCCAGCATATTTAGTTTACTATACATAGACTTGATTTCTAGTTCTAGCCATTTTTGTCTTGCAAATTTTTCGATATTATTTGAGGTGAGTGGAGATGAAATTTTAATGTGAATAAAATTTGGAAACATTGATCGACGTTTGCAGGTTTTTAGAAACCAAATATCTGCTCCTATTAACATAATCTTAGCACTAATCTTATGATTCAGTTCCGTTGACCGTGAAGCCATCTTTTTTTAAAGATGGCTTCATAGAAAATATAGGAATTACGGTGGTAATTAAAAGAACTTTTAGGCATTCCAAAAGAAAAAATTAACACTAATCACAGGTCAGGGATTTACGAAATCATCTGTAACGACTGTAATCAAAGGTACGTTGGACAGACCAGACGATATATTCAAACCAGGTTCAAAGAGCACATGGCGAACCTCAAATATGGTAGAACAGATAAGTCTATTGGTACCCAACATGCTTTATAGAACAACCATAAGATAGATATTAGTATATTAAAATTAATTAGGAATGTAACAAATGCTAGACAGCTAGATATATTTGAAAGTTTGAAAATTGAAAAATGTAAAAATAGTATGAATAGTGACAGAGAGCCTATTCCACATAGTCCACTATATTGGTTAGTTACTCACGACTCACTAAGCCGCAGCCGTGACGGTCGTGTTCAATGAGCCGCAATCGTGACGGTCAGCACTGACTAAGCTACAGTAATAATTTAGGTATAAATAGGATACATTGTTAGCATAATATTAGTTTTAATCATCGCCAGCTGATGCCAAATTTGTTGGCGAAACGCGCATCGAGTGTATTATATAGTGTTTTGTGGAAAACCAAGTTGGTGTTATCTTCACACCAAACGTTCCAACCTACTCCAGCACTTTCTTCTCAAATAACTTTTACTTTACAATACGTCGATACCTACTATTAATATGAGTGGATGTTACAACACTTCCTTTATACATATCATGCATTAAAATCGCCATAAAACTTATTATTCATTACAATCTTCTAATTTTTCTGCAATGTTTACTATTTTTACGAAGTTATTCATTTGCTATCCTAGTGCCCTCTATAACCCGAAGCGTTTGGATAGCAAATGGAGAGTTGGATGAAAATTATAAACATTTCAAATAAATTAGAAAATCATAATGAATAATAAGTTATTAGGTATTAAATATTAGTTATCCATGTAATATAAAGTGAAAGTTATTTAATAAGGAGAAGTGGTCACGTGCGGAAAGTCGAAAGTTCGTTTTCTAGAAAACTGTATCCGACCGCCAAAAACTGAAGCCAGATTCGTTTTGAATGCTCCCAGAAATAGGGGGACAGCCAAAATTTGGTAAGAATTTGATAGTTTTACTCTAAAGTAAATGAGTACCTTAAATAATGAGCAGAAAATAAATCAGAAATGACAAATACAAAATATGCATTTATATTATCTTGTTATTTTCTCGTTACGAAACACAGATAGGTTAGGAATATGTACCTACATAATATATATATATATATATATATATATATATATATATATATATATATATATATATATATATATATATATATATATATATATATATATATATATATATTCGATAAGATTATCTAGAGACTTAACATTCAACGCTTTATTCAGTAATTTTTGTAAAAAAAATTAATAAACGTGGCCAACTTAACTGATTTTTACTTCTTGAGACACATAGCAGTATTTGGGCTTAAGTTGGATAGTCAAAAATCATGAACAGCTCAGTCAGTTCACATTTCAACAGTGGCAACATGAGGACTAGGACATGCCTACCTACGCCATGCCATGATACCTACGCACGGTACTCTAGAATACGAGTAGTTACCACGCTGGGGCAGACGTTATATATAATCTCACGCGGAGTAAGCTGTACTATATTGTGGTATATTTATTTATAATACTTGTATAAAAGCTTATGATTATAGTGGTGTAAAATTTTACCAATTACATTGGTGTTATTTTTATCATGTATTTTAATTTTAATGTAAGGACTAGGGTCTCCTCACAATAAGAAAAATTATTAGTAAATATTTAAAGGCACCTTGATATCAACGAAGTACATTTATTATTTATTAACTCGGAAGAACATTCACTCAGGAGAGGATCATAATATTTAATTGAGAACTCGATAATACCCACTTGTTCAAACGTGATAAGAATTTGGTTGCGTTTTTCACGAATATATAAATATTTTCTAGGTTTGCGCTAGCACGTACATATAATATACACCAGCGCAATGAAGAAATTCATTTTGTATATTAAAAAGAAAAATATAATAAAGTGTATTCTATTTCAAAGGGCATTTTATTTTCCTTCATTGTACAATATGGATGGTAAAAGATGTAAAATTCAAACAAAATTTGGATCAAAGGGTGGTGAAATTTATATCAGATGTGTTGACTTGTACATCCATTATTGGTATGAAAAATCACACCAGAGAATGATAAAATTTTATCACGGCTTTGTAGTGGTCATTTCACACCAAACTGGTGTTTCTCTGTATGTACCCCAATTGGTGCGAGATTGGTGTGAAGTTGTACACCACATTTCAGACAGTGTATGAGCAGGAGCCTGCTGGAAATATTCTTGCTTTTTCCTGATGCCGTCCAATGGGCATCCACGGGCTAAATCCACTCCAATTCACAATGGAGAGATGCTCCAGTTTTTTTAAACTGACTACACAATCTGCGGGATAAACCCACTCCGATCAATGACAGACTGCTACGAATTCTTCACAAGTTCTTCGATCCGCTAGTACTCGTTGGATAGGCTACAAAGTTCATATACCGATAGTTCTTTTTCGGTAAAAGATTGAAACCACAGGTGAACAATCACAATTGGCTGCGACAGTTATATATTATGAGAGACATTTTAAAAATTTTTGAAGAACATGTATATATAATCTATGTTATTTCCAAAAATAGTATGGGGATACTATATATGTTTTCTACTGGTGACTCTGGAACGTAACTCAATACCTCTCTTTTCTATAAAATATAAAAAGACGCGTAAAATACTGAACTAAACAATTACTCTTTAAAAAAATCAAGTAATTCTATAAGGAAAATAGTTTTGCACTAATTCATTAATATTATATTCAACCATGTATTGATATGCTATATTTCGTATTGCATTTCATAACTGTAATGAAAAATATATTATCTTTTTAATCATTAAATAGAATAACATGCATTACAACGTGATACTAATTAAATTATTACAATATACCGTAAACAATGAACAAATAACGTAAAGTATAAAAAATATATAGGGAAACTTTATTATACAACCGCACATATAGCAGCTGGCTTAGTCGAATTGTATTAGGTATGCATTAATTTTTATGAATATATTCTCAGTACAACTAACCCGTTCCACTACATTCATTCAAACAATAGGTGAATAAAACAATATAAGCTCAGCGTGGAGCAACCCTTTTACTTTTCCCTTTTTTTTTTATTCCATTTTAATATACCGTTCCTATATAGCATGTAACGTATATACGCTATAACAAAAAATAATAAATGAAAAGCGAAGAATAAGATTAGTACGTCGCGCGTCGTAAAGAGTATTTTTTATTGTTACCGGGAAATTGTTCTAAAATTTCGGCGACATTAAAATTATAAAGTAATTGTTGGTGCAATCACAAACTTGATTGCTAAATATCTATCCATGCAGCTATATAATGGTTAAAATTCCATAATGAGTTAATATTCAGCTAGGTGATCTAATAAAAAAAAAAAAAAAAAATAGAAGAAAACACGTAACTTAAAATAATATAAAACAAATGAACATAGTTTAAAAAATTGTATTATATTTCAGCAAAAGATTTGATATCTACAATGGTCTAAAATCACCGAAAACTGTGAGAAAAATGAGTTTTCGTCTTATGAACTTATAATCAGGGAATTTTTGTGGAGATTGATGACAAAAACTGATATTAAATGAATATTAAAGGACCAAAAAACATAGGTACTTTGTGATTGTTCAGTATATTCAAGTCAAGATCAATGTATAGTTTATTTCATCGCTATTTGTCAAATAAAAAATCTCAAAACATACCGTGGTTTGTTCTTATCGCTAGGCTCAGGTAGACTGTTCCGTTTATCGGCAAAATGAGAGAGTTTTTTATTTGGCAAATAACGATGAAATGAATAGTATTTTTCAATATAATGCAAAGTTTTACTATCAGAGGGTAACAGTCAAACTACAGAAATAAGAAGTTTATACTCCAACCCATCTGCAAATGCCTTATATTATAATAAGGACTAAACAAATTAGGTCAAAACAGCTATTCTCCTGGCTATATGCCAAATGCCGAGCACTGAATTATATGACAAAATTTGTCGTATTTTTGTCTAACAGAGTTAGCACTAAATTTACAGTGATTGTTCTAAAATAGCTAGGAGAATAGCTGTTTTGACCTAATTTGTTTAGTCCTTATTATATAAGGCATTTGCAGATGGGTTGGAGTATAAACTCCTTATTTCTGTAGTTTGAATGTTACCCTCTGATAGTAAAACTTTGCATTATATTAATGATCTCAAGTTATTACTCCGATTTAGATTGTTCGAAACTACCAAGAGATGGCGTTTGGTACATTCTACTGCAGTGAAACGTAGCAACGTCTATTAGATGTGAGCTTTATCTGTCGAAGGTATACTCGTTTACACTGCACTGACGAGACCCAAGATAGAAAGGTCGAAACCGGTCTGCAGTTAACGATATCCTGACATAGGTGACACTTTTCATCTTTCTTGGTGGTTTTAGAACAATCACTGTATTTTTAGTGCTAACTCTGTTAGACAAAAATACGACAAATTTTGTCATGTAATTCAGTGCTCGGCGTTTGGCATATAGCCAGGAGAATAGCTGTTTTGACCTAATTTGTTTAGTCTTTATTATATAAGGTATTTGCAGATGGGTTGGAGTATAAACTCCTTATTTCTGTAGTTTTAATAGTATTTTTCTCATATAGCTCACACTTACCTTAAAAATACTCTAATATATTATGTATACATGTAAATAATTAAATATTGAAATATATTATATGTGATACGGATCTCATCAACTTCCTTCTACTTTTATATCAACAAAATTCGTTATGTCAGTCAGAAATTGTAGTCAAAATATGCACAGAATAGAATAAATTAAATGTGTCAAAGTACAGGAGATATAAACAACATAAAAACATTTATTATGGTACAAACATGGAAAGCACTAAAAAAGTACATTGTATATTCAACTAGACCAGAAGAAATACTTGTGATGTAAACATTTTAAATAAAGTATTATATTAGATTATTATTATAGTACGATATAGAATATTGTACATATATTTTGACAACTTGATATCTATATTTTGTAAATAATAACTATATTTTAGTATCATCATTATTAATGGGGTTATTGAATTTTAATTATTTGGAAATATTTGCTCAACATTTTAAGAACCTTTGATTTATTCGATTCAATCTATTCGCAATTTAAGTTACATCAGGCTTATAGCGTCCACTATCACCAAATTTTGGCTTTATCGTTTCTTGTGTTAGTTGAAAAATGAATAGCCAAATATTGCTGTTACTGCAAACAATTTGGGGTAAAAAGAACTGTAATATATATGAACCGTATTCCTAACAGAAACAATTTTGACCTAATAGAAAATTTCAAACAAATTTATATTTCTATAAATTTCAATAATTTAATTTTGATTCTAAACTCGCAAATACAGGAAAGAGAATATTTTTTATTTCTTACCTACTAAATCTATACGAAAGGATCTATCTGTAGAAGGACTGTCATATACTGGATATGTATACTTATTACTTCAGAGTGAAATATCTTCAAAATAAAAAAACGTTAGTGTTAAAACAACACTACTCGTTTTAGGCGACATATATAAATATGCGTAACTTCTACGAACGTTAACCACCGTAAGGACACTGCACGTTACACGACACCTAAGGTACAAAACAACGTACTCAGTTATAAAATTTCAGCCACAAACAAAAGAATGGCAAAATCATTTGTAAACCTGTTAAGACCCAGTGTTCTGCAGCTCTTCAACCCCACATCAATGTCTTATAAAGGGTCTTTCAATAAGGAGGCTCGATTTTTAAACGTAAATAAAACAAGTTGTGTGTGAGATAACCACTCAATATTCGTTTATTTGAAATAATATTTTATGGCATTAAGTATGGAATATAACATCGTTCAAATATCATTTGAGGCTGAATTTTCTGGATGGCGTTCGTTATTTCGACTTTGAGGACATCAATTATTTGCGGTTTATTCGCATATACCTGCGATTTAAGATCATTAAGATCATATCGTTATCGATCATCGATACAGATAATTGATTTGTAACGCTCACCGTTGCCGGTTATGGTGATGTCAGTTTCGTTTTGGAAGAAGTACGGACCCATGATTCCGCCAGACCAAAATCCGCACCAAACAGTCTCGAGATGCATTTGGTGCTGGTGTACCTCGTGTGGATTGGTATCATCCCAAATTCGACAATTTTGCTTGTTACAAAAATGGGCTTCGTCGCTAAAGGTGATTTTTTTGGCGAAACTTGGGTCAACTTCCAACTGTTCGAAAACCCAATCACCAAACACATGGCGTTGTCTATGGTCATTTACTTTAAATTCCTGGGTGAGTTAGATTTTATACGGGTGCAGACCCAAGTCCTAACGCAGAATTCGTCAAGCTAAAGTCGCAGAATGGCTAAGTTCTTGTGAACGACGAGAAATTGACTGCTTCGGGTTTTTCCGTACACTTTCACGCACAACAGCGATGTTTTCAGCAGACATTGCGTTTCGGTGACGTACAGGTGTTGGCTAATTATTTATCAAACCGGTTGAGTCCAATTTGACCACCAAACGTCGAATAGTCGACTCGGCAGGACGGTTGTGGCGAGGATAAAAAGCACGTAATGCACATAACGTTTCTCGAATGGAGCACTGATTATGAAAATAATATTTGATGATTTTTACACTCTTTTGAACGCTGTAACCCTCCATAATGATTTGTCATATACTGCTGAACAATTCACAATAAATTTAACAAATGTTACTTTAACAACATCACCGCTATAATCTAACAAATTTCAAGCATCTCTATTGAAAGATCCTATATTATTTGACACCCTTGAGGTCTATCAGGCCACATTTAGTCACTTTAGGGATATGAATAATATCTCTACCGCAAATAATATTCTCAGTAAATAAATATCAAAGAACTAAATTTCTAATTATAAGAGAACGAACAATTCAAAAGAAAGAACAAATGTTTTGAATATTTGTAAATTGATTTTGGTGGATATGAACAACTAGTTTTTCAACAAATAAAATTATCGATAAGGGCATTTTAAATTCTAAAGAAATCTGGGTGAAATAAGAAAAGTATTCAATGCAGTAACCTGCTTATCCAATAGAAGACTGCAATAGATTTTCCGTCAATATCTATTTTTTTTGTACATTATTATAAAATCGATCGATTTATTAACGCAGTCGTAGGTGACGGAAAAGAAGGAGAATTTGTAGGTCCTTATGGATTAGGAAACAGAAACGAAAGAGGTAGCAGACCGATAGAATTCTGTGAAAAGCACAAGATGGTAGTCGCGAACACATTGTTCAAGAATCACGTTAGGAGGCGGTACACCTGGAAAATGCTGGGAGGGATAGACAGGTATCAGATAGACTACATTCTGGTTAGGAAGAGATTTAGAAATCAAGTAAAAGACTGTAAGAGTTATCCAGGAGCAGATGTAGACAGCGACCACAACTTGGTAGTCATGAAAGCTAGGTTAAAGTTCAAAAATCTGAAAAACCCGGAAGGATAAGAAACGTATCAATGTAGACATATTGAGGGATCAGAATATGAAAGATAAGTTCCAGGAGAAAACAGATCAATTATTAATAAATAAAACGAGTAATGACGAAATCAAGAACGCAGAAACTGAGTGGGAGGGTATCAAGAATAGTTTATATTCCGCGGCTACGGACGTTTTAGGACACGAGAAAAGGGAAGCTAGGAAGCCCTGGATAACGGACGAAATTTTAAACTTAATACAAAAGAGACGAGTCTACAAAAACAGACGAGACGAGGAAGGACTAAAAACTTATAAGGCAATAAAGTGGGAAATCATTAGAAAATGTAGAAAAGCAAAAGAACAATGGATTGAGAATAAATGCAAAGAAGTAGAAGATAAGCTGCAAGTAGGTAAGACCGATGAGACTTACAAAATAATTAAGAGGAACTTCAGGGATATAGGAACAATAAGTAGAAACGTTAAGAGTCAATCGGGGGACATACTGATCGGAAGAGAGGAGAAAGCGGATAGATGGAAGCAGTACTTAGGAAATTTATACGAGGGTCAGGAATTAGGAGAGATATTAGAGGAAGAATCTAGCATCGATAGGGAAGATGTAGGAAAACCTATATTCAGAGAGGAATTTGAAATAGCACTAAGGGGGCTAAAGAACAATAGAGCGCCGGGTGTAGGTAAAATACAGGCGGAAATTTTTAAATGTGCGGGACAGAAAGTAGTAAATAGGATGTTTGAACTGGTAAAATATATGTACGAAACGGGCGAGATGCCGGAGGATTATAAGAGGAACATTATCGTTACTATATCGAAAAACAGAGGAGCCGACAAATGCGAGAACTTTAGAACGATTAGCCTAACCTCCCATGCGTCAAAAATCTTGACCAGAATAGTGTAGAAGAGGATGGAAAATAGAGCGGAGGAAATACTAGGAGAAGACCAATTCGGGTTTAGGCGAAATAGGGGAACTCGCGAAGCTATTCTAGCGCTAAGAATAATGTTACTCTTAGTTATAAGAGAAAACAATAGAAAAAGGAAAGAACGCTTATATAGGATTTGTAGATTTAGAAAAAGCTTTTGATAACGTAAGATGGGAAAAAATGTTCGAGATACTAAAGAGCGCGGGAATCAAGTATAGAGATAGGAGAGTAGTACACAATCTATACAAAGAGCAAACTGCTGTTATAGAAGTAGAAGGGGAAAAAAGGGAAGTAGGTATTAGGAAAGGAGTAAATCAAGGATGTACGCTATCACCACTAATTTTTAATCTGTACATCGAAGAGGCGATTAATGTGGTAAAAGATAGAGTAGATTTCGGGATTAAAGTACAGGGACAGAAACTAAAAATTCTGAGATTCGCGGATGATATAGCAGTATTAGCATCTAGTAAGGAGGAATTAGAATCAACATTGAACGAAATGGAGGCAGTGTTGACAGAGGAATACGGAATGAGGGTTAATAAAAACAAAACTAAAATGTTAGTGTACAGAGGGCGCGAGAGCAGAGCAAAAACGAAAGTACAAATTAATAATGAAAGATTGGAGGAAGTTAAAGACTTCACTAATTTAGGAAGTAAAATAAATTGGGATGGAAGAAGCGATAAAGATATAAAACAAAGAATAGCGCAGGGTCGAGTAGCTTTCAACAAAAAAAGCACTATTATACTCGGGGGTAATAAACTTAGAAACAAGGAAGAGATTTTTGAAAACGTATGTATGGAGCACGGCACTATACGGTTGCGAAACCTGGACGGTAGGGGAAGCAAATAGGAACAAATTAGAAGCTATTGAGATGTGGTGTTACCGAAGAATGATGAAAATACCGTGGACTGATAGGGTTAGAAACGAAGAAGTATTAGAGAAAGTCGGCGAGAAAAGAAGTATGTGGAAAAACATAAAGAAGAGAAGAGATAGAATGGTAGGCCACTTGCTGAGACATGGGAGAATTGTCCGCGATATTTTGGAGGCAGAAATAGGAGTGAAGAAAGGCAGAGGTAGTCCTAGATTAGACTACTGCTCGCAAATAGTAAGGGATGTAGGTTGTAGCACAATTAGCGAAATGCGTAAGTTAGCACAAGATAGGAGAAGCTGGAGGTTAGCGTCCAACCAGTCTTAGGACTGATGACCTCATGATGATGATGATCGATGTATAAAATGTGAAGAGAGAAGTTTGTTCGAGATAAATCGGTTTCAATAAATCGATTCCTTTAAAGAATCTAAACTGAAACAGTGAAATTAATTGTCAAAAGTAGGTAGGTAACCCTACTATTGACTCAATTTGTCAAAAATGAGTGCCAGCCACTTTGACTGACTCACTTTGACATAACTATCAAAGTGAACTCAGATGTGTAGTGATTATATGTTATTTAAACAAAACGGCAAGTATTTTTCAGCAAGTGAAAGTATGTACATACAAAATGAAAAGATTGCGAAGCTGTAGTGAAACTATAATAACTTTTATATTTTATGAAAGTACACATAATTTACTACATACATAATAGCATAAGTAATTTCAAACTGATTCAACTATGTGTGTATGTTCAATTATTGTAAACAAATAACACGTTATTAAAAGTTTGTGCTATCTACACACAACTATTATGATACAGCCAACGTTTCGCATGCGTAACGTTATTCTTCGACATATTTACAATATGAACCAGTTGAGTTTTTTGCGCATTTTCATCTAAAAAATATTTGTTGTATTTCGGTGACTAACGCATGACAATACTTCAAGTTGTGAACTTAACGAGTTTAAACAATGATTTTGTATGAGGTGAGGTGAGTGATTTTTGTATGAGGTGAATTGTACATACATATACATATACTCGTATTCACCCGCGGTGTATTTTGGCCTATAGAACTATGAATTTTATCTGTTAATAAAAAATAAATATTTATCAAATTTTTCTTTAAGATACGTCATATATGTCAATTAACATCTCTAATCTAATATCTCCGAAAATATCAAGATGAAGTTGGAGAGAATATTTTCGAGTTGTTCAAAAAATTACTTCCAATAACAATGTACATTGGATTATTAATTTTGAACAGGAATTATCGATAACGTTCTGATTGAACTATCCATACTGTTTCTGGGATTTTATTTTAGATAAGAATTGTGAAACATCATCTAGATGAACAAGACACGAGATGAAACGAATGAAAAGTGCTTTAACTTTTGTCTGACAAAGTGAGGTTTTATTTACTCATATCAGTTTATATACGTTCTCAATTTTAATCCTTGAAACAGTTTACTTTTAATGTGGGATATTAACAATTTCTTTGTTCTGTTGGAATTAAAAACGGAAGTTTTTTTAAACTTCGAATACCATATGCTGTTTTACTTGGTTATAAATTAATTTAAATCATACTAAGATAATATAGAGGAATATAGAAAATGAGACACTTCAAAGAAGAATTAATGAATTTTTGGTGTTTAGTAAATACCAAAATCTACCACGTAGGTGTTTGTAGCTAATTCTGGGAAATTTGTAGCAAACTAACAGCAAGTTGGCAAAGTTTTAGTTTTACTTTTTATTAAGAAACACTATTATAACTTTCATAATAGTATTCCATAGGTCAAAATACACCGCTGGTAAAGATATATCTATAACTCAAAGGTTCACATTGTTAGGAATATGCATAACATAAAATTGGGCACTCGATAGTCATATTCAGATATTATTAGCAAATCATTACCTGATGTATTTTAATTTTTAACTTTGTTTATCAAGAAACCATGAATAATTGAGTCTCAAGTAAGAAATAACCTATTGAGGTAGTCTATGTAACCGTTGATGTACGAGTAATGTGCCTCTCATATTTTTATGATCGACATATCTATTAGATGCAAATATAAATAAAAACTGGACTGTTTCTTTTGATAAATCACGTTACGATGCGTGACGTATGAGGTTTTATAAAATGTTTGTATTGATTAATATAAACTTTTCTTGGCGTAGGTGTGGTGATAGGATCGGTCCTTGTAGTAATTCTGCTTTCCTCGTTCTGTAATTTGAGGGGTTATGGGGAATCTTACGTCAAGTATTTGACAAGGAGGCCTTCGTGCCATACTCTTTCAAATACTTTCGGCACATCTAAGAATACGATATTCTTATTGAAACCCTCAGTTGCATATTCTACAAGCCTTAAGTTTTAAATATCCCTACAATGTTATTTCCGGTTGATAAACTGGTTGACTTTCTATCTATTTTTATAATCGATTAAGGAGTATAAGAACTCATCGTTGGGAAGAAGATGATAGGCCTGGTATTATAAATATATGTGATACACTTAATTGGGTTTGGGATGACGACCACATCCAATTTATAAGCCTGAGGATCATTAGCCATAATCATATACGATAATCGTTACGTCTCTTAATTTTCCACTTCGACCTCTTCGGTCGATATGTCGTCCTCGATTTTAAGCTGTTTTTTTTTGTAGTAGATCATTCGGAGAGCCTATTGTCAGTTCACAGGTTTATTTTCTTCATGAACAGGTGATATCAGTGAGTGATTCGTTCTATCGGTGGAATTAAAAGAGTCTAGGTGTCCATTCTATATAGTCTGACGATACTCATTAAATGTGTTCTGGCCCTCCAGTAATTTAGACAGTTCATCTGTTTCTTTACAATAGTATTGTCAGTAGTCTGCCATTCCTTGCTGACATTGCTAAAATGAAATAGGGTTGTGATTAATAGATTGCCCTGATAAATTATTTACCTCGTGGACAACTCTTGTCCTCTTGAACTGCAGCGTTTTTCGCGAGATCACACCGGTCAGGTTAATATTGGAAGTCTGACCACCCTGTGTGTAATAGTATATCTTAAGGCTGTTTGTTGACGGTTTCATATGGGTCTATCTACTATATTATATTATAAAACGATCCAGTATATGCGCCTTTTAGTAAAATCTTCTTTAAGACAGCACCTCTTTCGTCAATAAAGATTAAAATACAATCGCGATTTAAACAAGGACCTAACTGAAGTAACCGATCCGTTTAATAAATCACCTATATTCTGGGCAGCCGTGTTCTGCAGCAGTATGATGTTCAAGATCCCTAGAAGTTCGTTCCATTGTGAAAGGTTAATTCTTGTAGGGTGCGGACCAGTTCCCGCCGTATGTTGGGTATACTGCTGTTTTATCGGAGAGACGCTATCCTATTTCCTTCGTCCGGAAAAAGAACGTTCATATCAAATGAATATCTCTCTCTACATCCGGGTCATGCTAATGACGGGGTTGTCTTCTCCGTTTTCATCTCGAGGAGAGCTTCTGGCTGCTACTCGGCATCGTTTCTGATGAGTATAGCTACTCTATGTCCTCTATATCTATTCCAGTTTTGTCCTGAGAATTATGTACCCACATATCCTAAACCTATCTTTCGGGTGAGGCTTATTAAAGTACCATTACTTTAGTATCATACCTTGTTGACACGGGTAATATACCCGGTCCAGTAGGTCCTCTTTCACCCCATCGAGGAACAAGCCATCGAGGATTCCTCTTATGGCTTCTTACAGGAGTTGTTTTCGTACTGGAGCAACAAATAGCTGTAGTACTTATGTCCTTTAGTAATGAGTGCCCTCATAAACTTATGGTAATCATCTACCATTGCAGGGTATGCCGGGTGCTACCTCCCACAAATCTGGCTTTTGTAAAATTTATACATATTGAGCTCTTTGCTCATCTTTCTGTTTTATTTCATTGGAGCGAAATTCTGATGGCCTTTTTGTCGAGTTTCAGCTTCCCCGAGTTTTTAAGCATCTGTGGTTTATCTCTTGATCGCGGTTTACACCATGGTTTTAGTTTCCGGCTTGGTCATAGTTTTTTTGTGCGCTTGCGAATTTCTTGTTCCTCAAAACGGGTCTTCAAGTCGGCCCTGGATTCTATGGCGTCATATCCATAGCTTCCATGGTGAGTTTGCTGTTATTTTCTAGTATCAGTGTTATTCACTGAAATTATCATTTCAGCATAGCATTCAGAAATAGCATTTTTGGATAATGACCCGGATAAGAGAGGATCGCCAAGGGACTACCCATGCGATCAGTGGCTGATGAGGCCCAAACCTATATAATATAATAATAATAATAATAATCAGCCTGTAGACTCGTGATGCTAATTCGCGAGTCATTTCTCTCTGTCTTCCTTACTGTTTTAAGTACTGATTCACTAGCTCTTTAAATTAGATCCTTAGTGTCGTGGGACTTCAGCATTTATGGTAGGCGCAAAAGCGCTTTCATATTTCATCTGTTTTATTGTAACCAATTATAGAAATTGGTCGGAAATCACTCCACTTCGGTTACGTTGTGCTTTTGTAACGGACATTTTTCAGAAAAATATACCCAAATCAACATCTAACAGAAACCGGATTCTGGATCTTTTATACGTCCGAGCTCTACATGAATCAATCCTATTAAGAATTCGATTATAAATTATCTACTACCAAGATAATTCGTGGCTTCCACCACAAGAGCTTTGTAGTTAAGTCGACCAACGTTGGAATTAAATGGCCTAATCAGGGATGGTAACGTGGGGTTAAACAATCGCTTCTCAAGTCAATGAACAATAGCCAGTGCTGTGGGTCATCGTTGATCATCGGGAGTGAGTGTCGTTCAATTAGGAGCTAGATCGATGGAAAAGCGACTTATCGAAAAGTGTGATAAATTCGTTCCGATCTAATTTAGGTTGCGACCGCCGGCTACGTCTGATACAACTAAGAGTGCCTAACTAGCCACATAGTGCAATCAAGCACTCAATACTCACGGACGGCAGGATATCGTGGAGGCTTGAAGATGGAGAAGATTATCCGATCCAGCAAAGGATCGGGCTTCCACCGACATACATGGGGAAATATGAGCAGCCATCGAGACGTGTGCGCACCCGTCCTCACACTTGATAATTGTCTCAGACAATTGAGTTTCGGTCGAGTAACCCTACTGCTTTTTACCAATCTTATCGGAGTGATGATAAACAGCGGTAAATCTAGGCGGATCTCCCATGGTCCTGGCTCCTTGGATCCTGTCTGTCAAGGTCTCTCCTTCGGTAATGTCTCATATATCGTGGGCCTATGCTTGGTGCAAAGCCCAGGGTATGATTTTCAGCTATCTGGCGATCTCCGTCTTCGCGGCGCATTGCTCCTTCTGATTTAGATCACCAGGAGCAGATTTGAGTTCTAAAGCTCCGAACGTGGCACGGTCCGTTTCGTCTGTAACAAGTAGGACTGGCCTCAGGTTATCGGGATTCGGGAGCGCGAGCCAACGCGTTTTCTCGAACTATGGTAAGATATTCTCCGTGGGTACTTGTCGGTCCCCTGAAATCCATTGATTAGGTGTATATATATGTATCGAACAATCTAGTCCCCCTAAAAAGAAATTTGTTAGATTAGTATTTGGTACTTACCCTGGATCCACCATGATTTGTAGTTTGGGTCTTTTATGCCGCCTGACTTTCTCCGGCTCATAGTCCGTAGACGTTCTTATCAGTGGATTCGGGGGATATTCTGCTTGAGTGTAGGTTTTCCTGACCCTTTGATTGACCCTCTTGGCAACCGTTCTGTATTGCAGGTTGTTCCGAATATCTGCGTCTTTTACGGTGAGGTGTCGCAGCGCTATATTCTCAATGGCTTGTAATATCTGAAGGTAATTCTTTGCGGCGTATCCTCATGCCGTGCAGGCGTACATCAGTTCTATCAGGGATTATCAACTAGGATCTGCTTTACCAACAGCAGTTTATTTCTCATGTTGAGAGGGTTTTGTCCATTCAGCATAGGGTTTATTCTGACTAGGGTATTCTTGGCTCACTCGGCCGTTCTCCTAATATGATCCTGCCACGTCAGAGACTTGTCCAAGGCAACTCTTATATATTCTATGCCGTCGTGCCATTCGATTATGTCGCTATTCATTTCTACGTGCTTCATGGGTCTCTCTCTGGATTTTTTGAATAGGAAGGTCTTATTTTTTTCGGAATTCATGGCTATCTTCCATAGTTTATATCAGTCTCAGTAGAAAATCATAGCGGTGTGATCCGCGGGGGGTCCGCCGTGAATATATAGAACTGATGCTATAATAAGATAGCATCACTATGATAAGATAGAGAGCACCTTGCGGTGCTCCTGATTCTAGAGTCCTATAATTATAAAGAGAATCTCTCACATTTACCCTGGTGCTTGTCTAATGATTTGGAGGTGTTGTTGCTGTTGGAACGTAAACGTCATTTCCAGCTACCCAGACACCTCCTCCATCGAAGCGCTTGGCACGGCGTAGCTGCCTCCGCATCCCGATTACAAGAGAAAATTTTTATTTGGCCTATTGCAATTGAGTTTTTCTCACTTCACTTGATCGTATTTTAAAAATAGGTGAATTAAGGTAAACATTTGGCATTTTTATTTTGAAGTACATCTGTATAGCCTCTGCCAAATGGATTTTGAGGTACTAAAGATAATGCAAATGGAATCAGCCGTAACAGTCCAAATTCGTCTCAGATTGTAAGAACATATTTCCTCTCGGAAACGTCCAATATGTCAATATTTATTTTTACAAATTAAGTTTTCGGTGCTTTGGTCTTGACACGAGAATACAAAATTTTCTGATATATTTTTCTTTTTTGACAGATTTAACAAGCTTTAATTTTTAAATAAGTTTTTAACGAATACAATACGAAGGTACGTATTGTATTTTTCTTTAATGCGCCGTATACTTTCATTTACACTGCGGTGGAGATGTTAGTTATAACCTTGTAGTACTAGTCTAAAAATACAGGACTTTCTTCTCGTTTTCCGTAAATAGAAGCGAATAGTATAAATAAGAGAATAAGATGAGTACATGAACTTTTTCGGAGCTTATTGCTAGAAAACAGGTTTATTTTTAATTTTCAACAATGAGCGTTTCTTTGAGTATGTCTTCTAAAACTTCGTTTTTTGCGCCAAAGAGCGTTTGTATACTTATTGACTCTTCGCGCTTCATACTTAAGATGTCAACGAGCTAATAGGTTTCTTATGTGTTTTATGGCTAAATTAAGTTACACCTTTTCTATAACTCGTAACCATGATCAGTAACAAATTTCAATTTCTTGTTGAAAATATAGGGACAAAAGTGTTTTACGACCAATATAGTGGCAAGAAGTTACCTCTCTCTCTCTCTCTCTCTCTCTCTCTCTCTCTCCCTCTCTCTCTTTATTGCTGAATATTTTACCTCTGTGGCAAAGTTTTTTAGAAGCAAAGGATATAGGAATGTTTTTTATATAGGACTGTGTGAAAATACTACTCCGATTACGAAAGCGCTAGTATCTGTAGTAAGTAGGAAAGTTTCGTTGAAATTTGGCTAAATGAGAATGGAGGCTGTTACAATAGTAGTTTATTTTAAGCCTTCAAAACATATATTCGAAATTTGGCGTTTTATATTTCAAATAAAAAGTGAACGAAAAGTCTTTTTGTAGTCTATTCATGAATTTCGAAATTTTGGCAAAATTGTCGATGAAACTTCTAGTAACTAAATCAATTAAGAATTTGACTTCTTCTTTGTTAGTCTGTTGAGGGAAATTCTAATACATATTGGAAGAACTGTCTTTTTATGTTTTTAAATCGATGAAGTTTAAATAAAGAATATTGCAGAAACTTTTATTTTACAATATTAATGTTGGATTTTATATAGGTACATTCATTTTTATTAAAAGTAAGCACAATATACAGATATCCAGCTGCCAACGTTGTATATAAGTGGATTGAGTGAGATCAATAGGAGCGACATGCGCACTAGACATAATTTCCTTTCCTTTAAGAAAAAGCGTGTTCGCTCTGTTGAAACGAATGGGTAGCAAAGTGGTGTTTATTTCATAATGACGGGATGATAGTCTCAAGTTATTTGAAAGGTTACCTTTTGTTATATCCAACCCTGAAGGATTAGTAAAGACTTCAAAACATGTACAATAATGGACGAAATATGAGAAATGGATGTATCTTCATTCAGTTGTTGCTAGATATTAGTCAAATGGGTTTACGTCTGTGTGAGTTTATTTTTGGGGAATTACTGCATTAGGTTTGGGCATGGTAATATTATTTTTATATTATTAGGATATAATGTAAGTATATTTTTATGTAGAGTTCAGCAAAAGATCACGTATTTTCTTAAGTTCTTCCTAAAGATACAACCCGTGAACGAGTGAAGGTTACATTAACGTACGTCTACCTTCATATATCTCAAAAGTATATATAGACATTTTCTACTCTAATAGTTTCTTGGGAACTTCGTAGTGGATTGTCTTCTTGTTCTAACTTGAATCTCTCAGGTAGTGTAGCATACATCTTTCAGCATTAGGCAAAAGATAAATTAGGATGGAGCTAAATATATGAGGACTGATTAGTGGATGTTATATTACACAAACCATAATATATGATAATAAAACAGTTTTTACCTTATTTAAACTTACCAAATGGTAGATAAAAATAAAATGTAAATAATTAACAATATGTTAGGAGAAACTTTGCGGTAAATGGCTTCTTATCAGTTCGAGTTAATTAACCGGTAGTAATTTCATAATTATAGGACTTAATATACAATTTGTAACATTGTAATGAGACATTCTCAGTAAAGGTTTAACTCTATGTATGTTACAAATCAATTAATTAACGGAAACAGTAATGTTTTCCAATTTCTTAAAATTTTTATTATACACATTTTACTATTTTTATTATACATCTGAAGGTGTATTGGCGGAACTAACTAACTGGTTTTGTGTTTCCATTAGACCTATATTTTTTATTAAAATTGTTTTAATTTAAAATATTGAGTCTCAAATTGTTTTATTGAATTCTCAAGTATATTTACAAAACGTTGGTTTTAAACCATTAGTATTAAGGTGATAATATGCTACAATGTTTAAATAATATAATTGATTAAATGACTCTTAATTAAGAAACTTCAAAAGAGGAATAATTTTTGGCTGTATAAATAAAGGAGTTATAATAATATATACAACTCTGAACAAAATTTTTGAAGAGAGGTATTTGGATTGGTTAAATGTAGTCATCAGTCGGTCTATAAGAAGAAAGGCGTTCAATTGACAGGCTACTGTTACAATTTCGTGGAGTTATTGTAAGGGTATTTCGTCGGAATTTCAAAAACTTGATCGTATTTTAAAAATAAGTCAATCAAGGTAAGCATTTGGCACTTATTATTAAGCATATCTATATAAACTCTGTCAAATGGATTTTAAGCTACTAAAGATCATACAAATGGAATCATATTTGGCTCATTCGTATTGTAAAGCTTATATAGCGCTGGTGCGCGATGCGGGGGCGTGGGCGTCGGTCGTGACGTCGGCGTTACGGGTGAAGACGGCCTTATTTATTGTCCCTTCGAGTCAAAAGGAATTTTCCCCATCCGAATTTTTTGGTGGGAACTTCGTGCCCCGTGTGAGAAGTTTCTGGCGCACGTCTCTAGTTGCTCCATGTCGCCGCGTCGATGGCGATGTGGTAGGATTTTCGTTCGGGAGAATGATGCGGATTCCCTCCGGTTGCTTCCTGATTATTAGGAAGTTGGCCTTTCCCTTGGTTTCAACTCGGGGACTTTCCTCTTCTCTCCTGGGTCGCCTTTTTATCAATGTGGTTGGCATCTGGATTGCTGCCGATGCTGCCACTTGCACGACTATCTGGAACGACTGTATTTATACACGCGATGTTGCATCCTTAGCAGCTTCATTCGCCGATTGGCTGGCGTCTTGGTCCAATCGCAGTTCGCTTGCTGGTGGTGTGAGTGATGGAATTTTGATTACATGACAGTATTGAGATTTGACGAGCGGATTGACGGCGGGGTGATGCGGGGGCCTAGATGTGACGTCGTCGGTGATGTCTTCCTGGAATATTTCTGGCTGTGCCTCCTCTCTCGCCTTCTATTCACTTCTGGTACATGTACACGTTCGATTCGAAACGTAAGAACTTCTTTGTTTGGAAATGGTTGGGAGCTATGTGTCCCCTGCGGGATTTTCGATGCACGCCTACAGACTGCTTTTGTGTTTTTCTGTCCGGGCGTCAGTGTAAGCGCCCTCAGGAGAACGATGCGGAAATGCTCCCGAACCTCGCTCGCTCCTAGGGCTGTCCAGAACGAATTGATGAATTGATTCTGGATTGGCTGCTGCTCATTTTGAATCGCAGTTGCCTGCTTGGATGATTTACTGCTTCTCGATTTGAATTATCTCTTAGATAATGCTGCGTATACGGCTGCTCGAAACGAACTGATCTTGCTGCCAGTGCGGTGTGTATATTTATACACGGGTTAATGCGTCGTAGGCTTCGGCACTTTTTAATTGGCTGGTTTCTAGAATTAATCGTGGTTCAGTTTTCGATTCCGTGGATGGCCGTCTTATTTATTACATGACAGTATTTTCTTACCAAGCATACTGTCGTGGCCATACTCTCTATTGATTAGCTGACCCGGTATCCAATCAAAAGCTGGCGCGGGCCGGCTGTCGCTATGACCGAGCTAGCATGGAACGAGACCTGCAGGTCTCCCAGAGTGCTTGCTATTGAGGAAGACAACGATGCCGCTAGTACTGGTACAGCTACCCGAAAGCAGCGAGACTGCAGCAATTCAGATCAAGCGTTGCTGCAGGCTAGATGTGCGAGTGGAGAAGCAGTGGCAATCCACCCAAAAAATGCAGTGTCATCGCTGCCAAAAGTTCGGGCACGGACATAGACGCTGCACGGCGCACTCCAAGTGCGTAAAGTGCGGCTAGAATCACCACTCAACTGAGTACATGAAGGACAAGTGAACCCTGGCAAAGTGCGCCAACAGTGGAGGACCCCATTCAGTAAATTATCGAGGATGCCATCCATGGAAGCACCCTAAATGGCAGTACATCTGGATGCAAGGAGGCCCCTCAAGATCACGTCATGGGACGTCTCTACGCTCAAAGGAAAGAAGACGGAGCTAGAAGAAATTCTTGATAGACATCAAGTCGACATCATGGTCCTCCAGGAGACCAAGTTGCATCCAGACGACCCCCTGCGAATACGTGGATATCAGGTTCATCGAAGGGATAAAAACCGGCGCAGCGGAGGAGTAGCGCTGTTGGTCAGGACGAGCATCGCTCATCACGCCCAGCCCCATCCGGACACGGAGAGTATGGAAGTGGTGATTATAACCATCCGACCAGGACAACAGGACGAACTCCGGATCGTATCCTGCTACCAACTCCCCAGACGGAACGTTCAAGAACGAGATCTAGACGAGATCTTCCCCATAGGAGGCAGGACCATCGCTGTGGAAGATTTTAATGCTAAGGACCCGCTGTGGAATAGTCCGATAACGAATACCAGTGGCGTTCGTCGAAAACCATCCCGAAGTCTAATCCGTTAGCCCCCTGGAACCGACCCACTACTTGACAGAGAGACCGGATGTACTAGATATCGCCATGGCCCAGATCACCCCCGTCGAGAACATCGACAACCTGAGGGAAGGATTCTAGGACCACGATACCATCCTAGTTCACCTGGAGATCGAGGTACCAGAGACGAGGGAAAACTTCGTCATCAGACAAAGGAAGACTGGAATAAGTTCTGGACGTGTCTGGACCGTCGCATCGAGGTCATCCCCCCGTTTGTATCAGCGCGGGACGTCGAGGCAGCAGTGATTCGATTCACCGAGGATATCAAGGCCGCAATGAGAAACAGCACCACGGAGAAAATGGTTAGGAAGAATAATCGACATTTTGACTTTATTTCGGACCCCACCAAGGACCTGATCAGGGAACTTAGGGCGGCGAAACGTAGAGTCATGCGTATCGGACAACCCGAGGACAGGTGTGCAGTAAATCAGCTGAGCCGGAGAGTCAAAGCAGCCCTGGATGAAGACAGACAAATAGCGTGGAATCGACACCTGATGTCCCTCGACCCGACGGACAACAGCCTGTGGAACACGCAGAGAGCCATCCGCCGAGCGAGACCGTCAATCCCAGCATTACACGGGGAAAGAGGGCTCGTGTTCACCGACGAAGACAAAGCGATGGCTTCCGCAGACAGTCCGGAGCTCTAGTGCCACGAGAATTCCCTAGACAACGAGGACGAGGAATGGACGGACAACGTCAGGAGGAGAGCACGCCGTATCAACGACGAAAATGATGACGGTTTCCAGTTTCGACCTGCTATCATGGAGGAGGTAATGACCACTCTGAGCACCCTCAAGATCAGGAAAGTCCCGGGACACGATAGAATTGGCAAAATAGCATTAAGGAGGCTGCCAAGAAAAGGCGTCGCCGCGTTGCTGAACATCGCGAACGGAGTTCTGAAGACTCGCCACTTCCCGGAAGGATGGAAGATAGCTGACGTGATATACTTACCTAAACAAGGTAACTCAACCTAACTCATCCGTCAAATTTTAGGCCCATCAACTTGCTGCCCACGCTCAGCAAGATGATAGAGAGAATCACCCTGGTCCGCCTCCGCGGAAGACCAAAGAGTCATCCCTGACGAACATTTCGTGTAAAGACCGCAACACTCGATGGAACTGCAAATGCTGCGACTGGTTGAATATATCATGGAGGGGTTCAATCAGAATAATATAACTGCAGCGATGTTCCTAGACATCAAGGCCCTCGACAGAGTTTGGCACGATGGACTTCTAGTCAAAATGTTAGACATGGGCTACCCGATGGCCCCGGTGAAACTGATTAAGTCCTGCCTGACAGGAAGACGATTCCGGGCCAGAGCAAGGACCCATGTATCGGACTACAGAACCATCGAGGCCGGAGTACCGCAGGGAGCGGTCTTGTCGCCTCACCTCTTCAACATCTTCACCACGGATCTGCCAAGGACGGAGCGCACAACCACTGCGCTGTACACTGACGACGACACGGCGATCATCGCGAAGTCGAGGAGGGCGCGCAAGGCAATGACGTACCTGCAGAGAGCTACCGAGGAACTAACCGACTGCTGAAACAAGTGGAAGATAGACATTAAGGCCGAGAAAAGCACGGCGGTACATTTCAAAACGACGCGGGAAACCCCGGAAGGAGACGTGAGCTTCATTGGAGAGGACATCCAATGGCAAGACAAGACCAAGTACCTTGGAGTCGTCATGGATAAGTCCTTAAAATGGAAGGACTACATCCACCAGGCGACGGGACGCGGTAAAGCTATCGCGGCCAGACACTGGACGATGACGGGAAACAATCTCCAGCTGAATCTCAGCAACAAGCTGCTCCTCATCCGATAAGTCCTTCAGTCCCCACTGATGTGCGCATCGACAGCTTGGGGTTATGCTGCTCAGACACGCCTAAAGAAGATTCAGGCCGTCGAGAATGTCGCCCTCCACCGTGCCGTGGACGTCCCATAGTACGTGAGGAACATCGACAAACGGTGAGACCTGAACTTTACCACTGTGATGGAGAAAATCCGAGCCAGGGCTCAGAAGCTCTACGATCAGGCAAGTGTCCATGACAACCCCCTCAACCGAGCGGTCTCGGATTATGACCCAGGAGGACTAGGAAGATACAAGTGACACAAGATCCCTTTACAGGTCAAAACAAAACTTTTCATTACTGCCGAGTCCTATTGCTCAATTAACTATTTCTGTCAGGGGGCCCTAAGGCCATTTAATCATTTTCTGTTACAGAAAGACACACGACTTTACCTCTATACACCTGACTCCTAAACCCTGGAATCCTTCTCGAATTGAGAAGGAACCCTTCCGAGTAACAAGACTCACCTCCTGACGGCGATCCAAGCGACGCGGTTCGTCCGCATTGTCATGGAAGATCGCCGGATATGACCTAAATTCCCGGGCGTCGCGCGTCACGGCGTCCACGATAAAATACCCCCGGGAGGCTGACGCTGGCGAAGCGATGCGGCAAACCAAGGCAACCAAAGATAAAGAAGAATCCGAGAAGAAGTTCCTGCCAGCGAGACTAAAGGCTTCAGGACGAAAGGAGGCCGACGGGAGCGAACCGCTGCCAGTAGCGCGGGTCTCGTTGGCGGGCGGCACTTGGCTCTCATGTAGAGACCCGCGAAAGCGGAAGCAAAGCTCGGCTTACCTTCGCACGATGGTCCCAGTTAACACGATGGGCGAGTAAAGAGCGATAATCTCGCTCGACTTTCTGCAAACCCATCAAGACCATCACGTCTGCCAATTAATATTGACGCTTCTTATCAGTCATACGTCAGCCGTGCTACGTTCAACCTTAAACTCTAAATTGCATAACTCTATATTGTAAGTACGTTGTTATCTTGTGTGATACTGTTAGTGTTTTTTCATCCCAGCCACGATATCAGAACGGGCATAGCTTGGCCCGAGTAGCAGGACTTGTTTAGGGGCAAGTTAATCTTTCTTTTTTATTCTACAACACGATCTGACGTCGTCGTCGAACCTTTCCTGTACGACCTGTATATAAGGCACTGGTACAGTATGTACAAATAAGTGTAAAAATAGAGACTGTAGAAGTACGAAATTCTCTAAACATTCAGGTGCATAAACGTGTGTAAGCTTTATTATTAATGAATAGAATAATGTATTGACAAAATAGAGAGGAAAGAATAGGAAAATAATGTAGGTAATTAATTATTTATCCTTCTCATAAGATTTCGAAACAAATAACTTTTGGTTTTATTTGCACAGATATCAAGAAATTATTAGTCATTGAATCTGATTGGAAACAAAAAGGTAAAACTACCATGTCAACAATCATATCAAACCCGCGAAGATCTGCTATGTTAAGAAATGTGAGTACACTAAATGGAAGTAATATTTTTGTTGCCTTGTCTTTATTAAAAACTAAATTATAATTATAGACGGCGATTATAATAAACCAAATATTGCTCCTGGAATTCCAACAACGATGCAAAGGGAAACAAAGCTATTATAACGAACAGAGTAGATACAAGGACTTACCTTAAAGGCACGAACACATTCGAGTTCAAACACCAATTCCAAGTTCCAAAAAATTAAGTGAAACAAGAACTGCTGGTTACAAATTAATCAAAAAATAGGTAAAGTTGATCGTATGGTAACACATTCTAATAATACAAACCTAAGTTCCTAAATATATTTCAGTACAGTTTTATAAAAATAAACAGTTTTAAAACCTTAAAACGGACTTTTCCGCACGTAGAACATCTCTATTTCGAAATTGAGTGGCTGAGAAAAAATAAACCAACACATAAATGTAGAACATGTGTTTTATGCGACAGTTTTTTTTTTGAATTTTTCTCAAATAGTCCACCATCGTGCTTTCTCATGACCCATGGACAGGGTGGGGTGTGGCCTATCCACCTCAAAATCAATAGATGTCGTCTGGTAGAGGTCCCTAATCAGAATTAGTCGAAACCCTATAGATCCGATACAATTTAATTGAGTGATCGTGCTAACAAAACCAATTTCTCAAATAGTGGACTATTTGTGCTTTCTCATGACCCATGGACTGGGTACAGTGTGTCCTATCCACTTCAAAATCAATAGGTGTCGTCTGGGAGACGTCCCCGATCAGAATCAGTTAAAACCCGATCGGTCCGACACGATTTAGTTGAGTTATCGTGCTAACAAGAATAAATGCCGACGACAACGACACACACACACAAAATTGTTTAAAAACCATAATTTTTTTGGTTTTTAGGCGGAAAACGAAAAATGAACCCTAGAAAAAAAATTGTTTACACGACTACATTACTTTTCCGCGTATAGTGGAGTGCGGAAAAGTAATATTAAAGAAATATATTAAATAAAACATTTCAAATTTTTGTTGCAAACATAAATTCATGTAATTTTAAAGTACAATACAACAAATACATAGTTTAAACAAAAGCTTTGAATTGAAAAGAATTTGTAAAATATTAGCATAATTTAGAAATACAAACTTAATTTTAACGGAAACGTGGAATGATCCTGATATATTTAATATAAAAGGATATAATCGTATATGTTAAATAACCATGGTGATGTATATCTAAATGATGGAGTAGTAGCATAATATATAAAATCCGAATTAAATTATAATTATAGCGTAGTACCATTTAATACCATAAACATTTGTAAATCAGTTATACATCTAAATGAGATCGATACAATCATTTAGTTTCACTATACAGATGCCGTCACCGATTCACGAGACTTTAATTATAATTTAAGAATATTATAATTGTTTAGGAGACATTAACATAAATATTTTAGATATATTAATATACTTAATCAACTTTTTGTCTGCTATACCTAAATAACCCGACTAAAAACGAATGTTGTATTGATCACATATTTATTAAATCCAAAAGAAAAAGCTTTAGAGAATATATAATATCTTTGGTAATGACGAGTGATATAACTGATCACTATTGTATTATATGTTGTACTTAATTCTAAAAAAAAAACACATTGATTTATTATCAATGTGTTTTTTTTAATATTAAATTATTTGGATGTATTAGATAAGCACAAGTTAGTGGAAAAGTTCAAAATACTAACTGGGAAGAAATATACAATGCAATGGATATAGAATCTTGAACAAATAAGTTTACTGAAGTAATAACAAACACTGTGACAAAAGTTACTATAACTAAAATACTTCGACGAAAAATACAAAAAAAAGTCAGTGGATAACCAATGCATTATTAAAATCAGCAACAGAGAAAACGAGTTATTTAAAAGTGTTAAAAAACGGAGTATAGGAATATAAAAACTATAAGAATAACTCACTACTTTAATGAGGAAGGCAAGACAGAACTACTATAAAAATATTATAATTAATAGCAAAAACAATACTAAAAAATTAATTTAATCTACAATTAAATTTCTGAATGATAATATAAAAAAATGGAGATAATATCGTTAAAAAATAGTGAAGGTGTCTTAGTAATAGATCTAAAGATTATAAAGTGAATTTAATAAAACTTTTATACAAACCAGAAAAATATAAGCTGAAATATCACTGAAAAATGTAAATAATAATTCTCCTTCTCATAACACCAACCACTGTAAATTCTACTGCATGGCTACCAGCTATACAAATTTGAGATAAACAACATTAATAAAAAATTATAAAATTCCAAGTTTAGATAGATAATCTGAAATCAGAAACTTCGAATATTGACCATTCGCACTTAAAAATACGTTTATAATACCAATTCATAAAAAGGGTGACACACACAAGCGTTTGTTAGCACAATATCTCAACGAAATCGTGTTGGATCGATCGGGTTTTGACTGATTCTCATCGGCGACATCTCCCAGACGACACCTATTGACTTTGAGGTGGATAGGACACACCCCACCCTGTCCATGGGTCATGAGAAAACACGATGGTGGACAATTAATGAAATTTTTTTTTGTTAGCTCGATAACTCAACTAAATCGTATCGGATCGATCAGGTTTTGACTGATTCTGATCGGGAACGTCTACTAGACGACATATATTGATTTTGAGATGGATAGGACACAC
Organism: Rosalia funebris; assembly: GCA_037954035.1. Classification (NCBI taxonomy): domain Eukaryota; kingdom Metazoa; phylum Arthropoda; class Insecta; order Coleoptera; family Cerambycidae; genus Rosalia; species Rosalia funebris. Next base: position 2,267,427 of record JAZFAV010000012.1, on the reverse strand, counting down.
CCTACCCCGTCCATGGTTCATGAGAAAGCACGATGGTGGACTATTTGAGAAAAATTTGCCGATTTTGCACTGAACGTAAAAACATATATTCGACCTGTACCATATACGAATTAATGAGAAAAAAAGTAATTTCGTTCGATCACAAACGTATTGACATGGCACTGAAGCAGTCGCCAATGAAAAAAGTAAAACTGTCGTATAAAACATATTCTGATTTTGTGTGTTGCTTTATTTTTTCTTGGCCACTCAATTTCGAGATAGGGATGTTCTACGTGCGGAGAAGTCCGTTTTAAGGTTTTAAAACTGTTTATTTTTTTGTTTTTAAGCCGAGAAACGAAAAATAAACCCTAGAAAAAAATTTTTTTTGCATGATTACATTACTTTTCCGCGTATAGTGGAGTGCGGAAAAGTAATAAATCTGGATTTCTCCATTGATCATACTGTCTGAAATGTAGTGGAAAGTTTGACACTAATTTCAAGCCAAACGGAGTTAGTCACATAATCAAGAATATATTCAATTATTAAATTCATGATTCTTGATAAGATTAATGTATTATTATTATCCAGTCGATTTGTCAAAATTTAACATATTTTTCAGATATGTAATATCCATTAGTTTTAATAAACTTGGGTGTTTCAATCACTATGTTTGTTTTTTTAAGACCGATAAACCATTTGGGCATTATTTATAAATCACAAATACGCGATTGATTTAGGTTTTAACGATTGTTAATAATTCTTATTGGAATTTAGTTCTCGCTGAAATTAAAAATTTTATTATGTTATTATTAAATTTGTATATCATTATTAAATAATGAATAGGCAATAAATGAGAAATGACAGATACAAAATATGTATTTATATTACCTTGTTTATTTAATCGTCACAACACACAAATGGATACTTATTATACATATATACGAGTACAATATTGTGTACATATATAATATCTATTCAATCAAATCATTCAGCGACCCAAAATTAAATATATTGTTCAGTTATCTTGGCAAAAATAAACTAATCAACTTGGCCAATACAATTAATTTTTGCTTCTTGAGACACAACAGCATTTGAACATATGTTGATCAGAAATCACGAATAGCCATATTTTCTCACGTTTCAACAGTGTCGACGTGAAAACTACATAAATACGTAAAATAGTTACTACGAAGGGATTATGATCTACCCCACGCAGAGTAAAATGTACTATATTGTGATGTGTTTATATTAGCTTTATACCTAAAATGCACACAAGTTTACAATTATAATTATAAACTTTTATCAATTGCACTGACTTTAAATTTTATATCAGAAATAATGAAATTTTACACCATTTTCACATCAATAAACGTAGCGAAGTTTCACTAAAGTAGATTTTCAGCAGTACAATACCCATGATGGAATTCTCATATAAATTATGTGGTAAAAAATTAGAGTCACTATTATTTCTTATTCAAACATATATGTAACATTCTCAAATGAAAAGAAACAAAAATGATATATCATGTTCTAATCGAAAGTAATTTAAATTATGGTATACTCGCATGGAGTGCAATAACAAAAAATCATATAAAACCTCTAGAAATGAGTCGTATAGATGCAGTTTTTATTTTGCCCAGCGAAACCATCAGCAAAAAGACGAACAGTAGTAATTTCTTCGAAAAGTCAAATTTTGAGAGTATATCAAAGAGAGCTGAGGCTATGACACTAGAGTTTTTTGGTAATTGCTGATCTGTCCACAAATATGAAGTTACATTTTCAGGATTTAACTTAGTGGATGATTTTCCTTTTATAACTGTAAAGTTATACAAATTGAATTATTGTGAAAAATAAGCTAATTGGTCAGATAGTTTGGGTAGCGCTAGATTTTTCTGACAATCGAATGAAAAACACTGCTCTCTCCAACAAAATCTAAACGTTACTAAAGAATAATAAAAACCATGTGCTTCTGTCAACAGATCAAAGTCACGTGATACTCTCCAACGAATATATTGGTTAAAATCGACTTGGCGTAATCTGTACCCGAATGACTGCACAATTGGTGGGTTCTGAATTTAAACGTGATTTTAGAAGCGAAATAAATAATGAATCTGGCGTATTTTGCAAGTACATGACTATTCAAATACGTTTATAGCTCAATAAAGTATTCACAGTTGGTAATAACTCATATTTAAATTTTTGTTGACTTGGCGGGATTTGCACCTATACGACTCATATATATATATATATATATATATATATATATATATATATATATATATATATATATATATATATATATATATATATATATATATATATATATATATGTATATTTGGTTTGAAGACCGTCGTTATATAACTTTGCCAGATATTGATATAATCTTTATCCTATCTGTTATATCATGAATTGAGTGATTTATCTTTATTACGCGTATCATAATCATGATAACGTAATAAAATTTTCATCTTTCTTGTGAACATTTTTCAGTAATCATCATCATTAGGTCATCAGTCCTAAGACTGGTTGGACGCTAACCTCCAGCTTCTCCTATCTTGTGCTAACCTACGCATTTCGCTAATTGTGCTACAACCTACATCCCTTACTATTTGCGAGCAGTAGTCTAATCTCGGCCTACCTCTGCCTTTCTTCACTCCTATTTCTGCCTCCAAAATATCCCGGACTATTCCCCCATGTCTCAGCAAGTGGCCTACCATTCTATCTCTTCTCTTCTTTAAGTTTTTCCACATACTTCTTTTCTCGCCGACTTTCTCTAATACTTCTTCGTTTCTAACCCTATCAGTCCATGGTATTTTCATCATTCTTCGGTAACACCACATCTCAAAAGCTTCTAATTTCTTCCTACTTGCTTCCCCTACCGTCCAGGTTTCGCAGCCGTATAGTGCCGTGCTCCATACATATGTTTTCAAAATTCTCTTCCTTGTTTCTAAGTTTATTACCCCCGAGCATAAAAGTGCTTTCTTTTTGTTAAAAGCTACTCGACCCTGCGCTATTCTTTGTTTTATGTCTTTATCGCTTCTTCCATCCCAATTTATTTTACTTTTTTCAGTAATATAATAAAACAATTTTTGAACACATGTTAAACTATATATATATATATATATATATATATATATATATATATATATATATATATATATATATATATATATATATATATCTAGAAAAATGGATATTTCATTCATTCAATTCTGGCCAGCATAAGATGTAAAAAAGCAAATGTCATATCAATAGAACTCCGTACATAGTTACATATTTTAATAACTGAGCATTTCAAAGATAACAGCTAAAAATGTATGCTATGTCCTAAAATACATACATTTCTAACAAAATTTTATGTTGCTCACATAGTGCATCCACATATACTCATTATACTCATAATATTATAATGTTGATAAACATGTACATCTATATGTGTAAATATATTATTTTCATATATCCATTTCTTTCTTTTCATTCCAAATGATTTAAAACTAAAGTAAACGTAAAAAATTGGGAACCCTTAAAAATAAAGAAAAGGTACGTGTTAGTATATGTATACCTGTATAAGTAAGTTAATGAATTTTTAATTTCTTGTCTTAATAATACAAAGCCTTCCGTTTGGTCTATAAACCAGTATGTATGGAATATATATATATATATATATATATATATATATATATATATATATATATATATATATATATATATATATATATATATATTGTTCAGTTATCTTGGCAAAAAGAAACTAATCAAGTTGATCAATACAATTAATTTTTGCTTCTTGAGACACAACAGCATTTGAACATATGTTGGTTAATCAGAAATCACGAATAGCCATATTTTCTCACGTTTCAACAGTGTCGACGTGAAAACTACATAGATACGTAATCTAAAATAGTTACTACGAAGGGATTATGATCTACCCCACGCAGAGTAAAATGTACTATATTGTGATGTGTTTATATTAGCTTTATACCTAAAATGTATACAAGTTTACAATTATAATTATATAAACATTTATCAATAACACTGGTTTTAAATTTTATATCAGAAATAATGAAATTTTACACCATTTTCATACCAATAAACGTAGTGAAGTTTTACTACGGTAGATTTTTAGCAGTACAACACCCATGATGGAATTCTCATATAAATTATGTGGTAAAAAATAGAGTCACTATTATTTCGTATTCAAACATATATGTAACATTCTTAAATGAAAATAAACAAAAATGATATATCATGTTCTAGTCGAAAGTAATTTAAATTATGGTATACTCGCATGGAGTGCAATAACAAAAAATCATATAAAACCTCTAGAAATAATCCAAAAAAATTTTATTCAAGTTAATGTTAAATCAAATACAATTTACCTTACTGAAATAGTTTAACATGTGTTCAAAAATTGTTTTATTATATTACTGAAAAATGTTCACAAGAAAGATGAAAATTTTATTACGTTATCATGATTATGATACGCGTAATAAAGATAAATCACTCAATTCATGATATAACAGATAGGATAAAGATTATATCAGTATCTGGCAAAGTTATATAACGACGGTCTTCAAACCAAATATACATATATATATATATATATATATATATATATATATATATATATATATATATATATATATATATATATATATATATATATATATATATATATATATATATGAGTCGTATAGGTGCAAATCCCGCCAAGTCAACAAAAATTTAAATATGAGTTATTACCAACTGTGAATACTTTATTGAGCTATAAACGTATTTGAATAGTCATGTACTTGCAAAATACGCCAGATTCATTATTTATTTCGCTTCTAAAATCACGTTTAAATTCAGAACCCACCAATTGTGCAGTCATTCGGGTACAGATTACGCCAAGTCGATTTTAACCAATATATTCGTTGGAGAGTATCACGTGACTTTGATCTGTTGACAGAAGCACATGGTTTTTATTATTCTTTAGTAACGTTTAGATTTTGTTGGAGAGAGCAGTGTTTTTCATTCGATTGTCAGAAAAATCTAGCGCTACCCAAACTATCTGACCAATTAGCTTATTTTTCACAATAATTCAATTTGTATAACTTTACAGTTATAAAAGGAAAATCATCCACTAAGTTAAATCCTGAAAATGTAACTTCATATTTGTGGACAGATCAGCAATTACCAAAAAACTCTAGTGTCATAGCCTCAGCTCTCTTTGATATACTCTCAAAATTTGACTTTTCGAAGAAATTACTACTGTTCGTCTTTTTGCTGATGGTTTCGCTGGGCAAAATAAAAACTACATCTATACGACTCATTTCTAGAGGTTTTATATGATTTTTTGTTATTGCACTCCATGCGAGTATACCATAATTTAAATTACTTTCGATTAGAACATGATATATCATTTTTGTTTCTTTTCATTTGAGAATGTTACATATATGTTTGAATAAGAAATAATAGTGACTCTAATTTTTTACCACATAATTTATATGAGAATTCCATCATGGGTATTGTACTGCTGAAAATCTACTTTAGTGAAACTTCGCTACGTTTATTGATGTGAAAATGGTGTAAAATTTCATTATTTCTGATATAAAATTTAAAGTCAGTGCAATTGATAAAAGTTTATAATTATAATTGTAAACTTGTGTGCATTTTAGGTATAAAGCTAATATAAACACATCACAATATAGTACATTTTACTCTACGTGGGGTAGATCATAATCCCTTCGTAGTAACTATTTTACGTATTTATGTAGTTTTCACGTCGACACTGTCGAAACGTGAGAAAATATGGCTATTCGTGATTTCTGATCAACATATGTTCAAATGCTGTTGTGTCTCAAGAAGCAAAAATTAATTGTATTGGCCAAGTTGATTAGTTTATTTTTGCCAAGATAACTGAACAATATATTTAATTTTGGGTCGCTGAATGATTTGATTGAATAGATATTATATATGTACACAATATTGTACTCGTATATATGTATAATAAGTATCCATTTGTGTGTTGTGACGATTAAATAAACAAGGTAATATAAATACATATTTTGTATCTGTCATTTCTCATTTATTGCCTATTCATTATTTAATAATAATATACAAATTTAATAATAACATTACAAAATTTTTAATTTCAGCGAGAACTAAATTTCAATAAGAATTATTAACAATCGTTAAAACCTAAATCAATCGCGTATTTGTGATTTATAAATAATGCCCAAATGGTTTATCGGTCTTAAAAAAACAAACATAGTGATTGAAACACCCAAGTTTATTAAAACTAATGGATATTACATATCTGAAAAATATGTTAAATTTTGACAAATCGACTGGATAATAATAATACATTAATCTTATCAATTAATGTATTATTATTATCGGGGTTAGTCACATAATCAAGAATATATTCAAGTATAATTATTGAATATATTCTTGATTATGTGACTAACCCCGTTTGGCTTGAAATTAGTGTCAAACTTTCCACTACATTTCAGACAGTATGATCAATGGAGAAATCCAGATTTATTACTTTTCCGCACTCCACTATACGCGGAAAAGTAATGTAATCATGCAAAAAAAAAATTTTTCTAGGGTTTATTTTTCGTTTCTCGGCTTAAAAACAAAAAAATAAACAGTTTTAAAACCTTAAAACTGGACTTCTCCGCACGTAGAATATCCCTATCTCGAAATTGAGTGGCCAAGGAAAAATAAAGCAACACACAAAATCAGAATATGTTTTATACGACAGTTTTACTTTTTTCATTGGCGACTGCTTCAGTGCCATGTCAATACGTTTGTGATCGAACGAAATTATTTTTTTTCTCATTAATTCGTATATGGTACAGGTCGAATATATGTTTTTACGTTCAGTGCAAAATCGGCAAATTTTTCTCAAATAGTCCACCATCGTGCTTTCTCATGAACCATGGACGGGGTAGGGTGTGTCATATCCATCTCAAAATCAATATATGTCGTCTAGTAGACGTTCCCGATCAGAATCAGTCAAAACCTGATCGATCCGATACGATTTAGTTGAGTTATCGAGCTAACAAAAAAAATTTCATCAGTTGTCCACCATCGTGTTTTCTCATGACCCATGGACAGGGTGGGGTGTGTCCTATCCACCTCAAAGTCAATAGGTGTCGTCTGGGAGATGTCGCCGATGAGAATCAGTCAAAACCCGATCGATCCAACACGATTTCGTTGAGTTATCGTGCTAACAAGAATAAATGCCGACGATATATATATATATATATATATATATATATATATATATATATATATATATATATATATATATATATATATATATATATATATATATATATATCTTCGAATATAGAAGTTTTTATACCATCATCCAGTGAACCAGTTTTTAACGATTTTATCTTTTTTTTTACCCTGATTATACTACAGAGTTAAATCAAAATTATTCTACGACGACTCTTTTTTTACAAACGAATTGTTTTGCATACGCAGCGTCCGTGACATTTAAATAACTTCCCCTTCTTTGATGAGAAAGGGTCGCGCTAAGGGGCGTCTTTCGTAACCCTCTTATTCATTCTATCGCATTCCCTACAAAAAATATACTTAGAGTTTATATGCAAAATACATTCATTTGCATATTGTCTACTAAATATATTTATGAAAAACGTTAATATTACGTGTGAAACTCGGGCATGCCTGTAGTTATGTATGTAGGTACATATAATTAATACAAACTGTTTTAGAATTATATCTTTTCTAAATACGAATTAGAAGCGTGAGAATATCTAACGGTCTCCTCTACGATGTAGTATGTAGGTATAAAACAGTTTAAAAGAAGTCCGAAATTTAAACCTTTCTTCAGGTGACAGGTGAGGAGGAAATTATGTAAATAATTTGAAATATGGAAAATGTGTTGGAAGCTTATTTCGCCGAAAAATATTACAAGATAACCATATAGTAAAATGAAAACTAAAGAACGGTCAGAAGATTCAAATAAATATAATCCTATTAATTGTTTTCCTACAATATTCTAAGAATACCTACATACTGTTATTGATGGAATTAATTATTGATATTGATCTATCTTAGTAATAATAATTTTAAATATTATTTTAATGTATTGTTTAACTTTAAAACGGTATTTGAAAATATTGTTCGTAAGTATCTTTTTCGGAAATTAATTTTAAAACCGCGGCTGCAAATGAAATCGATATTGATATGTTACTTTTGTGATGGCTATTTATCTTTTACATTTCCAACATTGTGTTAGTACCATTAGGTACCAAAAAAATATTGTTAATACGACCTACGGCCTATAAGTAGTCCATGTAATGTAGAAAATCTTGAAAAAATTATGAATTTTCAAATACGAAAACATATTAATGAATATAATATTTTACCTAGTCCTTAGTAAGGTTTTCGTAGGGCCATAGCTATACAGCAGCTTTACTTAATATTACAGATGTAATATTTAAAAATATGTCAAAGTAAAATTGCATTATTAGTACTATTTTATTATTCAAAAGCTTTCGACGCCATGATATACAACTGGGAATATTCGATTTCATTATTTCCCCGAAATAACGATTAAATTAATTGATAGGTAGGTATTTAAAATGTCGATCTCAATTTGTGCAAACCGTAATTAGCAAATAGAATTTAATAACTACCTCGTGTGACCTCGTAAAATAGACCCCATGCTAAAAAAATAATGTGGTATATTATAGAATACTAATGGTCTAATTCATTATCAAAACTCAATATTAATTATAATGCAACAACGGATATACTAAAACATTATCATTTAGTATATATCAAAGCAACAAGCGAATGTGAACTACGCAATAAGAAATATATATCATGTGAAAGTATCATATGCATTATATCAAATATATTAAACACATATAGAAACTATCATTTGAAACATACCGATCATCAATGGCGTTTTTAATATGACTAATAATAAACTATTGAAATATTTCTGCTTTTTAGTGACAACTCTGGTCCTAATCACTGGCTGCATCATTTCAGGTGTGGTTAGGTAGGTCAGAATATTATTATTCATGCAGGTCTGAAAATACCTTTTCATTACTAAAAAATAAATATATTGTAAAAATAAAACACTTTAAAGTTATTTTGTATTTTATTTTTAATAAATATATGGCATATTAATCTTTTATTTAATAATTTTAATCATTGTTGAAGCCTCTATAATTTGCTTTCAGTTTTAGATCAAAATGGGGGTGGGGACGAAGTATAGGTAAGCGCATTGTGGCACATATATGACAAACTGTGACATATCGTAAATAATCACACTGTGTCTTGGATTGATCTTTCTACAACGGTATCCAGCCTTCCACCTCTTAGATGTCACTTTCACTAGATCAGCTGCTTTATCATCGATTGATTATTTTCCTGGTGACGACTGAATTTACGATGTTCTATCTGCTCCAACCTATTCTAGCCTTATCTGGTGTTTTATAGAACGTGCCATTACAAACAGTGGTGTGGTACAGGGAGGCAGCTGAAAAATTCTGTAAAATAAGCTCATAGAAGTACATTAAAGAGGCATATTGATTCACTTACTCACTCATTCCCTCACCACTAACCACTGACTGACTCACTCACTCACTCACTCACGCACTCAATCCCAAATTCATCACACAATATTAAATTAATATTAAAACTATTCATATTATATATTATATTAAATTAATAACTACATAACGAATAAAATTGAGATTAATTTGAATAGGTTTGAGCTCCTTTTTAATAAGTCAATAATGGTGATTGGTATAGTTTATTTCATCGCTATTTGCCAAATAAAAAATCTCAAAACATAACATTGACTTGTTTTTATAGCTAGGCTCAGGTAGACTCTTTCGTTTGTCGGCAAGTTAAGAGAGTTTTTTATTTGGCAAATAGCGATGAAATGAACAGTAGAGAGTCATGTAAATGAATCGCCAGGTCCGTTATTAAAAAAAATACATCATAGGTATATTTTTTCACTTTACCTCATCTTAGGATGCCGTATCATCGCAGGAACTGGTCTCCACTGATCGATAATGACTGGTGCCGTAGTAGTTTTGGACTCATAAGTACTTCCGTTGCTTCCACTTGCTCTCCCCATCCTCTGAGTACTAATAAAATAAGAAATAAAATTACTCTGTGCTCAATATATCAAAACTACTTATTAGACACAGAAATTATATTAAAAAAAATTATAAATAATCAATTAAAACGCTTAATATAAATAAATTAGTATAATTGAACTTGCCGTTATCTTCGTATTACAATAGAGACGCTCCACTTACCGGGGCACAATTTGTATATCTTGCAGCGGTACAGGCTGTTCCTTTAGCAAATGGAACTATTTGGTTTTTACTTTACTCTTTTGATTCAGCAAAATAGCACTCTGCTAATGCGGCAAAGTTTGTCAAGTTAACTGTTTGTCAAGTTTAATCTGTTGTTAAATTTTGTTGATACAGCAGAAATTGTATTTTGATATCTTCTTTCTGAATCAAGCAAAGATTACTCTTGTTTAATTGTTGCTAATGTAGCAAATAAAAATAGATCCACGGAAGCCGGATATATGTCCAATAAGACATATAGAATATAAAAGACAATATAGAATAAGACAAATACTCGGACTTAAACTAATACTATTGCACGCAGTTTACATAATTTAGTGTGTCCTGGGGAATTTATGAGACTAATGAATCTTTTAAAGTAAATAAAGTATTTATAAAAATAATTCAAGCATAATAAATCACTTGTACCTATGTATTAATAATTTCGAATCCTAATTACACAACTAAAGCGATTCAAACTTACTGGTTAAAACTATGGTTAAAACTACAGGACTGAGGGAAAACTAAGAACATTTACAACTGCTCTGCTATAGGTTCCCAAATTAATCCGGTAGTTGGTCCACTAAGGAGGCGGTGGACGCCCTCTTCCCCGTGAGAGCTTTCGTTCCATGAGAGCGATAAGAGGTGGAGGAGGTGATCGTTCCGTTCTCGGCGGATGAGTTGGAGAGGGCCCGTGCTAGGCTCAAGTCGGGTCCGGGGTTAGAAGGTGTTTCTGCTGAGGCGGCGAGAGCCGCCGTCGAGGATCCTGTCCAAGTGGTGCTGGACGTCATGAACGGGATTCTCGTGAGCGGATTCTTTCCGGAGTGCCAGAAAAGGGCAAGACTCGTGCTCATAAGGAAGGAGGGGAAACCCGACGGAGACTCAACGGCAGCCAGATATGCGTAACCGACATTCTAGGGAAGCTGCTGGATCTCTTAGTTCTGGCTAGGCTTTTCAAAGAATTAGGTGGAAGGGAGGGAGGGCTCCTCAGATAACCAATACGGTTTTAGATTCGACACATCAGTCGACGCGGTCACGCGTATCAAGTTTGCCGCACAGGTGGCGTAGGCTGCCGGGAAGCTGTGCGCGATAATCACGTTAGACGTGAGGAAGGCGTTCAATCCGGCGGTCTGGGAGTGCATCTTGGGTAGCCTGAGGGATCGTGGGGTGGCCCCGTACCTTTGTAACTTAATAGGGATCTACCTGGAGGACAGGACTATAGTCCAGGCCACGGACGGGAGGGAGGAGACGTGCGGCATTCCGCAGGGCTCGAACATTACATTAGATGGGGTTTTCCGGACGAGAGTCCCAGAGGGAGTGACAATCCTCTGGCACGCCGATGATCTAGCGGTGCTGATGGTAGGGAAGGAGGGAAAAAACAAAGCTTGAGATCGAGTTCCAGGTAGGGAGCATTAGCGTGGAGCCGGAGCGGGTTTTGGAATATTTGGGAGTATGGTTAAATCCAGGCCTGTACTTTAGATAAAATATCGTTCGGGCGGGTGCTGGTAAAGATGGAGAGGACGGTGTCGGTTCTGGGGAGGTTGATACCGAACATGAGGGGCACCAGAACGGCTAAAAGGAGAGTCCTTGCGGGAGCAGCGCAGTCGATCCTATTGTACACCGCTCCTCTCTGGGTGAACATCCTGGGTAGGGACGAGTGGCGTAGAGGGTGGGGAAAACCTAGAGGGCGGCACTGCGGTTAGCCAGGGCCTATAAGATTATGTAAGGTACCGCGGTGCTCGGTGATAGTCGATACGCCCCTGATCGATCTCGTGGCTAAGGAGAGAGACAAGGTGTACCAGGGATCGGAATGTCGGAAGGTGAGAGAGAGGCTGTGGGCAAGATGATAGGAGAGATGGGAGACCGAACAATACGCGGCGTGGACCAGGACTCTCATCCCCGCCGTCAGATCCTGGATCGAGAGGGGGCACAGCGATGCGGGTTATCATGTCACTTAGGCTTTAAATGGACACAAAGGCATCGCCAAGTATCTCTGGGACATCACTAAAAGTGAGTCCTGGGAGTGTTGGTACTGCGGCGAGGCGGACAACGCGCGGCACACCCTTGTTAGGTGCGATAGGTGGATTGTCGAGAGGACAGCCGCGGAGCGGATAATCGAGTCCTTTCTGCGGGAAGCATGGTGTCCGCTATGCTAGAGAGCAACGCACAGTGGACGGCGGTAGAGGGAACGATAAAGTCCATCATGGAGATGAATTAGAGGGAGGAGAAAAAGGAAGGCGTGGAGGCCTAAATAAATCAGGAAGATTGTGTGGTAGTGATAGAGAGTGAAAGTAGGTGGTAGGTTAAAGAGAGGAGAGATAGATGAGGAAGAGAAATAGAGGCATAGTTAGGAGGGAAATAAAGGTCTCGAATCACGGGTTGCAGGGATGGTAAGCGAGAGCGGTTCTCCTGCGATTCGCGGGGGGGATTTTTAGTCAGTAGAAATCCGACACTACCTGATTTTACCCCCGTCAAAAAAAAAAAGAAAAGAAAAGTACTTAAAGAAAAGTAGTTGGGCCACTACTTGGGTCACAAGATCAAGTAATTGATCCATAATTTTGTCCATCATCAACATACCATTAATTCCGGAATTGGTTCAACTAATTGATTCCAGAATTGGTTCAGTATTCAGCCTCGAACCTATCAGCTTATGTCTGCCTTGTTGTTCGAAGGAACAACGAGGTCGAACGAAACCAGTTTTTGAATATAAGTGGAAGATTGGGGTGCATATAAGATGCGTTGATGTATGTTAGAATGCATCTCACTAAAAAAAAAAAAAATACAATGCAGTCACTAAAAAAATATTAACATTCAGTTAATTAACACCCTTTGAGAAATCAATTTTCCACTTATCTAAATTCGGATAGGATAATTTCACCTCCACAAAATTGCCAAATAGGGCGCCAAAGCAAGAGTGCCAGATCTCTCAGAAAGTCAACAAACTTTCGGAGGTTTACTAGCTAGTAACAACGCATCGAGATCCAATTAGCGACTCTGACTCTAAAACTGCAATAGACAACATTCCAGATCGGTCCAGGTCAGGAAATCGGTGTTCTGGCTCTCGCTGCGGCGAATTTCATAGCAGTGCTAGCATAGATATAATAGATGAGCTCTATGATTAGTGACTTCTTCGCGCAAATGCTATATTTAACAAAAGGTTAGATGGCTGGAAAGGCAAGATAGAAGAACGACTAGAAATGTACGAGATCAACATGATGGCACGAAACTTCATCCAGATGACAGGTTCAGACTAGGAGAATTCACGGTTCACAGAAAAGACCGGAACAGACGCAGAGGATAATTAGTGATTCTCGTGATAATAGGAATATAACACCACACCATGATGAGCTGCAAAACCGTCGATCTGGGATAGGGCCTTGGAGCCCCTTTCCTGATTGAAGAAAGGACAATGGCTCTGGGAGATTTCAACGCCAAAGTGGAACCGACGTAATTGTTATGTGGGACCAAAATGGACCTATCCATCAAGATAGTGTGCATGGCTCAGAAATCCTGGACATTGCTCTACTGCAGAACGTAGTAGTTCAGAAGGTAAGTTATTTATCCGAAGGAACCGCTAACCATGACCCCATCCCATGTCAGATCTACAAGGAGTGGTAAAGTACAAGAACTATTACAAAGACAAACACCAACTGGCGATCTTCCTCAACACATTGCAAAGGAGGATCATGGTTCAGGCAGTTGTAGGAGATTTCAAACACTATAAGGAGACATACAAACGTCCCTGAGAGTACCATAGAAACGGACGCAATAAGAATGAGACAGCTGACAGAAGTCGTGTCGGGAGAGATGCGGCAATCTATAATAGAAAGGCGAGCGGCAAAAAGGCGATTCAAACGAATGGGCCTTTCCAAGAATATTAACACCCTGAATCAACTAAACTACAGGATAAAAGCACTCTAAGAACATAGTCAAGAGATATGCAATTGACACGTTGATAGACTCAGCTCGACAGACGTCTATAGGAAATTCAGAAAGCACCTACGATCCCATCCATACACGATGAGAGAGGACTGGTCTACTTCAAAGAGGAAAAGGCAGAAGCATTTAAAGGCAGTGTAGGGAAATCCAGCTGGAGAATGAAGACGAAGATTGGATCAAGGAAGTGGAAAACGAGCCAGACAGATAAAATAGATGGACGAAGACGACTTCGTTTTGTTTTCCATTGTCACGTCTGATATTCCACGGGCAAATCATACCTCTACGATTCTCTATGGTAACAGGATATTTCTAAAGTACAAATTCCTTATTTCGGGAAGACTACTATCGAATGTATATAGAGGCGAAATTTTTCTAGATTTCAAGGAACCGACAAATATTCTCCTTACCACGTACAACATGTTTTACCACCCTTTGGTAAAACGAGCAGGCTCGCGCTTCTCGATCTCGATAACCTGGAAATAGTCATGTCCATCATTAAGCGGAACAGGCTGCTTGATCCAAGCATATAATGACATCCCAATACTGGCCATCCCACACCCCGCACCACAGTACGAATGATATTATCGCAGTAACTTCTATTGGAGACTACGATAGGTCGCCCATATATGTAGTGACTGTGTAGCAGCGTACTGCACATTTAGAACTCTTCGTCATTCTTTTTCTTCGTTAAAAATTTCTTTTAGTATATTGGCTGTCTTATGCAATCTAGTTCCTATGGTATCTGTATCAAATCATATATATTCTACATTTATACATATGTACATATACAGAACTTGGATAAATAGGAGATGTGATGTCCTCGCGGGCACTGTATTTTTTCTGAAACAGAAAAGCTAATCGCTGTCCTGCCGATGTTTTGACTCCCATGAGTGAATGAATTTAGCATTATTTAATTTTTGTTAGGTATTTTCTCTTAATCACAGGAGATTTTAAGTTTGTTTGTAATGGTATTTTATGTTATTATATTTACTATTTATATTGCTTGATGTTAATACTTACATATTTGTTTATTGTACAAGAAAAATAATATAAAAAACCTATTTCTGAGAACTCTCCGTCGGATAACTGACCTGAACACCTATCCTCAAATTTTTGTATCTAAACTTAAATAATATCATATTTTGAGTATCACATAAGATGCACAAAATACGAATCACATCGAGGTTTGGAAATAACAACCATGAAAATATTAATTTTATTTATTAGTTTGATGGACAGTTCCATATATCGTATATATATATATATATATATATATATATATATATATATATATATATATATATATATATATATATATATATATATATATATATATATATATATCTCTAATTTCTAATTGGTGGCAATAATGTAAGGCGTATTATTTAGGCAATATAAAGTAAATTTCAACATTTTTCATTTATAAAAATAATATTCGCTTCCGAATTTAACAAACCGTTGATTTGTCAAACATTTGCAAAACATAAGGGTTGCCCCCTTCATTAACGTACTCCAATAAATAATGTAAAATATGACCGATGAACCCTCGAAACCAAAGCTTGGTCTACCCTTTGTTTCTGCCGAAGTTTGCCTATGATTTATATCGAACATAATCACTACGCTTATATCTCACAAATCCACAGTCCAACATTTTTGAATCTTTTCTCTACAATATTTGGCCATATGATCCATTCTATTACACTTAAAACAAATAACAGACTGTCTATTTGAACTTCTATCTCAACGAGAATAATGAGATCAAACTTAATATTCCTAAGGGTGTAAAACAATTTCTACTATAATACCTGTTATTTATTAGTATTAAGAAATTAATCGAGGAAGCCGTTACTCTGTGGTAGTTCATAATTCACAACAGAAATGAGTAAGTTACTAAGTTTTTATTACTATATATATATATATATATATATATATATATATATATATATATATATATATATATATATATATATATATATATATAGTGGTATAAAACTTAGTAGTTGTTTTACTCATTTCCGTTGTTTATTAGTAGATATTATTAATATTTCGAAAATAATAACTTTTCTCTACTTCTTTCATTTATAATTTATTAACACTTTTCTGTATTTTCCATCTATTTCTACTGTATCTTATCTAAGTTATCTATTTCTACTGCTACGGAATGCTCACCTAAAGTACCGCCAGGTCTGGTGTGGTAGGGGGGTTGGAGAGAGAAAACACAATCTTTGTGGGACAGTTCATTGACTGTGTATTTGGATACTACGCCAATTCACAACCTTAAATATAAAATTACACTAAAATTATAATAAGCACATTAAGGTTCAGTAACCGATAAAAATTAACTATAATAAACAACGCACAATATTATTCAAATACGACATACATTTACAACATTAACAGATAATAAACTAAACAACAAATTTAAGCCAAACCCAGAATAGGTAAATAAGCGATATTAACAAATAATATAACAAGGTTACAATTACTTACGAACTCCTACTTAAATGGCCGGTATAACACACCAAATAACTGTAGAGCAAATCCTCAATCCTTTAGGGTTGGAGACAAAATAAATTTTGTTACATTAACAGAAAAGGTAAACTAGTATCAAAAATCGTCATCAAATTCCTTCCGATAGTCACCTTCGGCATAAGGTAGCGGTAACGTTTTTATTGGGTAAAGAACAATAATAGTATGTTAAAGATAATGGATGGTTCAAAGAAACAGTTCAATATTAATAAACTAAACACTTGAATACAAATAAATTAACGATAAATATTTAAACATGTATAATAATTGTGGGTGTATTATTTCACTACTATAACTTCTGGATATTAGATATTTAAATAATTATCAACTAAATATTTAAGCAATAATCAGTAATTTCATTACAAATGGTGAGTATGCGAACAACTAGGTAAGTATTCTTGATATAATTTTATAAACTTAATATAAAAGAAATAAAATATATATTTACTAAATTTGTCTAATAATAATTCGGGTCAGATGGAAACTGTTGTTGGTTTTAGCTTGTCCGGCTATGTCTCATTCAAGACAAAGATCCGATAGGTGAAATATATTACTTTTAAAACTTCAACTGTTAAAATACTGTCGTAAAGTAATTATAATAATCAGATTAGCAATTGACTAATATGTAAAAAAATATTTCCCAATATATAAAAGTGAAATCAAATCATATTCCTTCACCTTTCAAAAGTCAAATTATCTTAAAAGAATAAAGCTGTAAATTTTCTAGCATTCCGATCCATACGCTTATACAGTAACATTAATGACCTTGACGCTTGTTATGTGATTCTTGAATTCCATGAGAATCCTCTTGAAACAAACATTTGCAGTTGTGAGTATATGTATCCTGTTCCATTCGAAGCCTCATTTTTGGAAAAGAAAATAACTTCAAAAAGTTGGTATATTAGTTACAATGTTACGTTGTAACCAAAATCCCAATAATGCCATGTTTGTAAAATTGTATGCGATAATTTGAATAATTCTCATTGAACTCTATCAAAACTTAAATCAGTATTTCCGCTTACTTGAGGAGGTCTGGTTTGTCGAGGTAAATTTTTATACTGACAGTTTCCAAAAATTCTTTAACGTCTGCTTACTGCTGATTTTGAAATATGTGGTCTATAAGAATGTTCTTCTTTAAACAACTGGCAAGTTTTCTCGAGAGATCTTAACCTGTCACCACATAAAGCCATAAGCTCAATTTCCATTGACTAAACTAATGTTTAATCAAAATATCTACTAGATCTTTATTACAAGAAAATTGTTATTATTCAGTATAATTGGATTTTACAATTTCAAATGTAACACCCTCTTATATCATCTTTGAAACAGTAAATAGAAAACTCCCGATGTGGGATATCCTTGTACTCTGAAGTTTAAAGAACTTTTATTAATGAAAAAGAACGACACAGGTAAAAAATACTATACATAATGAAGTTACAACTCAAACAAAATATGAAAAAGAAATTAATGTATTCGCCAGTTAATGTCATTTTAAAAAATAAGGTTCGCGTGTTTTAGATAATATTTATTTGATAACATATTTAATAACAAAATTACGGATATTGTGCGAAATTTTACCTGTTTGAAGATATTATTTATACACTAATTATTACACAGAATCAAGTTTAAAACAATTATATATATAGATATAGACGTGGATATAAATTAAATTTTTAGTATTGAATCATATTCAAATATGAATATGAATTAAAGCTTCAATAGAGTTATCGAATAATACAAGTGGAATATAAATTTTGAGTTATACAAGCAATTCAAGTGAAGGAAAACTTAACTTCATAATGTAGACAGTGAGATATCCGATAACAGTACTCAATGAGTAGTCAGCTTTTAAGGTCACCATATTCCTGGTAATAACGAACAAGGAACAAACCATTACTAGGAATGAAATCTCTGGAACAATGAAAACTCATAATCAGCATATTCCAACGCCATCGTTCAGCGTTTGAAGACAACAAGTGTCAGCATAACGTTATATGATAAAAATTTTGATGTGGTTGTTGGAGAAAATTTGTTGTAAGAGCGGAGTTCGAAATACAACACAATCCTCATATTAGCGATGCACACGGACATACTCCAGACGCATTAAAAATGAAAGGAGATAATAATGAAAAGAAAAAGATAATATTGTAATACCGAAATTTGGGTAAAGATTTTTTTCGCCTTCGATTTCTTCCGCGGCCAAATAGCAAATAAATCCAGAATTCGTGACAAATGATTCATCCATAAGGTCGTAAATCAAAATTTCATTGATAAGGTAAGTTAGTAAGGATTTCTAAATTCGAGAATAGTTGATGACTTATTAGTCAAGCAAATAAATGTGGATAAATTATTATTGCCACTAATGACACGCTAAATATATAATTATATGTTTCATAACTAATAAATAAATTATATGTTTTAGAACTTGGATGTGTGAAGAAGAAAACGTTAGGAAAAAACGTGAAATCAAGTTTCCAGCGCCTGTAATCACCATTCATATAACTTGATAAATGGAGTCTCTGGGGAATGCAGAAAGCATTCAGGATAAAACGTCCTCCGATATCACAGTGAGAGAGACCCATCTACTTCTGCGTCAAAGTAGGCTTCGCCGACTACTTCGAATTCAGGTGCAAAAGAAAACAAGCTGGAGGAGATTGGACCGAGGGAGATGACAGACGAGTCAGACATAGATAGGTATATGCCGGATAGCCGAAGGAGACTTCCTGTTTAAACTGGTCATTGCTGAGGAGTTCGTCCAAATAATACAATACCTAAAGCTAAGGAAAGTCCCTGGCTGCGACGATATTTACACTCAGATATTAAGGAAATCTCCGAGAAAATGATAAGTTGTGCCGTTGAACATAATCAACGGTATCCTGAGACTTTACCACGTCACCCAAAGATAAAAAAAATGGGACGTCGTCTTTATCCTGAAATAAGGTAAGGATGTAATATATCCTTCAAGTTATAGGTCCATCCCAAGGTTGCAAAATATGAAAAAAAAATACTAAGGAACCCAATACGAGACCAGGCACAGGTCCTGATGCTGAAAAGGCAGAACGCTGTCAACATCAGGAACAAGCTATGTCTAGTAAAGCAAGTTCTCAAGCTACAGCTGATGTACGCCTGTACAGTATGGGGATACGCCGCCAAAAGTCACATCCATCAATTACAGGCCGTAAAGAACGAAGAATAATCCAAATTCACCGATAAGAGCAGGCACTGACTATGAGCCTGGGGAAGTATATAAACGCCTCAAACTCCATGTGATGATAAACCCAGGATAAGTATAAAAGACTAAGAAGAGATATACTAAAAGTATAAGGCGAGATGGGGTAAGTGTGACCGTGATTTTTAATAGTTGAAATTTAAATGTGTCTATCTGGTAAGCCTGAAAGAAATAATGTACAATTTTTTTGTGCTTTCTTTGAAGGTTTACTTTTACAGGCCATCACAAGAGAATAATAAAATAAATTATATCAAGAATTATATGTCAGTATAATTATATAGATATAGAATTATTATATGTATATAAATATACGGCCATATTTATAAGTATATAAATATGGCCATATGTGACTTCCCCAACGGCTTGGGCAAGTGTGATTTACATCAAATATGTACTTATGTAATGCTTAATGTAAAACTCTTGTTGGGGAAGTATATATACTTCCCCAATATATATATATATATATATATATATATATATATATATATATATATATATATATATATATATATATATATATATATATATATATATATATATATATATATATTAATTAGTGGCGGCTTGTGATGAAATGAAACGGGTGTTCTGCACAGGGCTGATCCTAGGGTATTGGCCGCTCGCGTGCAAATTTCAAACGTATCCAAACTACTGGCGCCGTAGGGGCCGCAGAAGGATTGCGCCGCAGGGGAAATTTTTGAAAATTTTCAAGGTCACGCGTGTTCCTCATATTTCAGAATTTTTATGTAAAATCCGTTTATACAAAAATATAGACTTTCACAAGAAAAAAATTTTTGGATTTTAATACCTTTTTGAAGAACATTCATGTTTGCCATCATATTCTTTGGTTAAGAGAAAAGGCTTGTAAATTGAATTTTCTACTAGAGGGTCTATAACACTTAAAATATTTTCCGAAAGAATATCAGCGTCACATTCTGTAGGTTTCAGGTATGTCCAAAAACGTTCAGTCGGTTCACCATCGAGAATATATCTTAAAACTACCACTAACTGAGTTTTTGCAGATACATCAGTTGCTTCGCCTGCCATAACTGCCAAAAATGAAGGTTTGTTAATTTCTTTAATTATTTCTTCATGACATACTTTTAATATACAATCTAAAAGATCATTTTGTATTTCTTTAGAGGTTCCTTTAAATACTGAAGCATTTTGTAGATGCTCGCTTAAAGTTACATCAAGCTCAGCAGAAAAATTTATCAAACCACGAAATATCCCCGGGTTTTGAGAGGTTTCAGCTTCGTCATGTCCTCGCAGCGCCAGTTCAAAGGCCCCACAAAACTTTATGCAGTTTATAATTTTTGACAAAACGTATCTCTTTTTTGTCACATTATCATTATGCTTTTGCACATTTATCCAATAAGCTGAATCTAGCTGCGCTTTAATATTAGTTGTTCCTAATAAAGCTAATTCCATTGTATTATGTAGATGGCTTTTGGAGTTGTCGTGCTTTTTTATTTTTTCAGTTAAGTGCACCAAATCTGTCACCCCTACCTCAGTCCATGCTTTATCACCGCCAAAAAGTAAACAAAGAAAACAAAATAACGCATTTCTTTTGTTGCACCCACAAATCCAATTGTTCTTCGAATAAATGTCTCTATTAAATTGACGTTTATATGCTTTTCCGCGGCTAATACCTGCAGTCTCAATAACAATATCGGGCAATGACCTACCATTGTTTTTTAAATCAATTTTTTTTTCATAAGAGTATTTAAAAAATCGCTTCACATGAACTAAATTATAAACTAAATCCATTGTCAATATCACAATATATAAATATTAATAATTAGTACAATAAATCACTACACAAATTCACAAAACAGTATTTAAAATGTCAAATTAACAAGAAATACGAAATAGGTACGATTTACGCCCGTCAACTGTACGAGAAGTAGGAAGGAGTAAACATACACTGATGTTGCCTTAGCTGGAAAAAATACAGCTTACTGACCGTGTAAATTCGCGCATTTACGAGCGCCAAGTCTGGATTGTCGCGGGAGTTGAGGGGGAGAACGGGTGTGCCGAGCCGTGCTGAAAACTACCTCGTGTGGCCCAGTTCAATGTACCACGACGCGCTCGCGTAGAGACCCAGATAATTTATCTGGTCTACTACTCAATAGAGAACGGCGGGCAGAATGCGACTTTAACGCAATAATTTGGTTAGCTGCACCAACTAACCAAATTATTTTATTAATAAATTTTAGTAATTATTATGTCGCGAAAATATACAAATATATAATTTTTTTGGCAGTTCTGCAGCTCTGCAGCACCTATACACCAGCCGCCCCTGATATATATATATATATATATATATATATATATATATATATATATATAAGTATATATACTTCCCCAACAAGAGTTTTACATTAAGCATTACATAAGTACATATTTGATGTAAATCACACTTGCCCAAGCCGTTGGGGAAGTCACATACGGCCATATTTATATACTTATAAATATGGCCGTATATTTATATACATATAATAATTTTATATCTATATAATTATACTGACATATAATTCTTGATATAATTTATTTTATTATTCTCTTGTGATGGCCTGTAAAAGTAAACCTTCAAAGAAAGCACAAAAAAATTGTACATTATTTCTTTCAGGCTTACCAGATAGACACATTTAAATTTCAACTATTAAAAATCACGGTCACACTTACCCCATCTCGCCTTATACTTTTAGTATATCTCTTCTTAGTCTTTTATACTTATCCTGGGTTTATCATCACATGGAGTTTGAGGCGTTTATATACTTCCCCAGGCTCATAGTCAGTGCCTGCTCTTATCGGTGAATTTGGATTATTCTTCATTCTTTACGGCCTGTAATTTATGGATGTGACTTTTGGCGGCGTATCCCCATACTGTACAGGCGTACATCAGCTGTAGCTTGAGAACTTGCTTTACTAGACATAGCTTGTTCCTGATGTTGACAGCGTTCTGCCTTTTCAGCATCAGGACCTGTGCCTGGTCTCGTATTGGGTTCCTTAGTATTTTTTTTCATATTTTGCAACCTTGGGATGGACCTGTAACTTGAAGGATATATTACATCCTTACCTTGTTTCAGGATAAAGACGACGTCCTATTTTTTTTATCTTTGGGTGACGTGGTAAAGTCTCAGGGTACCGTTGATTATGTTCAACGGCACAACTTATCATTTTCTCGGAGATTTCCTTAATATCTGATTGTAAATATCGTCGCAGCCAGGGACTTTCCTTAGCTTTAGGTAGTGTATTATTTGGACGAACTCCTCAGCAATGACCAGTTTAAACAGGAAGTCTCCTTCGGCTATCCGGCATATACCGATCTATGTCTGACTCGTCTGTCATCTCCCTCGGTCCAATCTTCTCCAGCTTGTTTTCTTTTGCACCTGAATTCGAAGTAGTCGGCGAAGCCTACCTTGACGCAGAAGTAGATGGGTCTCTCTCACCGTGATATCGGAGGACGTTTTATCCTGAATGCTTTCTGCATTCCCCAGAGACTCCATTTATCAAGTTGTGTGAATGGTGATTACAGGCGCTGGAAACTTGATTTCACGTTTTTTCCTAACGTTTTCTTCTTCACACATCCAAGTTCTAAAACATATAATTTATTTATTAGTTATGAAACATATAATTATATATTTAGCGTGTCATTAGTGGCAATAATAATTTATCCACATTTATTTGCTTGGATATTAGTCATCAACTATTCTCGAATTTAGAAATCCTTACTAACTTATCTTATCAATGAAATTTTGATTTACGACCTTATGGATGAATCATTTGTCACGAATTCTGGATTTATTTGCTATTTGGCCGCGGAAGAAATCGAAGGCGAAAAAAAACTTTACCCAAATTTCGGTATTACAATATCATCTTTTTCTTTTCATTATTATCTCCTTTCATTTTTATTGCGTCTGGAATATGTCCGTGTGCATCGCTAATATGAGGATTGTATTTCGAATTCCGCTCTTACAACAAATTCTCTCCAACAACCAGATCAAAATTTTTATCATATAACGTTATGCTGACACTTGTTGTCTTCAAACGCTGAACGATGGCGTTGGAATATGCTTATTATGAGTTTTCATTGTTCCAGAGATTTCATTCCTAGTAATGGTTTGTTCCTTGTTCGCTATTACCAGGAATATGGTGACCTAAAAAGCTGACTACTCATTTAGTACTGTTATCGGATATCTCACTGTCTACATTATGAAGCTAAGTTTTCCTTCACTTGAATTGCTTGTATAACTCAAAATTTATATTCCACTTGTATTATTCGATAAATCTATTGAAGCTTTAATTCATGTTCATATTTGAATATGATTCAATACTAAAAATTTAATTTATATCCACATCTATATATATATATATATATATATATATATATATATATATATATATATATATATATATATATATATATATATATATATATATAATTGTTTTAAACTTGATTCTGTGTAATAATTAGTGTATAAATAATATCTTCAAACAGGTAAAATTTCGCACAATATCTGTAATTTTGTTATTAAATATGTTATCAAATAAATATTATCTAAAACACGCGAACCTTATTTTTTAAAATGACATTAACTGGCGAATACATTAATTTCTTTTTCATATTTTGTTTGAGTTGTAACTTCATTATGTATAGTATTTTTTAACCTGTGTCGTTCTCTTTCATTAATAAAATTTCTTTAAACTTCAGAGTACAAGGATATCCCACATCGGGAGTTTTCTATTTACTGTTTCAAAGATGATATAAGAGGGTGTTACATTTGAAATTGTAAAATCCAATTATACTGAATAATAACAATTTTCTTGTAATAAAGATCTAGTAGATATTTTGATTAAACATTAGTTTAGTCAATGGAAATTGAGCTTATGGCTTTATGTGGTGACAGGTTAAGATCTCTCGAGAAAACTTGCCAGTTGTTTAAAGAAGAACATTCTTATAGACCACATATTTCAAAATCAGCAGTAAGCAGACGTTAAAGAATTTTTGGAAACTGTCAGTATAAAAATTTACCTCGACAAACCAGACCTCCTCAAGTAAGCGGAAATACTGATTTAAGTTTTGATAGAGTTCAATGAGAATTATTCAAATTATCGCATACAATTTTACAAACATGGCATTATTGGGATTTTGGTTACAACGTAACATTGTAACTAATATACCAACTTTTTGAAGTTATTTTCTTTTCCAAAAATGAGGCTTCGAATGGAACAGGATACATATACTCACAACTGCAAATATTTGTTTCAAGAGAATTCTCATGGGATTCAAGAATCACATAACAGGCGTCAAGGTAATTAATGTTACTGTATAAGTGTATGGACCGGAATGCTAGAAAATTTACAGCTTTATTCTTTGAAGATAATTCGACTTTTGAAAGGTGGAGGAATATGATTTGATTTCACTTTTTTATATTGGGAAATATTTTTTTACATATTAGTTAATTGCTAATCTGATTATTATAATTATTTTACGACAGTATTTTAATAGTTGAAGTTTTAAAAGTAATATATTTCACCTATCGGATCTTTGTCTTGAATGAGACATAGCCGGACAAGCTAAAACCAACAACAGTTTCCATCTGACCCGAATTATTATTAGACAAATTTAGTAAATATATATTTTATTTCTTTTATATTAAGTTTATAAAATTATATCAAGAATACTTACCTAGTTGTTCGCATACTCACCACTTGTAATGAAATTACTGATTATTGCTTAAATATTTAGTTGATAATTATTTAAATATCTAATATCCAGAAGTTATAGTAGTGAAATAATACACCCACAATTATTATACATGTTTAAATATTTATCGTTAATTTATTTGTATTCAAGTGTTTAGTTTATTAATATTGAACTGTTTCTTTGAACCATCCATTATCTTTAACATACTATTATTGTTCTTTACCCAATAAAAACGTTACCTCTACCTTATGCCGAAGATGACTATCGGAAGGAATTTGATGACGATTCTTGATACCAGTTTACCTTTTCTGTTAATGTAACAAAATTTATTTTGTCTCCGACCCTAAAAGATTGAGGATTTGCTCTACAGTTATTTGGTGTGTTATACCGGCCATTAAAGTAGGAGTTCGTAAGTAATTGTAACCTTGTTATATTATTTGTTAATATCGCTTATTTACCTATTCTGGGTTTGGCTTAAATTTGTTGTTTAGTTTATTATCTGTTAATGTTAACGCGGGCGGCCAATACCCTAGGATCAGCCCTGTGCAGAACACCCGTTTCATTTCATCACAAGCCGCCACTAACATATATATATATATATATATATATATATATATATATATATATATATATATATATATATATATATATACATTTTTTTTAAATATAGAAGTTTTGAACTTTTAAACACGAACTTTTGATCGGCGTAATTTAAGAAAACATAAGGAATCATCTGAAAAATACCTAACTAAATACTAATAAGAACAAAAAAAACTTCTATTAAGTTGAATTTCAAAAAACCAAATTGGAATGTTATATAGCCCCATCTGCTTATAGATGAAAGGCGGCTGTAATTTCATTCATCCTCAGGGAGCGTGTCAGTGTCTTTTCTCTCTGGCCAAGTAAATAGTTTGTCTCGGTATTTCCCAAATTTTACACACCACTAGTTGTCTGGTGTAATGTTGGTAATTAGACCCACGAAATGTTTAACCTCTTTTTTGACTTATATTGCACCAAAACCCATTTACCTTCGGCTAGTTGTTAATCCCTTCATATTTGCTCTTCATATTTTTCACAGCCTTCATTTTCTTTTTTTTTTTTAGTCCTCCATCTCAAATATCTCAAGGGTCCAAATCATCATCTGGCAAGTTCACACTAGCCCCGACATGCTTTTTACTGAAGTAAGTGTGACCTACAATCAAATAATGTTTTACAACTACAATGACTATAACATAGTTCAGTTTACTTAATTAGCTGAAGATATGTGTATGAAAGTGAATTCCTACCTTCGATTTAAACACTAATATCACAAACCACAAATATGTCTCCACACTCCCTTCACGTGATTACTTGTAGGTTAGGAATACAATTGTCAGCTTTATGTGTGACAAGATTTCTAACGAATTGTTTATACACGCTATGTTTATATCGTGAGTATAAGCTCCTCTTCATAAAATGGCACCACGCTTCTACGAAACAATAACAATTATAAAAGGTATGTTCACACTTCCCCCAAATTCACACTTATCCCACCTTACCTTACTAAAAATATACCTTACAGTATACCTTACCTATACAAAAGGAGGTATACTAAAACGAAAAGATTTTAGTTTTGTTCTTTATATTGCACAATTTCAACATAAAATTTAAAATAAGTATTACAAGCGTATCTGAATAATACAGTGTTCTGTATTCAATTTCAATCACTTTAAAAATTTATCATTTATTATTAGTATGTATAACAACGCAACTATTTTGAGAGCGAATTCATAAATACCGAGATCATGCGTTAAGTGCCCATCCGTGCTTCTATTTGCTTTGGCATATTTCGCTTATATGTTTACATTACAAATATTCTAATTAGTTTGTGTTTGCTTCTAATATTTAAAACAAATTGAGAAAAATATTTAGAACTATTTCGTTTGAGGTTTTACCGTATAAAACAATCAGGGCTTTGAAAGGGCAGACAAAGATTTAACTCGATTTTAATCTGAGAATCGATCAATAACGATCAGTGGCACATGCATGGACTCAGCTGATTTTAAAACACGGTTTCGTTTCTCGAAAAAACATGATATTTAAGTGAATCTTGGAGTACGTTGGAACCTTTGATGTAAAAATAATACTACTGACTTAGTTTTCTACAAAACTCCAAAATACTATACACTATATATGATGTCCCCTTTGTTGGCGAAAGGCGCGTTGAGTGTAGTGTATAGTGTTTTGGTGTTTTGTGGAACACTAATCAGTGTTTTAAGTGAATTGACATATTTCAACGGATTGTGTCCAAAAATCGGTGTCCCTAAGATAAGACAAAAAATACATTCTACATAGAAAGAAAGAAATAATTATTGTAAATATGTTCCATTTTTTAGTTTATATATTTTCCTAGTATGTGGAAGAACACTTAATTATTTTCGAAGACTTTTAATATAATCGACAACGGCTGGTCATAATTATTTTCTATGTAGTCAGTCTATAAGTACAATAGAAGTGAATAAATGATGATAAATAATGAAAAATTTCGACAACTTTTTTAACAAATACCACTCAATTCAAATAATCAAGTTCAACTCCTTTTCAGTCGCAAACTGTTATATTATAATGAGAAACTTAATTATTCCAAATACTATCCAAGTGAATCCTAAAAAAGGCCCCAATTGTTAATTTTCCAGTACCTTGTAACGTCAAACACGTGTAATAGTTTTTACATATTTATTCTTAGTGATATCAATTCATGAAATACTTTGATAAAATATCGAGACCTTTTAACAATTTAACGAAAAAGAGTACACCCTGAACATGACCTTCACTTGAGCAACAGACATTCGACTGTTTAAAATAATTACTTATCTCAGTTCCCATTTTACAGCAAAATAGCGCAATCAAACTATATATAATCAGAAATTATGTCAGTCATAATGCTTTTGGAGCAGTTTTACTGCAAAGAGAAGTTCAGAACGAATATTTAATCCCTCAGAGGAAGAAGCTCCAGTGGTAGTTTCAGAGGTTATATAAGAGAATCGCCTATTACAGTACAAACCAATCATCAAGCATTAAAATGGCCGATACCTGATGATCACTCCCGTCAAGCGTATATCTAAACTATATCTAAATAATATGAAATGAAAGGTACAAAATTAGACACCAGCTGGTATTTTACAGACACTAACTGATGCCCACGGATTTCGAAGTCCTTACCATGAATTTACTTAGACGATTACCTACTACTCTTAGAAGATATCAGTGGATTTTTGTCATAGAAGATACTAATACAAAACGGGTAGAATCATCGACACTAGCTAAGGTTATTGCCGGAGGATGCGCCAAAGTTCTTGTAGATAACATATTTCTTAGAAATGAACTATTTAGAAGAATAATATCAGACAATCCACCATAATAATGCAACAGGTCTGCTACTGTTTGAACATAAAGCAAAGTCTAACTCCTCCTCAGTTTAATATGATAGAACGTAAAAATAGGGAATTATACCCAGATTCTCGTAGCTAATGACCTATACTAGTTGGTTAAAAAGGTTATCTTCCATTCGGTTCGATATGAACGCTAGGAAATGCGAAACCACCAATTATATTCCGGCCTTATTTGACATTTGTTCCAGAACTTCGTTTTCCTGATGAAGTAAATAATGACCTACGATACGTTATACAGTCTGAAAATTGTAGCCTACAGATTACACCCTACTTAAATAAAGTAGTCTTAACTTTAACAGAAGCTAAATCGGCGAATGAAACGCAACATAACCGACACAAAAACTTGATGTTGACAAAAATCGCAGATCATCGTCTATATTCGATGTTGGTCATAATGTTTCACACATTAGTGGAGGATATTGAAATAAATACATACGTACGCAAAAGCATTTGCGTACGATATATCAATTACAGCTAATATGATTATCATGCCAATGATTATCATTCCACCATATTACGAAAACTATTACACTTATACTTTTTTTGAAGATTTGACTTCGCTTACCTAAGGCATTCTATTTTCTATTAGATAAATGGAATTTTACATTAATGACGGTTTTGCTACAGTACCTAGATAATGGTACAGTAACTAGATTTGAGTTAGAACATTAACATAAATAAAAATTGCCACTCAAAATGTACTTTGTGTAGGATTTGAATGGTAGGGACGGTAAGTGAGAGCGGTTCCCCTTTGACCAGGATGCCGAGCGAGATTGCAAAGGGGGTTTTTAGTCGGTAAAAATCCGAGACTATCTGGCCCGACGAACACCTACATCATCAATGGGCCAGATGTCTTGTCGAAGATTTTCCCCCCACCAAAAGAAAAAAGAACTTGAATCGCACATTTGTACGATTTTTTAATTTTGAATCGCAATCTTTATTTACGTTAATGTTCTAACTCAAATGTAGTTAGTCTACCATTATTTAAGTGATGCTTTAACAAAACCATCATTAATGTAAAGTCTCATTTATCTACAAGAATATGGAATGCCTTAAGAGGAATCAAATTCTCAGAAAAGTATATAATAGTTTTCGTACGTATAACATGATGGAATTATTGGCACAATAATCATTGTCCTTATGATGTATGTCATGTTTATGTCTATGTATTTGCGTGCAGCTCATCAAGAATAGGAAGTCTCAAAACTGCAATATCGGACCGCCTACGAGGTTCCTAGTAAATAGTCTGGTCTTTACTCATTGTCAGTCGAATTGAGACCTTTACAGAGTGAATGTCGATGAATATATGTTGAATGTGAATGTACACAGAGTTCGAACTGGCCGTGTATAAAATGCATCCTTTTCCCTCCGAATGCTGCTGCCTTACTCTTTCTTCTACGCATACCTAGAGAATATCACACTTTTTCCTATTCTTGATGTATGTGTTTATTTCAATATTCTCAAGTTTTTATCGGTGTTGTGTTTCGTTCACCGATTTAACTTATATCAAAGTTAAGACTGTTTTATTTAAATAGGGTGTAACCTGTGGGATACAATTTTCAGACTGTATGAATATCATAGGTTATTATTGTCTTCATCTGGAAATCGAATTTCTCGAGGAAATGTTAAATAAGGCCGGCATGCAATTGGTCGTTTCGCATTTCCTAGAGTTCATAGTGAATCGAATGAAAGATAACCTTTTAACCAACGAGTATGGTTATTAACTACTAGAATAGATAATCTGGGTATAAGTCTTGATTTTCACGTTTTACCATATGAGACTGAGGAGGAGTTAGGTTTTGTTTAATGTTCAAACAGTAATAGACCTGTTGCATTATTGCGGAAACAACTTGAATTTATTCTATCCATATTATATTTGAATCTATGAGAACCTTGGCGCACTTTTCGGCAATAATCTTAGCTAGTGGAAATTGTTCTTCTCATTTTGTAGCAGTATTATCTATGACAAAAAACCACGGATATCCTTTAAGAGTAGTAGGTAACGGTCCAAACAAATTCACGCCAAGGATTTCGAAATTGGTAGGCATAAGTTAGGATCTGTAAAAGACCAGCTGGTGACTGATTTCATGCCTTATATCAGTTATATTCTATTCAATCTGACATAATTGGTAATACATTTTATCATCTCAGTGAATTAATATAGTTTAGATATATGCTTGATGGTAAACTCTGCTAGTGAGCCTGTACATAGAGCGTCATGGTCGTCTTGTGACACTATTCGTCTATGCTCTTGCGCTTCTCCCCGATTGTCCAGATCCGTAGACTTTTATATCACTCCGCGAATATATATTCATGAGCAGACTATTTAAGGAATTTTTTTATTTTGATGGAATTTTCTTTAGTTCTGATTTTTTAACTAATCTTTGCCAAGTTCAGCCAAAGCAAATGTCACTGCTATGTCACTCGCATTGTCATCCTGGTTACATGGGGACCTGGAGAACATATCCGCCTCCACATTGTGTTTGCCTCATAAGTACTTGATTTTAACATCATCGCTTTGAATCGTAAATGCCCAATGGACGATACTAGCAGGTATTAGCCGTTTAATGATTGATTATTGGTTTGCAATCTAATAGGCAATCATCTTATGTAACCTGTGAAACTACCGCTAGAGCTTCCCTCTTTGAGTTAAAATAATTCATCTCCCACCTGGTTAATACTGAACTACAAACTCGATTGAGGTATTCATCCTGAACTTCTTGAGGTAATACTGCTCCAAGAGTATTATGACTGATAGAAGTTTTAATTATATATGGTTTGATTGCTCTATTTTGCTGTAACATGGGAGCTGAGGCGAGTAATTATTTTACCTATATAGTCGAATATCTCTTGCTCACATGAACACCATATTCAGGATATATTCTATTTCGTTAAATTGCTGAATGGATTTAATAAAATATCATGCAATTGCTAATTGCATGATATTTTATTAAAGTATTTCATGCATTGATTATACCACGAACCAGTGGCGGCGAAAGAGTTTCAGCGTCACATTTTGTAGATTCCAGGTATGTCCAAAAACGTTCAATCGGTTCACCATCGAGAATATATCTTAAAACTACCACTAACTGAATTTTTGCAGATACATCAGTTGTTTCGTCTGCCATAACTGCCAAAAATGAAGGTTTGTTAATTTCTTTAATTATTTCTTCATGACATACTTTTAATATACAATCTAAAAGATCATTTTGTATTTCTTTAGAGGTTCCTTTAAATACTGAAGCATTTTGTAGATGCTCGCTTAAAGTTACATCAAGCTCAGAAGAAAAATTTATCAAACCACGAAATATCCCCGGGTTTTGAGAGGTTTCAGCTTCGTCATGTCCTCGCAGCGCCAGTTCAAAGGCCCCACAAAACTTTATGCAGTTTATAATTTTTTACAAAACGTATCTCTTTTTTGTAACATTATCATTATGCTTTTGCACATTTATCCAATAAGCTGAATCTAGCTGCGCTTTAATATTAGTTATTCCTAATAAAGCTAATTCCATTGTATTATGTAGATGGCTTTTGGAGTTGTCGTGCTTTTTTATTTTTTTAGTTAAGTGCACCAAATCTGTCACCCCTACCTCCGTCCATGCTTTATCACCGCCAAAAAGTAAACAAGGAAAACAAAACAACGCATTTTTTTTGTTGCACCCACAAATCCAATTGTTCTTCGAATAAATGTCTCTATTAAATTGACGTTTATATGCTTTTCCACGGCTAACACCTGCAGTCTCAATAACAATATCGGGCAATGGCCTACCATTGTTTTTTAAATCAATTTTTTCTTCATAAGAGTATTTAAAAAATCGCTTCACATGAACTAAATTATAAACTAAATCCATTGTCACTATCACAGTATATAAATATTAATAATTAGTACAATAAATCACTACACAAATTCACAAAACAGTATTTAAAATCTCAAATTAACACGAAATACGAAATATGTACGATTTACGCCCGCCCGAGTAGGAAGGAGTAAACATTCACTGATGTTGCCTTAGCTGGAAAAAATACAGCTCACTGACCGTGTAAATTCGCGCATTTACGAGCGCCAAGTGTGGATTGTCGCGGGAGTTGAGGGGGAGGACGGGTGTGCCGAGCCGTGCTGAGAACTACCTCGTGTGGCCCAATTCAATGTACCGCGACGCGCTTGCGTAGAGACCCAGATAATTCATCTGGTCTACTACTTAATAGGGGACGGCGGG
This sequence comes from Rosalia funebris, assembly GCA_037954035.1. NCBI lineage: Eukaryota > Metazoa > Arthropoda > Insecta > Coleoptera > Cerambycidae > Rosalia > Rosalia funebris. Next base: position 2,234,049 of record JAZFAV010000012.1, on the reverse strand, counting down.
CAGAATGCGACTTTAACGCAATAATTTGTTTAGCTGCACCAACTAACCAAATTATTTTTTTAATAAATTTTAGTAATTATTATGTCGCGAAAATATACAAATATCTAATGTTTTTGGCAGTTCTACAGCTCTGCAGCACCTATACACCAGTCGCCCCTGCCACGAACAAATCTGTAAGAACTATTATACATTTTTGACGTTTCACCATACATTTGTGATGTGAATTTTCCAGACGAGGGGTACTGAAAAATTATTAATTGAGGTCGTCTTTTTAGGATTTACTTGGATATCACTTGGAGTAATTAAGTGCCTCAAACATAATATTAATACGAGGAAGCAAATCGCAATGATATTGCGCCGCCCTCTTGCTCATATCGAAAGCGCCTTTCGAGCATGGCTCTACAGGCCCCGAATCAAAAAACAAAAGTTATCACGTTGTTCGTAATGGTTGATTTACCATATTGATTTTATTAAAATGTCGAAATTCGAACGAAAAGCATTTCGTACATCGACCTAAAAATTTCGTGAGACACACGAAAACAGCCGTTTAGTAAATAGAGATAACACTTTGAGACTGCTTGACATAAATTATTTGAATTGAGTGGTAGTTGTTCCAAAAGTAATCGAAATTGTTCATTATTCTTCGCAATTTGTTCGATTCTATTATATTTTTTGACTGACTACGTAGAAAATAATTATTAGTAGCCGTTGTGGATTATGTTAAAAGTATTTGAAAGTAATTAAGCGTTCTTCCATATACATGGAAAATATTTAAACTAAAAATTGGAACATATTCACAATTAATTGTTTCATTCTTTCTGTGTATAATATATTTTTTTGTTAGTTTTATTCTGCGGACCCTGATTTTTTAACACAATCCATTGAAATATGTCAATTCATTTAAATATGTGTTTTTCTAGAAACGAAACTACGTTTTCTAGAAACGCGCATGAAATCAGCTGAGTTCATGCGCGTGTCACTGATCTCATGTTAATTCACGAAACGTTATCGATCGGTTCTCACGTAGGACATTTAACGTGAAATTTACCTTTTCAGTACCTGACGAGTATCATAAAAGTCCTGACATTTATTTGTTTTGGTAATGAATGGTTTTCTCTTAATATTTAATATTTTGAAGTGATTGTTTCTACCTACATAATTGTCAAGTGTATCGTATATGTAGTCATTTTTGAGGTTTACCTATACTGTTAATTACTCTTTAAGATGCTAGCCGAGATACAGCAGATGTGTGCCACCATAGTGGCTAAAGGGCGGACGTCGTACTTAAGAACGACCATATAGAACGTCGCATTCGCTCATAAGAGAAAAGTCGAAATCGAAGAAACATTCGAAAGGTATTATATGCACATGATGGCCCTTTAAGAGACGAAACTCCATCCGGATAATTGGTTCAGAGTCCCAAGATTCACGGTACACAAAATAGATTGGCATAGACGCAGCGAAGGAGTAGCGACTTTCGTGTGAACGGGAATCAACTTCACCGATGATCGATCGACGATCGACGTTTGAGCGAACCGACCTATCACAATGGATGAGAACGCCGTTCAAACATCCTGGACATCAACTACTGCAGAACGTAGTAGTCCATGGAATACAAAACTTATCCGAAGAATCCACCAATCATGGACTTAGATGGGCCATAATGAAGCTCGAAGAAGGCATCCAGGCGGCCCTAAGAGAAAATACCATCGAGACGGAGGAACCTAGAACGAGATACCTGACGCGCATCGTCTCGGAGGAGACGATGCAATTGATGTGAGAAATACGAGTGGCAAAGAGAAGGTTCTAACGGAGGGGCCCTTCCAGAGGATGAAAAACGCCCTGAACCAGCTCAACCGCAGGATAAAAGCTACTCGTAACGAATACAAATAGGCGATATGGAGGCGAAATTTAGACAGTCTCAGCGCCACCGATAATAGTCTGTGGAGGACGTGAAAAGGAACGATCCTCGATTCCGCCAATCCACAGGGATAGACGAAGGATCGCTTTTACCAACGAGGAAAAGGCCGAACCATTTGCAGACTACCTCGACCTCCAGCCCAGGGAGAACGAGCTGTAGAACGATGATAAGGATTGCAAAAATTGCAAAATCTATCCGCAACATACCTGGAGTTTGTATGGTATTGGCCATGCGGACGTTACTAGCTGCTACTGTTATATAAAGTATTTAAATTAAATTGGAATTTATTTCACTGTTTTAAACGTAATACAAGTAGAAACGTTACTGTATTTGTAATATTTATTATTATTTTTATCAGCACTACTATTTATCACCACTCTATCTCCCATGACCCTAGCGACAAATATATCCGTACTCTTGAAAAATAAAGCAAGACCTCTATATTTCGAATGTTTGTATTATTATACACTATCCATAAATTAATATCATGTCTATTTTTTCTTTGTGAGTATAAGACACGTCTTGTAAATCTGTTTAAAAGTATATAACACCAATAAATATAACACCAATGAACCGCATATTCACCAATGCGTTTTCACTTTGACTTATTTGTTTCATAGCTAACGATGCTGATTCAGAAACAAAAGAATTATCGTATTTTATTAATTTCCTCGAAATATTTTTAATAATTAGTAGTATCGTTAGTAGATACAGGGTGCGAATAGCAAATTAATCAGCCTATTTATACCCTGGGGCAACACCAAACGGAATATTCATAGCCTTGAATTCTGGGAAACTCCCTAGTAATTGGACTTGCCTAAAGCAACGAAATTGAAACCACGTGAGTCGAGTTGTTGCGGTCCGGGGGGAGCCTTAAATTTACACGAAATGATAAATGTTAGTCACTTATTAAAGATGAAGATCACGGTAAATCGATTCCGACATTATAAATCAATTATTTTAATGAGTCGAAATTGTAACAATAAACATAATTATGAAATGTGCGATTACAAAGTGGGTTCTAGTGGATAGTGATTTAATTATATGTAATTAGAATAATGACTTGTTCAAACCTGGAAATCCACTCTACAAACCTAAAGAGTCGATCATGTGGTGTAGTGAACAACGCTCCGGTCTTTCATGCCGGATCTTCTGACAAGAATAGTTAAAAATATAGGCGGAGCAACAGCGCGCTCGTATTCCACTGTTGACCAATCATAGAAGCCCGAAATCACGCCACTTCGGTAATGTAGTGATTTCCTAATGATAATTTTCCTGAAAGGTATATGAATGGACAGCGGAACCGGCACCAGGAGTACGACACAAAGTAATCAACTGTGTGGATACCATATTCAGAATAACTTATGTTGCCGGACACCATGTAAATTGCTCATTAAAAGAATTAAATACAAACCAAACCTCGCCCAACGACAACCGAGAGATAACGCAGTTTTCGCTGCGTCATCAGGAGAGCATCAGCGAGGACCAGCCTTACCAGGGGTTACAGCTGGGGAGACGGCTGCAGCGAGTTAGTGGGCGAGATTCAGAGCGTGGATCGCCACGAATGCCAGTGCTATCGCTAAAGGAAGCCGGTCTAGGGGTTTCAACCCCTGAATGGCGCCCAGTGAGATGATTGCGGTGTAGTGAACAGTGATATGAAAGAACAGAGCAAAAGCCCTAATCAAAAAAGAGAAGAGCCAGTGCCAGGAAATGGAGGCCTTGAGCAGCTGCCGAGTTGCGTCCACCACAAAACCCAAGAACCAGCCATTGGAAACAATCAATCCAAGAGGCGCCACCCCACAGCGGTCCATTCCGCCACGTAGCGCAGCCAGCTGGACCCTGAAGGCGTCAATGATTCTGAGAAGTTATACCCCAATCCCCGGGTTGGCAATGGTTGGTGAGGTTTCCCCTCAACACCGTCGCGGACGAGTGGAGAGAGATGACGGCTTAAGGCGCGTATACATCTGAGTACGGACGGGAACGAGGCAAGGCGAGACGAATGCCTCGTTTGGGTATTTGGACCGCGTTTTAGGACCGAATGGTTGTTTGAAGTGCCAACTCGAAACGTATAGACATCAAACAACGTCTCCGAACAGCCTCGTGGCGAAGCCGGGGCATCTTGCGGTGCCTCGTATGCACGTATACACTTAAATGCTCGTTCGACCCCGCCTTGCCACGTTCCCGTTCATGCTCAGATGTATACGCGCCTTTAAACAGGCTTTCCAGAGCTCGATACCAGGGAGGGGGTACGCCCATACCACCGAACAGAAATTACAACTAGAAGATTCACTCTAAGCTCCGCCCGCGAAGTTTCCCTCCTTACCTCGTCACGTCATTCAGTGAGTATAAGATAACCAGCACGCGGCGCATGTATAGGATCATCGGAAGTATCCCTCATATACTAGTGCGGTGCCACCGTTCAACAGCTGCATGACGGCAATGCCTTTGTAAGCGAAACATAAATGTATCGCCGTAGAGTGAACCTTCTAGTTGTAATTTCTGTTCAGTGCCCATACTGCGGTGAAAAGGAGTAGTGACGACAATTTTTCTAGGTTACATTCCGAGTAGCGGCAAGAATTAGTAGTTTCTTTATATGATTACTTCACTTTGACAGGGATGTTTATAGATATGGTCAGATCTTCTAAAGGCAAATTATTCCATAATTAACTTGCAATCTTCTGAAGGTAGATTATCCCATAACGGTCTTCAGGTTTTCTGGATTCATCTGGGGTAATGATGTCAATCGTTTGAAGCCGTCCTAGATTGCCCGAAAGGCTCGAAATTGTCCGAGAGTGAGTTTAATTCTCACATATGTCGGATAGGTGTGTCTATATATATTCCTGTGTATATCGAGTGTTAGGTGAAAGAAAAACACTAAGCTAAACATTATAAGCCCCCGTAAATACGAAGTACGTTGTTATTTTTTGGTGAAGTGAAGTAAAGGCATACTAGGAGAGAGAACATAATACTTAATACATCAGTGTATACCCAGAGATCTACTTAATTAATGCAATGTGAGGATTTTTAATCTGTTACGAGACTGGGATTTTTAAACCTCGTACTCAATATATTTTTAGAGAATAGGAAACAATAATGAGAAATATTTTATCAATTTCAAGATCCTGCTATTGCAAGCTTTGTTCCTACCAAATTTATGAAATGGCACCCATTCACATGAAGGCGCAACAATATGAATATGATTACATTATTTTAAGTCTTTTTGTGGATAGATGATGACTCACCAGAGAGGAGGTTGGAGCGAAATTTTTTCAGCTATACAGAAGAACAACTTCCAATGACAATTTGTATTGAATTGTTCGCTTCGAATTAGAAATTATATTAATGATGAATTATAGTAATGTGTAATGTGCTTAATATTCGAAACGATGTGATGTAAAATGAAGTGAGATGAGATAAAGTGGAATGAAATATAAAGATTTTACTATTTGCCTGAGAAGATGTATTTATTTGCATAATTATTTACAGTTCTATTCTGTTAATGTTATCATTTTTAATTTTCCAAAATATTTTCACTTTTAATGAAGGTTAAAAGTAGGCATTATACATTACAATAGCTTGGAATAAATTCGATATTTTTATAGCGTGTATTGTTGAAGAAGATTCTCCGATATGTCATTTTATTTCTTGCGTTCAATGTATACAACTATCGTAGTTTAATATACTACTATTGTAGATGGTATTTGGTATATTTTCCGGAAGAATATTTTAAATAAGCTCTTTCTGATTAAGGAATTATAGCATACATTTTGCAAATCAATGATAAACAACATTATAAACATTTACTATTGAAAATTCTACAAACCCTATATAAACCAAACCAAAAATAATAAGATTAAACCTTTTACACATAAGTTATTTGTGTTATTCCCCAAAGTAAGGACCCCTAATTGATCAAGTGCATGATGAATGATCGTATATCATCAGGTAAGTATAGTTTATTTCATCGCTATTTGCTAAATAAAAAATCTCAAAACATACCGTGAGTTGTTTTATGGCTATGCTCAGGTAAACTGTTCCGTTTATCGCAAGATAAGAGAGTTTTTTATTTGACAAATAGCGATGAAATGAATAGTACATAGTTAACAATTTCAGTCAGTTTGTTCGAAAACATTGTAAAGAACACTAAGAGCAGAGAAAAATGACATCATACGTGGTTGTGTGTGATCTGTGTCTTGGACGTAAGGTGTATTTGAGGGACTACTGTTAAATACATGTCAAAATTTCTGGTAAATATGCGAAATCACCGACCGATGACATTCATCTTAGTTCACATGTCATGTAAGATGAGTGGTTAAATACTGGGCGAGGAGTGGTGTGGTGCGTACGAAATTCACTGCCAAAACCATTACATTTCATTCATTTAAAATTTTTCTTTATTGCTTATAACACTAACTTCATCTAAATTATTACAATAGTATTTTAAAATTTATATCAATACAACGTATATCACAACAATTGAAATAAGTTTGGATGATTTCGGCAAACGATTATTGTGCAGCTGTGAATGATGAGTGTAAATAATTTACTCTATTTTACAAATTAGTTATTTTAGTTGTATATAAAAAGAAATATTTGCAGGAGAAACCCTACAAAAAATCTAAACCATTATAAGTTCATCCGTTCTGATTCAATACTTCGTAGAATGAACACGGCTAGATAGTATATCAAATTATCAATTATACCACTAAACATCACATCGTAACAACATTTAGACCACATATTACTCTAAATTCGCCCCGGAGAAACATAAAATAAGAACCAATTCAAAGCTATATTTTAAATGTTATCATCTTTGAATTCAGTATCAAAGAAAGACGATGGGTAGCATCCGTATGGTAATTCTTCACAAGAGGACCGTTACCTGATCAGATCAGACACAACTAGGAATTATCTCTGTAGTTACGTGGCAAAATAATCTTTTTGAGTATAGACCTACTTCTGACTGCTAATTAACATCTTCTAAAACAGCTACTGCCATACATTTTAGACTTTTTGAGTTTATATTTACTTAAAAGCTATCGTGTAGAATCTAACTACAGCGTGCGATGGAGAGCTACTATAGTAGTTATCTACCTGACGATTAGGTACTTTAGATACATCGTGAAGGGTCAATCATTCGTCATTTATGCCAACCACAAGCCTACCTGATTTGCATTTCAAGAATTGGCCTCGTCAGTTCCATCGCTTACCAGCCGGAAGCACTACCGACAGCCGTCGCATCCCAGGAAGGGACATCGTCGATGACGCCTTATTATGCGCCGAGTGACTCAACTCCACGCGAATTTCATTGTGTGGGAACATCACGGTGTAAGGACGAAGTTTGTTATTTGTTGCAGCTTAAGTTAGTTCATATTCCTCACAGTGCTGTTTTTTCTTTTATTTAGCGAACGTTACTATGGTCGCGAAAGAAAAAATTGTTAACATTCTAAATTATAATTAAAAAAAAATGAGGATTACAAATGGTAATGTTAACAAAACGGAACAGTGTATAATTAAGCAAAAAAAAACTCACCGTATCCAAACCAAACTCACCAAATAGTAGCGCAGTGTATTAACTATTTCTAGGTTTGTATAAGCCATTATTTTACTGACATAATCACTGCAAACTAGAACCCATTTTAATATAACTGCACTTTTCACAATGATTTTTACTATTGCAGTTTTAATTCCTTAAAAGAATAAATTTATATTGTTGGGATATACATATGTACACATATTCGTCTTGAAACAAGTAATAAACTTGAAAGAAGAAAAGCACACTCCTTGTTTAGGTAATATGAAAACTTTAATGAAACTATTCTATTAATGAATTAAGCACCATATTTTCGTAGCTGTATTATTTGCAGATCATATATAATACGCCATAAAAATCCACAAATTCATTTAATGTAAATAAAACCCATTAATATAATAGAATTAATGAAAACTTCCAAACAAATAAGATATTTATGTTGACTATGCACATTTTGCAACCAAACATCAATTTAATCAGTCAACGTAAGCAATTATTTGGGAAAATATGTAACATGTTTCGCCAAAGAATCTATTTTTTTACAGACTATTTGTTTATATATGAAAATGCATAAAAATGGCTTCTAACATACTTTGCATCTTTGACATAATTTTCTCGGAAATACAGAATTATATGTATCCTCCAATCAATATTCAACAGCTCCAAGGTCGTATTCAAATAAACAATATATCTGTGGAGTGGTGCTAAAATTTAGTGAAAAATATGATAATCTACTACCAGCGGAACTAACCATATCTGGAGGGCCTCCTTCGATACATAAAATTCATATGTGTATTATAAATATTTTAGTTTATTAAACTAATTATTTTACTTGAAGATGAATTTGTAATTTTTTATAGATACATTATATTTTATAAATACATGCATTGTTATTAAATGGTATTGAATTAAAATTAATCCAAATATTAGGTACATATTACAAATTTAAAGTAATTTTATCAACTTAATCTGCGTACGAGACAACATAGCCAAACAAATTAAATTATATCCTGACGATAAAAAATTCATGTACATAATTATATCACAATATTAATGTAGACAACAAGTAAATCCAAAAGCACGGTATGAAGTTCCTACACCTCAGAATCACGTAGGAACTCTATACCTCGCTGGCGGACTACTAGAATATCAAGGACAAATACTGTAAGTAGACAACGAGTGCAGATATAGGCATGAATAAAGATGTATAATCAAAAAAGAACCTCAGCCGGGCCGGAGTACATTCCAAAATGGATTTGTAAAAATTTGTTCCTGTTCATTCTATATTCATTATTTTTTTTGCGGGTGGTGACTTGTCCAATTTCAAATAGAAAGAATTTATTCCATTATTCCAGTCAATTTCTTATAAGTAAATTATAAATTTTCTATTGCATCAACAGCTTACGCAGTCTTATTTGTTTATCTATTTACTAGAATCAATATTATACATAACAAAAACAAATGAAATTAACAAGAACTAAACTTTTTACAAACTAAGAATAAATGTAAATAATACAAATAATTAAACCGCGTTTCGCTTTTCAAGGCAAACTTTTCGTATAAATTATTATTTGGAATTTTAAAAATGAGAACGAAGTAATAGCATCTAACATTACCTCCAAGCCTGCTCCTCAACTTGCTACTTAGGCTACTAAACTTTCAATCATGATAACTGTATATGATGGCACTCGCGCGTTTCTTCGACATGTACTTACAAACACGCACACCAGTAAAGCTGAGTACAGACTCGTGCACACACGCGAATGAGATAAGGTTGCACAAGGATGCAGATATAGGCAGCACAGCAAGGCACGGCGAACATCCTCAGCCTGTGAAGGATATAGTCTCCGCTCGAGGCGATCGCTGTCGGCCATCGCTTATCAAAGTGAAGATGTGCTCGATCCAAGCGGTATTTAAGATTTGATTTATGATTTCGTCAGCCATATTTCTGCACAGCACGAAGAACTGGAGAAATACCGAATAGCTGCCTCGTGCGTCTCATCTATATTTTTAGTTTTTACTTTCCATAGGTATTCATGAGGCCTCGGCTTATCTCATTCGCGGGCGTGCTCAAATCTGTACGCACTTTTAATAAAAGTGCAGGGGCGCGAAATATGAAATATGTTCTTAATATTCATTTTAATGTTTTCAAAGGGTCGAATGCTTTATATTTAAAAGGAGAAGAAGGCAATAATTAGTTGAAATTTATAAGTAAGTTTTATATCATAACAAAACTGTTTAATATATTTTGTTATTCGATGTATGTTTTACATCCTGATGATGTTCAAGTTAGCATCATCAGGAGGTGATTATATAAACCCGTGATTGGCTATTAGTATTAAGTAACTTTTGACACAGTTATACATATACACTATTTTTTTAATGAATCATCTTATTTGTTATTTCATACTTATTTACTAAGAATATTATTTACAGGGATTATTCATATTCTTAGTCAATAAGAGCTAGTCACAATATATTGTGATTAGCTGTTATTGACTAGAAATGTGAATAATCCCTGTAAAGGGAATGAAGGGATTGGAAAGGGAATAAAGGGGCGTTCAAAAGGGACGGCCGTGCCAAGGACAAAAACTCTGTGAAACAACTCAACCACAGGGTAAATGCCGCTCTCAACGAACACAGACAGGCGATATGGTGTCGACATCTAGACAGCCTCAGTGCCATCGATAACAGCCGGTGGAGGATGCAAAAACTCTCAGGTGGGCCCCTGATTCCGCCTATCCACAGTAAAAGAGGAAGGATCGTTTTTATCAACGAGGAAAAAGTCAAAGCGTTAGCAGACTACCTCGAATTCCAGTACATAGAGAACCAGCTGAAGAACAAGGATGACGATTTGACCGAGGAAGTAGAAAGACAAGCTAGTCAGATCAATCGGAAGGAAGAAGGAGACTTCATCTTCAGATCGGTCATCGCCGAAGAATGTATTCGAGAAACTCGTCGAGATCCTGAAATACCTAAAGCTTAGGAAATCGCCGGGATGCGATAAGAATGATGGACAATAGCCATCAACGCGGACAAAGCAAGACATCCTATTTAAAAGGACCAGCGAAAGACCCGTGGGACACTTGGAAATCAACGGTGAAAGGATAGACTAGCACGACTCCGTAGATGTCGGAGTCACCCTCGACAAATCTCTCACATTGTAGGAACACATGAGAAAGACGGCGGGACGTACCAAAAATACCATAGCTAGCATAGCGCCTATGTTGATAGATCGAGATGCCCTCAATATGAAGAATAAGCTATTACTGGTAAAACAGATCTTCCAGCCCCAACTAATTTACGCTTACACAACTTGGGGATTCACTGCACGCAGCCAAGAGTCAGCAATAACTGACAGCACTGCGAAGAACCGTAGGAGTCCAGTGGTTCGTGAGACACGCAGATTTTCAAAGGAGGAATATATGATAGTAGTAGAGAGGACCGATCAAAAAGCCAGGAACACTTACAGCCAAATGGAAGGACATCCGAACCCGCTGATAAAAACGGCGACGGTTTACGATCCGGAAGAAGTGAGACATCATAAACGACCAAGATCTCTCTTAGATTTTCAAGGGACCAACAAAGATACACTCAAACCGACCTTAATCCACTCCGTGAGAGCGAGCTGACTTGTTCTCTCGAATTCCCGACACCCCGAGGCTAGTCCTTAGCCACAGGCCCGTCACCAGGCAGAACAGGCCATGCCCCGTCCCGAACTGCACAGCTCTAATTCCATCCCAGCGATGGAAATTGGAACAATTCTGTGCATCGCGAAGACGTAGATCGCCGGACATACCAACACCCCCATGCCCAGGGATCTTGCTCCAAGCGCAGACCCGCGGCAGACGAGACACCCCTGGGGATTCACAGCCAGCGAAGACAGAAGAAGCGTAAAAGACAAAAGCGTCTGAAGACACCTCAGCCAGCGGAGTATAAAGAGCCAGGACCAGGAAAGGTTAGTGCGGAACCTTCTCTGTTTGTCTCATTCCTACCGTACAAAGGGCATATTTTTTCCATTAGCGAGAAGGTAAAATTGGTCAAGATAAAGACGAGCCCACCCCCGTATGAGGCGGTTTAGGTCTACAGCGATGAGTCGGGTAAAGATCGGTTCGCACCGCTCGTGCTCGCTCGATTCAACACCCACATATCTCGGGCCATTATGAAGTGTCAGGGATGGACGCGGTTTCGCGTCGACAAACGTTGATTTTAGGAATTTTTAATTGATAATAAACACGTTAATCGTTAGTTTGAGTAAACACTTAAACTTACCAAAAGGGTACAGTCTATAATGTTTCGACTGCTATTGTAATATTCTAGAAAATCTGAATCGAATAAATACCTTAAATTTCATGTAGATGTTGTAACCATGATTTTTTTAATGTTCAGAAGCATCAAATAGTGCATGTGTTGATTCCTGAAATTAACATTATTTGAACTATAATACTTTCAATTATTACATTTTCACATGTTTTTGGTTTAACAATTGGAAGTTACGCACGGAGATGTGTTGATACGAATTTTAAATGTACTGGCAAACTTTTTTTATGTAATGCATATTTTTAAAAGCGCCTGTAATTCTGTATATATAGAAACATTTATTGTTTGATTTATAATCACTGTCTAAGCTCATTGCTTGAATTTCAGTTTGAATTTCAATTATAACTCAATCAGATGGGTGATCTTAATGAAAGATTAATGAAAACTCCTGATTTATACTTAGGCCAATTGTGTACAGTAGATAGTAGATTTGATACGGAAAAATGTTCGTCCGATTCATAGTTGTATGGAGTAATGAACAGTATCTTTCATGTAATATTGATATATGTATATTTTCTTAGTTTTTGTTGAATTATATAATTGGGATTTGGTCTTTATCTGAAGGCTTATTTTGTGAACATTTTTATCGCGGAGAACCTGACTGATTTTTCAGTTAGGTTCAGTCAGGTCAAGTTTATTTCAAGCAAACTTTAGTTAATTGTTGAATCTAACTAATTCATTAAATGGATTTTACTCCATTCCGTTTTGAAATTAAGTGAAATTCAATTATTGATTAACTCAGAATTATTTTGAAAAATGATCAGTTTACAAATGCTGAAAATGTTCCTATTTGGTATATTTTGTGTTGTTTTAAAATTACCAGTAGGTAGTGAATGATTCATTCGAGTTAAAATATCTCAGGGCATAATTCAACCAATAGAAAGTGTTATTTCAATGCTAGAAACCATTTTATCTGAATCTGCTTTACAAAACATACGTATATAATTAAATCAATCAAATTTAATTAACAGCTTTATTTAAAATAATGGCGTTATCACTTTAAAGAGTGTCTCTAATTGTCTGACCACTGTCCTCTATTTTGGCCCCTCACGATAACTTACCTCATTTCAATCAAAATATAGACATCGTTCTTGGAATATTTTTATATCATTTGAAATTTTTAAGTATCTTGCGTAGACAGGTTGTAGATGACGTGCCATAAGAATCGACAAATGAATGGCTTCCAATTAAATCCGAAATATTACAGCAACCATGTTGGCAAATTACGGCAAAAATCAATTAAAGACACAATTTTATTATAGCGTTGTTAAATTTAAAAATGTTCTAAATAATTATGCATGCATTCTGCATTCTTTAAATGTTGCTGAAACAGTAGAAAATATGAATATAAATTACGAGAACCGAGTATTGACTTCAAATAATTTTGTTTCATTTCCATTTTATTTAGAATTAAGTTTACATGAAGGAGGAAATTTTTTTCTCTCCCGAATCTATATATCGACATACAGTTTGATTGATCTTGTTCCTATTAAATTTTACAAAAAAAAAAAAGAGAGAAAGAAAAGCTGACCTGTCTGGTAGGAAAATGAATGGTAATTGCCTACAAAAATCTCAACGACAAAATAATAAAGACTAAGTATCCCTTGTTGCAAATAAAAGAAATTCTCTATAATTTAGAGAAACTCACATATTTTACAACCCTTCATTTTGGCTAAGGATTTCACTAAATCGAAATGAATCCTCAGTATATCTACATATATCGTAGTATACTATTATGAATATTTACGACTGTTGTTTGGTTACAAAAATATCTCAGCCACATTTCAACGTAGATGAACAAAAGAGTTTAAGAATTTCTAGATTATTTTACTTCAAACACAGATCACTTAAAACAAATTTTCTAAATATTACAAGGAGTAACTTGAAAATTCAATTAGATAACAGTGAATTGCTTCGTAAAGATATTATTTATCTCCACATAACATCAAATTTCTTACATTATTACATCTAAATGCGTTACCTGACTCCATCCAAAATCCATTTAATTACGAAATTCTCAATTCCAAAAACAATGAAAGAAAATACATAGGAAATGGGATCAAGGGTTTGTTTTAAAGTATTTAGAGTAAAATAGGCACTATTAAGCTTTTTACATATGTTTCTACATACAGATATTTTTGAATTATGTTGTAAACTGATATTATGTTTCTCTTAGAATATACTTTCTGTTTTGTCCAAGTTTAGAATTAATTGTTTTTTTCTATACCAAATGTTAAATTGTAGCCATAATTTCTAAGACGAAGCTCCGCAGGGTTTGATGCGAATACTAGGTAGTATACAGTTGTATCATCTGCGTACATTGTCAATTTTTCTTCCAGATGAGATGGCAGTTCATTAACATACAACGAGAATATTAATAGCCCAAGGAGCGATACCTGTGAGTTCCGAACACTAAAGTGACCACACGCTCATCGGAATAAGTGTTTCCGATTTTAATACGCACAACGCGCTCAGAAACAAATGAATTTATCAAATAAATAAAAGTTTATCTGAATTCCATTTTATACAGTTTTTTAGATACAAATTCAGTTCCAATTGTATCAAATCTATGACTGAGGTCAAATAATAAATAATCTGACAACATGCATTCTTTTATCTGGTTCATCGTACATGTTCTGTATAAACTAGCTGTTTCAGTCGAATAACCTTCACGGAAGCCATGTTGAGTTCTGTTAAAGTATTGAATTTATTTATTAAATAGTAATAAATAGTAATCTTTCTCTATACAGTCTACTCTATGATTTTAAAGATAATACTTCGAACGGAGATTAGTTTATAGTTTTCGAAATTGTCTGTCAGCTTCTTTAACACTGGTACTACAGAGATAATTCCAGAATTAATAGATACATTTCCACGGTATGCTAAGGAATATGTTATGACTAACAGATTTAACTATTTTCCGAGTAAGATCATAAATTTCTGGGAAATTTGTTGATTTGAGACTATGAATGGTAGTTATTATATCATTTGATGTTCTAGGTAACATAAGAAATGTGTCTGTTACATTATTAGATACAAGTAGTACATTAAGGAAAAATGCTGATTCATTTTATTACTTGCTACTATTAAAAAATAAAATGTAAAGCAATCAGCAACCTGTTTCTTGTCAGAGACTATTTCATTATTAAGATTAATATGTGTATTATTATTAGCACACTTCGTACGGTTAAAATATGAATTACGAATTTCTATATTGCCTTCGTCTATTTTTTTGTGCATTAGAAGTATTTTCCTGGAAGAATTTCCTTATGGTATTTTTTAGGTTTTGATATTAGCACGTATGTTAATTCAAACATATGTTAAGTTTTACCAAATAATATTACCTGTATACATATTTTAGACTCAGAGTTTTCAGAGTTTAAACAAATAATCAGATTATTAAAAAAACTAATTTAATAACAAAACCAAAAATCGTCATTTCACCTACTCTACTTTTTCACATATTAGAATATGAAAAACAAATGTAGACATACCTATCATAATCTAACTCATAACACTATTAATGAAACACGTCATCATTTTATCATTTTTCAAACGACGTTTAAGTCCAAGAATGAAATATAAAATTACCCCATTACATTATAAAATTACCCCATCATTAATCACGGAAATGGTTGCCGAATATCGAATACACTCACCAACCATTAAATCCCTCTTTATAAGAACTAATGATTTGCAACAAACTTTTTAAAAATATATTTCACAACTTAAACATTAAATGTTTAACTATATATAAAGCTATAAATTCGTTTTCAAAATACGTTTGGCCATTTACACATATTGAACAATTTCATCTAGTATAACTGAAAAACTCAAACCAATCAACTCGAAGAATCCAAAGGAAACATCTAACATCCAAATAATTACTGCTATTTGCACATGCCAGTCATACATCCTTTTCGATATTATGCATCCGTGTATCTAAGAAATTAATTTTAATCTAACCCCGTGCAATTACCACACTTTATAGAAAATAGAGAATAAGAACTTCTATATTTATTAAAATAAATTACAAAAAATTAATCTACAAGCACAAAGCTCATATGAAAAAGACAGCAGTACTCCCAAAACATTATTCCAAACAAATAATCTCAAATTATGTATTATAAAGTAAGCGAAAACAAATTGACTGCCAAAAAGGCAGCTATTTATCAGCCGTTATACCATAAAAAATATAAATAAGTTAAAATCAGAATCCTAAAAAAAACAGTTATAACACAATATTTAAAATATTTGTTGCTCTAGTTTATGAAACTAAACAATCGAAAGCAATACTGACCATCCAAAATAAACAATTATTAATAAAAATCCTGAAAAAACTGAAAATTCGCCAACAAAATAACTCACTTTAGACATAAAAAAATTTAATCTGTGGATTTAGGAATATATTTCCGAAAATCTAAATCAGGAACTTCTTGAAAATGATAATTTAGAAAAAAACTTAAAGAAACAAAAATTAAATCGAAGATCAATTCAGACTACAATAGTTTTTTTCAAATTTACATCAATATGGATAGAATTTGATACCCTGTATGCAAATTAAAATCGATTAGAAAACGGAATTAGAAATTATACATATTATATAGGTAGTAATATGCAATATTTGTCATTACCGCGGAAAAAAAAATTGATATAAAACTTTAAAAATCAATTAAACCTATTAATAGGGACCATAACCTTAACAAATCATGATATTCCAAACATTAAATAACTGAAGATGAACTATTTAAAGATTATTTGAAATCTATATTGCTTTCGTATGATTTAAGAAAATCGTCGTTTTGAAATTCTAGATACTAGAAACTTGGAATTATCTAAATAAACGATATAGTTCTAATGATTTGGAAAATATTGAATCATACCTAATATTTCAAAAATATATCCCATACCAAATCTAAATCATTTTAATTCCGCCACATTCATATTATATATCCTTTTGAAGACTGAAGACTGATATATACGCCGAAGAGGAAATAATCTGTTTATCTGCGAAACATTTCTAACACTATTTAATTAGTGTTAAAATAACAAAATAATACATAAAAAATAATATTGAAATGCCACCATACAATTAGGGTGATGCTACCATACAATTAGGACTTCTTCATATCCTCCTTCATATCATCTTGGGGTCCCAATAGGATTTGTGATCCATAGTATACGGCTACTTCTACTTTTAACTGTTATAGTCCTTATTCTAATGAACCGCTAAACCGTTACGTCCTACGGTAGAGGAATAGTCTTATTTCTTCATAATAATGAGACGCCTGTAATTTTGTTCATTAGCGCCAGTTATAACACGATTTCGTTAAAGTAGAATTTTGTTCTCGAAGTACTAAAAGTTTATACCATGCCTACTTCTGAAATATCCACCACTTCTTGAATTGATTAAGTATATGATTATTAAGTATTATTAATACTTTCAATAAAGTGTTTCTTTGTTATTTATACATTTATTTTGTGATGTCTGGATGTTCGTTAATGTAATGATTTACTAATTTCTGCTTTAAAAAAATAAATAATTAAATTTAATAAAGATTACTTACAAGCAACAAACTTAGTGATAGAAGATTGAAATGGTCCACTGACAATTATTGCAACTTACTGCTCACCGCGTTACCGATAAAAAACACCAATGTGGGCAATTTTTAAACACCCTTGGCAACAGATTTAGAGCTGCCGGTGATTACAGTGCCAAACACACTCGATAGGGATCTTATTACCCTAAATGATCTGCAGCGTCATACGACTATGTACCCCAACAATCTAAAATATGTCTCCACCGACGAATCTATTTCCCGACCTTGTGAATTTTGGTATAACCAAGGAAATTCCTTCAAATAGCCCTTCGTAGGGCTTCCTTTCCTTCAAATAGCTCAAATACCTTGAGGTAGTAGCACAATTCTGTTCCTGTTTCGACTTGTCACCGACCACTCCCCAATTTTAATAACAATAAGCACTAAAATTATAATCAAACAAAAACCACGAAGGTTAGGCAATAAATATACTAACTGAGATAAATTTAGATCTCTACTCTAAAACATATTGAATCTAAAAATACTTTTGAGCATATGAGCCTATATAAGCAGCGGCTTGGGAATCAACGCCCATGCAGGAAGCAAATCCCTTCTTCCAGAAATGACCCATCTTAATTAAAGGAAAAAATTATAGAAAAAAGGAAATTGAGAAAACAGTGGTACATCATTCGAGCACTAGTAGACAAAATGAGATTAAACCGAGCTGCACGTCAATTAAAAACGTTGCTAAATAACCATAGTAACAACGGAATTCAAAATTGCCTTATGAATATCTTTCCTATAAAACCAATAGACGAGCTTCGCTCTGGAAGGCGACTTGAAAAGTTAATATTTTAGAACTTCCAAACTCGGCCATTCGCACAGAAGGTGAATGGGACAAAATCGATAAGGATAAAGCTAATGCTTTTGCAGACTACCTCTCCAGAGTGTTTCAACTAAATTCTGCGGTCAATTATCATAATTAAAACAGGGGAAACGAAGCACATACCTACCTTAAATCCCCGTACCAACTTGAACCACCTCTGCAAAAATTTACTACAAGCCAAGTGTTTGCAACTAAGCTAAACCCAAAAAATTCTCAGGGAACTTCTAGAGATCGTATTATAATATATTTTATAAAACTGGTAATTTCCCTATACTGTGAAAAGTGGCTCAGATCATCCTAATATAAAAACCTGGCAAGCCCTCTGAGAAAATTATATCCTATAGGCCACTTAATCTGCTCCCAACAGTAGTAAAAATTCTGGAAAAACTACTATTAACAAGAATAGAACCTAAGCCGCCAAGTAATACCCAATCGCCAATTTGGGTTTAGGTTTTAACACGCAGCTACCGAACAAATTCAGCGTGTCTGAAACTAATTCACTAATCATTTGAAAAAAAGAAATACTGCGCGGAAACTTTGCTGCATGTATGACAAGGTTTTGATAAGGTATAACACAATGGTCTTCCACGTAAACTCACAAAAATCTTTCCACTAAATTATTTCATAATCCTTAAATCCTACTTATAAGACACATATTACTTGTCCAATATCAATATGAAATAACTTATCTTCATCATATCTAAGCTGGCGTTTCCCAGGGCAGTGTGCTTAGACCTGTGCTCTACGTCATACATACGGCGAATCTTCCCACTTCTCAAGAGGTCGTTACAGTAACATATGCCGTTACATTTACATATTAATATTCATCACCGCATCGCAACGGTTACAAATGAATATTGAAGTAATACAAACATTGCTATCTATGTGGTACATGCGAATTAACGAAACTAAATTCCTACAAATCACGTTTACAAATTGGAAAGAAAACTGTCCAACTGTCTCATTAAACACCATCAACTATTCCAACAAGATGTTCTTAAGCATTCTGTAAAAAGCACATATTCGCCAAGTGAAAACAACTAGAACTTAAAATGAATAAATCATACTGGTTATTAATTGGTCGTAGGTCAAAATTATCTTTAAATAGTAAAGTAATAGTTTACAGAGCCATTTATAAACCTATTTGGAGCTATGGTATCCAGCTTTGAGGGTCAGCAGCAAGATCAAACATTGAAATATTGGAAATATTTCAGTTAAAACTGCTTCGATTAATCGCGAACGTCCCTTGGTACGTTACAAACAGCATTATACATAGCTCACGATCTTTAACTTGCAACCATCGAAGTAGAGATAACAGAATCCGTCCAAAATTACGATAGTAGATATGCCAAACAGATTTTAAATGTAGTTGTTTCCATAACAAACCCACTCCTTAATGGATTGTGAACTTATAATAGGAGAATGTTAATGGATATTTATCCTTCACGTTGACTATCGTATTGTACATATCGTATTGTAATACGAGTATACCAATTAGTTATTGCAATTCTAATTACAGATTGTAAATATATTTGGGAATTTAAATATAAAAAGAAATTGTTCTTGAAATCAATGTCTAATAAGTCCTTTTGACCATTTATATCAATAAGTTTTTTATTTTTTTATTGAATGAATCGAATCGGTGTAATTATTAATAGTATTTTACGTTATTTTACCTCGTATCATTTAAGTGATCTGTAACAATCTGTAAGTGTTCAGACTGTTAGTTACATAATGAATTTGTGAATACTGACACAAACTTCCATAACCGCTTAATCGCTGTCCATAATTACAAGTGATGGTAAACTATATTATCATGAATATCACAAGTTCGAATTAAATCTATTTCTTATATACCTTGGATATAAAGGATAAGCTTGAGCATATTTAGAGAAACTATTAATAATTAGAAATGTTTGTCCAAGTGACAAATTTCCCATGAATTTAGATAATTTGTTATATATATAACTACATTTTTTATTGTGTATTTGGCCTATTTTACTAAAGAATTATATTTGTTCTAAACTGACGAAATGATTCATTATTTAATATATACAACGGTACATTACACGAACACATCATAATAATTTAATCGAGGCTCAATTCAGTATAAAGTCTTTGGCCACATTGTTTACTAATGTACAGTGTTTATTCACACTACTTACATATTTTATACATAAAAATTTCTTAAAAACCAACAAGCTTTAATTACAAATTAAACATATTATTTGAGATCAATCAGGAAATTCCTACATAAATTTTCTCACATTGCGATGTGAGAAAATGCGAGATGCGATGGAAGTATAAATATTTACACTACCACAACGATCAAGGCAATTGGCAGTCAAACACGATGGCAAAGCAAAATTGAATTGCTGGTTTCGAACTCGATGAAATATCTCAAGTTTAAGCAACGGCATTTCAACTGCCTCGAAGTTAATCGAGTGTGATACCACTGATTTAACACTCACGGTAGGCAGCTCTATATATTATATATACATTTATTATATACTGAAGTATTTAGTTGCCTGACCGAAAATCAAAAGTTGCTTTCCAATTATCGATCGGGTTACGTAGTGGATAGCCTTTCATGTCGGCATCCCGGGTTTAACGTCAAGTGGCGCAAGAATTGGTCCTTTTTTCACAAATACTATTAGACTTCCCATTCGACTCCACATTGACATATGTGTTACAGGTATGCGTAGATCTTCTGAGGGTAAATCCCATAATTCATAATTAACTCGCTGAATGTCTCTAACTTCCCGGTAAAGATGCTAATTGCTCAAAGCTGGGCTAGATTGCCAGCTCAAAATAATCCGGATTCAATCCGTGTGAGTGTTTGTGCGCACGCGCGGGTTTGTATGTGTGCGCGCGTGTGTTTTACACACACAAAATTAAGACTTAAAAAAGAATAAATAAATTAAATGCAAACCATATTAAAACTTTGCTCAGAATCAATGTACATGAAACAAAAGCTAATCGTTTATCTTTATATTGTCAATGGTCAATTTTTGCATCCTTCTATAAATAAGGTTTTAAAGTTTACGTTATTTTTAATAATGCATGCAAAATAATTAACGAATTTTCAATAATAACCAACTCAGCCGACAAGCCGACACTTGCCAGATTAAGTATTATGAATTAATTATATCTTCCCGGGTGGTCTAAAATATCGGTAATATTCAACAGACGGCACATATTATCGATAGTTCTTTCGTGAGGTTATCGAAAGTAGCCATTTCCATACCTATTTCATTCCATTTCATAATATTTCTTTTTCACTCACATATCGGAGTTTTTGGACACGATGATGAACTGTACATTGAATTATAAGATTATCTCATGTTATATTAATGTTTAACACTGACTTAGTTTTGCACAAAACACCAAAACACTATAAACTACACTCGACGCGCGTTTCTGCAATAAAGTCGGCATCATCTGGACATGAAAAACTGTTTTAATCATAGTGTTACTGTATAGTGTTTTGGTGTTTTGTGGAAAACTAAGTCAGTGTTATCTTCACACATAAAGTTCCAACCTACTCCAGTAATACTAATGATTACTATATTACTTCGGGTTTGGCACTAATGGATATTATTACTATATACCGGAAAAAATGTCGTAAAGAAATGAGAATATATTTTACATAATTCAAATATTTGTTCTATTTCATAGTTCATGTGTCATAGTTTAGTCATTTAGAATTAGTTTAAATAGATCTAAGTATGGTTTATTATGATTGAAGGTCATTAAATCTAGGTGATATTATTTATAATTGTTTTCCGAAAATATTCTGAATTATATTCGTTAATTGTAATCTGATTTTCTACAATTTCATTAAAAATGCTCACAAGAGCGAATCCATTTTCTGCGATGGATAAAGTTTTAGATATTTCACAGAATTGTTTAACACAATTTGTTAATAAGGCATTACAATTTGACCTCGGTTTTGATTAACAGGAATTTAAATATGAAGTATTTCTTTAATTTGACAAATTTTTATGATTCAATTTTTAATAATGTATATTTGGTTTGTACTTCTTTAAATGATCCACTGTGATGTGATTATTTAGTAAGAAGTAAGTATTTAGAAAAGTTTTTATAATAGTATGCGTACCTTGACTCACTATAAGGAGCTAACCATAAAGAACCGTGCTGTAGACAGGTGTATGTGTTGTAGAAGGGTGTACCATATGTGCTGGAGACGGGCCAGAAAGAAAACATACTCGTAACAAAACGTATTTAAATGAACTCGAGTAGAATAAAAGTAGTAGAATAGAATAAAATATACATTAATTAAAATGTTAGCATCAATTCTGTCATTTCTTTAAAAGTTGGTAACTGGTTAGATGTCAAGCAATTAATTTTGAATTTACGAAATCTAATGAAGTTTTTAATAATAAAAAATTATTAAGATCGATCAGAAAACGTTAACGTCATTTTGTTTCAATTCTGGCAAAATAATAAATACAAATGAAATTATAATATGTATTCATAACTGTAGTGTCCATTTACAATTATTATTCATTTCATCGCTATTTTCCAAATAAAAAATTGTCTTATCTTGCCTAGTCTACCTGAGCCTAGCCATAAGAACAAGACACAGTATATTTTGAGTTTTTTTATTTGGCAAATAGCGATCAAATAAACTATACATATAGTTTAATTCATCGCTATTTGCCAAATAAAAAATTCCAAACGGTTCTTATCTCATACCGTGGCTTGTTTTTATGGCTAGGCTCAGGTAGACTGTCCCGTTTATCGGAAAGATAAGAGTTTTTTATTTGGCAAGTAGCGATGAAATGAATAGTATTTTAGCTGAAAAATGAATGACCAAGAATTGATTTTATTGCAAATAATTAGTATAAATAGACCTAAAATGGATCGTGTTTGTAATAATTACAATATTAAACTTGTAAACGATATTTTGTAAATACTTTATGTTGAAGAAATTGATTTTTTTGCAAATAACTTGGAATAAACAAAGCGGAAATTTGGACCGTGTTCCCAGTAATTACAATATTAAACTTGTAAAAGATATTTAGTACATAATTTATATTCAAAACTTATTTATGTCATCTAATCAAGGAAGTACAGGTGTGTTTATTATTATACCATAAAAGTGAGATTTCTCCAAGACAGAAAAAAAACAAAATTTGTTTTATTGTTAAAACAAAACCTTATTCATTTTAGCCGATATATGTAAATACAAGTAACTTCTAAGAAAGTTAATCGCCGTAAGAACACTGCATATCAAACGACACTAAAGGTACAAAATAATTTACTCGCTTTTAAAATTGAAGTTCTACAACCCCGTGCATAAATCACTACTATCTCATATTATTCAATACGAACGTTATTCAACTTGTAGGATTATTTTTACGACAAAAAACTACTAATGGAGTTTTGAAAAGGCGCTTCCAACTCCCCCCAACTCCCATACAAGATAGATGTTCGTATCGAAACTGAAAGTAAAAGTGTACATTCATCTATATAAAAATTAAAATTTTTATATAGATAGATAAACTTGTACTCTGTTTGTGTATTAATAGTTGTATATGTGAACCCCAAATATTATGATTAGCTACTATCTTTAGCGGTTTTCGGTTCAAATAGCAAGATTGTTAAGAAAACTGTTACTTAACGTTTGTTTTCTATTTTCCTTCCCATTACAAGGCTTCTATGATTCATAATATTTCTCCGATATATGTTTTTGTTTGTACTGAAAATTATAATTTCGTTTTGTTTTTACACTATTGTAAAATTGATCAACTTATAACAGATGAAGAATTGAAGTTCCTTTGAAATCACGGCAAATCAATTTCAACACTGTAAACCGATTCTTTTAAAGGATCAAAACTACAATAGTCAGAACAATGTGGAAAGTGCGGTTATATATAAGTGGGTTCAAGATGTCATAAAATACAGCGGCTTATATGCTAAGATACGATCATCACACACTTAATCGGACAGTGTTACAAACCACCAAACAACAGTCTCAATAGGATACGTATGCTAGTGATCCGTAAAGAGTGGTAAGGTGAGCGAAGGGACAGGCAGCAAACAAACTCTTCCACCAAAAGCCTTCTCGCGTATTCGGACCACCTCAGCGTGATGTTGAAAATGCGCCGACTGTAGATCAGGTAGAAAGGTTTTGGAAAGCTCTGTACGAACAGAAAGCTCCAATCAAGAGAGATACGCTAGTCCTATCACACTTTTAAAAATCCTGTCAAGAGATTCTGTCAAGAGGAGAGGTTACTGCAGTTTCACAGGGATAAGTCAATAGATGGAGTTGTATATAAAAACCTCGGCTTGTCCCAGACGGTGACCTTCGCCTAAGCTCTTAACCATAACCTCATATAAAAAATCTAAGGAGTTCAATCAGCTGAACAATTCATTCAAACAAGGTAATTCAATAGGTTCTGGTCATCCTATCCATCTGTCGAAAAAGAATCAACAAGGAATGACCATATATAAATACCAAAATGAGTCTCCATTTTGTTGAAACCAAATCTTTTGGTTGACTGCATCATCCTCATTGTTTAGATAAAAAACTGCTCGAGCTAGAACTAAGCCGAAACGTAAGATTAATGAATTTTAATCATCTTCTGATGATACCAATTTTGTTGGCGAAGCGCGCGTAGAGTGTATTAGAGTGTTTTGGTGTTTTGTAGAAAAATAAGTCAGTGTTATCTTCACACCAAAGGTTTCGACCTACTTCAGTATGTGAATTTATTCACATTGTTAATTTTTAAAATAAAATCAGGGTAATGTATGGAACTACTTATCGGAGATAGATAGATACCTCTTATATCGATAGATAGTAGATTCAAAACATTTGTATTTACCAATGTAGCCATATTTTACAATTTTAAGTATAACATCCTATATATATATATATATATATATATATATATATATATATATATATATATATATATATATATATATATATATATATATATATATATATATATATATATATATAATGAATGTTTGTCTGTATGTCTCTTATGCCTTCCTAAACCCTAAACCGTTCATCCGATTGCGATGAAACTTTGGGGAATGGTTGGACGCATGCCCGCGAAGGTTTCTGAGTTAGTAAAACTAAAAAAAAAATAAAAATAAAAAATTATCCAAAATAAATTGAATATTGTTGTAACGAAAATATTAGTATTTTTTTTAAATTTAGTAAACGGTACAGCAAGACGTGACGGGTATGGCTAGTATCTTATAAACAGGAAGAGTAAATAGGAAACCCCTAATATGTTACACCGTTGTACTCTGTTAAAAAAGAGGGGGGCTGTAATAATATGATGACATCATAATTCAAACAAATCAGGTTTATAGACATTTTTCCAATATCTTTAAAAATAAGGTTGACGTATTTCAGAGTTTTTCAGGAAATCATTTTATAGCAAGATTATGAATATTGTGCGAAAGTTTAGGTCCACAACGTATATCTTAGAATACAATAACTCCCTATATAAACTCTTCTTGATAGTAATACACGCATTATGTTCTAAAATACATAATTTTCCTTCTAGTAATTTTCGATACCAAATTTTAAAGATAATTGAATTATATTTAAATTTTATTTAAAATTTTAATAATGTATATAATGGCCAGAACACATATCAAATAAATTGCCATAAGTTAAAATTTGGACGTTATTTGGGTCACTTGGTATTGCTGAAATTCAGTAGAACATGTCATAAAAATAAGGCTGCATTTATGCATCATACGTTTGCATATTCATTAACTTTAAACTCTCACTAAGAAAGTTAAACTTATCAATCAATATTTATCTCTATAACATTTAAATTAATTTCAAATTTACACTCTCATTAAGAGATGGTCAAATTTTACCTTTAATATAAATGAAACCGGAGAAAGATCCAAACTATCTAACCCTAATTTTTATGTCTGAATTGAAATGTGACGATATTTACGCAATTCTTAACTCTCCTTGAAATTTTGGATGTTGAAACTAATTACAAATCACAAATTAATGTTATTTATGCTATTTTCCATATATCTGAACATATGGGCATTACAAAACAATATTATACGTATAGGTGGACGATTATCAAATTCCGTCTTTAATTATAATAAACAAATCCCGAATGTCCTCTCATCTATGAGAACATTAATCGAAAATAGAGAAATCTCGTGATAGTTTATATCTCTATACTCACCCCACTTCGGTAGGCTATGGATAAGCAGGGCTGAAATCTATTAAACTCCATCTAATTCGAATAGCAGTGGATAATCTTTTACACACTCTACAGGTAGATAGAAATAATATTAAACTCAAAATCACTCACCTCACTTTCCTATGATCTAGCCGGTCTTATTCATCTTATACACTCACATTTCCTCTTGAGAACCATTATGTGTAAATCCAGATGTCGCAGACATTAATCCTAACAGATTTTCGTTCTTCGAGTAAAACTGCAAGAACATTTCTGAGCATGATGGTTCAGAGGATCCAATGAAGAATTGAAGTAACGTAGTGGCAGGCTAACTATCGTAGTTTCCAAATAAATAATCTAATAGTTATCAGGCATTTGGTAGGCAGACCAGATATCAAAGTGGATATTTGCATTCGGTGATGATGTCCATGATGGTGAATCTAGGAATACGTAGAATTTCACGGATAGCCAATTTCAGAACTTCGGTCATCGTCAGGTGATGTTTTATGAAGATTTGTTCTTTACCTGTTATTATTAATGAAGTAAGTGGGATTAACAAAGAGGACTGTATATAAAGCTCACTGAGTGATAACAGGAGCGAAACATATTGGTTATTAATTAAAATTATGTATTGAAAAGTATCATTAAATTAATACATAGCCGGCAGATAGGCATATTTCTTTGCTTTTGTTTGATGGGAAAATCATTTTAAGGCAAGGAATGTGTTTTGTTTTTAATTAATTTGAATTTGTTAAATTATTTTTTGTTAATGTAGTATATGTTAGATGTTGTTCGGATTGTTTCTTCACTTAGGCTCTAGATACTGTTGCACTTAGATTCTATAATAAATTGTGGGAGCGTGTGCTGTATGCACTAAGTGGTCATAAATATTCGAACGCACATGATTTATTATTTTATTGTGTGTGTTTTATTATTTATCCAAGTGGAACCAACCAAACATATAATCTAATTATCAAATCAACACAATACTGAATATCTACGCAACACACAGTACTATTCTTAATTTATTTAAAATACAAAATTAACAAAGTATATTGAAAATGAAAATGATTAAAAATTTTGTAATCACACAATGTATATAATATGTATACAAATCCATATAATTTATTCAGATTTCCATCAACATTTTAAATAATTACTGTATTTTTATTAAAAATACAGTAATAGTTACATAATTACTATATTACAGAAAAATAATATGTAGAATTTCTACACCTATATGTTAAAAAAATTTTCAACATATAGATGCAGAATTTGATCTTCTTCACCACATAGTTAATTTGTTTTGGAAAAAGTTAATTTTATTGCTTATCAATGCTCACTAATATTACTTTAGGTTTAATTCCTACATTGTTAAAAATCTAACCAAAGTTGACTTTAAATCCTTAAGTACTTTCTCTGAAGAAATTAACGAATCTCGCTGAAGAAAGATAAAGAGAAATTTGACATGAAAAGAAAAAAGACTACTTACAACATCGATAATCTGCGTGTTTTCTGCTGCTGTCTTCAGGTTTTTCTGAGTCTTTTTGGGTAGCATTAATATATATTCTTCTTCTTATAATTTATTTGTTTCATTTAAGAGTTCAAATTTACGAATTCCATGAAAAAATCGACCCGACGACACCACTTATACACCTAATATAGAAAATATTACATTAAGGAGGCTGCTATAACATACTTTAGTATGCAAATATATTTCAAATTCTCTGGTAGTCTATCCTACACTCGTGTATTTCAAGTGCACACACCTAATCGTAACATTCTTGGGTATATCTGCAAAAGGTATTCGATTTTAGTTAAGCTAAGGAGCCTCCAAAATACTTAAAGTGAATATCTCGTTCATTTGAAAATATAATCCACTAGGATCGCTACTTCAATATTATTCTGTCCTAATGTATTCACTCTGAAGATAGAAACTTGAAACGAAAATATCTACAAGAGAAGTGAGACAATCTGAATAAAAAATTAAAGGGGAGAACAATTAATGGTCAGTATACACTAGACAACTATTTCACAAACCATTGGAGCTCTCTTAATTGTGGAAAGATAAATGCAATGATATAGCTTGTCTTCATAATCCGTGATTTATTGATATATATATATATATATATATATATATATATATATATATATATATATATATATATATATATATATATATATATATATATATATATATATATATATATATATATATATATATATATATATATATATATATATATATATATATTCGAGGTCATTAAATACCTATTAGTGAAACAAGAGTAAAGTTATCTATTAGTAGAAAACAGTTAGTGTTTATATGCACAATTGTAATGTCCTCATATTGGAATTTATGAGGCCAAACCAAATTCCATGTTTATTTTTGATTATGTGATCTGTGAAAAATAATACATTATTAGATCATATTTGTCTAGGATCGCTATAAGAATGTGTACTATTTATTGATACCTCACTCAATTACATTCTCGCATCTTAAGCCTAGTTTAAACTATACTAGTAATTTAGTCAAATGTCGAGTAATTTAGTAACTAAACGTATAAGAACTGACCAAAAAGCGATCGAACTACAATCGTGTATAATACATTAGTGAGTAGTGTATTGCACGATGAACAGGCAACGTAATAAAGTATATAAGCTAATAAAACTTGTTACAATGGGTATTTTAGAATAAGTGGAATAAGAAATTAGTGTGATAAAAGAAAAAAACTATGGGTACGAAAATAGATTCAGAGAAGAAATGAATTAGGAGCTACAAATTCTCTTCTCAAGGAAATAACATTAGAAGATCCTATACGAGTAGAATACTTTCAAACTTTGAGAATGATTAAAAATTGTTTTAATGTTTCGTAGAGTTCCATCCAATAAACTGAACCATTTTAGTGAAGGAATGTAAACTGTGCCAGTCCTGGCGTCGGAATTTTTGAACTCCTGCGAGTAGGTCGATCTGAAAACAAATCGAAAAAGAAGTATGAAAACAAAACAATATAGAATATTTTATATACCTACTTCTAATAACTACTTATATGAATATAAAATTCAACACTAACTTGACAATTTTTATTTTCAATTTAATCTCACCAACTCCAGATATGTTCATTGCATTTTCCAAATCAACATACGCAGATTGCTTGATATGTTTTTTTTTTTTAATATATAAAGCGGGGATTTAATGTTCCAGAGGCACTCATGTTGTAAATATTTCGTAATACATTTCAATGTTGTATCTTCGCTCCAACGAAACGACATTTTTGCGGCAGCTAATGAACTTAACTAGAATCAACAGGTTCTCACTTGTTTAGTGGGTAGCCCGATGCAGTAATGCGTGGTGGGGGGTCTTACTCGTTTGAAAATTTAGAATAAAATGAATCAACTCGACTAAATCACTTACTAAACTACTCGACTAAGATTTTGTCATTCAGACACGTTTAGTTACAAAATTACTCGCCACTCGACTAAATTACTAGCATAGTCCGAACCAGGCTTTAAGGTTTCTTTTATAATTCAGCAGCTATCGCGCGCGAGACTTCCCACTCTGAAATCGACTGTTTAACTTCAGTAGTTACGTAGAGACACGAGTGTAGGAATAATTAACTGAGGGGAATACATATCTCTGATTGGCTCATCGAGAAGTTGCACGCGACAGACGTTGAAATATGAAGGTTACTTAAAGCGGTTAATTAGCCATAAATAATTTCTTATACTATTGTATATAGTACTTTATTTCATAATATTGTTTAAAACCTCTTAATGACCAACGTTCTCAATTTAACAATATTTTATTTTTTATTCTTATGAAACGGAATTTTGTTTTCGTGGCCTTATATGTTGACATATAGTCGTCAAAAGTTCATTACAATATCTTAAAGCAGTTTCTTCCTGAACTATAAACTAGTTTTCTGTATCTCGTTAAAGACTTCAAGATGATTAAAATATTAAACAGGACCAACAGAACTTCCAGCACAGTTTATTTTGTTTATGATGCATAATCCTATATACCATCTGAGTGTGTGAAAGCTAAATATGTTCTTTCTATGTTTGACATACAAAATACAAATTGTATTTATGTATGCAGAGACAAATAAATACAGATAGAGGATTTATTGACTACATGGACAACGATTAATATATATCATTATGTTTATTACCTAACACTGATTTACAATTACGATGATAGTAACAGATAAATCGATTTAAAACGCTGAAAGAAGAAACCAATTGAGTGCAAAATATATGGTTTGGAAACAGATATTTCGATTGTTGTTAACTCCTAAAAGAGGCATATGAACTTACAACATCTCAAAAATATAATTATCAGCAGTGGCAGAGGATCATCTATTTAAATAACCATAGGAAAACTATAAATATCTTCTTAAAGACAAATAAATCTTATAAATAAGAAGATATCCGATGACGACGATGAAGACTATTCGAGAAACTAAAACAATACTGAATGAGGTAGACTGTATATGTCATTACAATTATAACGCCGAAAAGATCACAAACTAACTTACCCATTGTAGTCGATGTCGATGTGGTATAATCGGCTGCAGTATAATCGGTCGATTGCTTGAATGTGGCTACTTGAAAGATCACCTAAAAAAGGATACTGTAGGGCACTTGGTTTTAACTAGAGTACTTGATTTTAACTAAGTACTAACAGTTTTTAGAAATAACAGGGTGCAGCAACCAGTACAATATGTCAATCGCCATTAGGAAATTTGCCTTCGCGCGCGTTCTCGTGGGAGCATACGTCATTTGGTGTCTCTCGCGAAGTCATCGCCTAGAAAAGTGTTAAATTTAAATACTCTGGGTACTTCGCTCTTGCAAAATGCGACTAATAATTTCACTAAATAATCGAAAATATTTAGGATTATTTTAAGAGAGATAAAATAAAAGTAAATACTATATAAATTTATTTAAGTGTTAATGTCATCTTAGGCATAATATTAAATTCAAAATAAGTTAATCAAGAAATTAATAATCAGTTTAATAGAGACAATCCACAAAGCCGCAGGCAAGAGATAGTTACATCAATAGGCGCTTAAGACTGTTAGTGGTGGTAGTTATGGTTTAATACAAATTTTTCGTATATCGAAGAATTGATCCCTCTTAATCATAAATAATTCCTTTTAACGGCTTTTCACTAATTTGACTCCTTTGAAAGGTAACTATTAAAAGTCAACAGTGTACTAAACAAATCTTTCATCAGTTGTCTAGGATTAATTGCTCCGATTACATTATATGCAAGAAAATATGGTCATTATATTAGATTAGGATGAGATTCCCGCAGATGATCTAAAAGGTATTTCAATAAGAACGCTCGATTTTTAAATGTAAATAAAACAAGTTGTGTATAAGATATCCTCCACTATCTTTTTTTATTTTAAATAATATTTTATGGCATTAAGTATGGAATATAACGTCATGCAAATGTCCACCGCGGCTTTGCTTGGTGGCACGTATTCGGGATGTCCAATTTTCAATGACTTTGTCGCATAAATCTGGCTGAATTTGTTGGATGGCGTTCGTTATTTTGACTTTGGCATCAATTGTTTGAGGTTTATTTGCATAGACCTGCGATTTCAGATAGTCCCAAAGAAAGAAGTCTAAAGGCGTTAATTCGCACGATCTCGGTGGCCAGTTCACGTCACCTCTGCACGAAATAACCATGCCCTCAAATCATTCGTGCAAAATGTCCATTGTGGCATGTGCTATGTGGTATGTAGCGCCGGCGCCGCCCTATTGGAATCACATGTCGTTGGTATCCATATCATCCAGTTGAGGCTACAAGAAGTTATTTATCATCGATCTGTAGCGTTCGGCGTTGACGGTTATGGTAATATAAGTTTCGTTTTGCTAGACCAAAATCCCTACCAAATAGTGACTTTCTCGAGATGCATTTGGTGCTGGTATGCCTCGTGTGGATTAGTATCCCATACCCGACAATTGTGCTTGTTCACATCTATTCGTTCAAAAATGGGCCTCGTTACTATAGATGATTTTTTTGTCGAAATTCCCAGCTGCTCCACAGCCCAATCAGCGAACACACGGCGTTGTCTATGGTCGCTTACCTTAAGTTCCTAGGTCAGTTTGATTTTATACGGGTGCAAACCCAAGTCCCGAGGCAAAATTCGGTAAGTTGTAGTGGCAGAAAGTTCTTATGAACGACGAGAAATTGACTGCCTCGGGTTTTTCCGTACACTCTCACGCACGGCAGCGATATTTTCAGCAGACCTTGCATTTCTGTGACGTACGGGTGTTGACTGATTATTTATTAAACCGGCTGATCAAATTTGTCTGTCAAACGTCGAATAGTTGACTCGGAGGGACGGTTGTGGCGAGAACAAAAATCACGTAATGCGCGTTTCTCGAAAGGGGCACTGATTTTTAAAACAGAATGTGATGATTTGCACACGTTGTTGAATGTTATAACTTTCCATGGTCATTTGTCATACACTACTAAACAATTCACAATAAATTTGACAGATGTTACTTGGCTATAACCTAACAAATTTTGAGAGTCCGTATTGAAAGACCCTGTAGTAGAACAGTAGCCTATTTCAAGTTATGTTAATTCGTTTTGCAGACTTTTATATAAGTCGTCTTATGGTGGTATAGTAATAACTGCGTATTTGTTAATAGACACTTGTAAAACTAGTGCAAATTTAGTTTGTGCAAAATCCAAAGTTTAACCCCTAAAGGTAGTTTCTGTTCTGAGATTTGAACTTTGTGCATCAGTTTTACTAACAATACTGATTAGATTTATTGTAGAAATATATACATATGTAATATTCCCATTACATAATTAATACAATCTAGGTACTTTCGAATTTCACTTTAGTTTTACTTTATATTCATTCATCGTCATCACCACATCGGTGGAAAATATTTAGTGTGGCCATAATTCATATTTATTTATTATGAAATATGTTGCTTCACTTATACGGTAAAGACAATCCTGCAGATAGCTTTTCTCGCAGGATGAGACCAATATGCTTTTAGAAAATGATACGATGTACCTAGTAGGCCCTTTCTGGTTAATTTTAGATGAAAATTTGACATTTTAAGCTGTCTGAACAAAAACAAACTGATATATTACATCGAACCGAGGACAGAACGATATCACTCCCCACAGTTTTAGATCATTCAAATATTTTTTTTTTATAATTTAGACTTCATATAATGTACGACATTCATCTTGGTTAAAATTATTCACATTATTATAGTTATCCTTAGATTTGTTAAAATTTTGCCAAGAAAAACATCCTATGTTTAGATTTAGATTATAAAAATCCATAAAATCATTTCATTAGTATGTCATGACAAATTCACTTAAAAGCCACATTTTTCTTTTAAATCAAGGTGACCGTGGTAGAAGTACTGGATTATTTCTGCTCTTAGTATTATATGTACGTCGATATATTTCGTTTACAATTTTTGTTTTAAATTCCAACCTAGACCTACTTATCTGATGATGGCAAATTTGGCTTGTTCTCGCTTAATGAGTGTAGTTAAATTTATTGAAATCTGGGTCTGACTTCACTGGTTTGTACTCAATAACATTAAGAAAAAATTGGGGAGTTATGACTTAAAAATTGTATAAGTTTTTTTGTATGTTTAAGTATATGTATTTAGAATTAGCTTCAGATCTTTTAACGCCTATTTTTTTAACAATCTCAACGGTTTTTAAATTGTCACGGCCATATTTAAATCTACCATACGGTGCAAGTTTATGGTATAGGCGCTAAAGCTCAGATAAATTCTATATTTTTATAAGATATTCGGATTACGGTAAAGCAGTTTAAAAGAAGTTACTTAAAAATAAGATAGAATGAAATTTTAATACTCCAATAATAATCATCTATGCCTCGATATGGAGTTATAATATAATAATAAACATTTGCCTTTGCAAGCCTTACTCAACTATTTTGAAAGGTGAAATTTAATGTTAAATTCGCATAAATTGTTTTCTTGTATTTCATTATATATATATATATATATATATATATATATATATATATATATATATATATATATATATATATATATATATATATATATATATATATATATATATATATAATGAAATACAAGAAAACATTTACGAAAGTCAATAGTTTTAATTTTAGGTTAAATAATTATATTATGTAATTATCTCCGGCGTATTCTCACCTGCTGTTAGCAGCGAGAATACGGTGTAGGTTCACGTCAATTACCCGATGCGAGGCTAATAAAAGTACAGCACTTTACTCCGCGCACAACATAAGTGGGTGATCTATCTTATTCTCCTATAGAGATGTCCAAGCTCAATATTGAGGATGACATAATATACTAGAGTTCGAGTCCGAAGCTCGGTTCCCGAAGAGAGTTTGGCACCTCTCCCTGAGCATACATATGTAGGTGTATTTGTCCTCATGTCTGTGTGTAACTTTCCCTGCGGCTGTCTGAGGTTTTATTAAGGGAAATAAGACTATTTATGTGTGTCTAAACATCGCTGTTTCTATTTTTTAAGTTAAGCCATTTTAAAAAATCCTAAAACGATTGAATTTATGGATATAAACTAGTTGTAATCTTATATTATATGATTTTTCAATACAGAGTCAAACCGTAAATATGGAGGTTGTATACAATATTTCAAATATTTTATCGCCCCCAATATTATAATGCATCTTCCATACTTTTAATATATGAAAGATGCATTAAGTATCGAACATATACAGCTTTATAAAGGGTATTAATTAGCTGTTATAGTATAGTTAATAGATTTGATAGAATATTTCATGGTATTTTTAAATATACAAAAATAATGTTGACGAATCGGCTATCAATAAATAAATACGATAGTAATTGAATATCATAACAAACAATTTACTAAACGTATTTTATTTGCAATAGCCGATATTATCTGTGGATCGAACTTCAGCAGGAGTAAAAAGACATATCTACTAAGGATCATCAAATGGGCTTGTAGTACATATTTTTCACACACATTCGGTATTTTTGATTTCCCACTAAAATATAAACACGTACTATAATTCTGAATTTATTATAATCCTAGTAAGGTGGACATCCAACAACTATGTAAAAATACCATATGCATTATAAATATTGAATAAATTTGGTATATATTAATTCCATTTTAAATAGAAATATGAAAATTTGCTAGGCATAATTAGTTAGGTATAATTCATAATGTCGTTTTGATCTCACAAGATGTTCTTTGATATTACATGACAGGCTTGTGAGCTACTTTAAATGTTAATGTATTGCAAATGAATATACCCTAGCAGTCCACTTTTGTTTAGTTTTCTTTAAATTAAATAGCCGTTTTTATACCAACAAGTTATGGTAAAACTAACTCAGACTTCAGATGACAAAATAACAAATAAATAATGATGGCATATAATTATGAAAAAAGTCCAAAATCATGTTCCTTGCACGTATTTATAAATAGATTTCCAGATTTCGAAGGTAATATAATTTGTAAATTAATTTAGAACAAATGCAGAATGTGTGGTTTAACTTAATCAATGTAACCTTAATAACTTACATATATTTTATTTTGAATTTGGAAAAGTTGATAAGAAAATTCTTAGCAACAGCAAGAGGGCAAAAGTTTTACAGATGTATATTTTTCAGTCACAAAAGATATTTTCATTCAGACATAAGGCTTAATTATAATAAACATAAATATATTTTTAACGCTAATATGTTTTTCTAATATTTTATTAGCTAGTACGAGTAAATATGCAGATGACGGTCGAAACGAATCAAATATACAAACTATCACTTAGACAGAAAATGTTTTTAGAGTCCGTTATCTTGTCCACGACCAACCACAGCTTTTTATTGTATAAGTATTCGGAATTTAATATTATTAAATTCCGAATACAGATAGTAAATATTTCCATAACGTACTTCAATTGGGCAATTTCTACGTAGAATTCCTTCGAATCCTCCTCCATATTTACTAGAAAACTTACAGAATGTTTTTTTCCGGTATCAATACGACACTACACAAACACAGTATACGAATTAAATCTAAGATAAATTCGGTATTAGTCCTTTAGTCACTTTTTTAATTTATGTCTTGCACTGTTTACATACTTTATACATAAATGTTTTTTAATGTTGACCATAAAGGCCAACGGGATTCGATTACAGACCAAACATATTTTCTAAGACATATTTTAAGTAAGGAAATTCTCACATTGTGTGCAAACACTGGAATATTATTGCAAAGTTTCGGCACACGTTTCGTTACGTTATATGAAAATCACACACATGAAACAGAAATATAAATATGTACACTGCCATAACGAACAAAACAACATGTGGTCAAGTACGGCAGCAAAGTTAAATTGAATTGCTTGTACCTACATCGACTGAAGAAATATCTCGTCTATATGACGGCATCTCAACTGCCACGGAGTTGCCCGAATATAACCATGCTACTCTATTTATACGTCTATTTATACGTTATCTTCTAACTAGACAAGAATGATAACGCCCTATTAATACTGAGGATTAACCCGCAGCGGAAGATTTCCATATTGAATATCCATTTTTTATATTTCATATACACGTTGTTAAAACATTGTATATCCCACTCTATTGTTTCATTACGGAAATTAATGCTACAGAATAGTTGTATTTTCATTAAAGTATTGTCCTGTCGTTCCACTGGGAATTATTCACTTTGGAATCGCCCGAAACTATCATTTGTCCCCATCTGGAAAAAGGACATCTAGATCTCTTTTATTTAGGGGGAGAGTCGCTCTTTGATAACAATATATCACTCTTTCTATCTCGAGGAGGATTTGTAGATGTTCCATACTATTTCTGACGAGTATGGCTAATCCCATTAGACTATCACTTCACCCATATCCTGTGAGTGAAGCTTTATTTCTTGAAGTGGCATCACGTTGATCTATATATCTCTAGGATGTCCTTCCGCTCGGTTTGAATTTTCCTAGCTGGGTAACTGGGTTTTCAGGCTGGTCGCTGCGGCTTGGTTCGTACTTGGATGGTAGGTCTGGAGATTGATTTCATGCTGGTTTAGGTTATAGGAGGTTTCAGTTGCACTGTTGTTGGCGCTGCCGTGTTCCTTTTTGGGTACTTTGAGCAATGAGCTTTAAGGTTCCTTTATTACAGCTATTGACTAGTTGCGGTCTGTTATAGTTCCTGCACTTTACCGGGGTAATTGTCAATGTACTTCTTACAATGACCCGAAAAGTGACTGTTGAAGCTATAATACACGCTCCTCACTTTTATATAATTGGATAAGTAATAGCGGCATTGTATTTAGTTTTGAGTCTGGTTTATCAAGTTTTACGTCGAGAGGCACCCCATCAAGGATTCTTCTTAAAACTACTTGTAAAAGTATGTCTTGTGTCAGTAAGTACGTACTCATGTTATTTGTAGATGAGTGTCTTACGATAGTCTACCATCACAGGGTACACCTCGATGCTATCTCTGATAAGCCTGGCTTTTATATAATGTATGCTGATGTAATTGACCTATTTATTAATGCTATTTTGATTTCTTTTTTTGCAAAGGTTTGCTGAAAACATCGTGGCAATTTTCTTGTTGTACTTTTGGCTTCCTTCCTTGGCTTTGTCCGCGTCCGTGGCCTTTCCCTAGTCGTAGTTTCCACCGTGAGCTTCTGGCTCAATTGTGGGTTCTTCGCGTTTGCTGGTTTCTTGTTCGACGAGGTGAGTTTCGATAGACTTGTTTTCAACACTCTTCGCTAAGAATGAGTAGTGTATTCATGGTTCCCATTGTGGATCAGTTCTTATCTTGCAGCATGGCTGTTATTCCCACTATATTCACACCGCAAGTGTACCCCATACACTTGCGGGGTGCTGATTTGCAAGTTGCTTTTGAAGGCCCTCCATCCTTGCTTTATGTTATACGCATTAGTATAACATGATTAATAATTATAAGCTTCTCTAACTTGATTTGTAATCCTGCGTTATCTATCCTCATAATGCTCTCTTTTCCTTACCCTCCCAAATCATGTCTATGGAAAAACTCCTACCTTCATCGTATAGAGTTTTCTTCCTGTACTGGGAATTCAAGATGCACGCCTCGCCCAAAGAGTCCCTATTCATGCCATCCTCCTAGACATTAAGGAATTTTTCTTCTATTATTTTCCTGTATATGATGTCATACTGTAGTGTGTTGATAGATGTGAAAGTATTTGTTAAATTTGGAAGAACCACGTCGGATTTTCGAAAATCCTTCGAAAAACCTGTATTCTTATTATTAGAAGACACAATTAACTTCACTCTGAATCGAATTGCATATTCAAATTTACTCGCTCTTAAATATCTATAAAAAGCTCAAGTTGAACATGTGTAGTTTTAACAATTTCATGTTGGACCTGGAGCTGTCTCTATTAGTATGCACAGTTCCAGGCTCGACATTCGCAATGGAACACCAGTGGGTCTAACTCATATGTTAATAAACATATTTCGCAAAAGTTTCAAATATATCAGTAAGTAGTAGAACATAAATTTTTAAATGCAAATATGAATATTCACCTAAATTTTGTAGTTTAAATGTTTTCCAAAATCGAATTGTGTCGATAACCTTTAACTTATTCTAGAAGCTCTCTTTCAATGGTAAAGGAGTCTCATTCTCAGTTTTTACCATACATCATTATAATCATTTATTTAGTTGTTAAACTTTAAAAATAATTCAAGTTTTATTTATAATTAATTTAAATTTTAATTCAAGTATTCTTTCAATTTGATTTTTCTAATTTTATCTACCATAGAGAAAAAATATATTAATTTTAATAACAATTAGTAAATAAAATAATTTATAGCATTATAGAAAAGAACATCGCATTTAACTATTTGACGACTGATTAAATAGTCACTGATAGTCACTACTTGCATTCCATTGATACTTAAAAGCAGGAAGTAATCTCAACAAAAGCATTGTATTCTATATATCTAAGAAATAAATAAATTCTATCATTGCTATTCCTAACTTTATTTTTCAGCAGATTTATCATCATCAGAATATTTTTTTTTCTAAGAATTAAAAGTATTTCGACCGGTAAGACTATTGGTTTATTATTTTGGTCCTTTCCATCGTTTTCTAATCTCTATTTCGTCTTCAATCAGATAGTACCCTTCGTTCCTGGGAAATCAATTGCCCCCGTCTGTTGCCCGTTTGTTTGCATAGCTGTTTTTACAAGTAAGTATTTTTAATATACATTTACATTATTTTGCGTCTTGAATTTATTGTATTGTGTGATTTGTTTCTAATAAGTTTATTACACTTTCAGTTGATATCGATATTTGCCATATTTTTGGTTATAGGAATATTATGTGTGATATGTGTGTGTAATATGGATTGACCTGGTAGATTTGATAAAATGTTTATAAAACAGGGATGCAAAGAGTACAGTGGCGAGTTGTGCTACAATATAGGGTTTGCCTAGGCGAGTTGTGCGGGATTGCCTAGACGACTTGCGCCACGGCCTGTTGGGGTACATATACCTCATGCCAAAATATTACATTTACGAGCGTTTTAGATTTTTTTAAATATTTTTCCCCAATTCTCCATACAAAAAATGTCCGAGAAACGTAAAAAACATCCCGTCCTTGGGGGTGGTTTTGGCAACAGGGCACCGTACTAAACGTATTAAGCGTAGATATAACTCGCATTCGAGATGTTACCCTATATTTTCGTAAATATATAGTTTTATGTAAGTATTGTAAGGTCTCATCTTATTTCTAACTATTCCATCACAATGATATACATTATGCTATTACGCCAGACCTATACCTCACGGATTAACAACATCCTTTAAATTATCAGCACCCTGTAGGTGATCAAGGATCATTAAGTAGTGGCAGTTACCCAAGTATAATTGTCACTACAAAAGTATGCACCCGGAAAAAAAATTGAAAACCGCCTCCAACAAACGAGACAGCGTAATATTCCAGCAGTATTAATAAACGCCCGTATATTCAAATTCAAAATCCCCGTATAAAATTAGTGATTGATACAGGTTGTCATATATCTATGTAACGACCTTCTATTGTAGAAATACATTTTCTTGATGAAGTTTTTATAAAACCATCTCAATTAAAAATATCATTAGATGGAAAAGAAAAAGTAATTATTTCAGATTTTACATAATTGCAAAGTACTTACAAAATAGACTTTTTTTCTGTTTAACTAATTTCTTGTACAGTATTCTAAAATTAAGAATTAAAAAATCTTGATTTAAATATTGATTTTGTTAACCACATTTTACAAACAATTAAACAATTATGTACAAATTCCATTTTATTATAGACAGACACCATGATACATTTCCACTTTTCAAATATCATCATATCAATCTTCAGTTAGAAAATTCCTCAATAATATGCAATTAATTCCCATTAATCGCAAGCTAAAATAATCATTCCGGAAGGTGATATTAGGAACATTATTTGTGCCTGAAACTTTAGCATGTGCTTTAAATCATCAAGCTACCTTTCAAATTTTTAAAAAAACACATAATACTAAAATTTCTGTAATCATGAACGAACCTTCTCCAGCATTTTAATTAAATACAAAATGTTTTGAATGATATAATATTGAAAGCATGATATATACACATATAAATTGTCAAGTTTTCCCTATTCTTCCACCAAATCATATACAAAATAAAATATGTCCAATTAAAATATATGTCAGAATTCTTGAAAACAAGTGTTTTATTTTTAGGGCATGTAATTTATGTCTTAAGGCCAATATAATTAAAGTTATACACAAAAATGTTCATTATCCACTACAGCTAGAGAAACTAAATCATTTCTATGTCATTATTGGAAATTTATAAAAGATTTTGTTCAACTTACTAAACCATTCACACGCTGTTTAAAAAGAGAGAAAAAATATTCACAGCTCTGACATTTTAGAAACTTTTGACAAGTGCAAATAAATTTAATTAAATAAACAATTCTACAATACCTCGACTTTATTGCAATACCCGATTTTAATAGACAGTTTATTTTGACCACCTACGCATTGAACGTGTCAGTTGAAACATTATTACCCGAAAGTATTATAGGAAAAAATAAACCTATCGCTTATGCTTTCCGGACACTAAAGGCCACAGTACAAAATTGTTCTGTCATGAGGAAAATACCATATCGATTGTAAATTTTATTATAATACTTTAGGTCTTACTTATTCGAAATAATATTCACCATTATCACAAACCATAAATCATTACAGTTTTATTTTAATTTAAAAGATCTAAACTTAAGATTAATTAGATGGAGATTAAAGTTATAAGGATACAACTATAATATAGTCTACAGAAAAGGAAAAAATGCCGCTGCAGATACTCTACCATGAATCGAACTCCATCCAATTGCAATCCACTCAACGGTAGCAAACGCCAATCCGGAAGAAGAAAACTGATTACAAAAGGATTTCCCTAAAATTCTATTAGATCCCACAAGCGATCAAGAATTCCCTAAATAGGACAACAGGACTTTGAATAATTAGACAATTTATTAAACTCAATAAATATTCAAGCAAAACCCGAACTAAAAGGATCAGAACAAAGTGAAAAATTAATAAATATCATTTCGGACGTTACTATCGTATTTCTCAACCACCATAAGTGGTGTTATCAGCAATTTCCTCTGCTGACAACATTCGTCTTACGAAAATCCAATTGTGGAAATTCGAATTTAAAAAACTCTTAAAAAATTCAAATTTTAAATTAGTACAATGTAATAAATTTTTAAAATACATAACAAATAATTATTAACAATTAGAGACAACCTAATGTCACCACAAATTTAAAACTGCACATCGAGGTGTCAATGAAATCAGATTAGTTTTATGAAAACTTATTACTATTACCCACAAAATATTTTTCAGGACATAAGTAATTATATTATAAACACTTATATTACGTGTCAAAAATCAAAATATGAACGACGTCCCAATGTCATAAAATTTAAGCCCACTCCAATAGGAGAATGCCTTTTTGAACATATTTGTATTAATTATTTTTCAATAATAAAATAGATAGAGAGACAACTTAAAAAGATACAGGTAATAGAAATGAAGTATCTCAGAAAAGTAGCAAATATTACGATAATGGGTAAAATAATAA
The DNA here is from genome assembly GCA_037954035.1 of Rosalia funebris. NCBI lineage: Eukaryota > Metazoa > Arthropoda > Insecta > Coleoptera > Cerambycidae > Rosalia > Rosalia funebris. Next base: position 2,191,483 of record JAZFAV010000012.1, on the reverse strand, counting down.
ATGAAGAAATAAGGAAAAGATTGGATAGCGAAAGTATCGAGAAGGTCATAGAGAGGGCTCAGCTGAGGTGATGGGGCACATGAAAAAATTGAGCGAAGAAAGACAAGTAAGAAAAATATGGGAAGCAAAAGCCATTGGAAAGAGAAAGAAAGGCAGACCAAGGATGACGTGAGACGGAGAAGTGGCGAAGATAATGAAGACAAGAGGAATCACATGGAAGCAGGCTGAAATTACAGCAAGGGACAGGGCTAGATGGAGACTAGTGATAAAATAGTGAAGAAAAACGTGAAAGTGGGGAAGCAAATGTGAATGAAGGGAAGTCAGGTGTCCATCATACTTGATAGGTCTGGGATGAGAAAAAGGAGAAAAGGGTAGTGCGTAAGGGAAGGGGTAGTGAAGTGACAAATGACAGAGGCACCACAAACAGAGTGGAGCTTAGATATAGGAACAGAGTAAGATAGGGTGGGAGCAAATTGTAGAAGTACTTTTAAGTTATATTTAACACATAATGATGTATTTATTTAAGCCATTGTAATTGTAGTATTTAGACTAATTGTTTAAAGAAAGGTATATTTAGCCTCTACACCTAACGGTAGGAGAGGTATAGATTATATTATATTATTATTTTTCAATAGATATATTTCTTAACAGAGCAAGCAGAGTTTAAAAATTATCAACTTGTGCTGAGATTGTTGTAAATTACTCAGTCATATTTTATTACTTCATCCCAAAAATCCATATTATAGTAGTAATTCCATAGAATGTTTGCAGATTAGAATTTAACAAACTCGAATCTCCAAATCTATTGAATGCAACACAAATGTTTTATCCGATCCCACCTAGGTTACATTACATTTACCCCCCTTCAATTATATCAAAGTCCATTTGATATAATTTTAGAAAAAATAACTCTGGATTATACAGAAAAACACTCCAGAAATTTACAAATATCAAATGAAAAGTAATAAATTAAAATAATGAAAAATCAAAAGAGCCCACCAATTAATTATAATCAAAGATATTATCACGAAATAACAACTAAACGACATGCTTTCATAAAAGAAAATTCGATAAATAAATTATAATCCATATACAAATGCATCCAATAAAAGACTGTGGTATAAAAGTAAAAACAAGAACATCAAAGCCTCAAGAAATCAAACTAAAGCTTCAACGAAAATTCATTCAAAAACAAGTTGTTTCAGATGATAACGTACTTAATACTTATTTGAATCCTCACAGTTAGAAGACAGCAAATAATGATAACGAAAATAACTAATCCTGTGGACTACTACCCAAATACTCGTACACACCTTTACGAAATTCATTGACTTATAATTTGACGATCTATTAAATACTATATAAAATGTTAAAAAATCAATCACTCATTGTATGTCCATTAGATGAATTATATCCCCAATTACACCATCTGTACAATAATTTATTATATCTTTTAGGTTAAATCTTAACGAAGACGAATAGGAATAAGGTAAACTCTCTCCCGTAAATTTAACGGCTCGTGAAAAAATAAAATTAATGTAAAACTTCAAAAATATAATCCTTTATAATATAATTAACAACTTTAATAAGTGTAGACTTATTAAAGTTGATAATAATTTGGATGATGATTTGGAAAATTATTTAACTAGATATCACAAAAAATCGAACTACAATTAATTCTTATTTCTTTACAATTTCTTGTAAAAATTGTAAAGAACCAATAATTAATTGGGATCAAATGAAAAATATTGAAAATAATCTATAGAAATACACGCTATTCTTACATCTTCAAAACTCAATAGATTGATGGTACTTGTTTGACAAAATATTTTACCAATATTAAATAACATTAAAGAATATATTTTTTCCGAATTAAATATTATTCATAGTATAATAGTATAACTATGGCGATGACATAATTTTATTTATGATATATTTTCCAATACTCCAGGAAAATCTTAATAATTATTATTATTTATTACCTATCCCATTTTCCAATCAGATTATAATTCTTATTAACCTATACATTATCCTCACCACCACGAAGATGAGCCTGCCAAGAAATTGAAGACGCATGTATATGTTACGCCCAAACATCGAGAACGCTCCGATCGAACCGATCGTGCTTTTAATATTTAACTAGATTAACAGAAATAATAACTGAAAATTTGAAAACCATTATTGTATCGTGATTTCTACATGAGACTTTATTTATTAAAGGGGAACACTATAGAATAATAACCAACTGAACCGACGGTAGTTGAGAAGGGTATTCGCTTGTTCTTGCAGGCACTATTATTGTGGCATTTAGAATTGCACGACACCTCATTGGCCCTTCAGTTACACTTTTTTGTATTACAATAACGCTTACAATGGCACATGACAAATCCTTGTTTTAATTCAAACGAAAGAGCTGAAGCTTTTCTCAAATTTAATGAACAACTCGGAACATACAATCAGTTTATAAAGTTTGAATCAAGCGACGATGAATTCATTACGACTATAAAGTCTTTCCACCACGCCCTCTTTGGTTGACAACTTACACAAGCTGGATTCATTAACGCTTAGAACTACAGTTAGAACATTTCTAGGGGCAAGCCGTCCCCTGTCGAAATCCGGAACTTTGACTACGACATTTTGACCAATCTCAGCATTAGCTAGTTTTTCACGGGACAAAGCCAGAATTTTTTTCAGCTTGCTTCTCCATTCCGGCTTTAGCATTTTCGCGTTGCTCTCTGATTGTATTACGTCGGCCGCAAAGGTTGCATACGACTTTTCCTTCAATTTCAACACCACATTTCATGTGTACATTTAAACTGCATGTTTTACGTGGTTGGGTGATTCCAAAATAATCGCAAATGGAACATGCTACCGCACTGGATACTGCATTGATTATATTTTCTTCCCATTCCTGGTCTGTTTCGCGTGTCATCCCTTCCACGGTTTTCTCTAAATCTTCTTCCGTTTCCAAAGTTTCATATGTTTCCCTTTCCAGAGAAGAATCTGCCAATCCGATTCCTTGCTTGCTACCAAACATGGCCTCGTAAGGACTTTTTTTAATTCCTTCATGCAGGGCACGATTTTTTTTGCTCTGAATAAACCGTAAGCCCTCCAGCCAGCGGAATAAACCGGAAGCCAGCGAAGGAAGCTAAAGCTAGACGTGAGGGAGCAACTCCTAGGAGTGTTGGCGACCTCAATGATGATGATGATGTTCCTAGCCCGTCTAAAATGGGACCAAAAATGGAACCATCAATCCATGAAAGAATCTTGGAGGATAAGGAGGTCGAAAGCGGGCCTGTACCGTGGACGCCTCCATCCTCCCAGACAAGCAGTTGCTCCACCGCCGATACCCAGGCTACACTCGGGACCTTGACCTTGACCTTGACCTCTATGGAGGCAGAGGGCGAGGGGAATCTGAGCAAACCAGGGGACTAAAATGGTGGAAGTGCTAAGAAAAGAATGATTCAAATTATTCAGATTAACTCTTCTATTCTGCAAAGGAGTCTGGCTAAGATGCACACAGGGATAGCACTCATCCAAGAACCTTGGGTGGTGCAGGGATCTATAAAGGGACTGGGAAATTTTCTCTGTTACAGGAGTAGTAGTACCAATAGACCCAGAGCAGGCATTGTAGTAAAGAACATTAGCGCCACACCCCTGTGGAAATGGTCCACAGGGGACCTAATGGCGGTAACTACGATGCTTGAAAATGTAGGTAGGATGGTCATAGCGTCAGCCTATCTACCATATGAAAGCAGGGACAATCCGACACCAGAGGTGAAGGAGCTTGTGGACTTCTGTCAAAAAACCGACCTACCTTTGTTAATGGGATGTGATGCGAACTCACACCATATGGTCTGGGGTAGCACGAATACCAATAGCAGAGGTATGGAGCTCATGGAATATCTGGTGAGTACAGAGCTAGATATTTTAAATGTGGGAAACACACCCACTTTTCATAACGCTATAAGGGAGGAGGTAATTGACATTACCTTGGGCTCCAGACATCTGGCGGGATACGTGTGGAACTGGAGAGTCTCGGATAAACCCACACTCTCGGATCACTCTGCCATTAAGTTTGATTTGGGAGTGGGGGAGCATGAGGAGACGAAATGGGTCCGTAACCCCAGATTCACAAACTGGGAACAGTTTAAATCGGATCTTCTAGTAACAGTTCGGAAGATCCCCTCCAGAATTAGTGAGAGGGAAGTACTGGAGGCGGCAGCCTCCCGACTGAGTAGAGGATTGATAGAAGCCTATGAAGGGAACTGTACACCTAAACGAGCTAGGCCGAAAGGCCAGGTAAGATGGTGGAACAATAAGCTGGAAAACCTTAGATGTAAGGTAAGGAACCTTCTCAAGGGAGCCAGAAAATGTAACAGCCGTACAACCTCGGAGGACTATAGGACTACCAGGGATCAGTATAGGGCTGAGGTTAGGGAAGCCCAAAGAAGTAATTGGGTTTCTTTCTGTAATGAGATAAATAAGAGAGCTGAGGCAGCATGGCTGAACAAGATCCTAGCCCGCAGCCCGGAAGCGATACTGGGATCGCTCAAGCTCCCTAATGGTAAATGCTCGGAATCGGATGAGGAAACCTTAGACCATCTCATCAAAGCGCATTTTCCGGGCTTTTATAGACCGGAGAGGGGAGACATTTCCGACCCGCTAGTGAAGGCACATAGGACCTAGGCGGTAAACCGAGAGGGGGATGACAGGGAACTTGTGAAGGAGATAGTCACACCGGCTAAGATGAGGTGGGCCTTGAGGTCCTTTGATCCATATAAATCGCCGGGACCGGACGGCATTTATCCGGTACTTCTACAGGAAGCAGAGGAGATAATCCTCGGTCCACTCATAAGGATCACCAGGGCCAGCTTAGCACTGAAGATGCTCCCGAAAGTGTGGCTAGGCACAAGGGTTGTTTTTATACCTAAAACGGGCAAAGTCGGATACACGTCCCCTAAGGACTTTCGGCCGATTAGCCTTACTTCATTTTTACTAAAGACGGCCGAACGATTAGTTGACAGGTACCTGCGGGATACTGTCCTGATAGAGAGGCCGCTTCAAGGGAGCCAGCATGCTTATCAAGCTGGTAAATCAACAGAAACAGCTCTGGATAAGGTTGTATCATCGATACGGTCACAACTGGACTCCGGAGGATACGTTGTCGGCACCTTCCTTGATATTGAAGGAGCCTTCAACTTTACATCCAGGGAGGTGATTAGCGAAGCACTAGGCAGATGCTACACCCCCAGAATAATCGCTGAATGGATAGACCATATGTTGGGAAACAGACAGCTTACCGCCAATAAAGCCAAAACTACCATCGAGGGCCGGGTAGACTCGGGCTGTCCACAGGGAGGAGTTCTGTCCCCCCTTCTGTGGTGCCTAGTGGTAGATGAGCTGCTTGAAAGGTTAAAGGATTACCAAGTAATTAGCTATGCCGATGACTTAGTAATAATAAGGAAGGGCCCTTTCCTGGAGCCGATACTCGATATATTGCAGGGAGCTTTAAACAAGGTTGGGAATTGGTGCAGGGAGAGGGGACTCTCGGTCAATCTCTCTAAAACTGAGGCGATGGTGTTCACCAAGAAATATAAGTGGAACAAAACATGTCCACTTGGTGGCCAAGAACTAAGCTATAATAGCGAAGTGAAATACTTAGGAGTAATCCTGGACGGGAAACTGTCATGGGGAAAACATCTAAGTCACATATGTTCCAAGATCACAGCAACACTTTGGCAACTGAGAAGAGCCATTGGTAGTAGCTTGGGCTTGAAACCGGAAACCATGAAATGGATGTATGAGGCAGTTCTCAAACCCAGACTGACGTATGCAGCACTGGTCTGGTGGGAGAGACCCTGTTTAAAATCGGAAGCCAACCGACTTAATAAGTTAAGAGGATTGATTCTTAGAAGTATAACCGGAGCCCCAAGATCAACACCGATCAAGGCGATGGGGATATTGACGGGGATACCCCCTCTTGATGTCATCCTGAAAGCGAAAGCCGCAAAGGCAATGCATAGGGTAGGAAACATGAATAGGAAGGTAGGGGACTCTCAAGAGAGCTAGATGAGGAGGGACTCCTATGGATGCCCTCTGACAGTACGGGTGTCCACTTCCTGTTTGACAAGAAATATAAGATCACCCTCATCAGTAAGACCGACTGGATGGAGGGTCGAGCTGGATTATCGCTCAATAGAGACATCTGGTACACGGATGGAGCCAAGAGTGGGAACAGAGCGGGTGCGGGGGTGTATAGGTGACGCGACGGGATAGGTAAAACCTTCCCCTTAGGCAAATACACTACCGCACTCCAGGCCGAGCTAGTTGGAATTACATACGCTGGTGTTCTGGGGGCCGACCAAAATCGGACCCAGGAGAAGGTATGTATCTGCTCGGATAGCAGTGCGGCGTTAGCAGCCCTGAATTCAGCAACGACAAAGTCGAAGCTGGTCTATAATTGCTATGAAGCATTGAACCACTTGACAGGGAAGATACCGGTGGAACTCTTATGGATACCTGGGCATAATGGCCTTAAGGGAAATCTAATTTCAGATGACCTTGCCAGACTAGGGACCAGGGAAAACCTCTATGGACCAGAACCTGCAGTGGGAATAAGTCGGAATCTGATCAGAGACCGCTGGGCAAGAGACCAGCACAATAAAAGATGGAGAGGAGTAACGGGTTGTCGAATAACCAAACTCTTCATCGAATACTCAGAGATTGAGAAATGGGTTCAAAAATTCATTAAATTGAACAGGCACAAAGCCAGAACCCTGGTTGGAATCATAACGGGCCACCATAGTAGCCTGAATGCATATAAGCACAAGCTGAGGCTGACTGATAGCCCGGCCTGCAGATACTGTACAGAAGACGAGAAGACCTCGATTCATCTTCTTTACACCTGCTCCGCACTGGAGCAGAAGAGGTACCTTATATTAGGGACCCCTGTTATACTAGAGGAGGCGAGGCTTAAGGTGGGGGACGTGCCTAAATTACTCCTTTTACGGGATAGCATTTTTGGATAATGACCCGGATAAGAGGGGATCGCCAAGGGACTACCCATGCGATCAGTGGCTGATGAGGCCCAAACCTATATAATATAATAATAATAATAATAACCGTAAGCCCTCTGGCCATTGTTTGGTATGATTGTCAAGCATCCATACTACCAACATATCTTTGACGCCGTGATTGGATCGTTCCACTGATCCTTGGCTCTGTGAATGGCGGGGCTTACCGTGCACAAGTTTAAGGCCTGGCCACAGATCCTTTAACTATTCTATTATCTTATTAGAAAATTCTCTTCCGTTGTCACTTTGAAATATAAATGGAGCACCGAACATGCAAATAATGTCCACTAGATTATATGCGACTTCTTCAACTGTTTTCGTTTTGAGTGGTTTCAATATTGTAAGTTGTGTCAGATGGTCTGTCATATTGAACTGCCAGTTCAATAGGAAACGATAATCTCGGTCGGGTTTGGGCTGCATATCGATCAAATCTACTTGACATCTGAAATTCATGTTGTTTGATAGGATTGGTGCAACAACTAACCCCTTCTTCTTGGTCTTCTTCTTTCCCTGACATTGCTCGCAGAGAGACAAATAGATCTGTATAGCTGCTGACATACAGTGACATTACAGTATTTTTTGTTAATTTCAGCCTCCATAACTAAAAACAAAGAAAATGTCATTAGGTACCAATATTTTATAGAAATAGCGTTTAAGTAATGTACCTCTTGTTCGTTTGTGTCCAGTTGCCATGTGAGCAGCTTCAATAATGCCAAAAAGATCCTCCGTTTTACAGAAATATCGAAAAATTTTATCCTGTGTTCCTTTGGTTTTTTCAATTAACTTTTCATATTCCCCAATTGTTATTATATCGTACCTCTTGAGTCTTCTATATTGTTTGGACGACAACGGCATTTTACTGTCTCTCAAACCTTTCGCTTCTTTCACTTCTCGGACGATCTCTTCATACCGTTCGTTCGTAAAATAATCACTGCGATCATTGCTGTTATTAACGATATTTTTAAGTTTTTTATTAAATGCCTCTCTCATATTGTTTACAGCTAACAATACTAGCGACTTCGCTCAACAACATAGATGGAACTTCACTCAAAGGCAGTCGTAAACACACTAACAAGGCTAGACAAGAAAGATCGATTTATGAGCTTTATAAATCATCCATAACGCGTCATGGCCGTTTGAGCATTGTCCACAATGCGTCGTGGTTAACAAGAACGGCCACAACGCGAAAAATTATCTTATTTCGGTATTTGGTCGTTTAGCACCGTCCGCAACGCGTTGTGGCCGTTTTTTTCGCTCACTGAGCGTTTTCGATGTTTGAGCGTAACATATATATATAATTTAAAAACCAAATTTCCAATAACGATTATTTACCATTATTAAATGGAAACTCATACCACTAAGGCCAAACAGTTGAAATCCATCTAGACCACGATGTTGTGCCGATCAGTCAAGAATGCCCAGTGGAAGATACATCTGCATGTTAGTCAGACACATACTGGAGAGATCAAAATAGCAAGATGCGTTTTCCAGTGTTGCACCTTAAGCCCGTTATCATTCGTGCTAGTACACTAGTTATCAAATCTTCTAAAAGAAAAGCGATGCGGTTACCATCTGGTCTTAAAAACAATATTACAGTTAAGCATCTGATGTTTATAGATGATATACAACTCTATGTTGAGAGTTAGATTTCACCTACGAAATTATTCAGCAAAAATATAGTCTGTCATTCAGACTGGATAAGTGCGCAACAATGAGCACTCAAAAAAAAACGCGGAATCAATAAAATACTTTACTAACCTAATATCAGACTAGTACTACCATTTACTAATAGCGATATATAAATACAGTGTAGAGCCCCACTGTGCAGATGACAAGAGAAAAATACTATCTCAAGAAAAATACTCTTTCAAGAAACCGAGGAAGCTCTACACTACAAAGTTGTGCAAGTTGATCAAGGATATATTTAATTGAAACTCTAAGTAACAGGAACTTTCATATACCGCTAATAAAACAGGACACTCCATGGCGGCAAAAAGCAATCCACAGCCAATATCCTACCTTGCTAGACGTTAATAACGACGTAGATGACGAGTACCCTGAAACTGAAGGTTTCATGCTAGCAATTCAAGGCGGCATGATACCTACTCGCAACTATGAGAAGTATATATTGAAGAAGAAGGTGCAATATTTTAATATTGTTCTAGTCTCTTCCAGTCTTGAGTTCTATTACAAATCCTCGGTGATCACCTATAGTTAAATATTCTACTCTTCCCACATAAGAATTTTGTGATATATTGTAAGTAAAGTAATCTAACTTATTATTTACATTTGTCCCCTTTTATTGTGTGATAAAGTTTATAAATAATTAATATTAAAATAACCATATATCATAACTTTTTTAAAATGTCTACAACAATAATTTGAAATCTGACGTTACACCATCTTGAAGCTAAAGTTAATAATGGCTTGAGATGGTTGGGTTTAGGTGAGGTTTAGGTCAAGCAGTATTACTACCCTTTACCCGCTTGTCACTATAGACGGAGAATGCCTCATTTAGGAGTAGCTCGCCGTTTTCTCCGGTAATCTCGCTCTCTCACGAAAGACGAAAATATACCATTCGTACTGCGGGAGGGATGATAATCAGCAATGAGTCTAGCATACACATGCTGTTATATAACAGCAAATTCCACAAGTTTTTAAAGTTCAAAACAGGTGCATTTCTTTTTAATATCCTTGCCAATACTGTCGGGGAGAAGCTTCTTTACCACCTCTTTAAGTCGGAGCCTTGAATATCGCAGGTGATAATCTCCACCATCACCTTACGAATCACACGAACCTGTGTATGTTGGGCGTAACATATCTTTCTCTGAGATAATTGGTTCTTATTCGTAAATCCGATGTAGAACACTCTCTCTGCAGTGTTGCGGATCTCCGAGTATTCTCTGTAAAGCCGAGAAAACCGAGGCTTTACTCATTGCCGGGAGAAAATTAATGAGCCTGTAACTCGAATAATGTGTTAGATCCTTACCTTCTTTGGAATGAAAATTACGTCCAATTTTTTCCACTTTAGGGGGAAGCATCGGAAGCATCTAGTCTCTCGTAAACTTTAGAGGTTTCAGGATCTCGGGAAGTTGCTCAGTGGTGGCCCGTCGGAAAACGAAGTCTCCAGCTTATCTGTCTGGCTCGTCTTTACACTTCCTCCGTTCTCGTCGTAGATAGATGGAATCAGAGGTCGTTCCATCCTGATTGCTTTTTGCTTTTTCCAGAGACTGGTGTCTGCTAGACTGCAGCCATTAAGGTGTCGGTTTCATATCTTTTGCCTATGTTCTTTTATCCTACGATTTAGTTTCTTCCAGAATGACTTACTTTAACAGACAAATTGACAATCTAAGGTTAAATGTAAACATTATTGGGAAATACTGAGACGTACTGCAGATGTTGAATTTAGACAAAAGTTTAAAGCAAAGGGGGCTAGATTGACGAGGTGACATTTTGCCTTCATCGTATCGTTATACGATGAATAACAAAAGACGTTTTTACCGTGAACTGGAGGCACTAAATAAAGTAATAACTAAGTAGATAACTAACCCACGATAGCTGCCAATGTACCAATTACAATTAAAGAGCATGGTTACTACAAATACTGGAGAATAATAGAAGAGAGATATCTTAACAGACATTAGACAAGCGATTACCGGCTTACCAAACTGGAAGTCACCGGATTCTGATAATATTCACAATTACTGGCTCAATATATTATCCTGAATCCCAACAGTACTGATTTAGGCCTTTAATAACGTAATAAGGAACCTAAAAAATCCACCGTTATAAGTCATCTGTGGAAACACGACTCTTTTGTACAAGAAAAGGCGAAATAAAGACACGACCATGAAAAAATTACAGACCTAGAACTTGTCTGTCTGTGGTCTATAAGCTACTAACCACCACATTACAAGAAGAGATATATCAGCGACTGTGAATCAAACAACATCACGTTGAACATAGGGGTTGTATGAATAAAACACTAGGATGCAAGTAACAACTTGCCATCGATACAACACTGAACCAAGTCCGGATTATGAACATAAATCTAAATATAGTCTATATTGACTACAGTAAAGTATTTGACTCGGTAATACACAATAGTTGAAGAGAAAAATTCAAAAAACCTATGACATGAAAATCTACAAAACCCATCCAGGAATACGAAACTTATTGAGCCATATGATAAACAACTGGAAGCCATATCTTTATGTTAATCAGATGAATCTTGGTGAAATCAAAATTGCAAGAGGCAACCAAGATGATATTCTACATCTCCTATTATGTGTAAACATCTTTAACGTTTACCAAGATGATATTCTACATCTCCTATTATGCGTAAACATCTTTAACGTTTTATTTTTTGAGAAATGTACCTATAGTTCTTTGGTATAGCTCTTCTAATGTTCCATACGATCTTCTGACAATGTTATTAATATGTTATGTTGAATGGTGAATATTATTAATATGTCAAAATTTAAAATTATGATCAACAAACGCACCCACATTTTGTATAATGTCTTTGAATTATATTTTTTGATTATTCACGAGAATAGTCATAGAATACTCATATAATACTCACAATTAATAAAATTTTTGTTATTTTCATTTCCAAATATTTTATCAGCAGATTTAGCAGCATTAATTGTAAGGTAATGTCAACTTGAATTATATTACTAATATTACAATTTAATTTTCCAATTAACTGTACAATGTAGGTAATATATAAAGTGATTATCTAGATTATCATAGATCATAGATTATTAGATTATTATAGATTATCATCTGCATCTGTACCATTTGCATAGAAATACAATTGGCAAGTTGTTAAGACTGTAGTAAAACCAGCAATGTGTATATTAAAAAAGTATGGTCCAAGCATGTTGGACTCCAGATTCAAGTACTTTGAGAGCAAACATATAGTTTTTGTCAACTAACGCCATCTCTCTACGACTGATGAAGTAAAATTCTATTAATTTAAAGATCTTATCTGAAAAGCAGTAATATTTTAATTTTGATAACATTAAACGGTAATTAATAGTATCAAATTCCTTATAATCGAACAGGCTAGAACTGTCACTTCTCCTTCTTCTTCATTTTCTCGATAAGTTATAATGATATCCCCAGTTATTTTTAGAAATACACATGTAGTATTATAATTAATTCTAAAACCACACTAATTTTCTGGAATTATTTATCATTTCTCATATACGCAATAATTTGATCATATTATATAAGCATTTCCATTATTTTTGACAACACAAGTAACAAACTTATAGGATATAAATCAGTAAAATGTATAGGAAATGTATTTTTGTAAAGTATTTTTATTAAAGATTCCTTCCAGGTATCTGGAATTGATGTGATTGATTCAAAATATTGATGTATTTTAAAAGTCAGATATATAAGTAAATCTGAAATATATCTTAATAAACATAATAAAGGCATTTTTGTTCGATATATAATTAATACTAGTTATAATAGTTTTAGTGAATTAACAAGTAAATAATGAACTACAATCTAAAAACAGCATTATAACAGTTAGCAATAAATTCAATGAGTCAAAAATCATTGAATTTGATACTCAAATAAAGAATTGGACCATTTATGGCATCGAAAATATAAATGCCATTTATAGTATCGAAATGATATACATTAATTGACACCTATTAAGCTGGCTCTAGCTAAGAGGTTCAAGGTCCGAGAAGTCGATTTACCTAGTTCTTCTTTAGGATTTGTAAAAAAACTCAGCAAATCAATATAGATGAACATACATATATGGAATAAGTCCACAAAAGAGACAGTCCCGAACATGACGCATTCTCTGAATACAAACGAATACGAACAAAATATATTCCATAAAAGTAAATTCGTAACTAAATATCTCACAAATCAGACTATAAAAACGAATCCAGATAATTTTGAAATGGAGACTAATGCATATAACACAAATGGCAGAAGATGCATACTATACATGGATGAAATGTCTGAAAAAATCAAAGTTTTGAAAGTAAAGACACTCAGGGACATATCAAAGGAAGAAAGGAATAGAGGTTAAGATATGAGAAATTATAAGTCAACGGTCAAATTCTAGAATGACCCCGAAAAAAGATAAAATTATTTCAAAAATCTGAAACCATTTCAGATAACAGATAATTCGTTAACGACTGAGTTAGAAAACAGATTAAATGTAAATATATTAAAGGAAAATATAAACTTAAGTATAATAAGCCAATTGACATGTATGTAACCAATGATATCCGGGGAGGTTCTGGGGAGTGGCAAGCTGAGCACGTACAATCCACAAACACTATAATCACATAGTATTTGAAAGTTGAAATAAACCATTAGATGCCAAATATGAAGGAGATGTATGTGTAGTAAATAAGTAAAAAGTCTCGTGTAGAATGCAACCCTGTCACACAGGAAACAGCTAGATTTGCAACCAAATTCAAGGAATTACTTCAACATAATGCAAAGCCATGCTCCAACAAATTAGGCCAGCAATATATGTAGAGAACAAGACTTTTACGATGATTTAATATCAACACTAAGAGAAGTATAGCATGCAGATATTAAATTAGCTAATTATGATAGATCTTTTTGTTAAGATTTTTCTGCTATTACATCTCCGTTAACAATATTATTAAGAAAAAAGTTTATAATATTATAGTTATAACATTCCCCGATCTCAAGAACGGGAATCAACCATCAGTCCTGATGCTATTCGAACTTCAATTCCTCGAAATTAACGCTGTAGTTATCTACCATAGAGCCAACCTTCACAAACAAACAAAGACTCCACCTAAAGGAAGGAGGCTGAAAATCCCTCTTTTCGATAGGAGAAAGGAGAATGGTCCTGGGGTGACAATCCTCAAATAGAAGTACAGGATCCACGGTGTGAGAGGACTCGTCTACTTCAACCAGTAAAAGACAGAAGTCTTTTCCGACTGCTTCGAATTCCAAAATATCGAAAACCAGCCGTAGAAAGCGGACTAGGAAGTTGAAAAATGATCCAGATAGATAACACTGACGTAGTTTTCTACAAAACACTAATACACTATACCCTACATTCGACGCACTTTTCGCCAACAATTTTGGCATCATCTGGAGATGATTAAAACTAGTTTTAATCATTTTCAATTTTGTTTAGAATAATACAGTTGGCATAATTTGGAGATGATTAAAATATTAGTTTTAATCATCAGTGTATAGTGCTTTGGTGTTTTGTGGAAAACTACGTCAGTGTTACACCAATCTTCACACCAAAGGTTCCAACCCACTCCAGTACCAGATAGATGAGCTTAATGGTCGATGGAGCTTAATAAATTAAGGAAAGCCCTAGGCTGCAACGGGATCGACAACCGGACATTAAGGAAACTTCCGGGGAAAGGAATAGGAATAGGACACTGTTGAACGTAACAGTGGGATCCTGAGACTACGCCACTTTCCCTGATGGTGGAAATAACCGACGTCATCTTCATCCTAAACCAAGGTAAGGACCTAACACACTCTTCAAGTTCTAGGACCATCAGCAGGCAATGAGAAGATTACACAGCGAATACTACTCAGCCGAATACGAAACGATATCATCCCAACCCTCACCGGCAGTTCCCTATCGCCTTCCGGATGAAACACTATACGAATCTGTAAATTCTAGGACTACTGGAATATGCGAAAGATATTCGACATCATTTGGGAGAGATATTCGGCAGGACGAAGGCGTTTAATAGTGTATGGCATGATGGCCCACTAGTCAAGGTGCCCAACATGGGATTCCCTACAACCACGGTCAAGCTGGTCAAATGCAACCTAGCCAGGAGACGTACTAGGGTAAAGGTGAGAGATTCTCTTTTTGATTATAGGACTTTGGAGTTCGCAGTACTGTAATGAATAGTCCTATCACCTAACCTGTTCACCATATTCACAGCGAATCTCACGGATACATCCTACTATGCCACTACTATGGCGATTTACGCTAACAACACCGTGTCATAATGTGGGCTCGCCGCGATTTCGCGATTAAGCCCGAATAATGACTAGATATATAAATTCAAGAGACGGCACTGAGATAAAAAGACTATTGAGAATAATGGAGGGTGGTATATTCACCTTCCAATGCCGAAAAAAAGCAAGGATACGTGAAAATGAACAACAACAAGATTGAACGGTACAACTCCGTGAAATATTCAAGTCACTCTGGCTAAGGGTTCGAGGTGGCAGGACTATATGAGGAAAACAGTTGGGAGAAGCCAAGTGTGGAGCAAATTTTCAAAAGGGAATAGCTCCATATTTTTCAGCTACTGACTTATAGGTGGCACTGGGTACTTTGGGATAAATTCCAATAGGAGGTAAAGTTTCATGATCAAAAATCAATAACTCCCATATGTACAGTATAGGAAACTGTGATGTTATTTCCAAACGGGAAAGTACCTACAATACAAAGGTACCTACAATTTTTACTTTCAAAAGGGAATAATTTTTTTAACAAAAGGAAATTACTCCATTAGGTGATTTGACAGGGACTATCCGGCGTCTTCATAAGTGTTTGGTCTGTATTTTATTTAATAGGTGGCACCAGCCCATGACTCTAGTACCTGTCGTTACCTATGCATAGAGAAAGATACAGTGTTGCATACATCCACAGTATTTTCTTTCCTTTGTGATTACAAAAGATAATAATTGTGTAAATGATATTGCTAGTGTTTCCACTCCAGTAGTATATTGCAATTTTATAATTTATTGAAAATGGATTATTATGAAAGTGAAATTGTTGTGAGTGAAACCAACAGTGAGGGGCGAGGAACAAAGAAAAGGCAGAAACATCCTTCCAAAAGGCAGCTGTCTAAAAGAGTGAGGTTAGTAATGTTTATTTTCTATAATTTGCGTGATTTTTATAATTTTTTTGTGTTAAACAGATATGCATGTCATCTGCCAAGTTTAGATGAGTTTGAAGAACCATGCAAACATGCTGGTGCCTTCGATTGTGATGAAATCTCAATAAACGATATTGTTGTTGCGCGCCAAAAATTTTTTGAAGTTCCTGATAAAGCCAGTCAAGATCTGCATATATCACATTTTCTGCATACTTTAACTCCTAAACGACATCGTTCCAAACCTCAAGCTATTAAAAAAAATCGCCCCATCACTTCGAAGTCAAATATACGTTGTGGGTTAAGGGAGTACGCAAGAGAGTTTGCAAAACTTTTTTTCGAGTAGTGTTTCAAATTAGCAACAAACGGCTTTGGAACATAGGAAAGAAAAAGATGAATTCTACAGATTTTAGGTAAAAACGTGGAGGTGACCGAAAATCTGCCAAATCTGAAGACAAAAGAAATGCGGTGAAAATGTTTATTAACTCATTGAAGGTCTCTGAAAGTCATTATAACAGGAATACATCTCAAAACTCTATAAGATTTATAATGCCAAATCAGATGAAAATATCAGGGTAAAATATTCCTTTCTTGCAAAAATATTTAACAACTGTTTTAATATTGGCTTTGGATGTCCAGCCATTGATGTTTATGGCCTATGCTGTAGACTAAAACATGCTATAAAATTGGCTAAAACACAAGAGGTCAAGCAGAAAAATATAACTGAACATAGGATACACCGACTTCGTGCAAAACAATTCTCAAAAATGATGAAACAGCATGAGGAAACTACTGTCTCTATCTGTTATGACATGCAGCAAGTCCAACCACTTCCAAAATTACCCATTAGTGATGCATTCTATGCTCATCAAATCTCATTTTATAATATATGTTTCGTTGATTTAAAAAATTCACATCCATGTATTTATACATGGACCAAAAATCAAGCGAAGAGAGGGGCGACTGAAGTGGGATCTGCTCTATTAGATTTTCTGAAGAAATATGATTTTCCACCTAATTGTACAAGTTTACGATTATTTTCCGACGGGTGTAGAAGGCAAAACAAGAATTGCCACATAGTTCACAGTTTAACACACTGGTTGTATAAAGAGGCCCCAAAACATTTGAAAAATATTTTGTTGATATTTCCAGTACGAGGTCATTCATACCTGGCGGCTGATCGAGTGTTTGGACGGGTGGAGAAAGAACTACGTGCTCATAGTACCATCTTACACAAAGAGGACTACCTTGACATATACCAAAGACACGGAATTGTTCGGCAACTGGGAATAGATTGGGACTTGACATTAAAAAACTTTTACCACGAATGAAAAAAACAGATGGAATAATAAACATGAAAAGAATATTTTTGGAAAAAATAACAGAGAATCAAACTAATAAAAAACGAAAAAGTACTAAAATACAAGAAGTAGTAAACTTCAAAATGGAACCCTGCTATCGGAATAATGATTTGTCTAAACCCTATGCCAGTGTGTTAAAGGAAGGAAAAACAATTCATTCGTTCACTTTGAATCAACTTCTAGCCGTTCAAGCTATTCCTGCGAAGAAACTCAAAACCCTATTATCTTTAATGAATGCTTATAATGGAACCTGGGAGCAGCATGTTGATTATGCGTGGTATCAACAAGTTTTGCTGAATAGAGAAAATCGTCCACTAAGGGAAGACGATGACCAAAATGAGGATGAAGAGAATGAAGATGGAGAAGCTGTTTGTGACTGTCACACTGAAGACTGTGGTCTATTAATATAGAGCTAGTCATTTTTTTTTAATTTGTTGGTTTATTGATATACCTACCTAGAACTGAGTTTCATGTGTTTCAAAAAGTTACGTTAATTTCATTTCATTTGTTTTTGTATTTATTTTGAAGAGTTGATAATAAAATCATTTTAAACATTATTGTAATTTTTTTAATCAAATGGAAATACATCCTTATCAAATACATCTTTATTCAACAAAAGGGAATAATTACTGCTTGTTTATCAAAGAGAGATAACTCTACTGGTTTTTTCAAAAAAATTTACGGTATTATAAAAGTGGCATATTTTTTGTTGTACTTTATATAATGACACAACTATAACATTGATTTCATGTTTTTTTGGTTAATTTTATTATAAGAGGTGATAAGATACTGGTTTTTGTTGATTTATGCGAAACTAAGTGTGGAGGAGCTATTCCTTTTTGAAAATTTGCTCCACAAGTAGACTCTAGCCAGAATAACCCCATGTTAAGAAATTCGAATGCTTCCAATATGAAGAATAAGCTGATAATGACCAATCAATCTAGCCCCAACGCCTGTACAGCATGAGTATACACCGCCACAAATCGCCTCCAGAAACTATAGGCAGTAGGGAACATAATGCTACGGCAAGCCATGGTTCGTAAGAAATACAGGCATTCGGAGGGACCTCCAATGTACGACGGTAGTCGAGAATATCAACCGAAGTGTTCGTAGACTTAGGATAAGTATAAAAACTAATCTAGATATTTATTTTCAGGCATACTTTTGTCCTATATACATCTCTAATTATTTCTAGGTCGATCAATACTTACCCAAGTTAATCTGCTAATCTGCCTCGCTTTGGGAAGACGAGCAGGTTTATGCTTCTAGCTCCGATAACATCGATAACATAGGGTCAGTTCTGCTCGGCATTATACGGAACAGGTCATATTCCGTCCCGAGCTCCATAACTCAACTCTTTTCCAGACCTCTAAATATGTCTATCCAAAGCCTTACGCTGGGCGTGGACCCGTGGTGACGAGACACTCCTGGTGGTCAATCAGCCTCCCCCCGCAGAGTGTACGCAGGAGCTCCAACCGACGAGTCTAACTAGCTAAAGCCAATTGGAGGTCCGCCCAGACACATCGTTATTTGTCTTCCATGAGGGTGAGATATTAGTGGAGATAGACGGCATACCTGTCCCTAAACTTACAAACGTCTACACTCCCAATCATAAAGTTAAATGCACTGTTGATTTTTTCTTTATCCACGATTATCGAAATTTAAACTGTAATAAATTACATACAGTTACATGCCCTCACAACTGGCAACAAGCTAGTAAACAAGATAAAGTAAACAAGCTCGACATCAACAATAACCAGTGTCCACGACGGCGACGGGAGCGTTATAATTTATAATTCCCTTTTTATTTGTAATTCGTGTCGTATACACATGCGAATAGTTTATCAAATTTCCATTTTCTGAAGTTTCTTCTTCAAATTTGTGCGTTTTTTTTAACACAGGGTAAAACCCAAGCACATAAATGGTGACAAGGATGGAATCCTCTTAGATTGGCTACGTATAAGGTGATTTGGTTCTGCTGAACTTCAAGAAGGAAACCGACAAGAAAAGAAAATAAACTTAATAATGCAAAGTACAAATAATACAGGCTACGGTGGGTTATCAAACAGTTCAAGTTACGCGTATTACAAATTCAGCCTCCGCAACGTCAGAAAACCAGAAATCGGAAATTTGGGGAAAGAAAGCGGACATCTAGGACTGCGTTGAATGTAAGTCTTTCTTGTTTCTTTTCCTTGACTATTCCTACTCATAGGGAAACTAGTCTAAAATTAAGTTAGTTGTAAGAATTTTGAAACGAATAAAAAGAAACAAAATAATTATTGAGTCAAATCTCATTTATAAAGAATAATTTTCAAATATCATAACATATCTTATATAATATAATAATACTATATATAATTATAATAGTAAGTTTGCAGCGAGTAACTCGCAAATTTTATATAAACAAGTGCTTTTATTTTTGTTGAAATAGTTAGCTGTTGTTTAAATTATATCGATATATATATATATTGATAATAGATCACTTAATTTTCCATCAAACTACGGATAATCTTTTGCTATCATTTTGATTGCTATTTGTTTTAATAAAGTTTGAGGACAAAAGTTCGTGCTTAAACCAATTCATGAAATTTTGGCTAAAATCATTTTTGTGTTTATTAAGTTTAGAAATTCTTTGAATATTATTATAGCTGACTTTTTGCGATATATTTCAAATAGTTTATAAATTATGTATTTTCTAACATACAATTTTAAATATCATACGCAAATATCATATCAATATTGATATTGACAAGGTTATTCCATCGTCTAAGTCTAAGAATCGAACTACATATTTCTAAAATTAATCAAGTAACCTCAAAAACTTTAACGATAACTGCAAATATAGATAGTGACATACAAATCAGACCACATGATTTACTCGCAAATTTAGTACAACTTCGACAGACAGCTCATGAAAATCCAATTGCTTACTGTTATAGAATAATTAGTGTATTAAACCATTTGAGAAAACTATATTAATCTAAATCAAAAAATTATCGCAATAGAATATCGAAATTACAACTTATAGTCAAGCTTTACGTACTCTTATTGTGAGTATGAATGAACGTGAATAATGATTCGTTCGGTAAAAATATTTCACAGAAGATGCTAATATTAGATATATATCTAAACAAAATAATAATGCTCAAAATTACAAATCAATAAATCAAAATGAATCATAATTTCCACATATGTATAAACTCAAAACATCTCAAATTTTAAATACAGTTAGACCATAGCATCAAATATAAAATGCTTTACCATTATTCTCCACGAATACATTTTGTGGAGTACCAATTAATATTCAACCACGAAATGTACTCCCTCGACAAGCTAGCGTTCCTGTTCTAATGAGTATAAGTACTACAAATACTACATAAAATTTTAAATTTTGGGCCAAATTTCCAAACTCTAAATATACTTTTGATAAATTACATAATATCGAAAATCCTGAAGAACATGATAACTCAGGATGATTTTTATAATTATCATGACATAGAATCCTATTATGAGGAACTAAACCTAGAAAACCTATTCTCAGAGTTGTGAATAAAAAGTAGAGACATCACATAATTAATAATGAAAATTTTTGTATAACACAACATCTAATAGAAGAAATGTAGTCGAATACAATTTTATTAATAAAACCAAGAAACTTATATAACCGCATATTCAAATAAATAAACCACCTTTAAAATTAATATTACATACAGGTGCAACAAAATCACTCTATTAGATCCAACTATAATTGAATAATATTTTCCTGAAAAAATGTATAATGAAAAATGTACTATTTTAACATTTAAATAATATAATTTAAACAGTTGCGCTGATATTCAATTTTTTAAACAATTCAATGAAAATAGTAATATAAAATGTTAATCTTTTTAAATTCCATAATTATTTTGACACATTTATTGTCAGAATTCCAAAATCTTAGGCGCATAGATTTTGGAATTTTGAAAATCTATTTGTCGAAATACCAGACGATTATTTCGAATCACCAATTATCCCATCCTATCGCGAATCACCACATCAAAGATTATTGTTATAATATACAATCTCATTCCATTACCAAAATTAAAATTCCCGTAAATATATGTAATGAGGCATATTTATAGAATATTTAGAAATTAATAATTGCAAATTCCCTACATAATCACACATGCCGAAAATAATTTAGCATTTTCCGAAATTTCAAATCACACTGACATAGACGTCATAATAAAAATTAGCAAACCTATTGAGATCATACCTTTAAAAAAATTCAATTCAATTTACAATTCGTAATTTCAGAATTTAGCAATTTCAAAAATCTTTATAATATCAGTTTTAGAAATTGATATTATATTATTATCTATAAATTAATAATAATAATAATATATATATTTTTTTTATTTATTATAACCATTTTACAATGCCTTTGAGCAGGCATGCTATAGAGGTAAATAAAATTACCTGTACATAGGAAATGGTACATGAAAAAAGAAAATATACATATATATTATTTATATAATTAAAAATTTTTTATGAAAACAAATAAAAACAAAATATACAATTTATTACGAACAGACCATATGAATACTGATGAGAAAAAAATAATTACACAATTACGTAAACATTTTGAATTCATTTTCTTTTATGAAAATGCGAAACCTGCATTTACCAACCAAATAAAATACAAAATTAATACCACAAATGAAATACTAGTACATGGTAAAGATATATAGTTACCCGTTACCCCTATATACATAAGCAAGAAATGGAAAACCAAATCTAAAAAAATGTTGGAAGACGAAATAATTCAACTCTCATCATCGCCATGGAACTCACCAATATGGGTAGTTTCCAAGAAAAAAGACGAATCAGGTAAACAAAAATGGAGAATAATAGTGGATTATCGCAAATTAAATGAGAAGACAATCGACGACCGTTATCTATTACCAAATATATCTGATATCCTGGACAGACTAGGAAGAAGCCAATATTTCACTTGACCTGGCATCTGGTTTTCATCAGATCGAGATATATCCAGAAGATATTCCGAAAACAGATTTCAGCGTCGAACATGGGCATTACGAATATCTTAGGATACCTTTTGGACAGAAAACTGCTCTCTACACGTTTCAGATCCATGCTGTTCTCAAAGGACTTCAAACACATATATGCCTAGTGTTCATGCATATTATTACTTTTTCAACTTTCTTAGAAGAGCACATCGATAACCTTCGTAAAGTTTTCCAAAGACTTGAAGAGACAAATTTCAAAATATAACTGGACAAATCCGAATTTCTATAAAAGACTATTAAGTTTCTAGGACATATCGTCACGGCAGGGGGTATAAAACCTAACTGCGATAAAATTATTGTTATTCAAAAATTCGCCGTACCAAAAACTCAAAAAAGTTAAGGTGATTTTTATTCATTATTATTCAGTCATATTACCGCAAATTTATTAAAAACTTTGAAAAAATGATGAGCCTTTTACAAATTCTTTTAAGAAAGGTTCAAGAACAGTGCACCATGAAATTTTTCTAAATTCATTTGAAACTTGTAAAAATATTTTAATGAATGAGCCTTTATTACAGTACCTTGATCTTGAGAAACTTCTCATAGTTACTAGTAGTAACTACGAAAAGTTAGGGAGAGAACAGGAAAAAGACGCCGGATTAGTCGCTGCTACACGAAGTATAGGCCAATCCCTCATGTATCCCTTGAAACAGGTGGCGCTGTAGTGTGTGCGCTGGTGGATAACAGTACCAGCGTAAATCTAATCCAGACAGACCTAGTTCCTGTACCACAACAGAGTCTGCAAATTGCTATAACTTATTACTAGCGGCTCATCCGTAGAAGTTATCGGCTCCATCGAGATTACAGGTGTTAGCTCCGTAGGTATGGAGTAGTCCTTTTTACGGGATCTGATGACGAGCATCGACTTGTTGCGTGCACATCCGCCAAATTCTCGAAGACGGAAACCCGCTACCAGGTGAACGAGTAAGTGATGTAATTAGCATCTGAATATCTGCAATATCTGTAGGTGTTAGCTCCGTAGGTATGGGATAGTCTTCTTTCTACGGGACCTGAAAGATGACAAACATCGAATTGTTACGGCGCATCCGCCAAATTTTCGAAGAAGGAAATCGAACAAGTAAGAACTCCTTACAGTCATCTGAAACGTGAATAAATTCAGGCAATTCCAATTGTGTTTTTCACCCTCTTCACTGATAGTAAGAACCACTATGACTGAATAGGTATAAAGACTAAAACTCGTTGAATCACTAGACAATCACGCTACAAGCATACAATTTCATCGTAGTCCACGTACCAAGTAGGTGCAATGAATTACTTCTTGTCCCGGAATCCTGAACTAAAATTAAGAGACGGAGAGTGAGAAGGTCGACGAGTGACTCTACTTTTTATACTGAGGACGAAGAATTAGCAGATGACGTAGGCAACGAAGCACTTGAGATTCAATTTTAAAAATATGAGTGTTTTAACATGAAGACCAAACAGGAGCAGCGTATTCGAGTTTGGATGTAACGAATGAATTATAGAGAGTTTTGGTGGTAGGTACTTAAATGAACAAAATCATAAATTATAGGTAATCATAAGTTTTGTGATTGATTGTTCGAAAAGCATCGGAAAATATATTCGCTAAATGAAAATATGTAAGCAACAGTTTTTTTATGAATGGTTGCATAACACATATTACATATGTTGCCCACGCACCACTCACTAATATTAGTTAAATGGCATTGCATGTTGCATGTTTATTTGCGGATTTGAGGATTGAAGTTCTCGTGGCTTTCTTACTCTAAATATTTTTAATTCATCAGCATATAGGAGATATTGGCATTAATAACCGCTGTAAAATACCAACTATCGAAGATCCCAAAATGGATCTTGTGGTAATCCGATGTTGTCAATTATTTCATAGACTTGAATCCATTAAATATTACCTATTGTTAACTATTTGATAGATAAGAATTGAAGAAATTTATACACCAATAAGTTTATTTGGAAAGAAGTATTCCATGATTCAACCTGTCAAATGTGTTGGAGAAAATCGGTATAAATAAGATCAATTTGATCTTGAGAGTTGATAGATTCAGCTATTAATTGAGTAATACACATAAGTGTATTAGAGTTAGATGTTGTGGACCGACCAGTCATGAAACTATGTTGATGTATAGATATTTGATTGCTAAAGTTTTGGTAAATTACATTATGCAATAGGAATTCCTAAGGTAGAAATCGGTCTAAAATTCGTTATGTTCATCGTATCACCTTTTTTATAGACTACTGTTGTCTTTAACCAGGAGCGTTATTCAATGCCGCATAATGCTTAGCTTATCCTCAAGGATAAGGTAAGGAATAAGTTTATAGGTAAGGAATAAGCAGAGATAAGCTTATCCTCGGGGATAAGGCAATCAATTGATATTCGCTGTAAGCAAAATACTCCCCCGCTCCTACTGCAGTCCTTGACCTTGATCCTCGGTCCTTGTTCCGACGGACTTCAAAGTTGGGCGCGATTTCGACATTCCTTTTTCACAATTTCAGAATTATATATGTTGCCTTAGAATTACATCGCTCGATTTAAAAAAAAATGTGGATAAGATTTCCATCATATATTGGTAATATTAATATCTGTTTTATTATAATATTGGTATATTTTAATTCAAAATCCGTGCTATTCATCGTGGATGTCTAGTAATAGGCCCTATGTGTGAAATGAATTTGTCTGTATGTTTTGCTTTTTTTAATGTCCTATTGAATAATAACTACAAGTCGAATGTGCCTGAATTGAAGTCAGTACTCGTATTCGCGAAGTAGTGTATATTCGATAAAATACAGTACTTCATTTTAATTGTGGCTTAACAATATTAATTTAATTAAATATTACAAATGACTGAGTATAGATTAGAAAACATATGTAAATAGTATCTAGGCGTAGCATAGTTTATACCTCATTTTGGTATATATGAAAACAATAAGAAATATACATCAAGTATACTACTTTACGTACGTTTTTCCAGTTCCATAGAATTTTTCTAGGACTAAATAATTTTCTGTTTTTTTACAGGTATATAAAACAAAAATTGGAATTTCCCAATGATGTTGACCTGATTTACGATAAACTTCTACGTGCAATAGTGTTGGCATTTTAGAAAACTAATACAAAGGAAATTTTAAAAATCATCTTTTTTAGTATTTTTTACGGATTTTAATCCATTTCTTTATTCTAAATTAATTTAAGTATTACATACAGAGCTTAAAATATGCGTTTTTCTAGTTATAATCCTTACTGGAATTTTATAAAATAAATTTTATTTAAATATCTACTACATACAAACACAGTTTACAATTTACAAACTAGGTACTCGTCCATTTAGAATGTAAAGGATAATAAGTCAAAGGATTTTACAAAACAAATGATTTAATAGAGAATAATAATTACATACATAGTGTATTAACTATGTGATTAGACAACTATTAATGTGGGTAACTGTAAAAAATAATAGTAATAATAATACATTTATTGAAAAAAAAGTATTAACTCCTTACCGCATACAAAACTCTATATGCCTACTAAAGTTTCTAATTTTATTTCAATATATTTTTTTTTTCAAAACAAACTTGGAATCCTAGTTGTACATTTCATCATGTAATAAAAGGTATTTTTTGTTGTCAATAGTAAATGCAAGCCGTCAAACTATTTGAGGTTATGTACAGCGTGCCCGACTGTTGAAATGCTATTAATTAATGCTATTTTTATTAGTGGAAAAAAACAATAAAACGGTAAGTAAAAAAATCTATAATTTCAAATTACATTCTTTGCATATTCAAGAACATGGAATGCTTGTGATTTTTGTGCTTTTGGTTGGTTTCTTTGGTTTTTGGGTTTTATTTTGAAATTGCCATATTTAAATTCGTATATGTTCCCGTCAAAACACTATCGGTCAAATATGCCTTCGTATGCATTCTAATTTACTTTCTTTTCTTTACAGGAATTAATCCTTCTAGATTCTACGGTGCTTTTAAGCATGTCAATCCTATTTCTGGTGATGGTTTCTTAAGTGACGATGATCTTGCTTTAGGCTCTGACCCTGAATACGAACCTTACCCACTCCGTGCTCGTCAAAAAAAAAAAATATTATCGTATCCAAATCCGATTGCTCTGATGATGATGAAATAACACAAACCTTGCAGGGTGGATCTACATCCAAAGCAACGGGAAAAAGATCTAAAAGTGACCAGGTCATTTGGAAAAAGGAAAAAATGCAAGCTTTTAATAAAAGAAACAGGATATTCCGATCTACCAGAAGTTAGTAATGCAGTTAGATACGCCAGCAGAGATTTTAAAGTTCCTGTTCACAGATGATCTAATTGATATTATTGTTGAGCAGTTTAACTTAAAATCTGTTCAAGATAACGTCAAAAAGTCATTAAACATCACGAGAGAAGATATTGGAACAATTTATTGAAATCGTAATTTTCATGTCTTATGTGAAGCTTCTATCAACGAGAATGTATTGGTCGAAACTTGCCCGATTCATCAATATCCAACGAAGAGTCACGAAAAACTCCAGCCAGGCATCATCCAGCTTTTGGAGACTGTGCGTTCAGATAACGTGGACCATTTCCCCGAATGGATTAAACAAAATTGGCAAATATGCCAGAACTGCTCGAAATTCCGTTCTTTCACCAAATGTGGAAAATGTCATGTTCATTTATGCTACAATGAGAAACGAAACTGCTTCAAACATTTCTATAAAATATGATTATGTTTTCATTTTAACGCATATGAAGCAATATATGGATTTGCGTTGTTTTACTAGAATGCATACGAAGCCATATATGGCTTCTTATAGTCTTCTTCTTCTAAAATAGTGATTGTATTTTTTTTTATAATTTGGACTGTTTACATAAGATAAATAAAAGATATTTTCACTAAAAAAAAATGTTTTATTTCCTTCATTATTTATGAAATAAGGGGTTAATATAAATTTCTACCAAGAGGAAAGTGTATCAAAAAAATTGATCTACTACACTCCTTAAGCATATATAATACATAACTAATATATTTAATTGATTATAAACAAGATAATCTAAAATAAAGAAACTGAAAAATAAGAATAAAACTTCAAATAGGCGTACATTAAAATATTGAAAATTTGATAAAAATACATATATCCCTTTTTAATTTACTTCTGACTGTTGCTACCGATATATTGTGGTATTGAGTAGATAGGTTATTGACGATATACTCTGCTATATATGAAAAAAGAGGATTTCGATGAGACAATATGGAAATTTTATTTTCTATTTGTCTTAAATAGTTAAAATGGCAATTCACATTAACTAATTACATAAATAGTCAGGCATATTGGTCTTTGCAATATTTAAGACCAATCCGACAATATGCATAATCTCCTATCAGACATGTTCAATAAATTAAATGCATGTAAGTAAGGAGACATATAATTAAATAATTTCAACATGTAATACGGTTGTAAAATATTTCATAAAGGCATTCTGATTTTTTTGTAAATGATTTTTATTTTCATGTACCAAGCAGGGCCCAAAAACAATGTTTGCATAATACAAACAAAATAAAACCATGGATGGTTTCGCTAATTGTAAGCAAAATTTTAATACTTATTATGTCTAAATATTTTTTAAAAGAATATAGCTGTTTTAAGGAGTAAAACTCTTTTCTTACATATGTTATTGAGATGACTAGAAAATTTCAATCAAATGAAATTTAATGAAATTTAGGGTTATTTTACAACACTAGCTGAAACGATACACTTTATCATTCATTTTAATATTTAATTTATCCATATTGTGAAGTGGATGTGGTGTACTAAAAACGATATTTTGACTTTTATTAGCATTCATAATCAATATATTTTCTAATGTCCATTCAAAAATAGTTTTTAAATAGTCATTTATAATTTGAGGAGCTGCGAACGAATCAGAAGGTAAAAAGCTATAGAGGAGTTGTGTTATCAGCATATCTATGTAGTTTGCATTTTAAGGGAATTCTTTAAGTATTTGTAGAAAGAACATTAAATATAAGTGGTCCTAGTACAGAACCTTGTGGAACTCTCGTCTTACTTGATTTAATGTGTGATGCAAGTATCGAGGAGTTTGAATTAATCTCAGTAAATTGATAGTTTTGAAGCCAATAAAGCATGTTTTCACAAATTCCATAATAGTATAATTTGGCAGATTTGGCTCTCAAATAACTAATAGCTAAAGAATCAAATGTTTTAGTCATATCCAGTAAAGTTAAAGATGTAACCTGTGGACTGTTCAGAGCTCGTAGGATGTCATCAGTTACATTAACAAGCAAAGTAGAGGTACTAAAAATCCTGACTGATTTGGGGAAATTATTCTACTTTCGGTAAAATAGTGAGAAATTTTTTCGTATATTGCAGATTCAGTGATTTTTAAGGTGAATATTTGTATTGTTTCGGATTTTTTTTACGTGCGTACAAGTTAATACATGGTGATTTCCATTGAGGAGGTAACTGTCCTATTTCAGAAGATTTATTAATTATACGCGTCAATGGCGTAGATATCCATTGTAATGAGAGCTGCAAGATTTTTGCAGCTAGTCCAGCTGAGCCCATCGTATGCGGCTTTTGTTCAATTACTATTTTCTTAATTCTTCCAGTACTTACAGGACTATAAATGAATGTGAGATGATCATT
This sequence comes from Rosalia funebris, assembly GCA_037954035.1. Lineage (NCBI taxonomy): Eukaryota > Metazoa > Arthropoda > Insecta > Coleoptera > Cerambycidae > Rosalia > Rosalia funebris. The sequence goes on along the minus strand of JAZFAV010000012.1, from coordinate 2,162,451 downwards.
AAATTTAGACTCAATATTTATGGTTATGCTCATTATCAGCATGTATTTATAGGTATAGAATTTATGAAATAGCTGTTAATACCGCTAGGGTCAGGTAAAATCTCAAGAAGATCTTGTGGAATTCTGTCTTTTCTGACTCCCCATGAGTTAAACTTAGACCATAATGACTTATTATTATGTAATTATTTCTATTGATATCTACATTATATGAATCAAAAGTAATACGCTCTTGTTTTAGAGCTGTGTTATAATAATACAAATATAACTGTAAAATTACTTACGAATAGTATTTATGTGCCTTCTATACCTTATCCAAGCATTTCTTTTAATAAATTTTATCTGATTTAAAGTGTCTGTTTAATTTAAATTAATAAGTTTCTAATGCAGCGTGCATGTCAGAGTTTTATTTTCTTCTTATATAAAAAATCCACTTTTCGTTCTAGATAGTTGATATTGCTTATATATAATATTCCAATCAATGGTACCAGATCTCTATTAAAACTATCGCTTTTAAGATTTTTATAACTAGGAAATCTTGTCGTCGTCACTACTTAGTTCAACATCATAAAATGTTACATTATGATCTGAAAAATATATATCTAAAACTTCAACATAATGAATGCTAAGATCTGAATTAGTTATTATTATAACTAACAAGGGTTCACTTGCCTCACTTACCCGGATGGAATTTATTAGTTATTTATAATCGTAAACATGGAGTAAGTTTCTTAAATATATAACAGCATGACTATTGTCATTTAACATGATATTTAAGTCCCCCATTAATATAAGATAACAAACTATTTTCTATTAAATAATTAAATATGCATCATATATCTCCTCAATCGGTACATATAACACTGGAAACGATTTATCTAAAGATGATTTCAAACAGCAAGCAACTGCTCAACTTCTTGATTTACGATCACTTCTTTTTAGAGGTTAGTTAGGTAGGTATATTTAACAAATCATCCGCCAGTGCCAACTGTAAATCATGCCTCACTAATATCCCCATGTTTGAAGCTATGTTTGAAGTACGTTCTACAAAACAACTAATATCATTAAACTTATTAGACACAGATCTGATACTGAAATGACAAAGTTTACTAGATTTGTAATATGTCGTTGAAAAAGTTGTTTATTTTTTGTTGGAGATTAATTGATTGTTGGTTATTAATATTAACTATATAATTGTATTTAATAGTTGGAGATTGTTTGAAGGAGAAGTTACATGAGTTTATGTTGCCAAACATAAAAAATGACCTGATGATGTATATTTAATTTTTCTTTCTAATTCTCAATTTTCTTTAAATAAACTACACGTTTATTGTCATATATGAAATGATTTAATCAGACCTGATCAATATCTATTTTGAGTTGTTGTTTTGCCTCAATATAATTTAAACATTTAAAATTATTATTTACACAGGATTCAGTAGAATGGTCAGAAGCTGTATACTTTAAACATTTACCTGAATTTGCACAATTATCAGCGTGGTGGTCAAAACCACCATATTTGAAACATCTGAAAACATCTACATATTGGAAGACTCTACACTTAATTCTTATTTGATTTATCTTCTGCAGCTTTTTTTATAATTTTCTTTTCTTTGGTTTTACAGTTTATTATAATCCCTTTTATTATAATTTTATTTTCTTAGTCTTTTATTCCGACATCCAAGTTCGCTGGTTTATTTTTTTTTTCTTATAGCTACTTTCGTCTTTTTATTTTTTTGATTGGTCTTCGGTTTTATGATTACTACTTCCTTAGCACTAAATAACATCGGTAAAGGGTTAATGTGCCCTTGGTAAAATTTCATTTTTAGCATTATTATTAAGTCGAATAATATTTTTACAATCAGCTACAATACATGATTGTAGATTTTCAAAATCTCTGGCAATCTTAGTATTACAGTCAATAAAAACTAAGAGACCTTCACAAAATCATTTAAGACTGTTACAATTAATAATTGTATCAAATTGTCTACCAACTATGTTAAGATATTTAGGATGAAAATCATTTGAGCACAATCCTGAGCATTTCAAGTTGTCTTCGTTATTTATTTTTTATTTATTTATTTATTTAACCAGTATATATGAAGTTAAAATGTTCCATGTGTAAATTCCTATAGAGGTAATGTAATTATCTGCACATAGACCTGGCTTATTTACAACTATCTTACTACTAACTTAAAAAACATATTAACTTAACTATGTTGTGACAAGATCTTATCCAATTTTTTAGTTTAATCTTAATAGTACTTACATATATTGATAGACATAGTATTGAGATCTTTTGGCAAGTTCTCAATGCCACAATATAGCTGTTTTTATGGCTTATATTTTAGTTATTTTTTACATCTGTAAACTCTTATTTCTAGTTACTTTTCTCTGACTATATATTTATTTCTTTAACTCACCATAGTGGTGTAATAGTGAATTATAAATAAATAACTGCTCAAGATTTAGTGGATAATTTTGTGTTACAGAAGTGTTTTTATTGATAATTATTAGAGTTCTATTCTGTAAGTTTTGAGGTAAATGTAGGTTACTTGTATATACACCTCCCCAGGCTATTATACTATAATTGATATAACTGTGAAATATATAATGAAAAATGCATAATATATAATCATCAACGTTTTTAACTGCATTATTTTCGATATTTCTGAGAAAATGAAGACTAGGTATTTTGTTTTTTTGTATGATATATTAAATATGCTTGCTCCATTTCATATTAAAATCAAATATTATTCCCAGGTATTTCCAGCTACTTACTCTGTTTAATTGTTGTAGACCTATTTTTACATCTAGACTTTTGTCTAGGTGTAATTTCTAGTCTAGAACATTATATACGGATCTTCCAAGTGTTATATATACCGTTTTCTCTACATTCAATAATAGTTTGTGTATTGCCAGCCAAGAAGCAACTCTGTAACTGTACATTCATTTTATCTTATACAGATATCCAAGTATCCTTAGAGGAAAAAATAACCATCTGCATACGATAGAATAGAATCTTTCGGCATACTTTTTAGTAAATCATTTACATACAAAATAAAAAATAATGGTCCTAGAATTGTTTCCTGAGGTACACCTCTAGTTACTTCGCTATGGTTACTAATACAGCCATTTACTCTGACTCTTTGTTTCCTGCCCATAAGGTAACTTTTTAATAGTTCATGTGCGTTATCTCTAATTCCATGTCTGTACAGCTCTTCTAACAAGATTTCATAGTTAACAGTATCAAAAGCTTTCTCTAGATCCAAAAAATTATTGGTTTACATTTGTCCAGAAAGTATATTGCTCTTATCAATGAAACAATGAATTCTATTGTAAATTATTTTTTTTGATATTTTTACTACATTAGATATAAGAGAGATCCATTATAGACCGATCTCTCTTATATCTAATATAGCAAAAATATTTAAAAAAATAATTTACAATATAATTCATTATTTTATTGATGAGAGCAATATACTTTCTGGATAAATGTAAACCAATAATTGCCATGATGAGCTCTGCTTATTTCCTGTTTCAAAGATTGGCACAATATCAGCTTCTTTTAGATATTGCGGTCAAATAGAGTTTTCTATACAAAGATTAAAAATGTGAGCTAAAGAACCTATTATATATTTGGATACAGTTTTTAAAGTCTTGAAATTTATATTATCTATCCCTCCAGCTTTGTTCTTCATGTTTTTTTACTATTACTGCAACTTCCTCTTTGCTTATTGGATTTAAAAAGATAGACTTACAATTACTGGAAGGTAAGACTATCTTCTTATCTGCCGATGGAGCAAGTTTCACTCCAATATTACAAAAGTAAGTATTTAATGTGTTAGATATATCTGCTGGATCTATACATATTTCTGTTGGTTTTATACATTTTATTGTTAAAGTATTCTGTTTTTCTTTTTCGTTTAATTTAAAATTTATTATTCTCCATAGAGCTCTAGGATTTTCACTGTTTCTATTGACCTCTTGTTTTTCATAATTACTTTTAGCTTCTTTAATACATTTTTCCAAAATTTTTTTACACTTTTTCTACTCGTTTTTTAAAACTACGTTAGTTTGATTTTCCCTCCATACATTATACAGTGGTTGTTTCAATCAAAATGATTATTCCTTTGGTGATTCATTTTTCCAAGGCTTTTTGGAATTATTTTTTCTTTTGGTTTGCTTCGTAACAGTTTTTATACAATATTTTATTTTAGTAACTAGTCTACTTGTTGCTACATCAGGGTCTTGCACACACAATATTGCATCCCAATTGATTTTATCTGATACTTTAGTTAGTTTGTTGTAATGTTTCACTTGTATTATAATCTTGTTTTAAAGTTATTTTATCTAGACTTATTATTAAAGGGAAGTGATTTGTAATTATGTAATGTAATTTATATGATTTAATGGTTTTAATTTTTGCGAAAATATTGTCGATTGTATCACTGGAGTGCCTGTCGGATGGTCTTTTTACTGTTTGGAAACAAGGGATATATTCATTCTCTAAGAGATTATTCAAAAATTCCTGGCTAATATTATCCAAATTCTTTAAGTCAATGTTAACGTCTCCAAATGTGTAATGATTTTTAATATTCGAGTATTCTCTTATATTTTTTTAATGCATGTACAAATTCACTTTTCTGCAAGTCATAAGGACTATACAGTGCGGAGACCTCAATAGTACTTTCTGAATGTATTCTTATACCGAAACTTAAAACTCTCAATCTATTAAATACAACAGTTTCAGTTTTCTCAACAACATTTATTTTAATATATATATATATATATATATATATATATATATATATATATATATATATATATATATATATATATATATATATATATATAATACGCGTTTTAATGATTTAAGGAGCCGTACCATAGGTTTAACCATAGTAGGAGGGTCCTTATTGAAAAACCAGACTAAGACAAGTCCCTGAAGGAGGGCAGCAGCTCTTTCAGTAGTCATAGTGGCAGAAACCGTGGGGGTTGGTATGGTGCTATGACACACACGACTGCGATGTGGAAGGCAAGAGGAAACCACCACATTATAATCTTCAGAACAGCTAGCAGAAAGCTTATCCCAAATTAATGATGGCGTCTCCTGGGGCAAAAAACTCCGGAGGTAAAATAGTCCTCCGTTCGGATCTCCGGGTGAGGACTGTTCCGGGAGACGTGATCGAGTGCAATAATAGTAAGAAGTGTAGCATTTCACGAGTCGGAGCGTGGAATGTCAGAAGCATGAGACAGGCAGGGAAGCTAGAAAATCTAAACATAGAAATGGATAGGTTAGGATTAGATATAGTAGGTATAAGTGAGATGCGCTGGCCGGAAGTAGGAGATTTTTGGAGCGGTGACTATAGGGTAATACACACAGGATCGGTAAATGGAAACGCGGGAGTAGGGATCGTTATGCGGAAGAACGCAGGACAGTGTGTAGATAGCTACCTACAATACAGCGAGAAAGTAATGATGGTTAGGTTAGATTCGAAGCCAGTGGAAACAGTAATAGTGCAAGTATACATACCTACTTCTAGCCACAGTGAGGAAGAGTTATAAGCCGTTTATTCGGACATAGAGCAGGTAATAGGATTTGTGAAGGGTCATGAAAATTTAATAATAGTAGGAGATTTTAACGCAGTCGTAGGTGAGGGGAAAGAAGGGGAATTTGTAGGTCCTGATGGATTAGGAAACAGAAACGAGAGAAGTAGCAGACTGATAGAATTCTGTGAGAAGCACAAGATGGTAGTCGCGAACACATTGTTCAAGAATCACGTTAGGAGGCGGTACACATGGAAAATGCCAGGAGGGATAGACAGGTATCAGATAGACTACATTCTAGTTAGGAAGAGATTTAGAAATCAAGTAAAAGACTGTAAGAGTTATCCAGGAGCAGATGTAGACAGCGACCACAACTTGGTAGTCATGAAAGCTAGATTAAAGTTCAAAAATCTGAAAACCCGGAAGAATAAGAAACGTATAAATGTAGACATATTGAGGGATCAGAATATGAAAGATAAGTTCCAGGAGAAAACAGATCAATTAATAAATAAAACGAGTAAGGACGAAATCAAGAACGCAGAAACTGAGTGGGAGGGTATCCAGAATAGTCTAGCTTCAGCGGCTACGGACGTTTTAGGACACGATAAAAGGGAAGCTAGGAAGCCCTGGATAACGGACGAAATCTTAAACTTAATGCAAAAGAGACGAGGCTACAAAAACAGACGAGACAAAGAAGGACTGAAAACTTATAAGTCAATAAAGTGGGAAATCATTAGAAAATGTAGAAAAGCGAAAGAACAATGGATAGAGGATAAATGCAAAGAAGTAGAAGATAAGTTGCAAGTAGGTAAGACCGATGAGGCTTACAAAATAATTAAGAGGAACTTCAGGGATATAGAAACAATAAGTAGAAACGTTAGGAGTCAATCGGGGGACATACTGATCTTAAGAGAGGAGAAAGCAGATAGATGGAAGCAGTACTTAGGAAATTTATACGAGGGTCAGGGATTAGAAGATATATTAGAGGAAGAATCTAGCATCGATAGGGAAGATGTAGGAAAACCTATATTGAGAGAGGAATTTGAAATAGCACTAAGGGGGCTAAAGAATAATAGAGCGCCGGGTGTAGATAAAATACAGGCGGAAATTTTGAAATGTACGGGACAGAAAGTAGTAAATAGGATGTTTCAACTGGTAAAATACATATACGAAACGGGCGAGATGCCGGAGGATTATAAGAGGAACATTATCGTTACTATACCGAAAAAGAGAGGAGCCGACAAATGCGAGAACTTTAGAACGATTAGCCTAACTTCCCATGCGTCAAAAATCTTAACTAGAATAGTGCAGAAGAGGATGGAAAATAGAGCGGAGGAAATACTAGGAGAAGACCAATTCGGGTTTAGGCGAAATAGGGGAACTCGCGAAGCTATTCTGGCGCTAAGAGTAATGTTAGAGAAAACAATAGAAAAAGGAAAGAACGCTTATATAGGATTTGTAGATTTAGAAAAAGCTTTTGATAACGTAAGATGGGAAAAAATGTTCGAGATACTAAAGAGCGCGGGAATGAAGTATAGAGATAGGAGAGTAGTACACAATCTATACATAGAGCAAACTGCTGTTATAGAAGTAGAAGGGGAAAAACGGGAAGTAGGTATTAGGAAAGGAGTAAGACAAGGATGTACGCTATCACCACTAATTTTTAATCTGTACATCGAAGAGGCGATTAATGTGGTAAAAGATAGAGTGGATTTCGGGATTAAAGTACAGGGACAGAAACTAAAAATGCTGAGATTCGCGGATGATATAGCAGTATTAGCATCTAGTAAGGAGGAATTAGAATCAGCATTGAACGAAATGGAGGCAGTGTTGACAGAGGAATACGGAATGAGGGTGAATAAAAACAAAACTAAAGTGTTAGTGTGCAGAGGGTGCGAGAGCAGAGCAAAAACGAAAGTACAAATTAATAATGAAAGATTGGAGGAAGTTAAAGACTTCACTTATTTAGGAAGTAAAATAAATTGGGATGGAAGAAGCGATAAAGACATAAAACAAAGAATAGCGCAGGGTCCAGTAGCTTTTAACAAAAAGAAAGCACTTTTATGCTCGGGGGTAATAAACTTAGAAACAAGGAAGAGATTTTTGAAAACATATGTATGGAGCACGGCACTATACGGCTGCGAAACCTGGACGGTAGGGGAAGCAAGTAGGAAGAAATTAGAAGCTTTTGAGATGTGGTGTTACCGAAGAATAATGAAAATACCATGGACTGATAGGGTTAGAAACGAAGAAGTATTGGAGAAAGTCGGCGAGAAAAGAAGTATGTGGAAAAACTTAAAGAAGAGAAGAGATAGAATGGTAGGCCACTTGCTGAGACATGGGGGAATAGTCCGCGATATTTTGGAGGCAGAAATAGGAGTGAAGAAAGGCAGAGGCAGGCCTAGATTAGACTACTGCTCGCAAATAGTAAGGGATGTAGGTTGTAGCACAATTAGCGAAATGCGTAGGTTAGCACAGGATAGGAGAAGCTGGAGGTTAGCGTCCAACCAGTCTTAGGACTGATGACCTAATGATGATATATATATATATATATATATATATATATATATATATATATATATATATATATATATATATATATATATAACTACACCATCAGCTTTGTTTATGCTACTATGATTATAATAAATTTTATAACCTTCTAATTGATAAAATTGATAATGCTCTCGGTTCCAGGTTTCGGCACAAATTATCACTTATGGCTTGCTAGACATAACTTCAAACAATACTTCAAGTTTATTGAAATTAGCGAAAGACTCTTATATTTACATAAGTATAGTATTAATTTTTCATCACCGCTCATATTAAGTGATTTTAAGATAAAATACTTTCTGTTTGTAATGCTTGACAAGGAACTTGACGCTAAGCGATTTTCTTGAAAGTTATTCACATTACCGATGTATGCCGGTATAGTAGGTTTTATTGGATAGTCTGTCATATCTATTTATTTTTTTACCTTGCTCTTTAAGATTGTACACTTGTTGCAGTCCATAGCTACGTGATTAGTGTCCAGTTTAGTGTTGTACTTCTTATTGCTGAATACGCAGTTTGGGCAGTTATACGTGGATTATTTATTACACTTAGATGTCTCATGCTTTCGTTATGACATTTTGCGCTAATGTGGCTGAATCTTTCGCAATTATAACATGATTTTACATTTATAATGTCGTAAACTTTGCAATTTTGGTAGCCTAGAAATACTTTGTTTTTGTTTTGCTTTATATACTGATATATTTCGGAAGGAACTTCTATTATTGCTGTTAATGTTTGAGTTATTGGATTTTTGTACACCTGCACTATTTTGCTTCTGTTTTCAGACTGTTTAAAATTTCTGTTAAATCATATTAAATCAAAAAATATCATCCTCCATAGCTTGCTTATCCATCTTTAGTTGTCCGTCTATGCCTAGTACTTTCATTTTCGAATTAACTACTCTTTCTATCTCAAAATTGTCCTGGTTCTTTGTTTAGGAATTTTTCTGCTTTTGTAGCACTGTCTTTGGTTATACAGTTTATTATCGCTTCATTTTCACTTTTGATATTAACTTTTTTATTTTGAATATTTTTTCCCTTTGTTAGGTATGGTTTGTATAGTGATTCTTTACATGTGCGTTACAGGTAACAATCGTATGAATCAATCAATTGGCATTTTTGAACAGTGTGTGCCGAAAACACATTTTAGGGTAACAGTTAGTATAATATTACAATTCCGTCAACCTATGACAGTGTAATGAAAAGGTTCTCCATAAAAAACATTCAATGGAAGTGATATTTCCATCAAAATAAATGAAATAAATTCAACAAAAATCAAAATAAATTAAATAAAATGAAATGAATTTTACAGAAATATTGAGATGCCAATGAATCAAATTATACAGTAAATCTAAGACGTGACTACTTCATAATTACATTTTCCTCAGCAAACTATTAACTGTATATACCGTACGTAGTTGATTGAAACATATGTCGCTAGACGACATACGTGCTGGTAATTGTGGGTAATTGGCTTTACTTTTTGTATCTGTCTTTTTTATTATTAACTTTGAGATGCGTTTTGATTGAGGTTTCGGCTTAGAAATTATTTCCAAATATGAAGATTTATCCACATTTTCACTTCTGTTTTGATTCAGTAACTCTTTTAATAAAGCATTTTTGTCTTGCAGCTCAGCATTTAGTTGTCTCAATAGAGCATTATATCTATTTACTAAACGGCTGTTTTCGTGTGTGTGTCACGAAATTTTTAGTTCGATGTACGAAATGCTTTTCGTTCGAATTTCGGCATTTTCACAATATCAATATAGTAAATCGACCCTTTCGAACAACGTGGTAACTTTTGTTTTTTAATCCGAAGCCTCTAGAGACATGCTCCGGAGGTGCCTTCGATATGAGCGAGGAGGCGGCGTAATATTATTGCGATGTACTTACTCGTCTCTATTTACTAAACGACTGTTTTCGTGTGTGTCACGAAATTTTTAGGTCGATGTACGAAATACTTTTCGTTCAAATTTCGGCATTTTGATAAAATCAATATAGTAAATCGACCCTTGCGAACAACATGATAACTTTTGTTTTTTGATCCGAAGCCTCTAGAGACATGCTCCGGAGGTGCCTTCGATATGAGCTAGGGGGTGGCGTAATATTATTGTGATTCGCTTACTCGTCTTTTATTAAACTGTCAACGATTTTAGACGTGTCACTTAATCACTATGTCACTAAGTTTTGTCACAATGACACATTGTTATTTGGATGGCACTTATAAAATTTGTTAGATTCTGTATCGGGCAGTTCTTCCATGCCGCCCACCAATATATATTATTATTTTTTACATTTATGCCATTTATTTATTGTGCCAAACAAGTTGGACCTGCCATATTAGAAATGCGTTATTAGAGTTTGGTATTTATTCTTAAAGCCAAACCTGTACTGGAATATATTGCCATATTATCACTTTTTTCACTTTTTATCTACAAGAAGATTAATAATCAGTATAATTTCAAAGTTACCTCAGTAAAAGTTGCTTAATCAAAGTCAATTGTCTATGCAACAGAAAGTTCATGTTTTCTATACACTTTTGTATACACATAGTTCACCTATTAAATAAAAGTTCTTCACAGTTAAATTACTTAGGAAATACCAGTTTATACCAATATCCACATTAATTCACGATAATCGATATTTAATTATTGAAAATAGAAACCAGTATTTTTTAAACAAAAATAGCATCTTCGTATACTAGAGTCTAAAATTCTAATGAGCATATCTAAAGTAATGCTGTTAAATGCTTCTATAACACATTCTTGTTCATGCTTATATACAAAGATTTTGATCGCTGGAGAAAAAAATCCAGTGGTATCATATCTGGCGATGGTGCTGGCCAATACACTGTTGAATTAGTGCCAATTCTTTTTTTTGGGAACCGATTGGATAAACGTATGGATGGATTGAAGCAACCAACTTGAACCAATCATCTTGTTGAAAGCAACAATTATGTATATCAGCGAGTGGTAAGTTATCTAGGGCGTCTTCAATATAAGTACCAAGAAAGTTCTGATAACGTTGAGCAGATAATGAGTAAATAAAAGGGTGTATAATTCGTTTACCAAAAATTGTAACCCACATTTTAAAACCAAAATGGTGTTGGTGTCTGGCCTCGTTGAATAAATGTTAATTTTCTTGTGACCAATAATAGGTTTTTTTTTCGATTAATAATACCGTTATTAGTGACCATACTTTCATCTGACCAAATTATTTTCATTAGAAAGAAAACTATCATCCTGTCATTTCCTTGTATACCACTCATAGAATATCCTGAGCCTTTCTTCATCGCCTTACCTAAACCCTTGGCAAATTTTAAATTTATAAGAATAGAACCGATAGTTATCTTCGCTGCATGGTTTCCATGGTTGGTTGAGAACCAATGGTTTTATGAACATAACCGTGTCAAGAAATGATTTTCCATTAACATTCTAAAATTTCTTACGCTCGATTCTTTCCATTTCTAAATTTTTAACAGCAACATAATTTCAGTGGCACAAAGCATCACATGTCACCATATTATTTTTTTCTTAAATCGAAAATGATCCCATTAGTAAATAATTTGGGGCCGGATAACCAGACAGATTGACAATTTAAGATGAATAAAAGTGAATATAATCGGGGATGCTTAAGTAGAAACAAAAACAAGAAGGGGCAACGAAATTGAAATCAATTATAAGAGCTGCGAAAATAGAAGGAATACATTGCCGATCTACATAAATTAATATGCCACAGAGTTCAACAAATATTTATAGTAAATAAAGTTAGACTACAATAGGGATACAATGAAACAACGAAAGAGAAAATCCAAAATAAACAGTTTCTCAAAACAAACAGAAACAATTCTACCGTGAACTCGGTGCTAAAGAAAAATAACGAATCCGGGATAACTGAAGACGTTTATAATGAAGAAATATTGCATAACTACTATATGATCGGAATGCACCTATATAAATGCAACTATAATCAGAGAGCGCGATGGCTATAAACAGTAAAGTATTAAATAACAAAGTTTCAAGAAATACCTAATGTGTCTTTACCGGAAGATAACATCGAGAAAGCTGTTATTCGTCTGCCAAATTGGATGTTACCGAGTCCAGATTATTTCCAGAATTACCAACTCAAATATGTGTCTGCCTTCTATCATCACTGGTGAAGACATTTGTCAATGTACTAAAAAAATCAGAAAATCTATTACTATCTATGTATCCACTATCATCTAGATATCATATCCACAATAGATATTATCATGATATCTATCTGCAGAAATACAATTATTTTACACAAAAAATAAAATACATAAGATAAAAAAGATCAAAAGAATTATAGACCTATAATTTATTTGTCGGTGATAGATTATTACAAACTGTTGACTACCATATTGTATGCAGAGATATACCAACATTACGAAACGAATAATATCGCATTGAAACAAAAGGCTTGTATAAAGAAAACGCTAGGATGCAAAGAATAGCTTACCAGAGATGCAAGAATAATGAACCATGGCTGAATTAAGAAAGAAACCTAGATATAGGTCACAGTGACTACAGCAAATCATTCGACTCCATATCGCACAAATGAGTGAAATTTACAATATCCATCCACTAATACATCTTATTGGGCTATCTGATCATCCAATGGATGGCACAGCTGCATGTAAATCGTACAAATATTGGGGAGCTCAAGATACTAAGAGGTATTTTCCATTATGACACTTTAAGCCCGCTATGGTTTATTCACTAAAACTGTTGTTTAACATCGAAAAGCTAGGAATGAGTATTATATATAAAACTATAATATTACAGACCTGTCACATAACATATAAGTTATTGAACTAGTACTAGTAGATAAAACTCTCCCATACCTTCCTAACCTAACTCCTATGATAATCTCAAGAGTGAATGAACGTTTTCCAGAAGCTTTTCTGGAGAAGTGCTTTTTAAGTCCATAATAATAAGACAAAGGTAGCAATGACAGTAAAACCAATTATCAGAGCTATAAGCATAGAAGAGATGTACTCTAATCTACATCATAAGTTACTATGCCACAAAGATCATCTCAGCAAAAAGTTTAAAATAAATAAAGTTAGATTGAGGAGGCCCAACGAAACGATGAAGAGAACAAATCCAAAATAGATACTTTCAAACTAACCAGAAACGTTTCTATCATGAACTAAAATCTAAAACAAATAAAGAACCCGAGAAAAAAGAAGAAACTTACAAGTCATCTTAAGGGAGTATTCTACTCTAGAATTTTGAAATTTTTTTTTTCATACTTGCATATTCTTAAATTTTAAACCTTGAAGAATATGTCTTACAAAGGAAATTTGAAAATTCAAAATATTTACGGAGTTATAGCTATTTCCAGAGTTATAGCTATTGCTAACTTCCGCTGCTTCTAAGGAAGCTAAAATAGTTCGTAGATCGAATCGGACTTAAAAAAATAATCAATTTGAAGAAGGCACGCTATATGAAGCAGGATCACCAATTAATAAATGTAACTATAGCGTACCATTGTTTACTTTAGACTTGTAGACTTTTATCGTGACACCTACCTTAAATTTTTGTTAAAAATTTTGAACGCGGTTTTTCAAAATGACTTTTCTCGATCTAGTTGACATATCTCAAGTTCTATCCAACCAATTAACTTCAAATTTGGCACGGATCTGCAACATATGGGTCTCTATCATCCATGCCATTTTTGTATCAAAATGTTTTTTACTATTTGTAAAAAATTCAAAACTTTAAAACAAATAGGTAAAGGGCATTTTTCATACGTTCATTTATGCACGTTCACTTTGCAGTCAGGCTAGGATGATACGAAGACAATTCTTCGTATCATCAACAATTCGTACCGAAACCTCAAAGATATTAAATTTTAATAGAGATTAGAATAGATGGCCCTATTTAATTTTAATTCCTCTACGGAACTCATGACAGAAGCATCCAACATCAAATCTCTAGCTATTTAAAGAAGATCTGCTCTATTGACAACTCGAATTTTAATTCGAGTTGTCAATAACTCCAACAATTTAACTCCAACAAGGCACTCCAAAACACCGAATAGGAGCTCAGCTAGCTTTCAAAACACGTCTACCAGTACGTCTAAGAGGAAGTGAGACCTCCAAGAGCCTGTAGCTTTTGTGGGGAGTGGAACTGTCATAATTAATGTCTACAAAGGACCCCAATTCCAATAGCAAACTCATCAGAGAAACGTAATGAGGACCTGCTACTAGATTCGAGATAGTGGATATACCCCAAGGAATCCGGTCCCGATATACAACAGAGGGACAATGACATCTTATAGCCAAAGAATACACTAAATCTATGAGGACATTACGCCCATGGAGACCCTCGAGGATATCAAACAGCAACAGTAACCGCATGTCTCAACAACGTCTCCTAGGGACACTTTTGCAGCTACCACGAATTCACATGAAAATCGACGATATCATCTTCAAAGCTTTGGTAGATTCAGGAGTGGCATACAACGTCATCAGTGAATACCTCATAACTTTTATGGAAGACATCGACAGAACCTACTTCACACCTTTCAAGATGACATGAAAAAACGCAATCACCCATTCGTTCGAATAAACTACCGCTAACCTTGTCATAGGCACCCAATGTTTCGATGCTACGTACCACAGCATCCATAGACTTAACGAGGATATGATAAAAGCGTAAAACATAAAATAGTAATGGTTTACTGGTATCAGCAAGTACCTACCGTGGAAAGTTTCAGCAATCTGCCCGACGAATTAGAGGTACTCGAAAGAACTAAAGACTTCTTGGATCGCATGCTATAACGCTATTCTGGCGTTTAAAAATTTAAAAAAGATATCACTAGATATCTAAATTCGACCGTATCCGATCTCACACAACAAGATGAAGGTGCTCTACGATCAGAATGCTGTAATCAGGCGTCATAAGATGTATCACTTCACCTTACACCCGTGATTGTAGAACGATGGAGTAAGAACCGTAACATATAAGCCGGAAATCGAGAAAGGAACCACTAAACCGCCAAGCGGTTATCAAAGTAGTTCCCGAATAGCAAGGCTATTACATAATCGCTATAGGAAACAACTACTCCTTGGGCTAAAGCCCCGCCAGGCATTGAATTATACCTGAAAGCGATCCTCGACACCTTTCTCGTGTTTCTGCGTGATCAGATAAGGTTTCAAAAAATAAAACACGCCACAGGTAGGATTCGACATCTGTCCCAGATTGTAATCGAACGACATACAGCTGTTTCGAACTTATTATCTCTCATCAGTGCCGTATACGGTACGCCGATCCAGGACAGATGCCAAATGAAATCTATCGGGTATACATCTTTATCGATACAATCTATGTCAGTAACATATAAGTCGGAAATCGAGAAAGGAACCACCAAACCGCCAAGCGGTTATCAAGGAAAGGAGTAAGAACCGTTTATTCTGTGTCGATTACCATAAAATTAACGACATCACTGAAAGCGACACTCTCGACGATCTACGAAGCTATACATAATTTCGGCCACCATAAACGCCACCATCTTTACCTAACCTAATCATCTCGATTTAAAAAGTGGATATTGGCAAATACCCGTTAAGAAGGACTCGGAGGAATACACGGAATTCACGACACCCGAAGGAGAGACATAAGAGTTTCTTCTCATGTCATTCGGACTCAAGCCACCTCCAGTCATATTCTAGATGACCTAAGAAATTCTTACCGATTTTGTACATAAATTTGTCCACGTATATCTAGACGATATTATCACATATGGCGAAAACCTGGAACAACTCAGAGAGAATCACGAACTCGTTTTAGAAATAATTCGCATCCACAACTTTAAAATTTCTCCGGCGAAATGCTAGTAACTGTAAAATTGGACTACGAGTATCTTGGACACTATATCATTGGACATAACTACCCATTAGCGACATAAACTAAACATCTTGAGGCCTTTAGAGATTTTCCGCAATCCACTACGAAAAGATAAGTACAAATCTTTCTCTGTACTTTATTTCTGTCAGAGAATACGTACCCAAGGCCGCCGAGTTTATACGACGGCTCACCGAACTGCTACAGAAGGCCAAGAAGTTCAAGCGGACTCCAGCCTGCGAGGAAACTTTCTGTAGCGTCTAACGAGAGCTTCCAAAACCATTACAGTGTATAGCCCCAATTTCAGCAAGCAATTTGTCATGCAGATCCATGGCTCGATCACCGGCGTCATGGCCGTCCTTTATCATGAATACGAAGAAGGCTGAAAAGAAAACTCTTACGCCAGATTGGCACTCACCATTCTCACCAAGTCCAAACAAAAATATCACATCAACGAGATTGAATGCCTGGGAGTTCTCACTTTCATAAAAAATATCGTACTCGTATGTACTTAAAAGATTGCCGTTTAACTTTACGCATAAATAACAGCTTACTGCTATGGTTAAATAAGCATAAAAATGCCAAAACTAAGGTGGTCGCTACTGAATACTGGTCGTACAGGAATACGACTTGGAAATTCAACATGTCCCAGGGAAACGCATCGATCTTCCCGCCTACTAAGAATTCGAATGGCTATCGAGCATACTCAACAATATTAGATTTCTGGCTAGATTTCTGTACCATATTAGAAGTTCAAATTCAATATCAGGGATGTTTCAAAGTGCAAATTATCAAGTGACAAACTTTCTTTCAGTGGCAGGGGCAATACTTTTATGGATGGCAATACCTGTGTTATGTGTACATTTTATCACTGTTACAGGACTGCGTTTCGTAATATATCTTTTGCACACATTTCAAATATGCACGTATGTTTGGAACATACGACTTATTAATAGGATTTATAATTCATGCCAAATAAAATTATAACAAGGTTATCCAATTCGATATTCAGTAAAACGAGCTATGATAAATGTTAAAAGCAAATAATAATACTTGTTTCAGTTACATTGAACAAAATTATAGTACATAATTTTATAATATACAGCAAATATATCCACTAAAGTTGATGGATAAAATGACAACAAGGAATAAAAGGAGTTGTATTGCAGTAGAAAACAAAATGGAAGCAAAATAAAACAATTTGGATTCTACTCTCATAAATAACGAAAACTGTCCACCGTGAGTGCTGCATCAGTGGTGTTACTGACGTAACTGCGTCGCAGTCGAGTTAGTCGCATAGCATTGAAATATTTCTATTGATGTATGTACAAGTAATTCAGTTTAGTTTTGCTATAATATTTGATTACATGTAATTAAATAAATATAGTAGTAACACACGTTGTATAAATTATCACTTATGTACACCCAATTCCATAAATTATAACTTATGTAATTGGGTATATACGGGACCATCACTGATGATGTATCCAAGTGGACAGCTCTAATAATAACTTCATTGAAGTCTAGTGAATGAGTGAGAACTAGAAAATAAATCATCGAATGAATAAATACAGTGCCAAAGTGTTTGATAAAGTTTCTTAAAATTTGTTATTACATACCCTATGGTGCAATTATAAGTGGAACTACGCACTATCACCTAGCTCACCAAGTGCCGTTACACACTTAGTGCCGTTAGTGCCGTTACACACTTATGCGGAGTGTTCGCGCTCCGCGCGCTGTTTAAATTATTTTAACATAATGGGATTCCTTGGTACTGTTACACACTTATGTGGAGTGCCCGCGTTCAGCACTCCGCGCGCGGTTTGAATTACTTTGATTTAAATGGGAGTCTTTACAGTTGCGGGGACGATGCACATGCGAAGGAGCCATCCGTGTAGCTCCTACGCGTTGCGGTCCATCCACGTCAGTTAAATCCATAGACACAAATCGGTGCTTGCATATATAGTTCAGCAGATACCGCGCGCAGACGAAGGGAATAGGGAGCTTATTATTCATTTAACATATGACGATAGTGGCGATAAGATCGTTCGAGTGTTTGTTATTATTATTTCTTTAAAATATGACGAGCGATTTTGACACTGAAGTTTTAAGTTGACAGTTCGAAAAAAACTGATGACGCAGATCGCAGATTCTCCGCCCACCTGTGCAAATAACCGACGCGGAACAGACAAACGCGCGCGGAGTGCGGACACTCCGCGTAAGTGTGTCACGGCCTACGAGCAAAGAGACAGAAGGAGATAACATATTGGTGGTGGGAGTAGGCATTCGGCGCAACGGAAGTCGCCATTGTATAAACCACATTGTAAATGTCAGTTGTCAGTGTTGTCAGTGTGGTTGTCAGTTAGTATTGTTTACATTGTGTTGTCCAGTTGTTATAGTGTGTTCTTGAGTGATTTAATAGTGACTATTGTTTGTAGATCACAAGGAACTGTATATTTTTAGTGTAGTATAGTAGTAGAATCAGGGGTGGCTGGTGTATAGGTGCTGCAGAACTGCCAAAAAAATTAGATATTTGTATATTTTCGCGACGTAATAATTATTAAAATTTATTAATAAAATAATTTGGTTAGTTGGTGAAGCTAAACCGCACGTATTTGCGTTAAAATCGCATTCTGTCCGCCGTCCTCTATTAAGTAGTAGACCAGATGAATTATCTGGGTCTCTACGCGAGCGCGTCGCGGTACATTGAACTGGGCGACACGAGGTAGTTCTGTGCACGGCTCGGCACACCTGTCCTCCCCCTCAACTCCCGCGACAATCTGTGCGAGCGTTAAGTGTGCTTAACGCTCGCAAATGCGAGAATTTACATGGTCAGTGAGCTGCATTTTTTCCAGCTAAGGCATCAGTAAAAATTTACTCCTCGTAGAGTTGGCGGGCGTAAATCGTACCTATTTCGTATTTCGTGTTAATTTGAGATTTTAAATACTGTTTTGTGAATTTGTGTAGTGATTTATTGTACTAATTATTAATATTTATATACTGCGATAGTGACAATGCATTTAGTTTATAATTTAGTTCATGTGAAGCGATTTTTTAAATATTCTTATGAAGAAAAAATTGATTTAAAAAGCAATGATAGGTCCTTGCCCGATATTGTTATTGAGACTGCAGGTGTTAGCCGCGGAAAAGCATATAAACGTCAATTTAATAGAGACATTTATTCGAAGAACAATTGGATTTGTGGGTGCAACAAAAAAATGCGTTATTTTGCTTTCCTTGTTTACTTTTGGCGGTGATAAAGCATGGAGTTAGGGGTGACAGATTTGGTGCACTTAACTGAAAAAATAAAAAAGCACGACAACTCCAAAAGCCATCTACATAATACAATGGAATTAGCTTTATTAGGAACAACTAATATTAAAGCGCAGCTAGATTCAGCTTATTGGATAAATGTGCAAAAGCATAATGATAATGTGACAAAAAAGAGATACGTTTTGTCAAAAATTATAAACTGCATAAAGTTTTGTGGGGCCTTTGAACTGGCGCTGCCAGGACATGACGAAGCTGAAACCTCTCAAAACCCGGAGATATTTCGTGGTTTGATAAATTTTTCTGCTGAGCTTGATGTAACTTTAAGCGAGCATCCACAAAATGCTTCAGTATTTAAAGGAACCTCTAAAGAATTAAAAAATTATCTTAATAAATAATATAAAGAAATTAACAAACCTTCATTTTTGGCAGTTATGGCAGACGAAACAACTGATGTATCTGCAAAAACTCAGTTAGTGGTAGTTTTAAGATAGTACCACGAACGCCTCGAGCGATCCCGAATGCCGGGAATATTCGAAGCCTTGAGAGCGTGCAGTATTAACTTCCAGCGTGTTCTATACTAGAAGGTTCGCCAAAGTTTTTTGACTAGAAACGCCTGGAGAAACGTTCCACTGTCTATATAAGAATTGTGACGTCCGGCCAGGAGTTAGTTGAATTTGGACCGCGATAGTGAGCGATATACAATGCGAAAGTGATATACAGTGCGAAAATTAGTTTATAAAGTTAAAGTAGAAAGAAAGTTAGTTAGTTAGTTTGACTTGTAAATAGTTGAGTTGTAAATAAGTGTTAGAGAAATAAAGAACTTTCTAGTAAATTCGTTACAATATATTCTCGAGGGTGAACCAATTGAACGTTTTTGGACATACCTGAAATCTACAAAATGTGACGCTGAAACTCTTTCGGAAAATATTTTAAGTGTTATAGACCCTCTAGTGGAAAATTCACCTTACAAGCTAATTTCGCAAAGTTACGACGGAGCAGCGGTAATGAGTGGGCAACACGCAGGATTTCAAGCAAAAATTAGACAAAAATATCCTTGTGCTTATTTTGTACACTGTTACGCACACCAATTAAACCTAATTATGTCTAAAGCCGCTTCCATATATTCGTGTGCTTGTAAGTGCGTGTGTTTTTTGGAAACCTGAAAGACATTCCGGCATTTTTCAATAACTCACCGCAGCGAGTAGAAGTACTAAATACAATAGTGGGGAGAAAAATTCCCCAAGGTGCTACGACTCGATGGAATTTTAATATACATACTGTTAATGTTGTATTTGAAAATAAAGAATCGCTTATTGAATGTATGGAAGAAATAGAAGAAGAATTCCATAATGAAACCGTGTGCAATGCAGCTTCCTCTATTCGGCGAATGTTAGAAGATTCTATTTTTGTTTTCTGGTTAACTTTCTTTCACCACGTAATGCCTCACGTCGACATTTTGTTTAATCAGTTGCAGAAGAGAAAAACCGAACCAACCCAAGTAAGAAACGCTATCGACAATTTCGAAAAAAGCATCACCGGTATTCGGAATAATATTGATGACATCATTACTGAAGCCTCATCCCATGTCTGCACGGAACCTCAGGAAAAAAAAAAGAAAAGAAAACGCCCTCATAACAGGCAAATTTGATCACCGTATTACCGCCTTAGAAGTTTGTGATCTTATTACGAATTCTGCAAATGTCAAATTTATGTTTAAAGATCATCTAGTAGCAGCATCCCTTTTTTTTCTGAGCATTTGCAGAGTATTGTGCTAAGTTTCCGGAAGACAAGTTGACAACTACTTGCCTAGCTTATCCCACACTTGAAAAGAAGCGACTCAAAACAGAACTATCTTCTATTTAAGAGAGTTATCTATTTAAGAAACGACTGTAGAAATTTAAATGGTGCATTGCCCCTTTTGAAATTTTTAACGCAAAATAATTTAGACGAAACATTTCGGGAAACAAAAAAATTATTAGAAATTGTTTCCGTCGCGTGCGTGTTTCCAATACACTCTCCCTTCTGTCTCTTTGCTCGTAGGTCACGGCACTTACAGTTGCGCGGACGTTCCGTACACGAAGGAGCGTCCGCGTAGTCCCTACGTATCGCGGTCCGTTCGCGTCAGTTGAATCCACAGAGACAAATTGGTGCTTACGTACTTCAGCGGATAGCGCGCCCGGACGGAGCGGAATAGGGAGCTTATTATTCATTTAACATATGACTAAAGTAGCGATAAGGTCGTTCGAGTGTTTGTTATTATTTGTTTAAAATATGGCGTGCGATTTTCACACTGAAGTTCGAAGTTGACAGTTCGAAGGAGACTGATGGCGCAGATCGCAGATACACAGATTCTCCGCTCAATTGTTCAAGTAACGGACGCGGAACAGACAAACGCACGCGGAACGCTTAGTGCGGACACTTCGCGTAAGGGCTCTTTCACACGGAGAGACGCAAGTCTCCATCTCGCGAGTAGGAGCTTTTTCCGCTCCTACCTTCCACTCTTTCACACGGAGAGCCGTAAGTCTCGTTCTCGCGAGCGCACAGTGGTCAAGAATGCCAAAAAGCTAGCCAAATATCTTTTTAAAGTTATAATTTCCTTCTGAAATTTTGTATATAAGAGTTTTCAAGCTCGCTGAATTCAAATCTTCCAACAAAATTTTGAAAAACACAATAGCGGCTTTAAAATGGCCGCTAAGAATGATGAAAATTAGTTGCATTGCAATGAGATTTTGTATATGGGGGTTTTAGAGGTCGCTGGTTTCAAATTTTGAAAAACAAAATGGCCACTTCATAATGGCCGCCAACATGAGTAAAAACACATTATTTTTCAACATTTGATTTTTAAATTTTTCTTTAATGTTATTGAGGTATTTATTTACAATTATTATTATTATTATTATTATTAATTAATATATTAAAAAAATAATTTATATTATTATTATTTATTTCTACATTAATTATATTTATCTGAAGATTTGTAACTGACCGGTTATGATTTAATGGCTGTACAGGCGTTACTCTTCACTTATTTATTTCTCTGTCCAGTTGGATTATCACTCATTCAAATATTTATTGAGTTACTTTTTGAAGATATGTTTCTCCTCGTTTCCATTTTTGTTTACTGCACATACATATTTTACTGTTCAATCTGTTATTGAATATATTGAATTTATATTTTCATACTGACCGAAATTACACTACACTACAGCCTTTATAAATACACCATTAAAATTGACCGAATTGACTCGAAAAATTAAACTAAAAATTAGACTAAAATTGACCGAATTAACTAACAACTCGATATCAAAATCCATGTTGATTTAACGCTGAAGAGCGATAGATTGGCGAGCGTGAGACATTTGTCGCGCTTCTCGTGTGAATTCCTCAAGTCTCCTTTCTTTGCATTTCGAGGAAGAGACGCGACTCCCTTTCAAGCGCCCGGCTCGAGATACACGAGACGTACCGTCTTTCGCTCGCGCGACCTAAAGTTGCGCGCTCCCCATGTGAAATCTCCATTATACTCTTTGCATTTCAGTCTTCCGCGCCGTCTCCCGCTCGCGAGGACGAGACGTGCGTCTCTCCGTGTGAAAGAACCCTAAGTGTGTCACGGCACTAAGACGTGGGTAGTTACCAAGGTCCGTAAACTCTTAAGCCCGCTACAGACTATGCATGTATTCACGATTCGTCCAGTTCGTTATAGTTCGTAGCAATTCGCAAATCAGAGCTTACGGACTATGCGTTTGTTCACGATTCACTATTCACGAACTGCCCACGAATCATGAATACACGCATAGTCTGTAGTGGGCTTTACATGTTAAGTTGACAAACCTTGAGTTGACGAACCTTGGATAGTTACCGCTCCACAAGTGTGTATCTAGAAAATGATGATGACGGGCCTCGTTCCGTTTCTTTCTCAATCAGGAAAACGTTATGTAGGCGCTTGCGCAGAACACAACGCAATGACTATTGTGTATACCAGTATTGCATCAGGGTATCTTCTCTACATATTAGGAATAATTATGACTTACATTTATTATAGGCAGCTGAAGAATTCCACAACAAAATATGGATGGTTAATGAGATTCACTTTGCATGTAGCATGACACTAATTTTAGAGCATAAAACACTACACTAATTAGTTCTAAGTATCATAAACCGATTAATTTTTATCACGTTTTAAAAAATAAAATTTATTTTTAAATCTGATCGCACGAATTTATTAACCACTACATTCATGGTACTATAATATTTTATTCTCGTGATTACTTACGCTTGACCACATATGTAGGTGTGTTTGCGTGTGGCTGGCGATTACCTGAAAAAGAAAAAATAAATGAGTCCAAAAAAAAAATGACTGTGCCTTTGTGAATCCTTTAGTTCAAAACATATAAGACACATCTTCAAATAGAGGATATTTATTAATTTGGGGATTTATTGTTATTGGTAGAAGTTAAGTAGAGCAATAGAATAGGCAGAAAAAATCACATGGTCTGAAATTAAACTTCTGTAAAGTATGTATTTTTCCATTAAAAATTAGTTCTCGAATACCCTGTATAAATTTATTTTACAAACTTATATTGCACATGGTGCATTTTATGAAATCGCAATCATGAACTTCACAAGTTTGCAATTATGAACTTTATCAAATAAATAATAAATTTAATGTAAATTCATTTTTCAGCGCCTAATAATACGCTGTGGGGATATTAAAAAATATACATAAAAAAGCGGTTTTTAATAAAAGCTATGATAAGCTATAAAGGTGAGTAATAGTTTCATCTATTGGTCTAATACTTAAATTAGTTTTCCTAGGTAAATGTTACATTTTTAGATTATTGTTACATTTTGAAAATATATTAAATATTGCTGTCCTTTCGATTTGATCCATCGGATACGTTCTGCTTATATTTTTATTTCACAAGTTTCCATTAATTGAATTAGCCTATTAATGTAAACTAATGTACACATTTATTTTTATATAAATGCCATATGTATACATTATAAATTTAAACTGCCCATCGACATCGTCAGATTCAATTTATATCAATTCTCCAGTTTAATTAATAAGACAATTTCATTTTATAATAATTGGTAGTTTACAATTCCTAAATAGCAATATTTAGTAAAGTGCATATTTCGTGCTATGAAAGTGCTATTTGCATATTTCGCGTTGTGAAAGGAGGTGGAAATCGTACATAGTCCAACTGCATCATGATACGTAGTCCTACCTCTCGC
The DNA here is from genome assembly GCA_037954035.1 of Rosalia funebris. Lineage (NCBI taxonomy): Eukaryota > Metazoa > Arthropoda > Insecta > Coleoptera > Cerambycidae > Rosalia > Rosalia funebris. The sequence continues at coordinate 2,137,970 of JAZFAV010000012.1, read as the reverse complement.
CTTACAAGACGACAGAATCATAAGATGATCCTTTATACTACAAAGGAATTTTATAATATTAATTCTACACGCTAGACGCTTCACTGGACCGCCCTAGTCTTAAGCTTTAGGTTAGAGTTGGGTATAGGGACAGAGGGACAAGAGTTTAGATCACCCTTGAAATGTTAGTCGTACCTTTTTGTGGAACGGGTAAAGTACACTTTCTTGGCAGTCGGACAGCAAAGGCTTGGTTGATTTGTTTTCTCAGTTGGTTTTTTATTGACTAATAAAATAATAATGGTTAGGTAGGCTGACATTCGATTTAAATATTTCAAAATTCGACGTCAGAAAATATCATAATTTTGCAAAATTTAATGCTAGTGTATACGATAAATGTAAGTAGTTATGTGGATGTCCTAAAAGATAAAAGAATATTTTGCTTTATTTGCTGGTTACATGGATGGTTATACAATATGGTTAAACAAACCCGAGACTTTAACTAAAATCTTATCAACATTTTTATAATTACCAAGGATATACGACCTGATTTCATCTAGAAGTAATGGTAAGATATATGTTTTTTTATCATTTTGCCACCCCCATAGATCCTGGCACTACTGTGCCCACCGATGTCACACCCACGAACCGCCACTGGAATCAACCCATACTTGATCAAGTAGCAGGGTCATCCCATCAGATTGCTAATAGTATGCATATCTGAAGGCATATTGTCCCAAATCGGGGTAATGGCGGTGAAAACGTTTAAGGGGGCTGTTACTAATTTGTTCACGTAGCTTGTATCTCTCCAAGTATTTCCTGTTACTTTGTTTGATTGAGTTGGCTGTGTTTTGCTCATCATCAATCATGCTTCCCTAATCGGCGGAGGCCTGATCCTGCAGTGGGCAAGCGCTCTTTCTGCCACTGCGGGTCTCCGTAGTACTTCGGGGTTCTTTATATGTACTTCACTTTCTTATATCGTGCTTCGTTGGTGGTGGTTGACACTGCACTGTCCTCACGCTGTGTGGAATAGCCCTCCGTGGTAGCAGGTGGTATGAGCAGATGCAACCTAGGAGATAATGGAATGGATTCCCCAATTTCACTTGATTGGACTACTTCCCCCTACCGAGCCTCTTCTCCTGGATCTCGGCATTCTACTCACTCCTGTCATTCGGCGGCGATCCACAACACTGGATTTCACCCGCCACCTCTCGACGCAGACGCTGTGTCCCTTGTTACAACCCTCTGGTTAGGTTGTCTCTTCCCATAGTGGTCGCTGTCAGTTACGAAACTAGGTCGAGGTGGTGAAAACTGCTGGGTCCTTCGGTGGTAGATAATATTGAGTACATAATGAAATTCTTTTTATGACTAATTTAGTGAAACTCCTTATCACTTTGATTGCTGTAGACTATCTCATTTAGAGGTAGACCCGCTTACGCCGCTTCCACCACTAATCTCACTCTCTCGCGAAAAACAAAAAAAAAATGTAAGTCGCACTGTGGGAGCGATGATAAACAACGATGAGTTAGGGCTGATTTTCCTTGGTCCTAGCTTGTTGGATCCCGCCCGCTGGGCATCTTCATATTCTCTTCTATCTCATTATGTTCTTTCTTAGCCAGCTGTTTGACCGAGAATATCTTGTCTGTCGCGGATCCGCGCTCTGCGTGGGGCCCTGAAACTCGGAACGAGGCACGGTTTGTTTCGCTTGATGACGGACAGGACTGGTTCTAGGCTATTATGATTCAAACAAACAATTTATTTGGTTAGTTTTTAGTTTTGGTAGTGGTTCTACCCTAGATCCACCATTACTTGTGAGTCTATGATTTTCAGCTTCAACGTAAATTTTTCTGTTTTTCTTTGTTTGGCCATCTCGATCACCATCCTATATTGAATGTCCCTCCAGATATCTACGTTTCTTAAGAAACATGAGACACTCACGGTTCAGCGTAGCGATATATCTTGACCGGCTTATAATTTCTGAGCACATCAAATGGAGCTGGTGGAATTACTTGACAAGTAGCATTTTATTTCTTATGTTAATTTCTATCCTTTTAACATAGCGCTTATTTTCGCTAACTTAGTATTCTTGGTTTCTCTAGATGTTCTTGTGATGTATTTCTGCACGCGAGAGACTTGTCCAGAATGACTCCGAAATATTTTACGGAGTTGCATGTCTGATAGTATAATTCGATCCTGTCACCGTTAATTTCCACGTGTCCCACGGGTCTTGATCTCGTTTTTCTGAATAAGATATCCCTGATTTTTTTTTGCATTATTGCTACCTTCCATCATTCGCATAAGTCTTTTAAACTCTATGCAGTCTCTTGGAGCTATCTCCTCAGCAGGTCCGCTCGTGCAGTACTCCGGCTTCCAGTGTCCTGTACTCGGATAATCTGTTACCTTTACCCTGACACTTCGCCTAGCTAGATGCAATTTCACCAGTTTTATTATATGCAGTTACGGTGTCGTCCAATCCATACATTTTCAAATATATCGTTTAGAATATTTAATACCTCTCGTGTAAAGTGAACAGAAGTTCCGTCATGTTGATACCAACAATTTCCAAATTCAAATAGTAGTAAATTATCCAAAAGTATTAACTATTGTTCTTAGTATCCCCATATAACGCTGAGAAGTTAAGGTTCCATCGTTAATATGGAATAAATCATTTCAGAAAATTGAACACTAGTATCTGCATCTTCTGGATGCAGAGCTTGAACTTTAGAGTAAACTTATAGTTATCAATTTTGTGTGCTTTTCCCTCTTACAGGATACATCCTTACAAAATAATTTAGAACAACAATATGAATATTTATTTGTTTTCCATTGCACACTACACTTTATGTTCTTAATTTAACAGTATTTCTAAATAACTCTAAAAACTCAAAAACCGTACAATTTAGGTATAAGAAATGCCCATATAGATACAAAGGTAATCAAAAAAGAAAGCGATTGAGGTTATGAAATACAGTATGTTCTATTTGAAATAAGCCACTTATTGAAGGTCGAAGTTGGAGCATTTCTAATTTATACATATATAAGCTCCGTATCTCTTTAACATATGGGAAAATAATAGGTTAATGAAACTTATCTTAGCGAAAGGTATTAATTTCTATGCACGGGATAGTTTTCGCATAAGATTGAATTAAAATCGAAATATCTAAAAAACTATTAGTTTTAGGGATAGGAAATGGTATTGAGAGTTACGTTAAAATAATGAGTAGAATTCGAATTTGGCAAATATGATATGCTATTTAAAATAAGGAAGTTGTTGCCGACTTCCGGTATAACCAGAAGTGTCACATACTTGGCATTATTTTCATTAAATAAAGCATCCCCATGAACTCCAGTGTACAAATTTTCAGTTCCATATTATTTGTAGTTTCTTGAGAACGTCTAATAGGCCACTCACCGTGAAGTACCCTGTATAAAGCTATCCTCAGATCGGTATGATCATGTGGTATTCAGCGCTGGGAAACCGCCAGTAACTCGAACATTGAGATCTTACAGAAAGTTCAAAACAGGGTAATATGCGTCATGATCGATGCCCCCCATATATACCTAACCGCATTATCCAACGAGATATTTCTATTGCCTCTGTTAAAGATGCCATAACTCCATATTTCGAAAAATATTTTGAATATAGAGCATCCCAATGTGCTAGTAAAAAAACTATTTAAACCAACAGAAAAAGTGAGAATACTGAAGAGAATCACACCTTCCGATCTTGTAACTAAACTGAATTAGTGTGAACTGCGTTTAGTATAGTTAGTTGATGATTTAGTCATAAAATTATAATATTAGTATTATGCAGATGGGTTCAATGGAATCCATCTACTTAAGTCATTTATTATTACATAAATAGCTTGGTTATTTCTCTGCTTTTAGGTAGATTGCCAAATAAATAGAGTTAAAAAAAGTTAGCGTTCGTATTAATGCAGTTTCAAATAATAAAAACTATTTTATTCTGATATCAATAAGCAATTTACCGCAAATTACACGATCGCTACCACGATTGTGTAAGCCGATCACACATGTTGACACATCGACACCCATCACACATCCTTACCAAAATAAGTAAACGACTGTAATTATTTATACCGCACTTTTCAATATTTAAACCTAATAGTGTATTTGCTAAGTTAAGAGTAGTTTTCAATGCGTCTACAAAAAATTCATTCTGAAAAAGGATCTCACTGTGATATTGGTAAATGTTCGCATTGGTTGTTGCTAATCGCAGATACGTTTTGCCTTGCTTCTGATAATCAGTTTTATGTTTTGTCTACACACATTTGCATCATCTTGTTTTGTGAGTCGTGCATTTCCTTTTTATTTTTCGTGTGGTATTGTCCATGTCCCATAACTACGTTAATAACTTACTGCTAACTACGTGACAGTATGAATACTGATTTGAAATTTCCAACAAATTTTCGCTATGAACTGGTAAATCAATCGAAAGAAAAAACAGTGTTATGGGCTGACATTAATTCTATTGAAAAATGTATTCAGTGGATAACAGAATTTTCTGCCGAAACTAATACTTCTTATAGTCTATAGTTATTTTAAATACTTTCGTCGTAAACTGCAATTAATGGAGATTGTGACATTACCTATGAGGCGGAGATAGGTATGGAAGTCATAATTTACAATAAAATTTACGAACAGACATGACATATTGAAATAAAGCTCGGCTGTGTCATAAGCATTTCTTGACTTTAAAAATAAATAGTAACTGGCGCCTAAAAACTAAAAGTGTCTGCCTTAATATCGTTGATCGGTTTCATTGACAGTAGGCTATCGCAGATAAACAAAAAACTATTCTACCTGTCAAATTTATTCTATTTATCCAGTCTAAATAAAGCATTTAATTATAGTAAAGCCTAAAATTTATCTTGATTTAAACAAGTAGGTATAGCAGTAAACAGAAGTTTTCAATATTATGAAAAGTATGATATGCTTTGTTGTTTTTTTGAATGTCAAGAAATTCCTGATGATGCAACTGAACTTTATTTTAACAGGTGTTTATTATTTAATTTCTTAGCAACTGACTTTGTAGGTTACATTTTAATTGTTGTAGATATCCAGAGCGCAGGCAACCAAATAAAGTGATTTTTTTTTAGAATAAAATCAAATTTGTTAAATTATGGTTCCTTTAGCAAACCCAGGCCCAAAATTTATAATAAAGAAAATCTGGAAGTAGATACCATCAATGTCTTGGCTATTGTGGAAGCCGCACCTAAAACTTCACGTAGAGAACTAGAAGAAAATGTAGGTGTGAAAAAGTCGCGGGTACAAACAATATTGCACAAAAGTAAGTTCACGCCTTACAAAGCAAAAATAGTTCATAGTTTACGCCCTGGTGATGCAGAGCGACGCATGAATTTTTGTGGATGGTATTTGGAAAATATTCAAAATGACATAAATTTTGCCAGAACAATTATTTGGTCTGACGAATCTTATATCAGCAGTGCTGGCATTTTTAACAGACATAATACTAAATAGGCATTGGTCGCAAACAAACGAATTTATTACATTCGCGCGTGAACAGCAAGGCAGGTTTGGATTCAGCACATCTTGTTTTATAGATGGACGCAGAATAAAATACGAAATTTTTGAAGAAAGACTATCTGCTGCCCGATATCTACAAATTTTAGAAAATATTTTACCAGATTTGTTAGATGTGATCCCTTTGGGACATTTGCCTGAAATATACTTTCAGCAGGATGGAGCCCCAGCTCACAATTCTTGAATTGTGACTCAATATTTAAACCATAATTTCCCGGACCACTGGATTGGTACTAGAGGGCCCACACACTGGCCTCCTAGGTCACCTGATCTCTCTGTGCTGGATTTCACTGTATGGGGTTATATAAAAAATAAAATATATAGTGTGCGTCATGAGACTAAACATGATCTTAGGGTTGCAACCGAACAGGCATTAAGACAATTACAAGAGCGACCTGTCATGATTATTAATGCTTTGAATACTATAAGAAAAAGATGTGAAATGTGTATCCAAAAAAATGGAAGCGTGTTTGAACAGTATTTATAATTTAACATTCATTGGAATAGCAGTTATTTAGTCATTCGTTACTTGTTTGTTGTGTTTTTTTTTCATATATTATTTTGTTACTAAAATGTTTGTTCTTGCGTTTTTGTATTAGTTGTTTTCTATTTATTTATTTCTATATTCTTCTATTATTAAAGTATTTGTATAGCACTAAATATATATGGACACTTAATTTCAGTTACAATTTATAAACTTACTATTCTTAGAAAAATTAAGTTACTGGGTTGTATTTATTTTACCTAAATGTCAAAATCTCCATTAATTGCAGTTTATGACAAAAGTAATTAAAATAACTATAGTCTATATCATATTTTTGAAAAGAGTAAATGGAGCTGAATCGAATTATGAAAAAATAAACAGGGTATTCCATTTGAAAAAAACAACGTTAATTATTTTTCTCCAAAACTGCCGCCCTGAGAAAAAAAACTACGTACCCCAGTGGATTCCACGCAAAATGTTCTATAAGAAGCCATTTTCAGATTGTTGATAAGTTGCAGCATAAGCGAGATACAGGATGTGCCGGAAAATGCTAAATTGTCAATTTCACCCTGTATCTCGGAAACAAAAAAGCTACCGACAATCTGTTTGCGTCATCCTTCATTTCTCAAAAAAAGTAGTGCAGGAATGTAAAACTTGCAAGTCTCTATCTCCGCTGGAAATAGGAGAAACCCTGCAAATACAACGAAAATTGGACACACTGTACAGCTGCCACCATGCGTCTTTTAATTAATCAAAATCCACTCAAAGAATAATAAAACCTCAACTATCAGGCGTCCATTTCTGTTGTGGTAAAAGTACAGACAAAATGGAGTTGTTATAGAAATGAACAATTAAGGGTAAAGATACCTACATAGTAATAATTGTATCGGTATTTATAAAATTATAAATAAAACAATTTTAAGACTTACCAGCTTTAATTATTATTAACAATAACAACATACATACTCAAGCATTAAGCAATGCAGAGGCACTTAGTTATTTATCTGCTACTAACGAGCTTAGAAGTGTTTTCGAAAAATATTTCAATAATGGCATGGGTATTGCGGAAGCCTGTAATTTTCACAATGATAAATTAGAGCTTTAAATGTATGAAAGTTATATCGCAAATGCTTCTATCAATCCAAAATACAGAAGAGTAAAATATTGGTACACGGAATGGAGGAAAATTAATTTCGGGTCACGCACTGGTGTTGGTTAATTAGAGGTACTTAATATTATGCAGCATCTAGATGTGTAATTAGCACTTCTTATTAAATACATTTTTTTCTTTGAGAAATTGAAAGGAAAGGTACCCGAGTATGAAACGACAGGTGTTTCCTTGCACATTAATGAGGATAATTCAGTGCTCGGCGTTTGGCATATAGCCAGGAGAATAGCTGTTTTGACCTAATTTGTTTAGTCCTTATTATATAAGGCATTTAATATGCCTTTATGGTTATAAGGATCTCCATATCTTCTCTATTCTATCAGCAACTTCATAGTCATATCTGTAACAAATATCTACCTCTTTGTAGTCTCACTTAAGTTTAAGTTTAAACAAAACATACCGCTGATTAGCAATGGCAAGGCAAGTCCTACCTCCTATTGGCAACAGTATATAAGTACTGCTATTACCAGGGAGACAAAATCTACCCTCGATTAGCAATGTTGGCACAAAACGTACCTGCGATTAGCAACAACCAATAAGAGAGCGTAGTTTATAACCTATTGCTAATCGATGGTACGATGGTACATTCTGCCTATATGCATCCAGGAATGTGAACTGAATGCGTATGTTGTGAGTTCCGTGCCTTTTTTAGTTCTCGTTCTCCGAACCTTGCAACCAGGTACCCATCAAGAACCAATGGCTACGACGCGACGATAACAGTAATTACAACTACTGCGGCTACACCATATAGTAAACAGGGAATTACATCTGATGGGGCATATGACAGATGGTATGAGTGCATTTCTGGAAAACATTGAAGCATATAGATTATGTGGTAATATTATTGATGCAAAGGTGGACACCCTAAGCTCTAGGTTTGATGCCGGAGAGTGAGATATATACTTCTTCAGAGTGGGGGAGGATATTAGCTTTACAGAGAATATCTACCATTAGGACTCGTTTTACTGCAAAAAAAAACGAAAATCAGACAACTCCCCGGTCGATTTCATAGACCATTTTAGTCTTTCATCAACATAAAGTCAAAACCAAACAAAGCCGAGATGGCATACAAAATGCTGATAGAATAATGGCATACCTTCTGAGGAATACAAACCTTCTGAGGTAAAATCTGAAATTGTGATATATCTACAAAGTGATATTATCTGTGAAATTTTTAGTTTTATATCTATCGATTTGTAGATACATATTTCGTTTTATATTTACTTGTATTCTATATATTACCCTTATATTTTGTATTTCACTTTACCTACTAATTTCAGTTTTTTCTTATTAATTTATCTATTTTATCCATTTATCTTATACGTATATATACCAATTTACAAATATTCATCTTTCAATATTTTGTCCCTTTACAAAATAGGTGAATTAACTAATTATTGTTTATCCCTCGATTATTGAGCAAGTAATTTCATTTTAATTTACTTGACTTCCATACTACAATTGAATAAAATGGATGCAAAACACATTACTGCAAGTTAAAGTTACTGTTAGTGCAACAAATTCATTTCCATGTGTGCCTGCAAGAGACTCATTTCAAGGTCAATGAATCATATTCATTAAGTGGATAATTTTCCTTCAGACAATTTATTATTCTTAATCGAAGAGTAGATGGTGGTGTAGTAATTTTTGTCAAAGAACATGTTCCCGTAACTGAAGTGTCTCCACAAACACGTTTACAAAGTGTTGCGATGATTCTCTTCAATTTGTCCGTTTAATTGCTCCAGCAATTTTTCCAAAGGATATTGTGAAATAATTACCAATACTATTTCTGATCATTGAATATTTCAACTCGCAAGACTTTATACATAAGGTCGCTTAATAGAAGAGTTCGTAGAACAATTATATTTTTCTACGAAATCTTCTATTAAGCGACCTCATGTATCAAGTCTCTCCGAATCCCGCAACGATTATACCTACCATTTGGCCCTACCAAATTCAGAGGAGGGCAACTACTTCAACTCTAGATCTAATTCGTTGTCTGAAACTGATCTAACACTGCTCTTCTCAAATAATTCATATAAGTATTCACATAGAAGCCCATTCAAGGTAAACTTTTCAAAATGTGACTTAGCAAAAGCTAAATAATTCCAATCCGTACAAAACCAGTCTCCTGTCCCCTATAAGACAAAATTAATAAGACGGTCGATAGGATCACATAAAACGTTATTAGTGCCGCGCTGATAAACATACCAATGACTGATAACTGATAAAATAAATATACAGTTCCGTAATAAAATAAGGAGTTCGCGGTAGCAGTACAGGAGACGAAGAGGGCTTTAAATAGATTTAAAATGTTTATAACATGAGACATTCACCCATTCATTTTAAGAAACTTCGTTCGAAGGCACGAAGGTAATTCATGCCAGTAAACGTTCTATATGGGAAAATTGTGAATGAATTATAAATTTTAAACTATAGGTAACTGACACTTTTACTGCTTATTAAAATTTGAGAAAATATCAGGGCAGTAAATGTGTAAGAACTCACCAAAAGTCCATCATATTATTGGCTAACAATCAACTGATAACAGACCATGTAACAGCATGTAACTAGCATACTGTCAGAGCAATTCAAATCAACAAATAGCATAAATAAATTCAGTCCAAATTTCTTAAAATATAACCTAGAGCTTACCTTATAAACTTTACTTTGAATAAACAGAAGAAATTATATGTGAGTATAACTCACCACTTATAATGAAGAAATTTGAAACTTCTTTATATGATTTGAAGAATTCTTCTCCGGGAATATATATTCCATATGTGATGATACGCAAGCTACCTACATGACACAATATCTTGACTAGCTTGAATAGCTGCCTTAATCAGTGACGGCTTATCAGGTATGGCAGAGTCGGCCGGGCCGTACCAAAAAAAAATCGAGAGAAGAGAGAATTATTTTTTGTCCAATAAATAAATATCCATTTTATATTCATATACCATTAAATTGGTCTTTATATATATATATATATATATATATATATATATATATATATATATATATATATATATATATATATATATATATATATATATATATATAATAGTTCTCCAATAAACAATCTCTATTCCATTATTTTTAATTTTTAACGCCTTCAAACTGCTGCGGCGCTGGTCCAGCATTCACGGTTCTTAAGTCCGGCCAGCCGTGCCCACAGCTGAGCCTACATATGCTAACGAATTATTATATGAATTAATCTACTATCTACTCTCTACGATTCCACCTCCACCTACACAGACCAAGGTAGAGGCCCGTATTGACTGCGTAACGAGCAGCTTGTTTCATACAATATCGGCCAAGATGGTTGGACCGCATACCGTGTGGAGGCAGCACAATCAAAGTATAAAGAATAAAATACCTAATAGAATAAGTACGTATTTTGGCACAATTAAATGTACTTTTATTATTGATATTTGGTACCAATCTTGAGATTGTTTTATTTGTGTTGTTTGGTGAGTATGGACAGTATAAGGGAAATATTAAGTGAAAACGGCGGTGATTTGAGGAGTTGTTTACTTGTCACATCAATTTTCTAGGATATCCTACGATGACAAAATGTTTATTAAAGAACAACCGGATTCGCGACCGCCTCGCGCTGTAAATCTCGCGCTGTAAATGTTTTATGCGATAACATATCTAGTTTAATTGAAGTTTTTGACCACATAATTGAGCATTTGGATCAGTGGGATGACATTTCTATACGAGAAGCTAACGGTTTAAAAAAATTGTTAACTCATTTTGATTTAATTTTTGAAGTGATAACTTCTTATGGGAGGGTAAACCGATTTGTTACGTAACGCGTTACAGCGCCAGTCTGTCTGGCTTCCCTTTCTCTCACGCATACGGTAGCGGTAGGCAGGCTCCTCCTCTCTCACTCTAACCCACAACGCTAGCCGTATTTCGGACAGACGCTTCCCCCTCTCTCGCACGATCTCGAGCTCTATCTCCTCCTCTCTGCGTGCTTTCGCTGTCTACATCTACGTGCATGTGCATGTGTGTGTCGCTGCTGCTGAGGGGCCGCCTCTATGATTTAGTAATTAGTAAGTTTAGTAATTTTACAGCATATCATAGTAAAAGAATAATTATACACATTCTGATAAACATTATTAAAAAAAAAGTTATTATAAAATTCCGTTAATTTTAATCGGAGATTTTAATGTTAATTTGGCTGCTGATCGAGCTAAAAATTTAGTATCGTTCCTACAATCAAAATTACAATTAGAAATGATTAATAAGCCAGAAGAAGCTACAACAAGCCATGGAACTGTACTTGATGCAGTCTTTGCAAGATTTTTAGATGACATACAATGTAAAAATTTCGTTGCTTATTATAGCTACCATAAGCCAATTGTTACTTTTATAGGATTAAATAATGGTACTAATAATGTACATACACAAAATTCTAATGTATATATTCAAGAATTGTAACTAAGAATAAAATATATTTTATAATCAATAAAAGATTTAATTAATAAATAACCTTTCCTTACATTATCATATTAATATACATAAAATTTAAGTAATAACCTAAGCTTTTCTCAAGTTAAACAATTTCAATATCAAATAGTTCAACTTAGATTAGTTTAAGTTATCACTTTTGTCGGGCGTCCCGTGACGCACATGTTTTTTTTTTATTTTACTTTTTACGTTTAATTCAATATTCACATATACCGATCCCATATTTTCTATAGTTTAGAATAGATTGTGTGATATAACATGTTGTAATGACAGAATAATATCACTTTTAAATACATTAAAACAAATTAGAAACGACGATAATTACCTACTTTAAAAATATATATTCTAAAGTAGAAAACATTTCAGAGATAACACCCCCCTGCTCCAAAAGACGTAAAATTTCCGATTTAAATGGCAATTCATTAAACATGAAGCGGCTGCTTTTCGAAATTTTGGATTTAATTGTAAATCAAATCGAAATTCGATTTAAAGATATTTCATCTCTTATTTTTTTGCAATTAACAGACTATTCTAAATTTGACACTTTTAATCGAAATTTTCCGGATTAACAATTTAATGCTTTAATTAATAATTATCAGGGACTGTTTAACAATGAACAATTAAAACGAGATTTACAAATTTTGTATTCTGATAAATTTTTGTTTGGTAACCCTGAGAATATAAGTGACACGATTAAATTTACTTATGATAACAATATTATAACCGATGTTCCAGAATTATATAAATTGTTTTCGTTACTATTGTCTCTCCCTCCAAAATCAGCGTCGCCGGTAGAAATAAGCTTTTCCGCCTCGAAGCGAATTAAATCCTATAGCCGGAATAAAATTGGGCAATGGCGTTTAAATAACTTGTCAGTATTAGCAATTGAACGAGGTTTGCTTAAGCAACTAATCAAAGACGACAGTTTTTATAATAAAATCATTGACGACTTCGCGGCAACTAAACCCCAGAGAATTGATTTATTATATAAAGAGGATTAAGTACCTACCTAATTAAATAATGTAGGTACATATATGTAACCCACCTATATAGTTTTCATTTTTTAGTTATATTTTTGTTAAGAGAGTATATTTTCGTTTTTTTTTTTTATTTTTCAAAATTTGTCCTATCCTTAGTCCTATGCCCTTTCCCACCCCATTTCTGGTAAGAATGCTCTAGACCTCCCCGTGGTTCGTGCTGGACAATTTATTTTTTGTATATGTAGATACATAATTATTTTCAAATAATGTGCATTTTTAAAGTCTGCCATGTTAAAAAATTTCAATATCAAAAAATTAAGTCGACTAACTAGAATTTGATTGACGGGCGGAGACCTTGCAAGAAAATGTTTTGTTGCTACTGTCTACTTTTTGCAAAAAACAAGAATCCTTTTAATTTGACAGGTTTTACGATAATTCATAAAAAAAGTCGGGCATTACCCAAACGTGAAATTCTAAATGTAGCTGAAAATATAACAGAATGAATTTATAAATAAACACAACCAAAAGTTTGGTTGTCTTTGCCTTGTTTGGAAAATAGAAAAATGATGAAACCTCGGATGAAATATTTAATGAACATATTATTTATTTTTCTTTCTAATGAGAATAGTATAAATAATATTGTGAAATTGAATAATTTTAAACTACAGAAACATAGAAGGCTTTGTATTATTAATGTAGTAGATTAGCATACAAATTTTTGGGGCGCTTTAAGACAGTGTGACCTTGAAATTCCTGAAAAAATGTTGCCTACGGCACTCCCTGCAGCTCTAATCGCCGTGTTCACAGATTTTTTGACTTACTTCTATCGCAGCTGACCCATACTTTATGGCCACGAGCTGTCACTGGCCTTAATCTATTTAATAAAATCCGACAGGTATGAGTAGTATAGCAAAGCGGGTATCAGACCACTTTTGATGCGGATGTCATGTCCATCGGGAGTGACCAAAGATGGGTTAGTTCGTCAAGCCGCCACCCGGATATTCCAGGTGTCGCTGTTGTAGTTCTGAAGAAGTGACGTCACTGGTGCTTGTTGGTCAATGATCAGAGGGTCTTCTTCGGCGAGGGGGTGGGAGTAAGAAAAAAACATGGCGGCGGAAGAAGAAATGGCTATATTAAGAAAAAAGGGGCGTGACAAAAAAAATGGCTGCATTAAGAAAAAAGAGGGTTGGGGGGTAAGAAAAAAATGCATTACGAAAATAGAGGGTGTGGGTAAGAAAGAAACATGGCTGCAATAAGAAAAAAAGAAGGTGGGGGGTAAGAAAAAACATGTCTGCATTAAGAAAAAAATATGGCTGTATTAAGAAAAAAGGGGTGTAGGTAAGAAAAAAACATGGCTGCATTAAGAAAAAAAGAGGGTGGGGGGTAAGAAAAAACATGTCTGCATTAAGAAAAAAAAATGGCTGTATTAAGAAAAAAGGGGTGTGGCTGCATTAAGAAAAAAAAAACATGGCTGTATTAAGAAAAAAGAGGGTGGGAGGTAAGAAAAAAACATGTCTGCATTAAGAAAAAAATATAACTACATTAAGAAAAAAACATTGAGGCAAAGGGGTGGAGGGGCGCAGGAAAAAAAAGGTCCGTTACGTGGACATCTGACGCAATATGTCAAAAGGGTCTTATCTTAACCTTTATCCGATTTCAATCGAATAAAGACTAAAATTCATTAAAAAATTAATTGAACATAATCACAAGAGAGAATATTTTTAATAGGTTAATAAATAAAAAAGTTATAGACAAGGAAAATATATTTATGGTAAAAAAAAAGTAGTACATATATTTAGCATTATACTTAGATTCAATATTAAACATAATTGAATAACTTTAAAAAATTATTAAGATACAATATTGTAGTATTATAAAAAACTTAAAATATTAATGTAAAAAAATTAATCAAATCTCTAATTTCAATACAAATGTAATTTATGAAAAAAGAATTTTTGGGAAAAAAACAATTTAATAAAAAAGTAATTTAAAAAAAACATTATTGCCGACCTGCCCGACATATTACAGTTGGTCGAACCTCATCCTCCTCCACGTCGCTAATCTCGACGACTTCGTCTTCATCATCGGAGATGACAATCACCGTCTCGTCGTCGGTGTCGTTGTCGTTCACGACAATGAAATCGATATCACGATCACTGAAAGAAATGTAATTGAAAGAAAGAATTCAAAATAAAAAAATAACTTACTTTTCCTCCAAGTAAGGTGGAGACGTAGGAGAATAACTTGGAGGAAATAAAAATCCTGGTGGTAGATCCCGTATTGGAATCAGAGGAGGTGGAAGATCTCTGTAAGGTGGGGGCAGGTCATCATAAATGTACGATGGCGGAGGCAGGTCCCAGTAAGGAAGGGGTAGATCATTCAAATTGCTGTAAAAATAATTATAATTGAAAAATGAATTAACTATGTAAAAAATTACTTACTTTTCTCTGATGTAAACTTCAGGATTTACCGGTGGCGTATATCGGTTCGTTAATTGAACCATACGAGCCCAAGGATTAAGTTCACTAAAAAAAAGTAAGTATAATGTAAAATAAGTTAAATAATAAAAAAAATAACTTACATATCTTCAAAGTTCTCTTGCAAAATATTCAAACACTGAGATGAAGACATCTTTCGTGAATTAGATTTGATGTTCAAATAAAAAGGATTCCGTTAAACATTCAGTATTTATATCGAATTGCAGATTTTGTTTAACCTAAACATTTTATAATCATCAAAGCGTGAGTATAAATAATTAGTCGCAGTAATATGAGAAAATTCAACAACGTCTATTGAAATATGCTAAAGTGATTAAATGAACCATTAAAAAATTAATTTATAACTTCCATAAAAATATCGAGAGCGTAAATTAAATAAAGAAGTCACGTATGAAAATTTTTGGTAATATGAGAAACTGAACGCAAACAACGTCTATGTGATTATAAAAAATAATTTATGAGAGTAATCAATCCACAAAAATATCGGCGTCTTCAGATTAGATTGTGTTGTGTATATATTTGGTTATCGAAATGATTTACTATAAACAAAAACGTCGGCGCTCGAATTATTTCTACATGGAACATGATTTAAATGTAAACAAACTACAAAAATGCCAGATCGTTTTATTTCTAATCTGTGGATAAATCAATAAAAATTAATTTATGACAAAACTGTCAATTATAACATACAAAATATAAATCCCACGAAATAAAAAACTGCTAACTCAACAAACCGGTTAAAACGTGCAGACTTGAAAATAACGTGATTATAAGAGAACCAATAAAGAATTATGAGACTTTAAATGAAGCAATCCACAAACAAAAACGTCGCCGGCTGGTTTAAGGAACGTGACTTAAATGTAAACAAATGGCAAAATTACAGTCTGATAGACAAAACATTTTATTTCTAATCTGTGGAGAAATCAATAAAAATTAATTTATGGCTTAAAACTGTCAATTATAACATATACAAAATATAAATCCCACGAAATAAAAACTGCTAACTCAAAATTTTTTTTTCACACGTGTTCATAAAAAACTCGTTAGATTACGATGGTGACGTATGAAAAATTGACGTCAGAGATTATATAAAAGGTTTACAGCCGGCATAATTCATCATATGTGTTTATACTTGTGCAATATTATGAATATTTTCTTGTTCAATAAAATGAACAAGAAAATATTCTATTAATTTTAGATGGATTTAGAAAAATTAAACAGAGTTTCACTTGTAGAAACTAAATAAGTTTTGAAGATATCAGACTTGGAACAGAATATTCCCCAGCCAATTTATGGGGCTAGAATAGTGAAGACGCGATACGGTGAGACTATATTACTTGAATACAAAAGACCAATATATTTTTACCAAGAAGAGTACTGCCCGAAATAAGAGAAAATTTGGTTGAATTTCAATGTGAAAGGAAATACAGCATAATTTATGAAGGCTTGAAGGATGTAAATAAGCCTTCTATGGGAGTCCAGTTCAAGTTTATCAAAAGTAAGTAAACACACACACAATTTTTAAATATTAAGTTTTTATTTGTAATTCTTTTAGCTGAAAACAAAGAGTGAGCCCAGACAGTTCTATATAAAATATACAATAATTTACTTCTAGAACTCTTCAAGTGAATACACGCAGACACGGCTATGGACTCTGAAGAAATTAGGCATATCAGCAATGATATTATTAAAAAGTTCAAAGAAGTGGAAACACTTTTAGGAAATGGTTGTTGTACCCCGCAGGAGAGAGTGCTATGGATAAAAAAGGTAAAATCACACATTAGACTTTTAACTAGAGCTATCAAGGGATCTAATTTATCTGTAGGTGTACTGCGTAACCTTCAGACTAATTTAGGATATTTGAAAAGGTTTAAAAATATCATTGAAAAAGTAAATTATATTGGGGGAGCGGTATTGGTAAAAGAAAAACGTAGTAATCAGGTCAAATGGGAAGATTTAATATCGGTTTTTAATAGTAGAGTTCGTACTGGAGTAATCATTAATTTAAAACATAAATATTTGAATGAATTTTTCAATGATGCTTTTCACCTTTTCAAAACTAGAATAATGAATGCCACGAAAAAAGTACCAGAGCTTAAAGTTAATATTACTTTCTGCGCCGAATTTATAAGAAAGTCACAAGACATAGAAATTATTGAAAAAAAATATTTTAATACAAAAAATAAGGTAATTGATGCAGGGAGGGATTTACGTCAATAGTTTGAATCCAATGTAAAGGATGATATTATTTATGCTTTATCTGAATTTTCCGAATCTGGTAGCGGGTGGGCTTTAAATGAAATTATTAGCTTAGAAATTAATATAAATAAATATGAAGTTTGGAACGGTTCATCCTAAATTAAACTACCGGAAAAAATTGCAAAAAAAGCGAGCTTGCATTAATATTAAGAACAACGATGACGCTTGCTTCGCATGGCCCATTGTCAGTGCTCTCCATCCCGTTGAAAAACACTCTGATAGAACATCATCATATCTTCATTACGAAACAGTACTAAACTTAAAAGATATTGAATTTCCTATGACGTTACCGCAAATTTCCAAATTTGAGAAAAATAATGCAATCTCTGTTAATGTATTTGGTTTGAAAATGGATTCAAAATCAAATTTTTCTGTTGTGCCCCACCGTATAACCAAACTAAAATTAGATAAACATGTAAATTTATTATTAGTTCAGGATAAATATTTTTCAAAAATAAATGAATTTGAACCGCCGCGCCGCCGACGATGTCAAATAATGAAGAGCTAAAAATTAAATACCATTACTGTTATATTAAAGATTTATCTAGACTTTTAAGTAGCCAGCTCTCTAAACAAAAAAATAAAAAATATTTTTGCGATGGACGTCTGAATTATTTTACATCTCAGGATAAGCTAAATGATCATGTTGTAGATTGAGAAAAACTTATCGATTGTAAAATTGAATTTTCTCGAGAACGGTACATTAAATTTAAAAATTTCGCTTAGAAGGAAATGATTCCGTTTATTATATATGCAGATTTCGAATCCTTTTTTAAACCATTTAATGGTGATGATAGTCATTACAAAACGAGCAGGTATCAGAAACACATAGCCTACAGTGCTGGATATTATTTAAAATGCGGTTATAACAATGACTGGTCGTATTATAAAAGTGCTCGGGCTCTAGAATCGACATCTTGGTTTGCAGAGGAATTATGCAGTGTTGCACAATTTGTCTCCTCGAAATTAAAACATGTGGAGCCCATGAATACTGAAGTTAGTTTACGGGATGCCAGTAAAACTTGTCATATTTGCGAAGGAGAATTTACTGAAACAGATAAAATTGTTAGAGATCATTGTCACCTCACAGGAAACTTCAGAGGTTTTGCTCACAATAAATATAATTTAAATTATAAAAATTCTTTTCTTATTCCCGTGGTGTTCCATAACCTCGAAGGTTACGATGTTCACTTTATAATAAAGTTCTTAGCTGAACGAAATCATATTACTTTATCGCCTGAGAATAAGGAAAAATATATTAGTTTCACAGTTCACGAATATATAATGAAACCAAATTGAAATTTAGATTTATAGACTTCTTCAGATTCATGGGTTGTTCTCTAAAAGAACTAGCTTCCACATTGAACGACGAAAACTTTGAAAATCTTAAACGTAAATTTTCGGACATAGACGAAGAAAAATTTCAGTTTTTAACACGAAAAGATATATCCTTTTATGACTATTTGGATAACATAGAAAAACTAGATGAAACGGAATTACCTGACATAAAATACTTTTACAATAAACTAAACGACAAGAACATAGAGGATACTGATTATGAACATGCGCAAATTGTTTGGGATAAATTCGGTATGAGTACTCTAGGCGATTACAGCGATCTCTATATGAAAACAGATATCATGCTATTAACTTGCGTTTTTGAAACTTTTCGTTGTACTTGCTACAAAACATACAACCTCGACCGAAGCCACTATTTTTCGATACCAGGTTATACGTTTGATTGCATGCTGAAATATACAGGGTGTAGGCTAGAAACTATTCAAGATCTGGATATTTTAATGTTTACTGAGCGTGGTATTCGGGGTGGGGTGAGTCAATATTGCAATCGATTTTCACAGGCTAACAACAAGTATTTAGATACTTATGATACCAGCAAACCATCCACATACATTGTTTATTTCGATATAAACAATTTATATGGTTGGAGTATGAGAGAATTCCTTCCATACGGAGAATTCCAGTGGACAGATTGCAACATAGACGTCATCAGTGTGCCTGATGACTCTGAAATTGGTTATATTTTAGAGGTCGATCTCGAATACGCAGAAGATCTACATGATTTACATAAAGATTCGCCATTCTGTCCGGAACACAGAACTCCACCAAATTCAAAATTTCCTAAATTAATGACTACCTGTTACAGTAAGCAAAAGTACGTTATTCACTATAGAAATCTTAAACAAGCCCTACAGCATGGAATAAAATTAACACACATCCACAGAGTTCTACAGTTCAAACAGTCTCCATGGCTGAAGTCCTACATTGACTTAAACACATCACTGAGAACTCAAGGAAAGTCAAACTTTGAAAAAAGACAATTATAAACTAACGAATAACACTACGTTTGGTAAAACAATGGAGAATGTTCGAAAACATCGAATCGTTAAGCTGGTAAACAAATGGGAAGGGAGGTACGGAGCTAAAAATTTGATTTCAAGTTCTAATTTCCAAAGCAGATCCATTTTCGGTGATAATCTTATGGCCATTGAAATGAAAAAGTCTCACATTATATTCAATAAGCCCTTGTATATCGCAATGTCTATCTTAGATATTTCTAAAATTAGCGTATATGATTTTCACTATAAATACATGTTAACAAAATTCCCCGTGGAAAAATGTTAACTTTTGTACACTGATACAGACAGTCTCTTATACGAAATTCAGTGTAATGATGTATATGAAGATGTTATCAAAAAAGACATTAATAAATTTGATACTAGTGATTATCCCCAAGATAATCGTTGGAATATTCCTCTAGTAAATAAAAAAATCCCTGGTTTAATGAAGGATGAAAATAATGGGAAAATAATGACTCATTTCATAGGGCTACGTTCTAAGCAGTACACCTATAAAGTCGAATCAAACAAAGTAGTTAAGAAAGCAAAAGATGTAAAGTCTAATGTTGTGGCAAATAAAATTACTTTTGAGGATTACCTCAACTGTCTGGAGAAATTTTCAAACAAAAAGCCTCACGAAGAGTGTTTACTAAATAAGACTTAATGCTGTATACAATCAAAATTACATGAGGTATACAGCGTCGAACAAACAAAAATTGCTCTTAATCTCTTCGACGATAAGAGGTACACCCTTCCTGAAGTTCATGATACTCTCCCCTGGGGACACTACTCCATAATGGACATCTCATAATTTCATTGCTGATATTCTTTTTTTGCTTTACATCAAATTTAAAAATCTCCCAAGTCTGTTGTCATATTTTAATATTTTTATATATTTTATTATTATTATTATGTAACCAATGTTTATGTATTTTTTTATTTATTATTATGTAATCACATTTTTATTATATGTATTTTTTCTTTATTATATGTATTTTTTCATTATTATTTTATTATATGTATTTAAATTATCATGATTTTTTATTTCCCATAACCTAAAGAAAGAAAACTCACATTATATAAATTTCTTTTTATTTAAGCACTTGTTTTCAGTACATACATTTTTCTATCTAAATCATTAAGAATAGTATCTTTATTATAAAATAAACATTCACGTATACAGTATGATTGAATATTACATGGATATAAGTCACATAAATTTAACATAACAGTATATGGTGACAATTCATAATTAGATTCACTTAAGATATTATTAGCTACATTTAAAAAGTTATTATAGAACTGTTCAAAACTTAAACTATTTAGTAAGTCCATATGAGATGATACAATTTTATTGGTGTAGATGAGCTCACGAACAACTTTGTCAGATAAATGAAATGTGCAGAAGCCGTTACTCATTTTCAACAATTTGATTCCAATAATTTGCGATGATATTAAAGCATAATGGGAAAACTTCATTTCTATTTCTTCGAGCTGTTCTTCTGTCACCACATCGAAGTAATCCACAACAAATTGTTGAAGGTAAGTAATAAAATCGTCCCAATCTTCTCTGTTAAATGACATGTTGTCTAATGTGGTGAAGTCTGGATTCACATTAAGTAAAATTCTTACGGCAGGAACATAACCTCTTGCAGCACTAAATCCTGTAGTTATTTTATATACAGAATTTTTTATGTCAGTATTATATTCTAAAAGATATCGTCCCTCGTTTTGCACAGCTTCTTCATATTGTGCACTAATTCTATCCACTTCATGCCAGTAGTCAGAATCGGCTAGACTAGATGTTACTGATGTCATAATTGCGGTAGACTAATGAACGATTATGGTTTCAACCCCTTTTTATAGATATATAAATTAATTTTAAACATTGTTAAAAAAGGCCCCTCTGCAATCGTAAAAATGTTCGTGTTTTCCATAAGAATCAATGTATATTTGATTAAAGTACGTTATCTGAATCAATCCAGCTATTGTGAGATGTGTTGAAACCTAACCATTTTACGTAAACTTGTTTACCTCGTCTACGTAATACCTTTTCAACGAGATACACATCGGGAGTTTTCGTTTTCTGTAGTTCTTCTTCGTAGAAACCTCCGCTTATTCGAATACCATGCATATCCTCGAGCAAATAGGTGGTGGGGTTGGTGAGTTGTACTTTAATAATTTTAAATAGTTCAGTTGTCCAATTAGGTGTATATCCTTTTTTACACACATGCTTATTCTTACTGATTCGTACAATATCCCCAACATTGTGGTGTCGCGATGCTAACAACTTAATATTGTTTAAACTGAATTAAATACTTGTTTCTCATTCTGTTTAGTTACATCTAACGGTTTCATTCCTATTGTTCTGTGATGACTGTTGTTGTACTCTATGACAATATCAGGGAGTATATCTATCCATCTGTATGAGCCATTTAAACTAAAATATTTATATAATTTCTCCTTTAACGTTCTAATAACTCTTTCAACTATAGCTGCCTTCTTTACGGTAAATGTACTGTAATGGTTTATCCTATAGCTTTTCATCAAGTTTTTAAAGTGAACATTATAAAATTCAGTACCCTGGTCCGTATTTAAATTTTTACATTTCCTTTTGCTATCCTTAAAAATACCACTCATTGCTTATGTAACTTCTAGTGCACTCTTATTTTTTATTGGTTTAGCCCACACAAATTTTGAAAAACAGTCAATCACTATGAGAATGTATCTAAAACTGTAATTGTCTTTAGCATAATTACACATTTCGGCTAAATCTGCTTGCAACAAATGGTCTATTCCTTTTATTATAATACGTCTACGATTGAAATTTTTGCGTGCAGGCTTATGAAGCTCATTAACCAATTGAATTTTTTCTCTAGATTTCTTCATCGGGTGGGCTGTAAATTGTTTCATTGATTGCATTTGATTCAATGTCTTTTCCACCAACACTATCTAAACCTTTTTGATTTAATTTGTCAATGGTCCTTCCTATATCTGTTAGATATGTTTTCTGTTGATATAAATCTGATGTCACATGTTTTATGCTATCCTTAAACGTATTTAAACGTTCAAATAGCACATCAATATTGTTTGATAGAATAGAATTTATATGATCATCTACATATTTCTTATTAACGGCGTCACCCTCGTCAGTAGGTGATAGAACATTACACAGCTTTAAATTTTCAATGTTGATGTTTCTATCTTCGGTAAATACAAATCCACGTTGTGGTTGACTGAGATATGAATCATTAATTTCACTACTACGTCGCGAAGACCTTCCAAACTTATCGAGTCTCATCCTGATAATGACTCAAATTGTATGTATATCAAATATTTAATAGATAACTCCAGCCTCACGTAGTTCACTAATGATAGCTGATATTTCATTATCATGTGAATCGGTATTTCCTGCAATCTTTGACGCATTCAAAAGTTTCAGTCTATCAACAAGCTCATTGACGTCATCCCAATAAACATATTCGATTGGCTTTTGATTGTAAACCATATTCAGACCAAATCCACTAGTTGACTGTGTTTTTTTCTTCTTTTTACTATCCAATAATGGTCTTATTATTTTAATATACTTGGAAAATCTAGATCCATTAATTTGTCCAGTCGGTACGTAATTTCTTCTATGTACATTGGTAATTTGCAAAATTTCCTTATATTCAGTTTAATCATTTCTATCATAATCTGTGGGATCCTTCATAAAAAGTAGATTGTATAACCCCACTTTGCCATACTTTATCATATACTTTATCATTAATAATTATTTCAGAGGCACGACCAATTTTTAATTCCATATTACCAATATACAGTTTACTCATTTGTAAATCCAATCTAATGCCATAGGTTTCATCATAGTCTTTGCGTTTAGTAAAAAACCCTCTATATAGTGTCTAGCTAAAGATGGATACTGTTCAAAATATTCATTAAAAGCAGTTTTCTCCGTTTTGCCATCCTGAAAGTTAGCATTTCCTACTTCATACTGAGGTTCCAGAGACAATATGTCATCCTTAATATCTGCATCCTTAATATATACTCTGCTGAACTAGAGTCACGCTTTAATTTTTTTTTGTTGTGATAAACCTACACGCTTCGTGTCTGTTTTCTGTAATATATTTACAGATTTGAGTTCTTTTAATTGATCGATAATGGGCTTCAAGAGTCTATTAAGAGTTTCGTCTTCGTCAGATTTTCCTAGTTTTAATGCTAGATACTTTTTTCTGATAGCCTTTGATGCCTTATTAATTTTATCTTTAAGCAATTTTTTCTTTGATAGATCCAATGGTTTAACCTTAGATACTCTATACTTTTCAAAAGTTATTTTATTATACTTCATTGTTACAACCTTAGCAGCAATCTGTTTTAAACTGAGCCTATTAGCTGTATGACTTGTATGATCTGTTTAAATGCATCTGTACGAACTGTAGGGGCTGTATGACTGTATGGTCTGTATGAGCTGTTTTAAGCAGAGGTCATCTCTTCAGTTCGATTGTCTAACTAATAATAACAGACATAGTTTATGTTACACGCTTATATACTGATCAAAACCTTTTCGATACCCACCACCATGTAAATCAAAATCTTTTACGATGACCATTACTCCATACTTATCATTCCAACATTCTCTACACATGTCTTCAAATTGCTCGAATGTCTATCTAGGCCACGTGATCATCATACACATGTCGTAAATTGATCTTATCTTGTTTAAATAAAATGATAAAGTTACAATTATCACGAATGAGATGTTTAGGTATCCGCGTGTATGTTTGACAGAGATAGAAACAGTCTACAAGTTTATGTCTACCCATACTGAAATATGCTCCTATTTTGTCTTGTTTGTCACATGCCACATCGTCGAAAATGAATACTGAATTAGATTTAGCCTCAGATGGATCGATAATACTCTCGCTACTTGCATACGGAACATATCCAACTCCACTTACGTTCTGCAATACCTGCTCCAATAGTTTGTATTTCGGTTGAAAAAGTGATTTAGAGTAAACGTATATGTTTTCAAGCCACAGTCCATTAGAATTGAATAATAAACTTAGAAGCAAATTGGTTTTGCCTGCTCCACTGGGTCCGCATATAATAGCTCTTAGAGTACTAGGAAATAACTTTCCATGTTTTTCTTCTCCTCCCGCACAATGGTCTGTCAACAGATCTAAATTTTCAACGGGCAGGGACACCTGTTGTCTTTGAACACGCATTGTAACGTCTGAACTATTTTACTGACTGTAATACTTTATATATATATATATATATATATATATATATATATATATATATATATATATATGATTAATGTCAAACATCATCATTCACAATCCATATGGCATCGCGTAAACACGTAGTAGGACGTGGAGTAGTCAATAATGTAATTAATAAGTTGGCCTTTGAATTACATATTCCGGGATACCAATTTTACGGGCCTGGTACGAAGTTACATAAAAGACTCGCTCGAGGGGATGCAGGTATAAACCCTCTCGATAAAGCTTGCAGAGAGCACGATATTGCATATAGTAAAAACAAAAATTTAGAATATAGACACAAGGCAGATTACCAGCTCGAACAACGTGCTTGGGAGCGTGTTAAAGCAAAGGACGCTAAATTAGGTGAGAAAGCCACCGCTTGGGCTGTCACCAACGCAATGAAGGTTAAACGTAAATTAGGCATGGGTGTAGGGGGACGTAGAAAAGTCGCATTCCAAAAGGCTGTCCTGACAAATATATCTAAAGTACTGAAAAGACATGCAAGTAACAATTTAAAAAAAGATGCTGCAATAACGTTTGTTATAACTTTATTAATCAGCTTGTAATTAGTTATATTAATAAATTAATTGTTCAATATATCATATAAACATGTCTGTCACAAGTGGGTGTGAGCGGAAAAACTACTGCAAAAACATATATTAAAAAACTTAATTTCTGTATGAATATAATTTCGACAACAATTTAAAAACATTTTTTTCGGCGTTACTTCACAGCCAAAAGAATACACATATCCAATGTAGATAGGTATGTGACCTCGCACATTAATTATTGACGTTGTACATAACTTTATTATACAAGGAACATGTTTTAATGATGTTTCATACGTTGTTGTTGCAGAATTTCAAGGATGACCCTTAAGACTGGACTTCGATCTTAATGAAGTATGAGGTATACCCCATCACATATAATCACTAAACCCGGATTTTAGTGAGAAGATTTCAGAGTATTACATACAAATAGTAACAGTGCATGACAACTTGACAATAAGTGTTTTAAAATGTCTCGACCAAAACCATCCCTTGCCACAATACAGCGTTGGATAAAGGAATTTCTGGGATTGGCGTTAAATGAAGTAGTGAATTACGGTGTTCCCATTGTGATCTGTAGCGGTGTTCCCATTGTGATAGCGTATACTGGAAAATCGGATGTTGTTACACATAGGTGTTCCGAGAAACATAAAATCATGGTTACTGGACAGAGCAGTGCTTGTGAAAGACACACGACGCTTTATAGCGAATTGGTTAAATTCATGCTTGGGTGTAATATCCTGTGGACCCAACTACAGAATCCTAATTTTAAATACTTTATAGGGAAATGTTTAAATGGGGAATTTAGCAAAGTAAACGTGCCCACAGATTCGACGATTCAAAAAAAAATATTTGTCGCAAGCTGCTGCCACAATCAAATCTACTGTTTGTGCAGAAGTTGAACATAAATATTTATGGGTTTCTGTCGATGAAATCACAAATTCCTGCGGCTTGCAAGTGGCAAATGTAGTTATAGGAGAAATGAGCGATATATCAACAACGCAATCACATGTGATTGCATCAAAAATATTGACAAAGGCGAATACTGAAACCGTTGCAAAATTAGTTGATGAGACGTTATAAGAAGTATGGGGCGTTAAACATGAGAAAAATAAAACATGTCTCTACTTTTTCTTACGGATGCTGTGCCATACATGAAAGTGGCTTGTCGACTTTTGAACGGAACATATAATAATGATACGTTACATGTAATGTTCCTAGCGTATGATCTTCATCGCTTAGCAGAAGCAATCCGTGGCCGTTATCCGAATGTCGATATTCGTTATGATAACGAATGTCAAAGAAGTGTTTTTAAAATCCCAGCAAAGAGTGGTGTTATTCACAGAAATGCTTCCCTATATACAGTAACCTCCAGCGCCTGTAATAACCCGGTAGTGAACGTAGATTGAGGCAGCTTCATATTATTACTGCAATTTTGGGAATATCACCAGGGTATTTCAATAGTTGGATCCAAGTGATGCTATTACAAATGCGAAACAGGCTTTATCGGATCCAGCTATTCAACAAATTTGGCGTATATATATGACAATTTTTCGCACATACCAAAAGACATGGAAAAGTTGGAAAAAGATCACAATTAGATGAATTTTCAATAGTGGGTGCTATAAACGTTGTTTCGAACCTTCGGCAGTAGGTATATTTTTCAGTTGGAGGAAGATACTGCGAAGGCTATAAATAAAAAGTTTACTGCAGTTTTGGCTATCAGCCCGGGGTTTTCTACTATAGTGAAAATAGAGTAGATATTTTACAGCAGAAAGAAGTTCATGTCTAATCCAGAAATCAACATGAAAGTTCTACAACATTATTCATATTTCCGGTATGCTCCATTGACTCGTATTCACATTATAAATGGATATTTACCGATAGACGTCTCTCGTTGACTGCTGAACATTTAGAGCAGCTATTAATAATATACTCATGTGATCATACGCGTTAAAGAACTACTGTGTTGTCCAGGTCGTTTTGACAATACGGTGACGTAATGACTTGCCCTGCCCACGAACCTGAATAAGCATTTTTAGGAATACAATTATAAGCCCTCATTTATTCCTAAACAACCAAGCAATAAAAGGTAAACTAATATCTGAACTATTTGTATATGTAATATGCTTTTCATTGTAAGTGCGTCTCTGTTATTTATGTACGTCATGTCGGCAGTCAAATCCGGGGCTTACAATAAGTTATTCGCT
This sequence comes from Rosalia funebris, assembly GCA_037954035.1. Classification (NCBI taxonomy): domain Eukaryota; kingdom Metazoa; phylum Arthropoda; class Insecta; order Coleoptera; family Cerambycidae; genus Rosalia; species Rosalia funebris. Next base: position 2,110,182 of record JAZFAV010000012.1, on the reverse strand, counting down.
ATATGTAATCCATATGCTGAGCATCTCAATATTAATATATAAACAACTATTTAACCGCACAATATAACTAATTACGAATCGTAACGAAAAATTTGTCCCGGTGCACAAAAGGAAAATGAAATTAAGTATATTAAAAACTCAATTTACCGCCAACCGCCAACAACTATTAATTTAGGCATCACGATAGCTAAGTCAGTTATGTGACAAACTTCGTTAACCATATTGAGACCCCAGCTCTGACACTGGCAGTGTCGAAGGAAATGGTAATTATCTGCACCTTAAAAAATTCGTCTCGAACCGTTTGGTTTAGATTTTATGGTAATCTAATATATGTGATATGTTTCATGTTTTATTTGGATAAATACGTGTACGTGTTACTTTTGTGTATCTTTTTTAATTATACAAAAATATAACTATATTTTCAAATACGCAATTAATATTTAGAAATTATATATATATATATATATATATATATATATATATATATATATATATATATATATATATATATATATATAGTAAAAGGTATAACATTGAGATTTACATCAGACGTCGTGTTGATTTTATTCCATTGCTGGTATGAGAATTCACAACAGTAAATGATGTAAGATTCTACAACGGCCTTGCGGTGTTCATTTCACGCTATACAGTCCAGTGGCGGTGGGCTATAAGGTGCGCTGGTGCGCGCGCACTACCAACAATTTAGCATTAATAATTTTATTTAGTAATTAATGGATGCATTCTTAATTTATCGCCTTTCCGCATCCCTAGCGTTAATACCATCTAAATATTATATGGCCGCAGCGTTACGAATTCACTAGACGCTAAGTCTCTGCCACCGGTTTCCGGTCGCGGCACGGCGATCGTGCTTCTCTGCAATATGAAAAAGCGAACGCGTATTGTTACTGCTTGCCCCTCCACAATTAGGAAAAGTAGTGGGCGAATTCTATAGATATTATGTGCAGAGTTTAAGAGCGCACGAAATTGAGAGAGGTTAGAATCGGTTAGTTTGTGAATTGTTTTCGTACATCGCTTGTCTCGTAAGCTGTCTTATCGCTTACGTTTTATAAATATAAACTCGGGTTTTCGGTTAGAATCTAGTTTGGAATAATGAATTCTATTCAAAACTTATTGAAAACTCCATTTTCTAGCTTGAGTTTGGAGGAAAAAGTGCAAATTAAAACTCTAGGTAGGTCCACTCCACAAATTAATTTAAAATTAGCCGTGAAAGGAAAAAATGAACAATTTGTAAGAACATTTAATAATGACTTATTTAAAAAACATTTGTGGTTAAGTGGATGCGATGTATTGAACGCAGTGTTCTGTTTTCAGTGTGTTTTTTTTGGCGGGGAAACACCTTGGACCAAAACTGGAGTAACGGATTTAAATCACATAAACGAAAAAATGCAAATTCTGCTGGACACATGAATAATGTTTTGAATTTAGCCATGCTAGGCACTGCAAATATTGCGACAATGCTCGATTCTGCTCATCGACGAGCAGTGGCAGCACACAATGAAGCGGTTTCAAAAAACAGGTATGTTTTATGCCAGTTCAAATTTTTGTGGAAAATTTGAACTGGCCCTAAGAGGACACGATGAATCGGAAACATCATCCAATCCAGGCATTTTTCGTGGGTTGATTAATTTCAGTGCCGAATTAGACGAGGCTATGAAGTATCATTTACAAAACGCAGCGGCTTTTAAAAGAACTTCTACTACTATACAAAACGAGCTACTTCAGTGCATGCTGGAAGTTTGTCACGATGAAATAACCATTGAAATTAAAAAATCCACTTTTGTTGCTATAATAGCAGACAAAACTACAGACGTTTCTACAATTTTTCAGTTGGCTTTAATATATCGTTACATGGTGGGTGGAAAGCCTGTAGAAAGATTCTAGAGTTTTTTAAAACCAGTAGGACATGATGCAGAGTCATTGGCGGAGTGTTTAAAAAGTGAACTAGACTACCATGTTAAAAATGACCCACATAAATTGATTGCTCAAACATATGATGGAGCTGCCGTTATGAGTGGATCATCGAATGGAGTTCAAGCCAGGATTAAGATGAGTTATCCAACTGCCCAATATGTGCATTGTTATGCGCATCAATTAAATTTAATTATGGCAAATGCGGCTTCTGCTAATCGGAACGTACGAGTATTCTTTGCAAATTTGGGAGGGTTTTGCTCATTTTTCTCTAATTCCGCACAGTATACCGCAGTTCTTGATGAAGTAGTAGGAACTCGATTACCTCGATCAGCACCTACAAGATGGAATTTCAATTCTAGAATAGTAAATACTGTGTTTGAAAACAAAGAAGAATTTCTGGAATGTGTAGAATTGATTGAGATGAAAAAAAGTCACATACAACATCCACCTACTATTGATAAAGCCAGTGGATTGAAGAGAACTTTAAGGGATAACGATTTTCTATTTTGGTTAGGTAATTTTCACAAAATTATGCCACATGTCAATATTCTGTATAATCAGTTACAAAAAAGAGAAACTGATCCAGTTTATGTAAAAACATCTATAGATGGTTTTATTAGAGAAATTTCTGCAATACGAAATAGCACCGAAACCGCCACAAGCACTGAAGATGAACCAAATAAAATACAACCAATAAAAAGGAGACGAGTAGACACTTCTACGGAAGACAAACATAGAGAACTAAAGGAAATGTGTGACATTATAATATGTCAAGCTAAGGAGAGATTTAATTTTACTGGACACTTGGTAGCATCCAATTTACTTCTCCCAGAAAAATTTTCGGAATATGTTAAAAAATTTTACGAAAATTACTTAAAACAAACAGTCGAATCTTACCCGTTTTTGGACATAAATAAATTAGGTACCGAGTTGTCCTTAATTTATCAAAGAATTGAGTTTAGAAATTTAAGCGGAGCTTTATCACTAAATACATTTATTAATTCCAATAAGCTAGAGTCCACTTTTGAAGAAAGTGCTAAATTATTGAAAATCATCATTACAGTACCTGTTCCGTCAGCAGAAGCCGAAAGGTGTTTCTCGACTTTAAGACGAATAAAGACATTTTTGCGCAACACCATGTGCCAGAAAAGACTGTCGGCTTTGGCTATGCTCTCCATTGAAAAAGACTTTATTACAAATATCGAAAATTTTAACAACAAAGTAATTTAAAAATTTGCACAGTGTAAAAATCGCAGAATTGAGCTCATTTACAAAGAAAATTAGGTAAGTTTCCAAATTAATAAAGTTAATAAGAATATCCTTAATATGAGATAAATATTTATCTCATATTAGGGATATTCTTATTATTCTTATGATTATCATTATTTTTATGTATGGTGCACCCCCAATCTTAGGATCACGCACCGCCACTGCTATACATCGTTCAACGTATATTATCAATAAAAATCATTTCATGATTAAAGTACAATACAATATAATTTAAATTTGAAAATATATTCCTGTAATGAGGATATTAAAATTAGGTACTACATGAATTCTGTAGATATTTTAGTTAGCGTTATTAAAAAAATTATATAAACAAATCTTACTTCTAATTCAATAAGCAATCTTGAAATAATAAAACTTTACTAAAAATGTGTAGATATTTTGAAATATATTAATATTACAATGATAAAAATGACCATGTATAACTTGAGGAGTTAGAAACTGATGGTCTAATTTCTTTGTTTGTTTGGACATACAGAAATTAGAACATCTTTCCCCAGAAAGCCTGCAGGCAGGTTTTATGTAGGGGAAGGTTTCACATATAAACACGGACAAACACCCAGCCCTGAGAGAAGTGCCAAGGTGCTTCTGGTGAGAATCGAACTCACGCAGACAATGTGCCCAGTATTTGGCCCAGTTGCCACCCTGTTACCAAATACCAAGTCAGCACCATCGCGGCACCATGAGAATAAGACCATGAGTCACCCATCCAAGTCGCAACAGCGCAATCCGTTGCTTGACTTCGAACAGCGCAGGTCCGACAATGAACGGAGTACTCTGCCTCATCCTCTCTCCTTTGTTGTTCTGAGACAAAACAGACTATATGAAACATGTAAATGGTGCACAGCACAAATATAAAAAACTGGCCTAAGACTGAGGAGTTAATTTACCTGCTTAATTTTTATACTGGTCGTGTAATCACCATTTACTTTATTTAATCAATAATTTCGTATTCGAGAATTTCATAGATTGTGTCCCAAAATTCCTGAACCATCACAGCTGATTCTTAGTTGTTGGGGAACATGGTTACAGCCACCATTTTATTATTTTGAGCATTTCAACAAAATAAATTATGTAGTGTTACAATTGAATCCTAAAGAGGCAACTGATAGTCAAATAATTTTTCAAGATCCTCAAATTCAAGGAGGTTTACAAACTATTCTTAACAATTACAACGGCTAGTGGATACAATGGAAAAATACTAAATTCTTCCTTATCGTTAATGAAGTCATTGCAAATAGTGAATACTGTACAGATATACCTAGTTATATGGTTTAAGCAAAACATAATAGTTATAGCAAAGTTTTACATTTGTATTTAATTTAAGATATACTATTATCATTACTTGCTTGACTTATGTTGATATTGGGAAAATTTTTAAAAAAGTCATATGCATTTGCCACATTTGTTGGACAACCTAAAGACGATGAAATAGAATTCATAGAACTAATCGAAGGTCATGTATATCTATTAAAGAAATGATTATTATTAGCTAAGGCATAGGAACCATGGATCCTATGTTAGATCGACATTTTTCCTCTAAAGCCTTAAGCTGCGGAGGGGAGAACAAGAAATGTTACACATAAAGACAAAGACATCCATGTTCAGGGAAAGATGTTAAACTACCCCCGTTGGAATTCGAACCCAAGCATACAATTGCACCCCAGTACCTACTGGGCACCTTCCGCCATCCCAGACGACAGTACGAATGACATTGTCGTAGCCACGTCTATATTTTTATAGCTCCACATCCCCCACGAGCTCCCATCGTATTCTCTTTTGATTTTTCTCATTGAAAATTAAAAACAGACATTACGACGTTAAATGTTTCTCTTTTTGTGGGACGTCTTTCTGTTTTCAAAATTTATTTATATATCTTGTGAAATTTTGTTCGAAATGTGTGAAGTATCATCAACTGTGTTCCAACAAATACCTAGTGTCCTGTTACTAATAACTTCAGGCTTATCTATCAAGACTTTCTTGAGTTTTTAGTACAAGATCTGTTTCTTATAAAAGCTCTGGAGAATTAGCTATCCAGTAATAAATATTAAAACCAGCCTTTTTGTGAGGATAAATAAAAATTTTAATTTATTGTTTGTCCTTTTCTATACTACCTGCATTTCCTAAATAATCATCCATGTAGTGATGTTCAGTAGTAGGTAACTATTGCTGCTTCTGATCTCTACCTAGGTATATATCTGATACTTTTTTGTCCATACCTCGCTATAGAAATCGTTGTGCATGGCAGTCTCCTTTGCGAACTATTACCTATAGGAACATTTTTTGTAGATCTGCAGTAAGTGTACCTATATCCTTCAATTCGAAAATTATGTAAAATTACAATTAAAGAATTATATAAATCAGGTCCAATTAACAGGCAATCATTCAAAGTTACTCCTCATGATATGACAGAAGCCTCGAACATTTATTCTAAGTGTGTGAGGTTTATTTGGATTTGAAACTTCGAAATGTGGTTAATATGATATTATCGAGTTGGTTTGTCCTGCTTCTTGCGTCTTTAGACAGTTTTCTCGTGTAATCTTTTTCTAACAGTCAATTTATTTCTTCAGAATATTACTTCCCATAAATGTCATCTTTATGCATTTTTTTTTTTTACTTTCTGTACACAACAGTCTTTTTAAGACATTTCATCTACTTTCTGGAAAAACTATTTCTTTGAGTTTCTAAAATACTTTTAATTTGAAGACTTAAAAGCACATACATTAGTTTTTATTATTTTTTTTCTGTTTCTAAATTATCAATCTTCCATTATTCTTTAACATACTTCATCTTGTTGGTTCCCATTAATAAAATAAGTTTCTTAATAACTGCGTACATTACCATGTACAAACTAACCTAATAAAGTTTTGTTTAAGAGCCTATACACTCCAAGATCCTATAATTATTTTATGACTCATAATGAATGACCAATCAGCATAGTAGGTTTTTCATTTGTAATTGACGAAACTGTATTTTTCTGTGTTTATATATGGATATGGATGAAAGAGTGTTTACATTCATTGTTTGACTGGGAAGAGACATTCCCCTTATACTTTTTACACATCTGGAATTTATGATTTCCATATTCCTACTTTATTAAAAATATTACAGTTCCTTGAACCCTTCTGGCCATTTACTTGAACATTTGTCCATTGAAGGCATACATGATGACGAGGTTCCTGGAGATCTAATGAAACATCTAAATCTTGATCAATCAACTGTTGATCTTGATCAACAGGTAGAATTTTATCCAAAATATGTTTAACTGTGAATACACGATAATTTGCATCTGCTTCCTGTGTAAAGTCAGAGAAAACTATAGTTTACTTAATTTCATTCTTATTTGATTCTTTATGTAAAAATATATTATTATGATCTATGAATTTTAAACATTCTTCAATTTTATAGTATTTTCAAGAGTAGTACAAGACGAGAAAAACAAATTTCTCGTTCAGTAACAAAATCTCATTTTGAACAAAAAATAATATAATTTGTTGCAACACATAAATAATTCTTAGTTACCGAGTGAGGACACTATCTTGTCGACTACACCTTTTCTTACATTTTTTTTTACTTTGGTTGTCAGTCTCAGAAAATCTTGTAAATGTATTCGAGAAGTTATCATAGCTTTTGAAGATAATCATGAATTGGATTCTAGTAGTTTAGATTGTCTTATTCTTTACCTGAAATATATTCAACCTATGTAATTTTTAAAGAATTTGGTAGTTTATCTAAAAGTTCCTATAATGAAGTATGATTCGTAAATGGTCATCATCATTTAATGAATTTGTTGTACCTATAAGATTTTTTATTTCAATTGAGAAGTTGATAAATAGGTCAAGCCTTTTCTCTTTTACTACAATTACAATTTGTTGAGGTTGGCCCAATCTACTTCCAAAATTTTAATTATTTCATCGACGGTTCTTTGACATAATCAGTAATATTGACATGACTTGAAAGGAGTTTCCTTTAAATATTTCTATAACCTACAGTAATTCTCCTCTTGAGAATAACCAAACATTTATGCCGAGTTACGACATCGATGTATGTAATTTGGCCACTTTCAAGGATCGCTACTAAATATTGACAATTCCTTTGGCGTAGACTGTCGCATGTCGTGTTACAATTTTTGACTGAAATGAAAGACGGATTTGAACACGAATTTTATGAATATCTCTACTTTCAGCAATTGAATAGTATACCAAGAGATTGATTAATGCTATCACCTCTCATTTGGAAATGAGAGATCACAGTATCTAATATTCTCTTGAATTATTATTGACTCTTTTACCGCATAGAATGATTCATTGGGATTTTCTTCCCAAAGATGGTGTCCCTGAATCCAGTTTCTCATGTTAGGCTCTTTAATGGAATCGTCCTAGGCTTACTGTCCACTAACTCAGATTCATTAAATTTCTTCTCTTCCTCCAGTTTTGCCAATTCTAACTGAAGATCCATAACTTTTTTTATCCAATTGCTTCTTCGTTAAAGAGCATTTTCAAATTCTACTTGGTACTTGGATTCGTTTAATTTGAATTTTTCTTACAGGCACTTACTACTTTTATAAACTTGACGATTCAATGATTCCAGACAAGATGTACTAATGTAAGTAGTATTTTGAATATATTTTGAATAGTTTTTTAGTTAGAACATTAAGACATATAATCATGCTATAATGTTTTTCTTTTTTATGAAAAATCGGTTGATTTTATCGAAAAATGTGTTTAGGGTTTGAAAGTACAAATATACTCATATTTGTATTTATATCTCCACAATAACGTCAACAATCCAAAACATGACAAGTTTAAAATTTACCTGTTGTTATTCATGCAGAACTTTGACATATACTTATTCAAGTTATGACCCCAATTTTTCGCCCCCAGTTTCTTTGTAATCTACATTCAAAGTGAATCGCCAGTACCATCAATCGAGCAATATAAATTAAAAATAGGTACAAATAAATAGATTATGAACAGAAGAAAATAAATATTTTTTTAACAGAAAGAAATTATTGTTATCAAGAATTATCTAGAAAATAGTTATGTAGAATACTAAAAAATGGTAATCAAAAAAATACATTTTCATATATAAAAATGAATAGATAATAATATATTAACATTTTAGATAACATAATGTATAGTAATTTTGTAAAATAAATTCGTTAAAGGTAAATGCAGTGAGATCTAAATATTTCAGGACATATGGAAAAATTTTGTATAGTTTTCGTAGAAATCAAAATTTCAAACATACAACAAATACTTATACATTGGTTCTTTTATTAGATAAGTTAGGTACTTACCTTTAAAACGATATGTAATTGAGGTTAATGTCCACTTCCATATAATTAACTTTCACTTTTAATATATAAATACCACGAGTTATAACAAAGCTTACTTATAATTATACCTAATATTGATGTGAGGTAATATTTTACTAGGTGAGGTAGGTATATTTTTCTTTCTGTATAGGTATCGGAAACTCTCGTGGATATTAAAGGGATGCCGAATGTGACCTATTGCTTTGTATTACGACAAGTATTAGTTACTCTATCACGGCAAGTGGATTACTTGTCTTGAATGCTTGTATTGAATGTAAACAACATATTATATTCATCTATTAAAGATAATTAAAAATTACTTATTAGTAGGTTATAGTAACTGTAATCGGGACATTAATAACGTTAATTCGATTATGATTTCTAATGCAGCAGATAATACCAATAACAATGTATTCTTGGAAATACTTGTAGATATTAAGATATTAGCACTACGGGGATTGTCTATTAAGATAATACTTATTTAATTTTTTAAGGCAGTGTTTTCATAAATGAAATATTGCCTACGATATTGTATACTAGTGACGGGTCCGAAAATATATCCAGTAAAGATGGTTATATGCATAATTTGTTGATATAGGTATAGGCTTACTATATAGTAGGAACATCAGAAGTAGAAAAGTAGGTACCGATAATATGGTAAGTATTTATTATAGCAGTGGAAATTAAAAATGAGTTTGAAATTTAATTAAGTTTATATAAATAAGTAGAAAGTATGCACTAATAGTAATATAAAAAATGCTTATTAGGTTCTGTGATTTTTAAATTTTTAACTATTTTAGAAGAAATAACTGCTGGTATATTTCTTTATAGTACTTATAGATAGGTACCTAGGTATATTTTGTTTTCTCAGAGTAAACTTTCACTATCATATACGTATATTCTAATGTTTCATGAATGGAATATACATAGGTACATTGGAAAGAGAAAATATAATAAAATGTACCCCGATTAAAGAGATGCGTATCCCTTCACTATTATTATCTTATGCCATGAAAGAAGCATTAAATGAATTCCGTTAACTGGATTAAATTTTAACAGCAATTGATTGTCTATACACTATCATGAACATGTAAGTTTATCACTAGGCATTGTGTTGCTTTTCTCTATTTATTGTTCTAGATTTTTTTATTCACGTTTATCCATATTTTGTGTGCACCATTATTTTAAAATGTATTAAGGACATATATAATGTATAGAAATTTTAAATAAATAATGTTTTCAATTATATTTAGTTTAAGTTTTATATATTTTCTGGTATGCAATGCTAATGAATGAAATAAACAGAAATTATTTTGTCAGCAAAAATTCTGTTTTGTAGCAATACTTAGTGCACTTTCATTTAACACTGCATGAATTTACCTTCTTTGCTAATTCTTGCACCAAATTACACTGTCACATACCTTTTCTACCTATCAATAGTATTAGGATCTTTTATTCGCGGAAATCTATAAAGCACTGTGAATAAATGTCCAGTAGCAGCAAATGACCTGGAGACTTCCGGCCTGCGCATTTGTGCTCCGCCCAGATCTACTGTATACCCTATATATTCCACATTTTTAAACTCCGCCTTAAAGAGATATCCCATCAAAAATCTTATACGATTGTATAACCACGCCTACTACAAGTATCACTAAGTGGGGAATAAAACCTGAATATAACTTTCTTATTTAAATTTGAAGTATCATCCGCCATCTAGCGGTCGGTAGCTCAATATCTTGCTACAATCTATCTTCAGATATAGAAATTTTCAAAATTAAATGCTATACGATGTGCATTTATATTTAAGAACAGGCAAAATACAATAGAGGGCGCAATTCTTGAATCGTTGAATATTCTGTAATGGTGGGTTATTGATTATCTATGAATTATATGACGATGTACAACGCCATCGTTTGAAATAACAAGTAAAATAATACTTTAATGTCTAGTGAAAATATTTTTTATAACAAGATTTTTATAGTGTTTTCTTATTTTAAAGCAGTTAAAATATTTGTATATGTTTAATATTTTGAGTTAATTATGCTTCTGGCCAATTGAGGGCGCAACCATTTTATGACCAAGAACACAATTAATTCCAAACATTAATTCAGTATTTTAGGGAGTCTCATTAGATTCTTGCTTGATAATACAATAATCATATTAAGAAAATAGTTATTCTGAAAGTGCATCAGTATTTATAACTTTTTGTGCATTGATTTATGCACAGTAAGTTAGTAAATTAATGCACAAATTAATTTATAAACGTGCTATGAATTAAATAGAATAGTTTACTAAAAATATTTTTTTATTGCATAAAATGAGTGGGTGTGAGTAAAATTACTCATCTACTTCAAGATTTTCATTAAATTGTGTATTATGAGCAAAATTAGTGAAGTATATGCTTCAATAGAAATTTTATTTTATACCCTCTTATCAAGAAATAATTTTAGTATAGAAATAATTTTAGTCATAATAGAACATATTCGATTTCATAAGATAAATTAAGTAAGTTTGTAAATTAGTTTACCTAATTAAATAATTCTTAATGATATATCGTATTATAAGCATTATTTATGAACCAATTAGTAGAAATTTTACTCTCTTTACACTCTTTACTTGTCAAGAAATAATTTTATTTCCATGATAGAAAATATTCATTTGATATGTATATAACATGTATATTCATGTACTCAACATAATCCAAAAAAGTACTTTCATAAAAGTATATATCCGTGTACTTTCTTCCCAAAAAATATGTAGGTATATAAATATCAAAATAAAAAATTAGTATATTGAAGGATTTTTATTTAACAATTATTTCTACTTGAGTAACAATCAATTCGAGTAGTAAATATCCTTGACGAGCTGTATTTATTATAGACTAACATTGTATGCCTATATTTAATTCAAAGTGATAATGTATATGTTTTGCTTTCATTTTTAAAGGTAAGAGTGTATGTATGTACCTATGCAGATCAAATTCTATAAATGCTACTGGACTTCTTATCTGATGAATCGATTTAATTGCACAAAATAGAGAAGGATAAGTAAAGTGACAAGTGACATTTACTTTTAGGTTTTTCCTCTCGATTTTCGTCACTCCTGGTAGTTCAAATTCCTAGGTTGTGCGAAGTTCTAGTAAAGTTATTTTAGTAAAATATTCAACAATGATTTAAACAATCTTAGTTTTACCAGCTTCGTACAATAATCGCTTTACAAAACATTATAAAATACAGTATGAAAAATATTTCTTATTTCAATACCCGGAGTACCCTGTATATTAGTATATAATTAGATGCGCCACTAAAATATCTACAAATTTCCTGTAACATTCCCTATATCTAAGTTGAATAGTTTTTCTTAACAATGCATTTTTGTAAATGTGGACATAATATCAGCATTTCACGAGTCGGAGCGTGGAATGTCAGAAGCATGAGACAGGTAGGGAAGCTAGAGAATCTGAAGATAGAAATGGATAGGTTAGGATTAGATATAGTAGGTATAAGTGAGATGCACTGGCCGGAAGGAGGTGATTTTTGGAGCGGTGACTATAGGGTAAAGGCGGCGCCACACATGCGGTATTCGCCAAATACCGAATGTTCGCTATTTGGCGATGTATTTGCCGAATCATTCGTCATATAGCAAGCACGCTCATCCACACATGCGGCTATTTGCCAACTAGCAGTTCGAAGTGTTCGAACCGGGAAAGAGAAACATTCGTCTCTTTGATTCGTGCCAGTTTACCGACTTCAGGCGGGAAATGTTCGGTGCTCGGCGCATACCGAAGATTCACACCGAATCGTCCATCCACACTAGTAAATGTTTGCAGAATAACAAACATTCGTTAATCGGAATTCGGCAAATACCGCATGTGTGGCGCCGCCTTAATACACACAGGATCGATAAATAGAAACACGGGAGTAGGAATCGTTATGCGGAAGAACGCAGGACAGTGTGTAGATAGCTACCTACAATACAGCGAGAGAGTAATGATGGTCAGGTTAGATTCGAAGCCAGTGAAAACAGTAATAGTGCAAGTATACATGCCTACTTCTAGCCACAGTGAGGAAAAATTAGAAGCCGTTTATTCGGACATAGAGCAGGTAATAGGATTTGTGAAGGGTCATGAAAATTTAATAATAGTGGGAGATTTTAACGCAGTCGTAGGTGAGGGGAAAGAAGGAGAATTTGTAGGTCCTTATGGATTAGGAAACAGAAACGAGAGAAGTAACAGACTGATAGAACTCTGTGAAAAGCACAAGATGGTAGTCGCGAACACATTGTTCAAGAATCACGTTAGGAGGCGGTACACCTGGAAAATGCCAAGAGGGATAGACAGGTATCAGATAGACTACATTCTGGTTAGGAAGAGATTTAGAAATCAAGTAAAAGACTGTAAGAGTTATCCAGGAGCAGATGTAAACAGCGACCACAACTTGGTAGTCATGAAAGCTAGATTAAAGTTCAAAAATCTGAAAACGCGGAAGGATAAGAAACGTATAAATGTAGACATATTGAGGGATCAGAATATGAAAGATAAGTTCCAGGAGAAAACAGATCAATTAATAAATAAAGCGAGTAATGACGAAATCAAGAACGCAGAAACTGAGTGGGAGGATATCAAGAATAGTCTAGATTCCGCGGCTACGGACGTTTTAGGACACGAGAAAAGGGAAGCTAGAAAGCCCTGGATAACGGACGAAATCTTAAACTTAATGTAAAAGAGACGAAGCTACAAAAACAGACGAGACGAGGAAGGACTGAAAACTTATAAGGCAATAAAGTGGGAAATCATTAGAAAATGTAGAAAAGCCAAAGAACAATGGATAGAGGATAAATGCAAAGAAGTAGAAGATAAGCTGCAAGTAGGTAAGACCGATGAGGCTTACAAAATAATTAAGAGGAACTTCAGGGATATAGGAACAATAAGTAGAAACGTTAGGAGTTAATCGGGGGACATACTGATCGGAAGAGAGGAGAAAGCGGATAGATGGAAGCAGTACTTAGGAAATTTATACGAGGGTCAGGAATTAGGAGAGATATTAGAGGAAAAATCTGACATCGATAGGGAAGATGTAGGAAAACCTATATTGAGAGAGGAATTTGAAATAGCACTAAGGGGGCTAAAAAACAATAGAGCACCGGGTGTAGATAAAATGCAGGCGGAAATTTTGAAATGTGCGGGACAGAAAGTAGTAAATAGGATGTTTGAACTGGTAAAATACATATACGAAACCGGCGAGATGCCGGAGGATTATAAGAGGAACATTATCGTTATTAAACCGAAAAAGAGAGGAGCCGACAAATGCGAGAACTTTAGAACGATTAGCCTAACCTCCCATGCGTCAAAAATCTTAATCAGAATAGTGCAGAAGAGGATGGAAAATAGAGCGGAGGAAATACTAGGAGAAGATCAATTTGGGTTTAGGCGAAATAGGGGAACTCGCAAAGCTATTCTGGCGCTAAGAGTAATGTTAGAGAAAACAATAGAAAAAGGAAAAAACGCTTATATAGGATTTGTAGATTTAGAAAAAGCTTTTGATAACGTAAGATGGGAAAAAATGTTCGAGGTACTAAAGAGCGCGGGAATGAAGTATAGAGATAGAAGAGTAGTACACAATCTATACAAAGAGCAAACTGCTGTTATAGAAGTAGAAGGGGAAAAAGGGAAGTAGGTATTAGGAAAAGAGTAAGACAAGGATGTACGCTTACTAACACCACTAATTTTTAATCTGTACATCGAAGAGGCGATTAATGTGGTAAAAGATAAAGTGGATTTCGGGATTAAAGTACAGGGACAGAAACTAAAAATACTGAGATTCGCGGATGATATAGCAGTATTAGGATCTAGTAAGGAGGAATTAGAATCAGCATTGAACGAAATGGAGGCAGTGTTGACAGAGGGATACGGAATGAGGGTGAATAAAAACAAAACTAAAGTGTTAGTGTGCAGAGCAAAAACGAAAGTACAAATTAATAATGAAAGATTGGAGGAAGTTAAAGATTTCACTTATTTAGGAAGTAAAATAAATTGGAATGGAAGAAGCGATAAAGACATAAAACAAAGAATAGCACAGGGTCGAGTAGCTTTTAACAAGAAGAAAACACTTTTATGCTCGGGGGTAATAAACTTAGAAACAAGGAAGGGAAACATATGTATGGAGCACGGCACTATACGGTTGCGAAACCTGGACGGTAGGGGAAGCAAGTAGGAAGAAATTAGAAGCTTTTGAGATGTGGTGTTACCGAAGAATGATGAAAATACCGTGGACTGATAGGGTTAGAAACGAAGAAGTATTGGAGAAAGTCGGCGAGAAAAGAGGTATGTGGAAAACAGAAAGAAAAGAAGAGAGAATGGTAGGCCACTTGCTGAGACATGGAGGAATAGTCCGTGATATTTTAGAGGCAGATAGGAGAAGCTGGAGGTTAACGTACAACCAGTCTTAGTACTGATGACCTCATGATGATGATGGACATAATATCTTGTAAAGATTATCAAACTGTACATTTTGGTCCACTTAAAACGAAATAAAGAGGTACGATGGGCGCTCAAGTCAGTTGTCCAACGAAGAATATAAAAATAGAGCACATTGGTCCACCACCACTACATGGATGGACAACTTATCATGTTGACCTATAGAAAAGTCAGCCATACTAGGCACTATACTACGCGTACATACTATGCACTCATGCCCCGGAGGATGTATGCATTTATCCTTGTCTTTATATGTAACTTTCCCCTTCGAAGTCGATTTCTATGACCAAACTTAAAAAAAAATAACTTTAAAACTGGAGAATTATAAAAATGAAATCTAATAATGGTATTATAAATACCATAATAGCTTCAAAAAATAGCTTTCAATGTATAAATAACGGATGTTCTATGAGATAAGTCCATGGTGGACTTATCTCATATATCTTTGTATATAAATGTGAAGGAAATATTTGAACGTTTAATACTGAACTATTATTATACAAACTATTGTTATCATGTATTAATCTGTCAATGAAAAAGTGATAAGTCAAAACACATAACCATTAAGATAACTGGCAATCAGTCTGTCATCTAGAAAATATGTACAAATGTTACCCACAGTAAATTTGTTTACAGCAAGTGTTCAAAATGTTCACTATTCTTGTCCCTGCATAGTAAAATCCAATGTTGGAAATTTATGGATATGTATCTCAACATATTTGGGATTATTGTTAAGAACGCATTCCTCATTTTCAATTTAAGTATTCAATGTAATGCAGAGCATACAGATCGTGTTGCAAAAATTGCAAATACGTATTTTCATTTAAATTGCCATAAAAAGTATGGTCCAACAATATGTTCTCCGCGTATTTCAGCACACACATTCACGGTAAAACGGTGCTGAAGTTTTGCGTCTAGAAATTATCTGGAATTTTAATCAGAGTATTGATAAAAGCGATGTGTCGATTTGCCCTGTAATTATTCGAAAATGATAATTCTTTAGTGAATAAAACTTTGCAAAAAGAGAATTTGAATCAACTTAAATTTTTGTCAGTGTCCAATTACAAAAC
The DNA here is from genome assembly GCA_037954035.1 of Rosalia funebris. NCBI lineage: Eukaryota > Metazoa > Arthropoda > Insecta > Coleoptera > Cerambycidae > Rosalia > Rosalia funebris. The sequence goes on along the minus strand of JAZFAV010000012.1, from coordinate 2,094,101 downwards.
TGTAGACGGTTTTGAAAATTTTGGGAAGAAACTTATTTTTCATGATTAAAGTTCATTTAGAATGTTTTTTTTCAGTATAACCATTAATCAGTTTGATTTTCGAAGGTGCACAGGTACAACTGATGGAGTATCTACACTAGTCACCGACACACACCACTGTTTCACCGAAAACTCATACTTGGAAACTATTATTTATTACTATACTCGTAGAAGGTTTATATGATTCTATAGATCTCTATTTATTGCAAACTAGATTGGTATTTTATGGCTTATTATCTTCTACATTCACAAACATCCCTGAATCATTACCAATAGAACAACATATATCAGATTTGTTGAATAAATACTAGGAACATCGAATTATTTGTCAAGTCCTTACTGTATAATATTTATAGTAGGCATTCTTGATATATGACATAAAACAGTTTCTTATATACAATATGCTTACGATTTTGTCATATATTCAAGAAAAAAACTTACATCGATTGGGTTAGGATAAAACACATAACCTGTATAAAACTTTGGTTTAATAACCACAATTTATCACAATATTTATGAATTGTCACAAGATATATACGCTGTAATAATATGCAGCAGACATAGAACTCAACCTATTAATTTTTAAGTCTAAATACCTACAGTATTCCTGTGGTTGATGATTATAAATATCTCGATGTAATACTAGATAAAAAGTTATTGTGAACCAGAAATCAGACATGTTAATTATGTTACAATAAAATATGAAAAAGGCATAACTGTTCTCAAAGATACCAAAATTGCACTTATGTTCTATAAGTAATATATACGTGCAATCTTAGATTATGACTGGATGTTGTATGCTACTTGTAGGTTACCTCAAACATTAACCTAAATCTATCGATAGAATTCAATATAAAGCCATACGAATATGTATTGAGGTTATGAAGTATTCTTGCTGTCAAGCAATTCTTAACAAAACCTAAACAATAACCATAATCAGAGGGTAAGCTATGAGACTACGAAGCCAAAATCCCATGTGTTTTCTTATGGAGGTCCATTCTGGTCATTTTTGTACCACAGCAATGCCGACCGCTGCGACACCCCTCCATCACTCTGTTCTGTCATCGTAGTAGAGGGGGCATCGCGGTGGTCGTCGTCACTGAGGTACAAAAATGACCAAAATGGACCTCCATAAAAAATAAATGGGATTTTGGCTTCGTACTCTCATAGCATGGCAATCTTTTTTTATAGTATCATATATATTTTTTATTCTAAATTTCATAAATTATCGAATCAGTATCAGTATACAAAACAGAACAATCACTACCAAATTCTGGAATCATATAGCTATAATGAAAATAATAAATAAAGTCTAATATACACATGCCTACATAGATGGGTCTATTGAAATAAATTTCAGTTTTGTTTAACTCAATGGCCACTAAATTTTCATTGAAAATGGTCGCGGACCTAAATTCAGGTCTTAGAATAAGTATTGGAATAAGCTTCAGCATCATATCTATCATCCCATTTATTTACTAGTTTGACTATCGAATGTTTCCTTACATTTTCCATCATTTTCCCGAATATAACATTATTCATAAATTTAAATAGATTTTTTTTAAACTCATTGGTGGCCTGAACTCTTAGTCGTGTATTTAAGTCTATATATGGTTTTAACGAAGTAAATTGCTTAAATTCGAGAACGCAATGGATTTTTTTCAGTTTAATGCCAAAGCTTATAGCTTGTTTCAAATTTCTATAATGTATAATATAGAGAGATTTGTTATACAAGGTACCCATTGGTTTTGGTAACTTTGAACTTGGTGGTACTCGATGTTCAGGAGCTGGAGGTAGATTTCAAAAACCGATTTTGGAGATCCTGCGAGTATTCTAAATAAACTTCTAAAATGTAACCCTTATCGATATAATCAGAAATATACGACACATTAAATTTTTCACAATCACCCACTAAAATTCACCAATCGGAAACTGCTGGCTCTTTCCCCACCCATATTGATTATTAATATCGAAATACATTAAATATGAAGTAGGAGATAATGGATTATAATTAGGCATGAAATTTATTATTAGCTTTGGCATATCTCTTTGAACACTGGCTTAAACCAACTTGAATACCTTTCTCAATAAACATAATCATATCAATATCGGTAAGAAGTTCTAAATTTACTTTTGTGTACTTCAACATGCAGCTCCAAGTGAAACCTGGTAAAGTATAGTAGTGGGCTGGATCTAATTTGTGCGTGTCTATACAGCTTGCTCGAAATACTTCAGAAATGTCAGGTGAAAGAAGTATATCTGTTTTTATGTCTAAAACTGAATAGTCGTCCAAATTTTGACATTCAAATTTATTCCAGACAGTTTGCGCATGGGTATATTCTCTAGCATATATAGACCGTTCATGTAAATTATTGTAAAAACAATCTTTAGGAGGCAGTTCTGGATAGGACACTTTTCCTGTAGAATCAATAAAATCATAAGGGAAAACACCTTTTTTTGTAATAAGTTTAAGTTTATCTTACGACAATTCAGGGAACTGACGTGGGAGAATCGGGGTACGTGTTCAAAATAGCAGCTACTGTATCCAATCCTCCAGACATAAATCTAAAGCTGTCAATCAACCTAAATTTAATTTGGTCACTCATGTTATCTGTAAATGATATGTAAATGATATGATTCTCTTTATTGATGGGAAGCAAGTCTACTCGTCCCTCGATATCGCTTGCTATACTTTTAATTACGAAATGGGAGCATAACCAAAAAGATTATGGAAAACAACTGGTACTATATGACTATCTTTATAATTAACATTACAGCCCTCATATGCAACGCCTCTATATTTTTCGTAACATATAAGTCGGGAATCGAGAAAGGAGCTACCAAACCGCCAAGCGGTTATCAAGTAGTTCCCCAATAACAAGGCTATTACATAATCGCTATAGGAAACAGCTACTCATCGGGCTAAGGCCCCGCCAGGTATTGAATTATACCTAAAAGCGATCCTCGACCCCTTTCTCGTGTTTCTGCAAGATTAGACAAGATTTCAAAAAAATAAAATCCGCCACGGGTAGGATTCGACATCTGTCCCGGATGAGAATCGACCGACAGACAGCTGTTTCGAACTTACTAGTTTCCATCAGTGCCGTACACGGTACGTCAATCCAAGATAAATGCCGAATCAAATCCGTGGGGTATACATCTACATCGATACGATCTATGTCAGTAACATATAAGTCGGAAATCGAGAAATAAACTACCAAACCACCAAGCGGTTATCAAGTAGTTTCCGAATAGTAAAGCTATTACATAATCGCTATAGGAAACAACTACTCCTCGAGCTAAAGCCTCGTCACGCATTTAATTATACCTAGAAGCGATCCTCGACCCCTTTTCTCATGTTTATGCACGATCAGACAAGGTTTCTAAAAAACCTGCCACGGGTAGGATTCTACATCTGTCCCGGATGGGAACCGAACGACAGACAGCTGCTTCGAACTTATTCTATTAGTGCCGTCCACGGTACGTCGATCCAGGACAAATTCCGAATGAAATTCGTGGGGTATACGTCTACATAGATACGATCTATGTCAGTAACATATACGTCGGGAATCGAGAAAGGAACTACCAAACTGCCAAGCGGTTATCAAGTAGTTCCCGAATAGCAAGGCTATTACATAATCGCTATAGAAAACAACTACTCCTTGGATTAAAGCCCCGCCAGGCATTGAATTATACATAAAAGCGATCTTCGACCCCTTTCTCGTGTTTCTGCACGATCAAACAAGGTTTCAAAAATAAAACCCGTCACGGGTAGGATTCGACATCGGCGTACCATGTACGGCACTGCTAAGAACTTATAACTTCGAAAGAGCTGTCGTTCGTTCGGTTGCCATCCGGAACAGATGTCGAATCCTACCTGTGGCGGGTTTCATTTTTTGAAACCTTGTCTGATCGTGCAGAAACACGAGAAAGGGGTTGAGGATTGCTTTTAGGCATAATTCAATGCCTGGCAGGGATTTAGCCCGAGGAGTAGTGATTTCTTATAACGATTATTTAATAGCTTTGCTGTTCAGGAACTACTTGATAACCGCTTGGCGGTTTGGTACCCCAGAAATGGTCCCGACAAGCCGAGCATTTGTGCTAATTTTTCATAAGAACAAATATAAAATTTTACTTTTTACTAGGTTTGAATTGCTTCATTATGCATGTAAAGTTATATATTAGACGACATTTATTAAGAACAGATACAAATCAACGGGTCATTTTTAATTTCAATACTTAAATGTCAAACATCTTAACACCTTGTTAGACCCTATGGAGGGTACATGGTGTCAGAGGACCTATGCCATTAGAGCACCCACCCTGTAAAAACTGAGAGGCAAAGCGAGAAAAGGTTTAAATATCATGCAGTATTTTAAAGAATAGAAGATATAACCGTTACGGCCCGTTGCCAAGACAACGTAGGCAGAAGGAAAAAAAATAAAGTTACACATAGTCACCACCTCCAGTATTTTAAAAGCGATTACAGTCCCTCGCGTTCAAATCCACTACTCAGAGAGATGGAGTAAAGGGGTAAACTATATGGTCTGTCAAATAATTTATAGCCGTCACGACCCGTTGTCAAGACAACGTAGGCAGAAGGAAAAAAACAAGGTTACACATAGTCACCACATCGAGTATTTCAAAAGCCATTACAGCCCCTCGCGTTCAAAGCCATCACTCAGATGGACGAGATAAAGCGGTAGACTATATGCTCTATCAAATGATTAGCCAACAAGGCCCGTTGCTAAGACAATGTAGACAGAATCTGAAAGAAAACAACACTGGGGCCAACCAGATATCTTCAATAGCCACCCCAAGGGTAGCGACGATTTCCACCAAACATGTCTTTAGAGACATACGAAAACACTATGTATACCTAGCTCTATAAGACGACTGCGCAAACATTTTACATTTATCTAACCGACGACTAAAGCTGGTACGATGCCCTGTTTAGAGCTGGCGTGTTCCGTGAAGGAAATGTCGACTATTTTTTTATACCACAAGTGGAGCCATACGCAACAAGAATAAAAAAAGTTGTCTTACCACAGTACTATCCCATACCATAACCATTTTCAACAGGATATAGCGGCTAAAACAAAGAAAAAAAATTTAATTACTTAAATTTTTTTAGTAGCAAAAAAATTAAAAATTCTCTGTTTAAGTTATGTGACAAATGCAATTTTAACACATTCAGTAAAACCCGAGAACGTTAAATCGTGAATAAAATAGTCCAGTATTAAAGTTTAACTACTCTCCGATATAGCAATAAAATCCAAAGTACAAACTAATAAAAGATTATTATACTCTACTATATTATGTTAACTTTAACATTAATTCGTTTTGTATTATCCCGATTTTATAAAAAATATATGTTTTACTTAATGTATAAAATAATTAGACTTAATTACTAACAAACACTTTAAAGTAATTTAAATATAAAAGGTAATAATATAAATAAAAATAGATTTATGTAATGTAAGTACTCCTTTTAAATTCCTATATTAGTACACAACTGTTAATATTAATAAGATAATTCAATTAGTAACATGAAATGCAAAGAAAAAATAACACTAACTTAATTTACTAACATAATAACACTAACTAATACCAAAACGATATACACTACACTCGACGCGCGTTTCGTCAACAAAATTGGCATCATCTGGAGATAAGTAAAACTAATCTTATGCTAACAATGTATCCTATTTGTACCTAAATTATTGCTGTAGCTCAGTGAGTCCTGTCCGCCACGGTTGTGGCTCACTGAAGTTCGATTATCACGGTTGCGGCTCATTGAATTGCGATAGTCACGGTTGCGGCTCATTGAACTACGACCATCACGGCTGCGCCTCAGTGAGTCGTGAGTAACTAACCAATAAAGTGGGCTCTATGAAATAGGTCCTCTGTCACTATTCATACTATTTTTACATCTTTCAATTTTTAAACTTTCAAATGCATCTAGCTGTCTAGCATTTGTTATATTCCTAATTAATCTTAAGTTGCTAATATCTATTTTATGGTTGTTCTCGAAGGCATGTTGGACAACACCAGATTTATCTATTCTACTATATTTGAAATGCGTCATGTGTTCTTTAAAGAATAGTTCGAATAGATCTTCTGGTACGTCCAACGTACCTTTGACTACAGTCGTTACAGCTAATTTCGTAAATCTCCAACCTGTCATTTATGTTAATTTTTATCTTTTGTATTGCCTAAAATAACTAACTAATTTATTCTTTGACGAATGAACTACCGTCATCCCTATATCTTTAAAAATCCCGCTAATGCCGCTAATAAATTGAGGATCATAAGGAATAGATATATATTTTTCTGGATGTTCCCTTTCAGCTTGAAAGGTCGAGGAATTTCGAAGTGTTTTTTTAAATGTACGTTTCCTAATCATTTTTTCAACTGTACCAACAGAATTTCCGTTACACTCAGCTATATCCTTGATTGGCGCTTTTTCTTTTTCAAATCAATCTTTATTGAGAGGGAAGCTTAGTAGGCGCTGGACTAGAAAATTGAGGCTCGCCATTTTGTATTGAACACAATGATGAGAATCATTAGGGATATATCTGACTGGTGTCTTTTCTGTATATATCAAATTCTAACTTACTTTCACTATTTCTAATAACTAATACATCTAAAAATGATAGTTACTCATTGGTTTCCACTTCGTATGTCAATTTTACTGACGCGAAACGGTTATTTAATTTGGAAGCAAAGTTATCAATGTTCATAATTCTTGTATCAAATACTGTGAACACGTTATCCACATACATAAGCCAAATCCTGGGGAAGTACTTCATTTCTTCTTTTGTTTCTATTTCAAATCTATTAATGAAGCGATTGGCAATGAAAGGTGACAACGAGTTACATATGGCTATCCCTTCATGTTGTTCAAAGAAACCGGTATTAAATTGGAAACAATTCCCTTTCATGCAAATTTTACTGAGTTCAATATCATCTTTTACTATATCTGGCCTAAGATTATTTGATTCCAGTAAAGTCCATGTTCGCAGTACAAGACTAAGTTAGTGTTATCTTCACACAAAAGGTTCCAACCTACTCCAGTAGAAATATATGATACTGTGTCTAAATAGTCAAAACGCATAAACCTAGACGATTTTGCAGATACATGCCGATTTGCGATACCGTCTGAATAAACTTTTATAATGATGTGGCTGATATTACTTTAATTACTACAAAAATGGTACTTTAGTAGTTAAATTCAGTCGAGGAAACGTTAATAAAATAGCAAAACCTTATTTACCAACTATAAGAAGTAATGATCTTACATCCAATATAACTGAAAAAATATATGTTTTGCTATACGCTGGGTAGTTCTTATCGCGGCAGTAACACTTTGCTTATGTTATAATAATTAAATATTAATATGAACTGTAGACGATCAAAGGAAAATAAATGGATCAGAGTCTTAAAGGGTCGATGCTGTTATTTACCTGTTCTAACAAGTCTATCTTTGCCCGACATATGTCGCCAACCGCTCTTGGGTTAATGTAGGACCATCGATACTTGGAGATACTATCAGTATGTATCAGTCCGCCTTTCTGTTTGCCCGTGACTTTCGCGGCTGATGTCATTGAAATTACTAATATGGTTTGTATTGCATGGTTTGTATCATTATACTTTACGTAATATGTATTTGTGCATTCAAACGATATGTGCGACTAATTCTAGGATGAGTTATTGGCTTTTACTGAATGTGTTACAATTACATTAATCATATAATTTAAGCAGAGAATTTTTTATTTTTTTGCTACTAAAGAAATTTCAAAATGATATTAATTTTTTTTTGCTTTAGCTGCTACATACTGTTGAAATGGTTATGGTATGGGGTAGTGCTGTGGTAAGACAACATTTTTATTCTTGTTGCGTATGGCTCCACTTGTGGTACAAAAAGATAGCCGACCTTTCCTTCACGAAACACGCCATTCCTAAATAGGGCATCGTTCCAGCTTTAGTCGTCAGCTACACAAATGTAAAATTCTTGCACAGTCGTCTTATTGAGTGTATATACAGTGTTTTAGTATGTCTCTAAAGGTATGTTTTATGGGAATTGTCGCTACCCTTGGGGTGGCTATTGAAGATATCTGGTTGGCCCCTGTCTTGTTTCCTTTCAGATTTTGCCACCGTTGTCTTACCAACGGACACTAATAGCTAATCATTTGGCAGAGCATATAGTTTACCCCTTTACCTCGACCCTCTGAGAAGTGGCTTTGAACGCGAGGAGCTGTAATGGCTTTTAAAATACTCGAGGTGGTAACTATGCGTAACCTTATTTTTTTTTTCCTTCTGCCTACGATGCCTTGGCAACGAGCCGTAACGACTATATTTTCCCTTCTTTAAAATACAGTATGATATTTAAACCTTTTCTCGCTTTGCCTCTCAGTTTTTACTGGGTAGGTGCTCTAATGGCATAGGTCCCCTGACACCATATATCCTCCATAAGGTCTAGCAAGGTGTTAAGATGTTTGACATTTAAGTATTGAAATTAAAACTGACCCATTGATTTGTATCTGTTTTTAATGAATGTAACCTAATATATAACTCTACATACATAATGAAACAATTCAAACCCAGTAAAAAGTAAAATTTTATATGTTTTTATGGAAAATTAGCACAAATGATCGGCTTGTCGAGGGACTTTTCGGTATAAAATATTCGAGGATGTGACTGTACGTGATAATGTTTAAACCTTTTCTCGCTTTGCCTCTCAGTTTTTACTGAGTCAAGTCCCTTTGACACCCTTCGTGGGGGTCTAGCAAGGTGTGAAGAGGTTTGACATTTAAGTAGATATTGAAATTAAAATGATCCATTGATTTGTATCGGCTCTTAATGAGAGTCGCCTAATATATAATTGCATACATAATGAAGCAATTGAAACCGAGTAAAAAGTAAAATTTTATATGTGTTCTTATGGAAACTTAGCACAAATGATCGGCTTGTCGGGGGCCTTTTGTGTTCTAGTTTAGTTTTCTGTCTGACCTAAAGTATACCTATGAACTTGCGCGTAGTATTCTTTTCAGTCTGTGTCAAGATCACGAAGCAAGAGGACGTAGTTACTAAAGTGCTCCCGACAGTGACCCGAATCTGATGCAAGTAGCGTAGGAAAACCCCAACTACCAGTTCAGGCGACGTCACCTAAGCGATGAGGAAAAGCCCCGACTACCTGCTCGGGTTACGCCACCTAAGCGACGAGGAAAATTCCCGGTTACCACTCATGTTAAGCAAAATTAGTTAGAACAATGACTTGTCTATGCATAGGCAATTGATCAACTCCAGTTGATTTCATTTACAATTTAATTTAATTAATTTAAGATATATTTTTCTGTTTTCTGGATTAATCGTACTTTTCTATTTTCAGGATCACTAATACAATTTAATTTAATATAATTTATACTTTTCTGTTTTTCTGTAGGATTAATCATACTTTTCATTTTTCAGGATTACTAATATTGTTATGTTCCAGGATTAATAACAGTTTTCTGTTTCAGAATAGTATACTTTCTTTGTTTTTCAGTTCTATTCATGCAGATGTAGGGTGCAAATCGTAAGATCGAAACCATTAGTACGCTACACAGGAAGGGGGGAAAACAAAAGTTGAAAAACGTGAGATTACCGAGGAGGATGGTGACATGTACAAGTAGGGTATACCAACTTGGACTCCTCGACTTCGGAGAGTGAGGACTCACCGGAGCCAAGAGCCAAAAGTAGGGGTTGCTCTCTCTTGCGGGAGTTCGAGGTAAATTTAAGGGCAGAGAACGAGGTCCTCAGAAGCCAACTCGCACAGATGGCGGAGACCTGTGAGAGACAACGGAGCGAGATTGCGGATCTAAGGTGGCACATGGAACGACCCGAACTCGAAGAGTCTATGGCGCAGTTCGCGAGGATCAATGAACATCTCGCCGTCCGGGAGGACATGTATACAGCGGAGCCCCCAGTGGAAAAACAGCGCCCCCAGAAGGGGCAAAAAATAAGAGCAGCCGACTTGGACGGAGAACCGGAGCCGGCAAGAAAACAGGTGCCCCGACAAGAGGCCTCCCCAGCTAGGGAAATAAGAGGAAAACCACCTCCGCCACCTCAAAAAAGACAGCCGTCACGAAGACGCCGCCCCCGCCCCCGTGCTGCCAACAACCAAAACGACAGCAAAATCGGAGAAGCCATCGACGATCGTCATTCGAAAGAAGGAGAACTGGTCCATAGTCAGCCGGGTCCTCAGAGAACAGAGGATCAACTACACCAAAGCTAAGCTCGTCGGAGTCGGAGTCGAGATTCATCCCGCTACCCCAATCAGCATAGAAGGCTGACCAAGGCGCTCGCCAAACGAAAGTACGAGTACCATACGTACTCGTTGCGGGAGGTCAAAACACTGCGGATTGTGGTCCAGGGAATACCCGATTGCGTCAGGCAGGATGACGTAACCGGGGATCTCCAAAGCCAAGGACTTCAGCCGATAGCCGTCCATCAAATGAAGTGCCGACGGAGAAAAACAACAATGCGGCTCGTACTGTTGCAACTGCCCGAAAGCGGCGATGCAGATACTGCGCCGCTGCGGACTAATTGTGTGAGTGGAGAAGCAGAGGCCATCCACCCAGAAGGCGCAGTGTCATCGGTGCCAGAAGTTCGAACACGGACAGAGCCACTGCACGGCACACCCCAAGTGCGTAAAATGCGGCGAAAATCACCATTCGATGGAGTGCGCGAAGGACAAATCAACCCCGGCGAAGTTCGCCAACCGTGGAGAACCCCATCCGACGAATTATCGAGGATGCGAGAAATTCCTCAGGACTAGGTCGCAGACGAGGAAAACGAATTCCATGCCGCACCCGTCACCAGGCGACCTCTGAAAGCATCGTCCTCCCCAACTCCGGTGCCGACAGCGAAGTCTTACGCCGGGGCAGTCGAGAGAAAGAAGACGCCAGCTGCCCCAGTTTCGGAGGCGGCGACCAACATTAGGGAGTTGGCCGCGATAATGGCCAACATGCAAGAAATGTACTCAGTCCTGAGTGCATTTTTTGCGAAAATGCCATCCATGGAAGCACCCTAAATGGCAGTACACCAGGATGCAAGAAAGTCCCTCAAGATCGCGTCATAGAATGTCTGAACGCTCAGAGGAAAGAAGGCTGAGCTAGAAGCAATTCTCGAAAGTCATCAAGTAGACGTCATGGCCCTCCAGGAGACCAGGTTACATCCAGATGTCTCCCTCCGAGTATGCAGCTACCAGGTCCATAGACGGGATAAAATCCGGCGCAGTGGCGGAGTTGCGCTGTTGGTGAAGTCAGACATTGTCCATCACGTCCAGCCCCATTCGGACACGGAGAGCATGGAAGTGGTAATCGTGACCATGGTAACCATCTGCACAGGACAACAGGACAAGCCTCGGATTTCCTGCTATCAATATCTCAGAGCGTGCAGGAACGAGACCTGGACGAGATCTTTCCCGTAAGAGGCAGGACCCTTGCTGTGGGAGATTTCAATGCCAGATCAGACCCGTTATGGAACAGCCAGATAATGAACACCAAAGGCAGGGCATTGCTGGCGTACGTTGAAAACCACCCAGAACTTCAACCCGTTGGCCCTCTGGAACCGACCCACCACTCGATAAGGAGACAGGACGTACTGGATATCGCAATCGCCCAGAACGTGCACGTCGAGAGAATCGACAACCTCAGAGAAGGATCCTCGGACCATGACCCCATCCTGCTTCACCTGGAGAATGAGGCACCAGATACGAGAGAGGACTTCGTCACCAGACATGTGAACTGGAATAAGTTCCGGACGTGTCTGAATCGCCGCATCGAGGTCATCCCCTCATTGGGGACAGCGCGAGACGTTGCGACAGCAAAGATTCGACTTACTGACAACATTCAGGCCGCTATGAGAGACATCACCACGGAGAAAACGGTAAGAAGAAATGACCGACATTTTGGCTTTGTTTCAGACCCCATCAGGAACATTATAAGAGAACGGAAAGCAGTGAAACGAGGAGCCATGCGTACCGGATTACCCAAGGACAGGCGTGCAGTCAATCAGCTGAGCGGGACAGCCAAGGCAGCTTTGAACGAAGACAGACAAGAAGCGTGGAATCGTCACCTGATATCCCTCGACCCGACGGACAACAGCCTGTGGAGCACGCAAAGATCCATACGCCGAGCGAGATCCTCAATCCCGCTGTTACACCACAAAAGAGGGCTCGTATTCACCGACGAAGATAAAGTGGGGACTTTCGCATATAGTCTGGAGCCCCAGTGCCGCGAAATCCAGTCGGACGACTATGAGGACTGAATGAATGACATTAGGACCATGAAAGTTTCCAGTTCTGACCAGCTACGATGGAGGTCTGGTGATCCTGATGAAGGTCATCCTGAGTACCCTGAACGTCAGAAAAGGCCCGGGACACGATGGCATCGGCAACATAGCACTAAGGAGGCTGCCAAGTAAAGGAGTCGCCACGTTGCTGAACATCGCGAACTGAGTTCTACGGACCCGCCACTTCCCGAAAGGATGGAAAATTGCTGACGTGATCTTCATACCGAAACAAGGTAAAAACTTAACTCATCCGTCACATTTCAATCCCATCAGCCTGCTGTCCACGCTAAGCAAGGTGATAGAGAGGATCATCCTGACCCGCCTCCACGAGAAGACGGAAGAGCTAGAAGTCATCCCGGATGAGCAATTCGCCTGTAGACCTCAACACTCAACAGAGCTGCAGGTGCTACGGCTGGTAGAATACATCACGGAGGGGTTCAATCAAGCACGTAGCTGTATACCTAAGACACGGCGATCGTCGCGAAGTTGAGGAGGGCGCGCACGGCGATGACGTACCTGCAGCGAGCTGCGGATGAACTGGCAGACTGGTGTCACAGGTGAAAGGTAGCATCAACGCAGATAAACTTACGGCGGTACTTTTTAAGAAAACGCAGGAAACCCCGGAAGGACACGTGAACTTCAACAACGGCGAGGACATCCAATGGAGGGACAACAAGACCAAGTACCTTGGAGTTGTCATGAACAAGTCGCTGATATGGAGAGACCACATCCACCAGGCGACAGGACGTGCCAAGGCTACCGCGGCCAGACTTTGGACGATGACGGGAAGCAACAGCCAGCTGAACCTCAGGAATAAGCTGCTCCTTATCCGGTAGGTCCTCCAAGCCGAACTGATGTACGCATCAACAGCTTGGAGATACGCTGCTCAGACCCACATGAGGAGGATTCAAGATTCCGCCGTGGCATGGACGCCCCTTGGTACGTGAGGAACATCGACATCCGGCGATCCAATCAGACATATCGGCCTGAAAGATGTGGGGTTCTCCATCGGCTTGTTTTCCTTGAGGATTAGAACAAGCCTGGCTATCTTCTATACCTCGGGGAAGTCACCGCTCCTCATGACATCGTTCATGATTCGCAGCACCTCCGCAGGATATTGCTCCACCACGGCTTTCAGGATCTCAGGGGCGATACCGTCCGGACCAGGCGCCTTGCCATTTTTAATCTTGACACAAACCTTTAGCAGTTCCTCCTCTGTAAGCGGATCGAAAACTGCTCCTGGTTGGCACTCCCATTCTTCCACCGGTTTCTCGGGGAAGAGCATGTCCACCGCCTCTCTCATCTTTTCTAGAGGAACCTCCTGCTGGTGGCTGTTCGTCCTCTTCACCACAAGTTTGTACCCGTTACCCCAGACATTTCTTTCTAGGTCGGCGCACAACTCATCCCACTTCCTCCTCTTCTCTGCCTTGATATCATCCCTCAGATTTTTCTTTTTAGCCTTGTACGCTACCTCCGCCTCTCCCTGCTCATTAGAGTTCCAGGTTGTTCTGGCCCTGTCCCTGATATATTGCCTTCGTGCAGGGACGCACTTCTTCCTTTGGGCAGAGATCTCCTCTGTCCACCAATATATCCTCGGGGACTGCCTGATTCTCCCTTTTCTGGCCATGGATGCATCACACGCCCTCGTGACGCTTTCAACCAAAGATTTGGGATCCCTAATCCTCCCATTTTCTCTTGGGTCGTCCATGACTCCACAGAAACTAGCCCTGTCCCAGCACGTAACCAGGACCATGGCCCGAACCAGCGACGACAAACCCTGTGTTCACCACCCTAATGACGGCATCTATCTCCCTCGTGACGTGCCACCCCTTCCCTCGGGTCATCTTGATTTTGGGCTCACAAACTCTAAACATGTGTAAAATTCGATTGCCTAGCGAGGATAAGAAAAAATTACAATTTAAAGATTATAAAATAAAGAAGGAGTTCCATTCATAGATTACGCTAACATCGAGTGTCTACTTCAACCAGTTAAACGAAATCAATAAAATATGTCGAAAATATCAGAATCATATCCCCTACAGTATTGAATGCTATGTAAAATGTTCATACGATGATACTTTATACTTTTACAAATCATACCGAGGAAACAACTGTTCACAATGGTTTATCAATGAACTTAAACAATTAGCAGAAGATTTGCGAACAGTTTTTTATGTCTCATACCTATGGATAAACTAACAGTAATGGAAGATATGTGTCCAAAATTAACTAAAACATGTCATATATGTGAGAAACCGTTTCAACTAGATGATAGAAAAGTGCGGATCACTGTCATTTCACTGGAAAATATAGAGGCGTTGCATATGAGGCCTCTAATATTAATTATGAAAATAGTTATATAGTACCAGTTGTTTTTCATAATATTTCTGGTTATGCTGCCCATTTCGTAAATAAAAGTATAGCAAGGATAAGTAGACTTGCTTCTCATCAATAAAGAGAAATAAATATCATTTACAAAGCACATGCCTGAGCACCAAATTAAATTAGATTTACTGACAGCTTTAGATTTATGCCTGGAGGATTGGATACACTATCTGCTAATTTGAACAAGTACCTCCATTCTCCGACGTCAATTCCCTGAATTGTCGGAAGATAAACTTAAACTTATTACAAGAACAGGTGTTTCCCTTATGGCTTTATTGATTCTACAGAAAAAGTGTCCTATCCAAAACTGCCTCCTAAAGATTGTTTTTACAATAAGTTACATGAACGGTCTATATATGCTAGAGAATATACCCATGCGCAAATTGTCTGGAATAAATTTGAATATCTAAATTTGGGGGACTATTCAGACTTATACATGAAAATAGATATACTTCTTTCGGCTGATATTTTCGAGGCATTTTGAGCAAGCTGTATAGACACGCACAAATTAGATCCAGCCCACTACTATACTTTACCAGGTTTTACTTGGAGCTGCATGTTGAAGTACACAAAAGTAAATTTAGAACTTCTTACCGATATTGATATGATTATGTTTATTGAGAGAGATATTCGAGTTGGTTTAAGCCAGTGTTCAAAGGTATGCTAAACATAATAATAAATTTCATGCCTAGTTATGATCCATTATCTCCTACTTCATATTTAATGTATTTCGATATTAATAATCAATATGGGTGGAGGATGAGCCAGCCGCTTCCGTTTGGTGAATTTCAGGAGATTGAAGATTGTGAAAATTTTAATGTATCGGATACTTCTGATGATGCCGATAGGGGTTCCAGTTTAGAAGTCGATTTAGAATACTCGTAGGACCTCCAAAATCGGCTTCGAGATCTACCTCCAGCTCCTAAACATCGAATACCACCAGGTTCCAGTTAAAGTTACCAAAATTAATGTCAGCAACCATTTTCAATGAAAGTTTAGTTTCCATTGAGTTAAACAAATCTGAAATTTATTTCAATAAGCCCGTCTATGTAGGCATGTGTATATTAGACTTGGCAAAAGCAACAATTTATTATTGTAATTATAGCTATATGATTCCAGAATTTGGTAATGATTGTTCTGTTTTGTATACTGACACTGATTCGCTAATTGATGGAATTCAGGGTAAACAATATATATGATACTATAAAAGGAGTTTGCCATGCTATGAGAGTACGAGGCCAAAATCCCATGTATTTCCTTATGGAGGTCTATTCTGGTCATTTTTGTACCACAGCGACGCCGACTGCCGCCACGCCCCCCTCCACCAAAATGGCAGAACAGGGTTAGTTATAGTTTTAAAAAATATATATTTAGACATATAATAGTATAGACAGGTTAGAATTCGTATTCTCATGAGATATATCTATTTGCATACCTATTCCAGTCATACCATTACTCCCCTCCCTCGAAAATCGTGGTTAGGGTTCTTAAGTGAACAAAAAGTACAACTGTCTGTGGCAAATGAATTTATTTTCTATAAACTTAAAGGGGATTTTTTTTCAAATATTTATTACTCGTACTCTTGAAGACACCAATTTCATTATTGATTTGTTTAGCACTGTATTTGGATTTTCTACCACTGACGCCACAATAGTAATTTGTATATACTCGTTGGTACTTTTTTGGATCTTGGTAAACTTCTTTATAACTATAATTTTAATCGTGATTTGGCGCCCCTTCAAATCTTCGTTTCATATTATTAAAACAATCAGTTTGAGGAAATCATACATCTAGATGATATGTTTTATACATATAAATACGAGACACTAGTAAACAATTACCATATACTCTTTCTAGATCGCCTACTATATTTACCAACTCTTCCTTAGAATAAATAATTTATCATTAATAACTCAAGAACTGCACAATGATTTATTACGAACTTGGGCGAGATTTATTAATAATTTGGGAATTATCTGTTAGAAATTATTTGTTATCAATAAGGTTTGGACTGAGACAGATGTTAAAGATTATTTAAAGAACTTGATAAGCCTTTACTATGATTGTTTGACAAAATAAGCATAAATTGCATATTTTCGATAAAAGTGTGTTAAAATCAAACGATTCGACTTAGTTATAGGGGGTACTATAGGAAATTTGCAAATTTTTCAGTGGCGCATCTGACTATGTACTAATGTAGAGGGTGTTCCATTTGAATAATTTTCACATTATATTTTATAATGTTTGGTAATGCGGTTCTCGCACCCTGTATGTTACAGATCAATTTTAGACCTATCGCTTACATCATCATTGTTGAACATTGGGACAACAAACTACGATTTTTACTAGGGTTTGAACCTAGGAATTTGAACTAATATTTCTAGGTACTATTTGAACAAGTTAGAACAAACAGCTATTTATCAATTTAAATAAACAATTCTAATAAAACACATTATGATTTAAAAAAATATATAAATAATTGATGAATACAAGAATAATTGAGAGGGAAAACTTATAAAGCCAAATATCTCGAAAACCAACGATATTTTTATAGGACTATTAACATAATCTTCTATTTTTCATGCAGAAATCGAAAAAATTATAAAATTTTGAATGGAAAAAACAAAGTTGGTGCCCGCCCAGAAAAAAATTAAACACTTTGTATATGGGGATTATTTTTATATTGTGAGACTTGAATAATCAGAATTAGGTTTTAAATCACCTTTTACGAAGGTGATATAAAACCAAAACGATGGAACAAAAAAATTTGTATCAATTTAAATGTAACATATAATTTAAAAATAGATGCAAATCATTTGATGAATAGAATATCTGCCCACTATGAGTGTCGTATCAGTAGTGTTATACTCGGGCATATGTTGTACTTGAATCGATGTTGGTACAAACAGTTCAGCACAATTAGCTTTACTGTCGTGTTTAACCACCTGTTGTTTTGATCGTTTTTGGAGTCCAATTATATTTTTATTTCCATTTCGTCTATGTGACTTTTGTATAATGATAACATACTGAAAGTTTGCAGTAAGACACGACAGTTTGTGAAAAAAAACCTTATACTAAAGGTATCTTCAACTTAATGTTTAACTTTATGTTCATGTAATGTGCTGTTATTTAGAAAGTATTCGCTTGAATTGTGACCAGCAAGGTTGTGTGCTGGACTCTGATAAAGTAACAATCTTTGAAGCGACAAAAACCAAGTTAAAAAGTGTCAGAAATTAAAACGGACAAAATGTAGGCAACGGTCTGGTGCAGGTCGCGCAGTGATGCTACATTGGACGTATTCGAGGTTAGTGCAATATGTACCAACATATTGCAACTGTGACGCCAGGGGAAGTGTTACAAGCAATAAAATCAAGGATTATTTCAGGGAAGAAGTCAGAATGAATAAGCATTATATATGCATGGTTACAAGAAAGGGCCATAAGAAAAAATTTACAATCAATATTGGATAAAATGCCAAACAGCAAGCAGCAGAAACAACAAAGCAGGAAAAGAAACGCAAACTCATCACCAAACTCATCCCCAGGGCAACACAAAAGTAGTTATGTACCTGCCCAACAAACAGAGACGAAAGAATCAAATCAATACGTCCACCAATTATTATGAGTATTATTCTCAATTCTGAGTCACTATATACAACTCTGAAGAATAGAGAAATAACTTTTAAAGTATCTGCTCTAAGCAATGATCAAATAAAAATCAATATTGATAATAGTCATACTGTCACGAACGCCTCGAGCGATCCCGAACGGCGGGAATATTCGAAACCATCAAGAGCATGTGGAGTTGACTTCCAGTGCATTCTATACTAGAAGGTTCGCCAAAGTTCTTTATCTAGAAACGTCGGGAGAGACGTCCTGCTGCCTATATAAGAATTGTGTCGTCCAGCGAGGAGTTAGTTGAATCTGGACCGCGATAGTGAGCGATACGGTGCGAAGAAAGTGACATTGTGTAATACAGTGCGAAAGTTAGTTTATAAAGTTAAAGTAGAAAGAAAGTTAGTTAGCTAGTTGGACTTGTAAATAGTTGATTTGTAAATAAGTGTTCGAAATAAAAAACATTCTAGTAAATTCGTTACAATACGTTTAAACATGTCCTGGATACATCTAAGGACAAACAATCACAACACACAAAGGTAATGACTAGAGGGCTACCCTCATCAGATCAATAGAAAATTGTTGATGATCTACCATAAAATACTAAAACCTGTTATGCATAAACGCTGTAAATATATTGAAAAAAGAAAGAAAGGAAACAAATACTGAGATATTCTAAATAGTGAAAAAAACACCTCGACTATTCATGTTAGCATTTTAATTTAAAGAAAAAAATCAAAAATTATACAAAGTTAAAGAAATCCTTGAAGCCAGGTCACATTTGAGGCTCTCCGGAAACCAAAAAAAATTTCACAATGCAAAAAATGCCAATTGTTTGGACCCACCCAGGAATTATGTAATAGGTAATCCAGATGTGTCAAATGTGCAAGTAAACATTTCACTGAAGAATGCAGGCAATCAATACAACAAAACCCAAAATGTGCAAACCGTAACTTAGAACACCCAACCAGTTATAGAGGCTGCAAAAAACACTGCAAGCCAGAAAAGATAAAATTACCCAAATCAAAACTACAGAACTTTATCAAATAAAGCAATCAAAAACATATCCCCAAGTTAGTAAAAATAGAAGTTACGCCCAGAGTGCCAGTGGAAGAGTTCCAGAGTCAGCTTCACATCCAACGCTACAGACAGCACAATAGGCGGAAGAAAAATCTGTAAATGAGCTGTTACTGTCTCTAATAGTAAATATGGATTAATTCTCTGAAAGGCTTCAGAAGCTAGAACAATGTAATACACCGTCAGTATCTACTAATTTAAATGGCTAACAAATACCTTAGAATAACTACTTGGAACGCCAATGGCATCATAAAAAAACAAGCGGACCTGCAGGTATTTCTTGGCAATCGTAAAATAGATATATGTCTCATATCAGAGACTCATCTAACAAGGCGGTCTCATATTAAGTTCAGAGGATATGAATGCTACTACACTATCAACCACTCTAATGCAGCTAGAGGAGGTAGTTCAACAGTAATGAAAAATAACATCTCCCATTACGAGGAGCTGAAGATGAAAACTGAGGAAAATCAGGTGATAGCAATAAAAATTAACACCAAGAAAGAACAACAACAGTAGCAGCAATTTGTTGTCCCCCACGACACTACAAACAGAAATAACTGACGGAGATTATAATAAAAAAATATCATATGGAGTTTAGGCTAACTACCACCGAAGGAAAAGAATTGCACAAAGCAGCATCAGAGCTTAGATATTGCTGCAGATCAATCGCTAAGCCTACATACCCAGCGAATCAACGAAAATTCCCGATCTCTTGGACTTTTTTATAACAAGAAAAATCTCTTCAAACTATATAACAGTCGAAGAAAACTTTGACTTACGTTCTGATCATTGTCTAGTTATCTTAACATTAAGCGAAACTGTAATAAAAAAAAAGAAAATCCAACCCTTGTAAAGAAATCTAACTGGACTAAAAGAATTTCAAGAAGAACTGTACTGAAAACTGAAAAAATACAGTTGAATGTTCCACTGAATACTAAGGAACAATTAAATGGCAGGAAGCTGAAAATTTTTCAACCCAAATACAACAAGCTACATGGCAAAGTACACTTGAAATTAAAAAATTTACAGAAGGGTACAACTATTCTCTTGAAATTATATAATTGGTAACTCAAAAAAGGAAACTAAGGAGAAAGTAGAAGAGAACAAGATCACCAGACGATAATATCAGATTAAACAGAGTTACCCAAAAATTGAGAAGAGAAATTGCGAAATTGAAAAACGAGCCCGTCAATAGGAACTTACAGACGAATAAGGAAACTAACTATTCCCTATGGAAAGTCATAAAAAAAAACTAAAAAGACCTTTGGTGGACTGTCCACCAATAGGAATGCAAATGGACACTGGGCAAGTCGATTCATGAGAAAGCCGAGATATTTACTAGTCACCTAGAACAAACTTTTCAGCCAAAGGAACCATACTAGAACCGACATTACACGGAGTTGATGAGGCATATATTAAACCTGTAACACCGAAAAAAATAGCAGATAAAATCAAAAACAACATTAACCTAAGAAGGCCCCAAGTTATGGATCTTATAACTGGGGAAATACTTAAGAAACTACCTAGAAATCCTTTGGTTCAACTGACCTACTTGAGTAATGCAGCATTTCGCTTAAGACATGTAGGGGATTTTTTGAAAATGGCAAAAGTGATTTTGATTACCAAACAGAGCCAGAATGTCACGATTGCCACATATGCTGATGACACAGCAATCCTAGCAGTGGTCAATAACAGCAAAGATACGGCAGCTAAACTTCAACAGGCTTGTAACAATGTAACTTATTGGACCAGAAAATGGAGCACAAGAATAAGCGAAAAAAATCATCACATATCAATTTTGCTTACAAAAAAAAACGGAGTAACTTTCACTAATAGTAAACAATAATAACGTCTAGTATTTAATCAAGTATCTAGGGACGAATCTGGCTGTTTGCTTAAAATGAAAAGAACTTATGTATAAAAAAAAAAATAAATGAACTCGGCTTTAAATACAAAAAAAAAATGTATTGTCTATTGCGAAGAAAATCTCAACTTTCTACACAATAAATTATTGTTGTAGAAACAGGTATTAAAACCCTTTATAGGCTTTATATAGTGTGACTCTGGGGATGTGCAGTAAATAGGTATATGGATAAAATCCAAAAAAAAGTGCTCCGTGGTATCGTCGATGCGCCTTGGTTTTACAAAAATGATCTCTTCCATAGAGACCTAAAAATATTAACAGTCAGAGAAGAGATTAAAGGGGTTGGAGAAAAACACGAGGGAAAACTTCACGCCCACACCTACGTCGAGATCCTGCAGCTTCTGGAAAATACTGAAATGAAAATAAGATGTGGTTAAACCCTTTGAACTAGTGTAGTTCATGGTATATAAAGTATTTAGAGCAGCAGTATAGTGTAACATATAAAACATGTGACTTCATTTGAGAAACTAACAGACACCGATGGGAACAACTTAGTTCAGTTAATAGTTTTAAGAATTTAAATAAAAATTATAGGTTAATTGTTAAACGACTAGTAACAATAATTAAGAAAATATATATTGAATAGGGAGTCACTTCTTCAGTGTTGGAAGAAATGTAATCCTGTATGGAAATTTCTCCACCGCAGTACATTGCAAAGAGATTTTTATGCGAGAAAAAAATTATATTAAATCCCAAATCAATACACATAAGTAAAATTGAAGTGAAAACTTTTGTCTATCTGTCTATTTGTCCGGGATAATCTTCGAAACGGCTGAACTGATTTTCACGGTCTTTCACAGGTAGTGGACACTACAAGAAGTGCTATAGACTACTTTTCATCCAGGAAATATTTAAATTTTCTGCGCAAAAAAATAAAAACATTCACAATTGCGTAACGTAAATATACATTGCCGCGCCGGCCGCCTGCTGCCCACATACGAGATAAGTTATATCACATCGCCGTGGTGACATTAATCGACATTAATTATACGTAAATATTCGGAAACGCGAAGATTGCCGAACAGCATAACTTTAATCATAGATCTGTAGTTTTAGTTTCTCAATTTTAAAACTTCACTTAACTTCGATAGTACTTATTTATTACTTTATTTTATTAGTGGTAGGGTTAATTTAGAGTTAGTTACTTAAACCCGACATCGGGTATAAAGAGACATTACAGTGAATTAATAATAAGCTTATTTTTTTGCATTTAGATACTTTATATTATTTTATGGTGTTTTCACAGACAGCACCTTATTTCAGGAAAACAGGATTCTGCTAACATTTCTCTTTTCAAATTCCACGTGGATGAAGTCGCGGGTAACAGCTAGTATACGATAGAGAACTATAGTTGTCCATATATAAGTTATAAATATCTTATATTAGATCATATCTGTATATATATATATATATATATATATATATATATATATATATATATATATATATATATATATATATATATATATATATATATATATATATATATATATATATATGCCTCCGGGGTCTCAATGTACCTACTCCTCGGTATGCGGAGCGCTCTCCACCTGACTTCCACTGTCCGTCCAATTTTCGTCCTTGTCATCCAGCTGATTCTCCCAGTACTGGAGCTCCAGGCTGTCCGTGAATGCCTCTTTTTTATCTCCGTCGTTGAACACGGAGTCTCTTTACCGTGCAATTGAGGGATGGACTATCTAGTTCAGCGGATGGTTCTCTGCGTGTCCCAGAAGCTACTTTCCATAGGAGTAAACGACATCAGTTGACGATTCCACGCTTCCTCTGTTATACTGTTCGGCAATCTTCGTGTTCGCTGCGGCGATGTGATGCTGAAATACCAGGTGGCAAATGTTTGAGAAAAAGCTGAGAAAATGTCCCTGCCAGGGGGACTACAAGGCATCAAGATCAAAGGAGGTCGAGTGGAGTAAACCGCCGCCAACAGTGCGGGTCTTACTTGCGGGCGGCATCTTATCTCTCGCGTCGAGACCCGCTCAGGTGGATGCAAAGCTCGGCCCGCCTTCGTACGACGCTTCCGGTCTACACCGTGGGCGGGTAAAGAACGGTAATCTCGCTCGGCTCGCAAATATCTCCATCAAGCCCATTACATCAATAAATATTGGCGATATTGGCGCCATCTTCATTCAAGATCGTGCTTCTGTAACTTAAGGACCACCGCGAGTAGAGGACGACAACCGGCACTGGATACCCTCCCCACCACTTTCTGTGACGTCATTGGCCTTGAAAAGGTGACCTCGACCGGGGCGACCTTGACTTTGATAGAGCTCACCTTGATCAAGGTCATCGTGACCTTGAGCGAGGTTACCTTGACCTTGAGTAATGTCACCTGTGAAAGTCACTTGGTAGGGGTTATTTCAAAGTCGATTTCATCGGGACCAATCACAGATGAGATATTTTGTTTAAAAGTGTGGACATGTTTCGGTTAGCGTCATACAAACAGCGCATTGTAAAGTTCACTCTTGTTCAGGGTGGTCTTTTAAATTTAAGTTTTAATTATATTCAAATTTAATTAATTTAATCTAATTTATTCACATGATTAAATATCAATTAGACGATTCAATTTTATTTCATTATTTAAAAAAAAGTCAGATTATATTAGGAGTCGAACTCGCCGTCTTTGGGTTTCCAGCCTAACACTTTTAGCTATGAGCTATCGAGGTCTTACGCTATTAGAGTACGAGGGTCGGGAATATGGCTGCACTAAAGAAAAAATAACTGTGGCAGAACTAAAGAAAAAAACCTATGACGTAACTCACATAATTACTTTAAAATTTCTCAAATACAATTCGGTTAATATACGAGGTGATTTTTTAAACATACACAGTACTTCATGGTGTTTACAATGTGGTCTTTTAAATTTAATTTTTAATTATATTCAAATTTAATTAATTTAATCCAATTTATGCAAATGATTAAATGACTATTTTTTATAACGGGTGTTTTATATTAGGGTACATTTTCCTTTAAAATCTGTAATAGTCGTCGTGGGTGGTCGTATAATGGATCCTTATGTAGTCAAGATTCCCTCATTGAACAATAATGTCGCGTCGAGTAGATGACAAACATATGTTTACGCCCCGGGCTTATTAAACTGTATTTCTTTCATGCACGTTTTGTGAGCCATATATGTAGATATAATTTGCCTATAATAATAAGATAAAATTGAGTTGTATGTATATACCATTAATTAATTATGCGAATTTGTAACATTTACATTATATTTCGAGATCGAAAGTTAAATTTAAGTGAATCATGATTGTTATAGAGAGACTTTGTATAATAATATGAATATATAGTGGAACTATGATTTTACTAAGATACAATATAATTTGTTCAGGGCTTATTCAACTGTATTTCTTTCAGGCACGTTTTGTGAGCGATATATGTAGATATGATATGCCTATAATAATAAGATAATATTGAGTTGTATATCTATACTATTAATTAATTATGGCAATTTGTAACATTTACATTATATTTCGATATCGAAAGTTAAATTTAAGTGAATCATGATTGTTATAGAGAGATCTTGTATAATAATATGAATATATCCGTGGAACGATGATTTTACTAGAAAGCAATATAATTTGTTCGGAGCTTATTCAATTGTATTTCTTTCAGGTAAGTTTTGTGAGCGATATATGTAGATATAATACACCTATAATAATAAGATAAGAATTAAGTTGTATGTCTATACTCTTAATTAATTATGCGACTGTTTAACTGTTATTCTTTTCCGTCAGGATTTCATACGAATATTTTTAACGTAGCTGGATATGCATAATAAGAATACGCATGTATCAGGATACTTAAGGTCTTAGGCGAATAAATCGTATCTGGTTTACTGATTAAACCAACATTGTTGAGGGTATTAACTAATATGTACGGCGGAAATGTAGAAATTAGAAGGTTTATTTTTTAAATTATGTACCTGTAAAACATTGCTCTAGAGAATGCTAAGAACTGATTTACTGGTAATATTTATCTCAAATTTGACAGGTTGGTATTATCTAGTACATAATTTAGGTGGCTAATATGTCAGAATAATTCACCTAATACTAAACGGAAATATATTTAGAAAAAATCCTAAACGTATGCAATCTATAGATATTCTCAGCCGAAAAGTGCATAAAGCAAATATATATTTTCTCTTGCAATCTCGAATGGTCATCTCGAGAATGGATAATAATCGTACACTCCATTAGATAGAAGTGCTTCCATAAGGAGAGTTTAATTCCATAAGAAGAGACTAATTCAAGAATTAGTTAACCGTATTATTATTAATACTAATTATTTTAAATGAATATTGACGTGGATATTATAGGCAAACTTTATTTACGTCCTCATTTCTGATATAATACAATATGTAATTAAGATATTATTTACTATAAGTACAATGCGAAGAGGATCGAAGAAATAGAGCTCTTGTAAATGGATGGGCAAATGAAAAGAAATCTTCATGCCTTTTTATCAAAATACTTAGTTTTATTCATTTTAAACGAACAAACGCCCATATACGTAATACAAGTATAAATCCATCTTATTTTTACTTTATGCTGGCGTACTACTCAAGAAAAAAAATAGACGGTTACATTTAAAGGGATGATATCAATAATATTCATTTGGAACTCAAACCCCAGAATATAATAACGACCCCAAGACTGTGCCCAGTCGAACTTTCAGGCAAAAAATTATACTACGTACCTAATATATATCTTAGTATTTAATCTAACACATGCGTGTCAAACTTCTGTCTGTTATGGCGATTTAGACAAATTTATTACTAGGCCGACAAAACGACATTGTCCTCTTGATTTAAAATTAGTATATATCTGCACAGCTTGATATCTTAGTGTGCACAAAAAATATACCCTCGAGTTCTAAGTAAATTCACAACGTCCCGTCGGCGCCAACTTGCATATCTTTTTTTGGGTGAAAAGGTACAAAAGTTATTTATGCCAGTTTTCCATTGTAACAAATAAAGGCGCCAAATATGTATAAACAAAACTACCCGGCTATGCTCATCGTATCATCTTAAGAGACTCGCCCAGGTATACGCACCAGCCCCATTCAATATTTTACAACCTGAAATAATACGATAATAACAGGAAAAAATAAAAGCCTGTTTTCTATTGTTTGGAACGCAAATTTTTATCATTCACCTGTCTAATAAAATAACAGTTTGATGACCTGAATAGAATTTACAAGTAGATGTTTAAGTGTTTTCAATATATATTTCTTTAACTGTAAACTTTAAATATATGATAGAAAACACTGTGGATGTCGAACTTTATTTAAATTAACGTAAATAAATAAATCGAACTAACTTTTTATTAGTTTAAGTGGAAAGCTATAGCGATGGATATAACCCGTATTTATATATCACACACTACATCGAAGAAATCTTTTGTTGGTAATTTCTTCTGCAATTAAATGACTCTAATAATGGTATAATTAGCTGAATTTAGATTTCCTACTCCGTTAATATTTTTCAAATCTTCATTAAGAATATTAATTTTTGATGGGTAACGGATGGCTAAATATCTACGTCGCATTATTCTGGGCAAATATATCCTTTTATTTGGGGACGTGTAAAAGATACATAGCATCGGTGGAATTTCTATTTAATAATAACATACATGGTATTTTCAGTATATTTTGGTAGTTGCTTGTAAGAAAAAATTGTGTAAAAGAAAGTGTCATTCCAAAATAAATTTATCAACATAAAAGTACATTTCTTCCTACGAAAAAAGTTTTGTCGATTAACAAATTAATTATTTAATTGACGAATATGAGTGGTATTACAAGATGAAAGGGTGCCACTTAAAATATTAACTGAGGTATCTGGAGATAAGGGCGTAAATCTAAATATCAGTGGACATTGGTTTTAAATTTCTTCTTCAGTATGTAAATTTGTCATTTTCTTTACTAAAATAAATAGCTGAGATGGGTCGTTTGGCAAACAATTAAGATTATATACCAATAGTTATTTAGAGCTTTGGTTGCATTAATTATTGCACAATACAGGTAATATATACTAAAATCTATTTACTTGAAAAAAATAGAGCTTTGATTGCACTTACTAATGCATAATCTGTTAATTACGCGTATAATTGCTGTAAAATTCCGATTCAATTTTTAGTTATTATCAATATTACCGGAATGACCCTGATATTATCATGGTGTAAAGAAAAAAATATCTATAAAAGATTATAGGAAAATTATTGATAAAGCGGTTTAATATTTAGAAAAATTAATACGTTTAGAAACGATATACATGATATCTATACGGAAATGAAAAAAAATAATAAAGTTGCCCTTTTTCACCCTGATGATAAAATATTCGTAATTGCATAATAAAATATTCGTAATATCAGGCAAACATTACCGTGGGGTCACAATGATATCACCTTTTTATTTATTTATTTATTTATTTTTTTCAAAGCGATCCTGAACTAATATAGAATGATTTCTATTAGATTTGAATAGGGAATTTGTCGATATAGAAAATCATATTGGTGGTTGTGAAAATAATTTGGATGCCTCAAATACAACCAATAAGAGGGCACCTTGTAATTGCTGACGTGAAATCAACTAGTGGAGGTTGGAGTGGGAAGTTAGAGTGGGGGACAATCACTACAGATACCAACTTACCTATTCTAACATTATCACAGGAATATATCGATTTTAAGGGTCTGTTCAACTTTCCTGTGATAAATACATGTGTGCCAGATAGTGCATCTCCGTCGACACCACCGAAGGTTTCAAATAGTTCTGGATTTGGACTCGACAAGGGAATAATATTGCAGACGTGTGATACGATGCCTGCAGGATCATCGAAGACAGATAACAATGAGGCAGAACGTAAAGTCGGGTCCAAACCGAGTTCATTAAAAAATCTTCTTTGCAGCTCCTCATCTAATGCAAGAAAGAATCCCGAGCAACAGGTGAGAAGTAGCTCTAACAAAGTTAAAGCAGAGGTGGTGTCCATAGTTAACAAATCAGGCCATTCTAAGGGGGTATTGTCCACGTCACACAACGAGATGGCGGACCAACAAAATCCGATTTTTATATCAGACTCGTCTGATTTCGAATCGGATTCTGAAATATACTCCAAAACCAACATAGAAACGTGCGAGCGATATTGGGGATTCAATCATCAGGTTGAAGCTAAGTACAAGGCTGCATATGACCACGACCAAGCTGTTGAAAATTCTCACAATCAGATCATGCAAGAGACAGCAAGTGTCGAAAATGAAATTCAACGTCTGGTAGCAGAGAAGGAGAATTTGGCAATCAAACTTATTAAATGTGATCGGAGACGTGTTAGAACTCGAAGTAGGTTGGAAAAGCTGTATAAGTTTCGGAAACAGTATTTTCGCCATTATTCAAAGTAGAAACGGTGGAAAATATGTATATAATAATTATATGTGTATAATAATTATATGTATATAATAATTATATATATAACTATAGTTATAAACAGCAATCGTATATTACAAAACTTGCAAGTTGTATCCTTGAAGAGGTTTTAATCATGAATTACTTCACATTTTTAATATGTTATCTCTTAACATTAGATGTATATTATAGTGTCTAAATTTGTTTGAGTGTAAATTTTCACATAATAAAATTAATAGAGGCATTTATGATATATATTTTCATATATCAGGTCTTCGATAAAAATGAATGGATATATTTAAATATATAATTTAAAGAACCAGTACACTTTTGGGCTCACTTTCATATATTGGATGTGACAATAAACATTTTTTTACTTTTGTTTTTTATTTCTTTCCCACTATATCACAACTTCAGAGAATTTAAAATAACATTAATAATACCATTATAAACACTGAACATACTACTAAAATGTAAATCAATAATTGAATTAATTAAATATCATTAATTATCGGGATTTTTTTCACAGGGCTAACTAATTAATGAAGGGTTGAATTATCGGTATTCTATTAAGTATATACAAAACTTGTTTTATATAAATTTTTATGAAACAATTATAAAAATTAACAAAGATGTGGGTCCTGACGACTAAAAAAAAAAAAAAAAGAAATCGGGTTCTCCACAAACATCTCCAGTGATGTAGGGATAGTCGTACCAGCTCTCAGCTAAATTGGCTGTAACGCAGTCAATTTTCTGAATTTAACAGAATTTTACCTACATATTCATGAAAAATATATACTTTGAGGAAATGCATTTCTTTTTTTTTTAATTTTCACAGTGGTCTTATTATACATGGGGGTAAAATTGACTGTAATATAATTATAATATCTACATTTATACATATTTACTTATATCTTAACCTAATTACACATAATTTATTTAAAAAATAGCATGTTTTATATGTCTTAACCTGATATAAGGTAACCTAATTTATATAATCTATCATTAAGCGATTTTATATAATCTATCATTAAGTACAAATTAAATTATGTTCTCTGCATCCAACTTCCAGATCGAGATCTACAAATATACACACAGACACTCATACACATATAATTATTATATACATATTTGCCACCGTTTCTACTTTGAATAATGGCGAAAATACTGTTTCCGAAACTTATCCAGCTTTTCCAACCTACTTCGAGTTCTAACACGTGTCCGATCACATTTAATAAGTTTGATTGCCAAATTCTCCTTCTCTGCTACCAGACGTTGAATTTCATTTGCGACACTTGCTGTCTCTTGCATGATCTGATTGTGAGAATTTTCAACAGCTTGGTCGTGGTCATATGCAGCCTTGTACTTAGCTTCAACCTGATGATTGAACCTCCAATATCGCTCGCACGTCTCTATGTTGGTTTAGGAGTATATTTCAGAATCCGATTCGAAATTAGACCAGTCTGATATCACAATCGGATTTTGTTGGTCCGCCATCTCGTTGTGTGACGTGGACAATACTCCCTTAGAATGGCCTGGTTTGTTAACTATGGACACCACCTCTGCTTTAACTTTGTTAGAGCTACTTCTCATCTGTTGCTCGGGATTCTTTTTTGCATTAGATGAGGAGCTGCAAAGAAGATTTTTTAATAAGCTCGGTTTGGACCCGACTTTACGTTCTGCCTCATTGTTATCTGTTTTCAATGATCCTGCAGGCATCGTATCACACGTCTGCAATATTATTCCCTTGTCGAGTCCAAAGCCAGAACTATTTGAAACCTTCGGTGGTGTCGACGGAGATGCACTATCTGGCACACATGTATTTATCACAGGAAAGTTGAACAGACCTTCAAAATCGAAATATTCATGTGATAATGTTAGAATAGGTAAGTTGGTATCTGTAGTGACATGACTTTGCACGCTTTTGTTGTATGCGGTCTGAAGTCTACCATTATTTATTCCACCACCGCCATTGTTTCTTGAGGTGTTATCCTCGGATGCCGGCTTTATAATTATATTTGAAAGAATTGTCGCGGCTCCTAAAATCGACGACACATATGCCGGAGAGCTTCCTTCGGCAGAAACACTGAGTGAACTTTTCTTTGGTTCACCAAAAACCATTTTACTTTTTTCCACAAAATGTTTACAATTGAACAATTAAAATTTACGTTTACACTCAACGACTGCTGGATGTAAAAAGAAAGCTAATAGCTAATATCGAAGAGAAGCCAGATTGCCCCCCACTCCAACCTCCACTAGTTGATTTCACGTCAGCAATTAAAAGGTGCCCTCTCATTGGTTGCATTTGAGGCATCCAAATTATTTTCACAACCACCAATATGATTTTCTATATCGACAAATTCCCTATTCAAATCTAATAGAAATCATTCTATATTAGTTCAGGATCGCTTTGAAATAAATAAATAAATAAATAAAAAGGTGATATCATTGTGACCCCACGGTAATGTTTGTCTGATATTACGAATATTTTATTATGCAATTACGAATATTATATCATCAGAGTGAAAAAGGGCAACTTTATTATTTTTTTTCATTTCCGTATAGATATCATGTATATCGTTTCTAAACGTATTCATTTTTCTAAATATTAAACCGCTTTATCAACAATTTTCCTATAATCTTCTATAGATATTTTTTTCTTTACACCATGATAATATCAGGGTCATTCCGGTAATATTGATAATAACTAAAAATTGAATCGGAATTTTACAGCAATTATATGTGTAATTAGCATATTATGCATTAGTTAGTGCAATCAAAGCTCTATTTTTTTCAAGTAAATAGATTAGTATTTTTAGTATATATTATTTTAGTATATATTACCTGATTTTGCAATAACTAATGTAACCAAAGCTCTAAATAACTAGATTTTGGTATATAATCTTAATTGTTTGCCAAACGACCCATCTCAGCTATTTATTTTAGTAAAGAAAATGACAAATTTACATACTGAAGAAGAAATTTAAAACCAATGTCCACTGATATTTAGATTTACGCCCTTATCTCCAGATACCTCAGTTAATATTTTAAGTGGCACCCTTTCATCTTGTAATACCACTCATATTCGTCAATTAAATAATTAATTTGTTAATCGACAAAACTTTTTTCGTAGGAAGAAATGTACTTTTATGTTGATAAATTTATTTTGGAATGACACTTTCTTTTACACAATTTTTTCTTACAAGCAACTACCAAAATATACTGAAAATACCATGTATGTTATTATTAAATAGAAATTCCACCGATGCTATGTGTCTTTTACACGTCCCCAAATAAACGGATATATTTGCCCAGAATAATGCAACGTATATATTTGGCCACCCCTTACCCATCAAAAATTAATATTCTTAATGAATATTTGAAAAATATTAACGGAGTAGGAAATCTAAATTCAGCTAATTATACCATTATTAGAGTTATTTAATTGCAGAAGAAATTACCAACAAAAGATTTCTTCGATGTAGTATGTGATATATAAATACGGGTTATATCCATCGCTATACCTTTCCACTTAAACTAATAAAAAGTTAGTTCGATTTATTTATTTACGTTAACTTACAATAAAGTTCGACATCTACAGTGTTTTCTATCATATATTTAAAGTTTACAGTTAAAGAAATATATATTGAAAACACTTAAACATCTACTTGTAAATTCGATTCAGGTCATCAAACTGTTACTTTATTAGACAGGTGAACGATAAAAATTTGCGTTCCAAACAATAGAAAACAGGCTTTTATTTTTTCCTGTTATTATCGTATTATTTCAGGTTGTAAAATATTGAATGGGGCTGGTGCGTATACCTGGACGAGTCTCTTAAGATGATACGATGAGCATAGCCGGGTAGTTTTGTTTATACACATTTGGCGCCTTCATTTGTTACAATGGAAAACTGGCATAAATGACTTTTGTACCTTTTCACCCAAAAAAAGATATGCAAGTCGGCGCCGACGGGACGTTGTGAATTTACTTAGAACTCGAGGGTATATTTTTTGTGCACACTAAGATATCAAGCTGTGCAGATATATACTAATTTTAAATCAAGAGGACAATGTCGTTTTGTCGGCCTAGTAATAAATTTGTCTAAATCACCATAACAGACAGAAGTTTGACACGCATGTGTCAGATTAAATACTAAGATATATATTAGGTACGTAGTATAATTTTTTGCCTGAAAGTTCGATTGGGCACAGTCTTGGGGTGGTTATTATATTCTGGGGTTTGACTTCCAAATGAAAATTATTGATATCATCCTTCTAAATGTAACCGTCTATTTTTTTCTTGAGTAGTACGCCAGCATAAAGTAAAAATAAGATGGATTTATACTTGTATTACGTATATGGGCGTTTGTCCGTTTAAAATGAATATAACTAAGTATTTTGATAAAAAAAAGCATGAAGATTTCTTTTCATTTGCCCATCCATTTACAAGAGCTCTATTTCTTCGATCCTCTTCGCATTGTACTTATAGTAAATAATATCTTAATTACATATTGTATTATATCAGAAATGAGGACGTAAATAAAGTTTGCCTATAATATACACGTCAATATTCATTTAAAATAATTAGTATTAATAATAATACGGTTAACTAATTCTTGAATTAGACTCTTCTTATGAAAGCACCTCTATCTAGTAGAGTGTATGATTATTATCCATTCTCGAGATGACCATTCGAGATTGCAAGAGAAAATATATATTTGCTTTATGCACTTTTCGGCTGAGAATATCTATATATTGCATACGTTTAGGATTTTTTCTAAATATATTTCCGTTTAGTATTAGGTGAATTATTCTGACATATTAGCCACCTAAATTATGTACTAGATAATACCAACCTGTCAAATTTGAGATAAATATTACCAGTAAATCAGTTCTTAGCATTATCTAGAGCAATGTTTTACAGGTACATAATTTAAAAAATAATCCTTCTAATTTCTACATTTCCGCCGTACATATTAGTTAATACCCTCAACAATGTTGGTTTAATCAGTAAACCAGATACGATTTATTCGCCTAAGATCTTAATTATCCTGATATATGCGTATTCTTATTATGCGTATCCAGCTACGTTAAATATATTCGTATGAAGTCCATACGGAAAAGAATAACAGTTAAACAGTCGCATAATTAATTAAGAGTATAGACATACAACTTAATTCTTATCTTATTATTATAGGTGTATTATATATATCGCTCACAAAACGTACCTGAGAGAAATACATTTGAATAAGCTCTGGACAAATTATATTGCTTTCTAGTAAAATCATCGTTCCACGGATATATTCATATTATTATACAAAATCCCTCTATAACAATCATGATTCACTTAAATTTAACTTTCCATCTCAAAATATAATGTAAATATTACAAATTCGCATAATTAATTAATGGTATAGATATACAACTCAATTTTACCTTATTATTATAGGAAAATTATATCTACATATATGGCTCACAAAACGTGCATGAAAGAAATACAGTTTAATAAGCCGGGGGCGTAAACATATGTTTGTCATCTAATCGACGCGACATTATTGTTCAATGAGGGAATCTTGACTACATAAGGATCCATTATACGACCACTCACGACGACTATTACAGATTTTAAAGGAAAATAAAACACCCGTTATAAAAAAATAGTCATTTAATCATTTGCATAAATTGGGTTAAATTAATTAAATTTGAATATAATTAAAAATTAAATTTAAAAGACCACATTGTAAACACCACGAAGTACTGTGTATGTTTAAAAAATCACCTCGTATATTAACCGAATTGTATTTGAGAAATTTTAAAGTAATTATGTGAGTTACGTCATAGGTTTTTTTCTTTAGTTCTGCCACAGTTATTTTTGTCTTTAGTGCAGCCATATTCCCGAACCTCGTACTCTAATAGCGTAAGACCTCGATAGCTCATAGCTAAAAGCGTTAGCTGGAAACCCAAAGACGGCGAGTTCGAATCCTAACATAACCTGACTTTTTTTTTAAATAATGAAATAAAATTGAATCGTCTAATTGATATTTAATAATGTGAATAAATTAGATTAAATTAATTAAATTTGAATATAATTAAAACTTAAATTTAAAAGACCACCCTGAACAAGAGTGAACTTTACAATGCGCTGTTTGTATGACGCTAACCGAAACATGTCCATACTTTTAAACAAAATATCTCATCTGTGATTGGTCCCGATGAAATCGATTTTGAAATAACCCCTACCAAGTGACTTTCACAGGTGACATTACTCAAGGTCAAAGTAACATCGCTCAAAGTCACGATGACCTTGATAAAGGTGACCTCTATCAAGGCCACTATGTCCTTGGTCAAGGTGACCTATATCAAGGTCAAGGTCGTACCGTTCAAGGTCAATGACGTCACAGAAAGTGGTGGGGAGGGGATCCAGTGCCGGTTGTCGTCCTCTACTACCGCGTAACAGTATTGTAACCGTTTGCTTTCTTGTCTTTATATTATACTTATATATTTTACATTTTCAATATACCTGTTGTACTTTCACATTTCTTATCGTCATTTTTATTGTTAATAAAAATCTATAGTGAAATTGTGTGTTTGACTGGCTGCATAGCGGGGGAGAAGGCTGATGAGTTACACCTTTTTCTATTTTATTCATATTTACCCGGACACGACTGCTGTCGTCGTCTATATAAGCAAAGAATTCGCTACTATGAGTAATCTATACGTATATGCTTCGACAAAGGTAACTCGAACCATGTACACGAATATAACGCCGCCAACGCCGCAACGCTGAAATCAAGCAGATTACAAGGAGCAAAAACACAACGAAGGACTATATTAATTCTATAAAAGCCTATAATCGTATAATTCTATAATTCCCCATCAAAGGAGCCCTCTAACATCACGAATAAAAATTCTCAATTCTACACTGAAAGACAGGTTCGCTGGGCGCTCTCCCGCTATATCGAGCATGGACTGGCGGAAACGATTGAAATAAATACATGTTCAGGCAGATAGTAAGTTACATTAATACTCACCATGAGGAATTCGTTTCAACCCCTAATTTTCACTCGGAGTAACCCTTGATGACGAAATCACCCTAAATCTTAGCGACTTCATTATCTCCGCTATTTATGATGACGGACGAGACCAATTGAAGACCAGATGTTACCGCATCACTACGCGCGCATGCGCACGCACCGGTGAAAGAAAGAAGCGAAGCATGCTAGATAACATGGCGCCTACCCTAGGGGCCAATAACTATCCCGCTGGATCGTCGGTCCCTTTACACCTTAGAGTCTCACTTCAAGATGAGCAACGGTTACAGAACGAGGAACCAACACTCCATACAGTGGGAGTACTCATCATTGTTGCAGCCGATGCGAAGAGAAATAGTAGAGTAGAGTAGATCAAGCGAAGAAAAATGTATGAGTTACGACCATCTTCAATCCGCCCCACAACAGCCAATGTGCACCTAGTGCCTGAACGTTCATACCCCGTTCAAGAATAAGCTCCAGAAACACAGGGACGTTTTCTCTCGGGTTTCAACATATAATCGTTGGGAATTTCCCTTCGTTCCGCCCCAACGCCGTCTTTTGTTACCCCGCCGCTCCCGAAAGTTCTATTCGACTTCCCACTCAACTCTGAATGTTTCTTCCAAGACGCCGCCGCCACTCCAAGATAATGGCCACCCCAGAAATGTTCAGTCTGAGGAGCTGAACAGATTGTCTACTGATTATCGGCATGCCGGTATGATCTTTAGTTTCGTAAGCAGTGTTTGTCTTATTCTACCGAAGGCACCTATTATCAGTACCGTTAATTTTATCGTAGAATCCGGATAAAACCTGCGGACTTCGAAAATCAGAACTCGATATTTTGTCCATTTTTCCTCCTCTTTCAAGACAATGTTGCTCTCAGCTAAAGCCGAGACTCTATATCCCCCGAAGCGTACGGCACTACTGATGTCTCGTCTATCTCATACGAATCCCTAAGATAATAATAAAGCATACACAATGTTGAGTCGTTTCTATGAATATAGACGAAGACGGCGTAGTTCGGACAAGCTGACAATAGATGCATTATCACCACCGGCGATAGGCGCCGTATAGAAGATCGTGAAGCTGTTGTCAAGGACCTCCATACTTATAGTACGACTCCAATGAACGAGAGTATTAAATATATTATGTATGGCAGACCAATAAAAACCCTCCGGTCAACCCAGCTGACCTTAAGAAGCCGAAGATCAGCCTATGGAACTAACCCAGGTATTTCTAAGTTTTTATAGAAATTTCTATACATTGGCTTGTTCCTGTGAAGCTGCGGTAACCTTTCGTTTTCGTCAGCTTTAATCTAGGCTTTTAACTGAGCGGGATATAATTCGGTGACTGAGTTTGAACTTCCCGCTTAGTTTAGAAGACGAGGCCTGGTTAATCGACCGCCTTTTATGCTGCTTACATAAAGACGCTCCAGCTTCTGTATTTTCATTATCCCAGACCACACAAAGGAGAGGATCCGAACTCCTGATGATTTTGTAGGCCTCCTCCAGTACCATACTATTATGGAAGCACTCCAAACTCAAGAGCCCACGGCCTCCTTGGTGTCTTGGGAGATATAGCCGGAGAATGCGTCGGGGGTTCTTATAAAGCTTGATTTTAATTATTAATTAAATTTCTGTACGCGCTATTACTCTATTATTTCTTGCGTACACCACAACCTTTTTAACCTAAGCGGGACCTGTATTATCCCTCCCTAACAAGGAATCTATTTAAGCCCTTATTCCAGATAATTAGCTTTGTATTTAAAAAGCTCTTGTCTTTTACATTCCTAGCTTTTAGGTTTTGTCGCTATATTTTACACATTTAAAGTTAAACATTTATAACTACTTTCGTAAAACTGCTGAACGGATTAAGAATTTTTTTGTGACTTAAAAAATATTTCTCCATGAACAGCGTTTAAATGCCATCTAACGCAAATCTGACTCATGCTTTTACGTTCCTGGACCGCATATGCACATAGGCCGAAAATGTATTTAAATCGACAAAAGCTCAGAAATGTTTTATATTATTGTTTTCAAACAATTTGAATTGTTTTTTGAATCATGTCTGTCAGTTTGTACTACGGTAACGACACGGCTGAACCGATATTGCTGAATTGATGTTGATAGCTCACAGCAAGTAACCAGGTAGTAATGAGAGGATGAAAATCATAGATTGTAGATTCAGATACACAAACACTTATTAATGATGAAATTAAATATTGGTATGAAGTGAATTTACATATAATATTAGTTATTAAATTGTTTGGAGAAAGTTCTCTAGCCTTCCGGGGCCACTCAACAAGCTTTATGAACGTAATAAGGGAAATTTCCTAAAGTTCATTTAAGATTTTAACCCCATAATGGAGGAACACGTTTATAGAATCCTGAACAATGAAGAAAAGAAAGTGACATATTTAGGGAAAAACATGAAATTATTAAACTATTATATGATAACATAAAATCTTATATTATAAAACAAGTTCAAAAAGCGAAATATTATTCGGCTATTATCGATGGCACTCCCGATACGAGGAATGTTAAATAAATGACATTTATGGTTTCTATAAGATATGTTTCTATTGATTAATTAGAATCGGAATTTGACTATAAAATTAATGGATATTTTTTGAGTTTTCTTCCTATTGAGAGATCTACTGGTAAGGAATTATCTGAAATTTTGTTAGAACAGTTAGGGTAATAAGTTAAAAAAAAAACCGACTTAAAAAAAGTAACTTAACTAAAAAGCAAAAAATAAATGTTTTGTACAATTATTTAATACTCATTTGTTGTTCCGTTTAATGTAATTAAGAAATTATTGTTTATTATATAATTATTATTAAATGTATTGTATAATTTTGAAATTGGTGCCATACAATATTAGTAATGCGAATGCCGGCCCTCGGCAATTTTAAATGTAAACTCGTTGTTATAGTAGCAAGCTATATATTTTATGTTTTACTCGGCAGAAACTTAATTTTTTTGAAGTCGTTTCTTTTTAACTTATTATTTAACAATTTTAAGTGATAGATAGACCTATTAAGGATGCTTTGCGAATGAGAGAACGATGGCTCGGCTACTTGAATAATGAGTTCCGTTGTGTATCATCGAAGTCTAAGGTCCAATACCAATGAAATCAAGATGAGACTACCTCGGAGTTATACTGAACCCAAAGCAAACAGAGTAATTAAAATCGTTTCATAAATACAAAAATTATACCCGAACATAGATAAAAGAAAATATATATACAGACGAATTGAGAACCTCCTCCTTTTTTGAAGTCGGTTAAAAATAAATTAAAAGTGGAAAATATGAGAGGTCAAGGTTACGATAATTGTTCAAATATGAGAGGCGACAAATCGGGAGTACAATCAAGAATTAAGACTCTAAACTCTAGAGTATTTTACGTAGCAGCAGTAATTCCTTATTAAACTTAATAGTTAACGATACGGCAAAATCTTCTTTTCGGTGGGCCATATTAAGAGAGTACCTCATACATTTACATTGAAACCATTGAGCAACACTCGTTGGGTAGATTATAAATTCCCTAAAACCATTACATTTTCAAATAGGAAATATTCACGATATTTTATTAAGAATTTATGAGAATGTCGAAATAGATAATATGATTCGAGATGAGGCCATCTGTTTATTGATTACAATAAAACAATTTAAGGTTTTATATCCGATCGTCATATAAAATTTTGAATCATATGAATCCTATAAGTAATTTCCGCACCACTGGCAGACCTGTTGGAAGGGACGAAAGGATTTCGGTGGAAGACGAACCAATAGGTTTTCGAGGAGCTGAAGCAAGCACTAGATGATCATGCTGAACTTCACCGGTCGTTACCAGGCGTGCAGTTTTATCTGAAAACTGACGCTAGTTCGATTGACATCGGTGCAGTATTGTTTCAGTACGACCCTGATGAAAT
Source organism: Rosalia funebris (assembly GCA_037954035.1). NCBI lineage: Eukaryota > Metazoa > Arthropoda > Insecta > Coleoptera > Cerambycidae > Rosalia > Rosalia funebris. Next base: position 2,054,340 of record JAZFAV010000012.1, on the reverse strand, counting down.
TGTACACTGACAGCAGGTTGCTGTCAGTGTACAGCTGCTGTGGTTGGACATATACAAAGATGATAAGGTGAAACTGATGCATCGGGCACTCATGCTACAGGCACATAGCTTCATAGTAGCTGCAATATGCGGGGAGGTGCAATGAGCTGGCATACTTCTTCTTGAGACACCCAGAATAAAAAGACCGACCCGAAGAACCAGACGAGATAGATGAGAGAGCCTACTCCGTGGTCAACCTCGCGGATTAAGAAGACAAAGAACAAGAGGAGGACCCCGAGGCAGAAACAGCGGACGATCCCAGAGAAGTCGGAAGCGAAAACGAGTCAAGGGGAGAGGATCACCAGGAAGAGGCAGCCGAAGCGGCGCTCCCAGGTCTACTCTTTGAACTCGTTTGCGAAGACCAACTATGGGATCTGATGTACCGAGAGGAATGGAAACGAATCTTAGTACTCCGTGACGAACCTCGGTCAGCTGACGAAGCAAAGGTTGCTCGAAGTTACGTCATGCAGGATATTACATGGAAGCGAAATGGTGACGAACGGTGTGTATTGTTTCACCACATATGAGGAACCGAGTAATGGAGAACTACCATGACTCATCTCTAGCCACGCATCCAGGTCGGAGCGATATCCTTCTTAGGTTGGGGAAGTAAGTACATTCTTGTGTTCGTTGATCTGCTCTCCAAATCGGTGGAGGCGAGAGCTACGCCCCACGGGACGCAGACCGAACTCCTGGAGTTCATGGATGAAGTGACCGTGAGGTGGGGGTACCCGGCGTCCATCATTACAGACAACGGAGCGACTTTCCGCGGCTTCTACCAGAAGCGCTGTTCGCGCTGAGGAACATAATGACCGCTGTCACTGGGCAAGCACTTGAGGAATTGATCCGTGGAGCTATCTTACCGAAACCGGGGAATGGATGGTGCTCACCGAAGGGCGGCCATCTCCAGACTGGACCGCGCAGGCAAGGGAACATATGATTCAGCAAGTGAGGGCCAGGGCAGACGATCTATGCACGGAACATGTTTGCGGAGAATAGGCAAGCAGGAGTGGAATTCTAACCAGAACAGGAGGTACTGGTAAGGGAATTCTGCCAGGGGAATAATCTATTTCAGGCAAAATAGACTCGTTCTCATTCCGGGTACTCTCGGAGACCCAGGGGGAGAAATCACGATATTAGTGACGTCACGATTTCTCTAATGGTCGTTTTACTGGAGAGTATAAATACGGGAATGAAAGCGCTGCTTAGGACCGGTCGTCCATGATTTACATTTGGTCCTCCGAAGAGTCTGCTCACGCTTACAACTCAGTGCCTAGTTAAGAGTTTTGTTCAGAAACTTAGAAATTGGATATTTTATGTGGCCTAGCCCGTAAAGTTATTCAGTAGGGGGAATTCGTTATATGTTTTTAATTGCCTTATCCAACACTTCCACCCTTGTAACTGCGGTTCTCATCGTACATCGCATCCAAAATACATTAAAAACGATATCCAATGAGGAACTACGTGTTCATATCTTGCAAAAGAGTATTCTCCAAACTTTGACCGTTGGATCGGCGGTTTTTATAGCCCGCGCCTAACACGTTTGCCACCGATAAAATAAGCAAACCAAACTTCCGTATTTTAAAACCGGACTTTATTGCACGTTGGCGAGCGTTGGTGAGTTATTCGCGTTCAGTGAACTTCGGTGCGGTAATATCGACCGCGTCGCGAGTCAACAGGTTTCAAATCGAGAATCGCCGTTGTACAATGGGAGTGAGTGCCTAACAACAACATGTGCCGAAACAAACGCAACATACAATAGGTTTTAAATAAGCGAAGGTTCGTTGAAAGAAATTCTCGCTTAGTAAGGTCAATTACCAAAAGCAAAGATCCTTACATAGGTACAGGTACTATCGAACGCACCCAACGGGATGAAGACACGCAGCAGGAAGGCCACGGACCCAACACAGGACCCAGCCGCCTCCGACGCGGGAATATCCCAAAGCAACAAACACACTGGAAGAGGAACCCAACAAGAATCAACCCATCGGAGCACCACACCTAGGCGGTACCGACCACACCGACCGGGAAATTCGTTGGTGCAAGTGAGGCTTACCTCGGCACCATCGAGGATGGGCGGATACAGGCGATTTCTGAAGGCGGCTCGAGGGAACGCAGCCTTGGGAAAGGGCCGCGCCCTGCGATGCGGGTACGTGTTGATGACAGTTCCTTAATGTTGATATTGGATCTCTGTGGGATGCAAGTACTGCAGTACCATTAGCAAACGTGGCAATTATTGTGGCTCTTGTTGTTGGTAAGTTAGATGTAAATAGTAAGTATAAAATGGCTCCTAGGACATTATCTTGCGGTTCTCCAGGCCCTGGTGAGGATAGCATTAAGTAGTTAAGTAATAGATTTAGGTTACCTTAACGCTATGTAAGTAGAATAAGTAGGTTTGCTAAGTGTACATATTTAATTATTTAATTATTATTAATAAACAGTAGGATACGTTTACTAGTAATAGATGTTGTAAGTTAAGTACAATAGAAACCATTACACTATTAAGATGTCTATTATTAACTCGTGCCTCACTTAACCACCCAACAGAACAGAGTTATCACAAGTCTGTATGGGATAAATGTCAGTATGTTCATTTTGGTGTTTAGATAAGATTTTAGAATCAGGTAGAGGTGATAGGGAAGATTTTGCTTCTGTTTGTAAATCAGACTATTATGCCACACCTTCTCGAAGGCCCGATGTCAATGAAGACTACCGAGCAATATCTTTTTCCTTCCAGATCTCTGTAAATTTTTCTGACTATTCTATACACTTATTCAATAGTTAAATGTTAATTTATGAAGGCAAACTGGTGAATGGGAAGTTGAGAAGATCTGCTTCTGCAGTACCTAGAACTTATAATAGAAGAAGGAAATCTAATTCCCATTAGATTTCCACAAGATGATCCATAAGATCTTAGACAGCATCAAAAGCAGGCTAATTGGTCTGTAAGATTTGATATATTCAGGTTCTTTTCCTATTACAACTTATGCTACTTTCCATTGATCAGAAAAATGATTTATTCCAATAATAGCATTAAAGATTTGAGTAATAGCTTTAAAGGATTTGGCAGAAGCTTCCTGCAATACTTTCCCGGTAGGTAATCAAATCAAAACCAGGGATCTTTTTTGGATAAATTTCATTGTATGTTTAGGCCGCTGGTTTAATTTTATTCATACAATAAATGCAATACTATTAATGGACTGTATATAAAAAGAATAAACAAATGAATAACTCACCCTTGTTCCTTTGGAGGTCTCTGGTAGTGTTCAGAGGGGAAAGTGGATAGAGGAAAAAAGGAAACTCTCTGGACTTACCTTCCGGGTGTTCTAATAAATCTAAGGACTTTTGCCGGCAGATATCGTCTACTAGGCAATTTCTAAATTTGAATTGAATCCTATCGTTCTAATTTAGGCACTTTCGAATTTTAATAGGTACTTTCTAATTTAATTGGTACTTTCTAATCGGGATCAAGCCAACGGTTTTAATACTAAAATGTTCTAAGTCTAATTCTAATCTATTATGGATTGTGTCGGTTTCATATGCGGGTAAAACCTTTTGCCAGCCTTACCCAGCACAAAAACGCCACCAAAAATAAAATGGAATGTCACTTATCAATTGACGAATATACAGCGTCAACATTCATAATTATTCGTTTGACTTTTTTAATTTTAAATTTTCAAACAGGAAGTTCCATTTGGAAGGAATAATTAATGTGTTCATGTATTTCATTTTCCTCTTCGGCTGTTAAAGATGTTGGGTAGGTTGGAAAATATTCACAAAATGATTTGATTTTTCTTTATCATTCCTGGCCCATTTATTATTTATTTCATATCTGATGGGAGGTATCATCTCATGTGGTCTTTTTAATTTTCTGTAGAGTCTGGCCGCGGTATCTTTTGGTGCGTCCCGTCACCTGGTGGATGTGGTCTCTCCATGTCAACGACTTGTCCATGACAATTCCAAGGTACTTGGTCTTGTCCCGCCATTGGATATCCTCACCGTTGAAGCTCACAGGCCCGGGGTTTCCCGTGTCTTCTTGAAAAGTATTTCCGTGCTTTTCTCTGCGTTGATGGCTACCTTCCACTTGTTGCACCAGTCGGTTAGTTCGTCCGCAGCACGCTGCAGGACGTCATTGCCACGCGCACCCTCCTCACCTTCGCGGCGATGGCCGTATCGTCAGCGTACAGCGCAGTGATCATACGCTCTGTGAAGATGTTGAAGAGGAGAGGTAACAGCACCATACCCTGCGATACTCCGGCCTCGATGGTCCTGTAATCTGATACAGAGGTCCTTACTCTGGCCAGAAATCGCTTTCTTGTCAGGTAGAACTTGATCAGCTTCGCCAGGGACCATCGGGTATCCCAAGTCTAACATCTTGATTAGTAGCTCGTCGTGCTAGACTATATCGAAGGCCTTGGAGATGTCTAGGAATATTGCTGCAGTGACATTCTACCGATTGAAACCCTCCGTAATGCATTCTACCAGTCGTAGCACTTGCAGCTCTGTCGAGTGTTCAGGTCTATACTAAACTGCTCATCAGGGACGACTTTCAGCTCTTCGATCGTCTCGTGGAGGCGGGCCAGGATGGTTCTCTCTATCACCTTGCTGAGCCTTGGGCAGCAAACTGATGGATATGAAATGTGACGGATTAATTCAGTTCTTACCTTGTTTAGGTATGAAGATCTCGTCAGCAATTTTCCATCCTTCCGAGAAGTGGCTGGTCCACAGAACTCCGTTCGCGATGTTCAACAACGTGGCGACTCCTTTTCTTTCCTTGACATCATGTCCCGGGACTTTTCTAATCCTAAGGGTGCTCAGGATAGCCTTGATCTCCTCCATCGTAGCTGGACGGAAGTGGAAACCGTCGGCATCGCTGATGCGACGTGCCCTCCTCCTGACATCGTCCGTCCAGTTTCCCTCTTTCTCCGTATAACGGCGGGATTGAAGGCCGCTCTCGGCGGATGACTCTCTGGGTGTTCCACAGGCTGTTGCTCGTCGGGTCAAGGAACGTCAGGTAGCGATTCCACGATTCTTGTCTGTCTTCCTCCAGGGCTGCTTTGACTCTCCGGCTTGATTGACTTCACGCCTGTGCTCGGGTTGTCCCATATGCATGGCTCTTCGTTTCGTCGCTTTACGTTCCCTAATGAGATCCTTGGTGGGATCTAAAATGAAGCCAAAATTTCGGTCATTGCGGATGGCTCATTGCGTCCTGGATGTCCTCGGTGAGCCAAATCGCTGCTGCCTCGACATCCCGCACTGTTTCCAATGGGGGATGAACTCCGTGAGGTGTTCCAGACATATTCGGAACTTATTTCAGTCCGTGTGTCTGGCGACGAAGTCTTCTCTCGTCCTCGGTGCCTCATTCTTCAAGTGAACCAGAATGGGGTCGTGATCCAAGGATACCTTCTCTCAGATTGTCGATGTTCTCGACGTGGATGTTCTGGGTGATGGTGAAATCCAGTACATCCGGTCTCCCTATCAAATGGTGAGTCGGTTCCAGGGGGCCGACGGGTTGGACTTCGGGGTGGTTTTCAACAAACGCCAGTAGTGCTCTGCCACTAGTGTTCGTTATCCGGCTATTCCATAACGGGTCCTTGGCGTTGAAATCTCCCACAACAAGGGTCCTGTCTCCTATGGGGAAGATCACATCTGGGACGTTGATAGCAGAATATGATCCGAAGCTCGTCCCGTTCAAATGGTTACGATCACCGCTTCCATGCTCTCCGTGTCCGGATGGGGCTGGACACGAACATGCTATGGACCTGGTATCTACATACTCGTAGGGGGTCGTCTGGATGCAGCTTGGTCTCCTGGAGGGCCATGACGTCGACTTGATGTCTTTCGATAATTTATTCTAGCTCAGTTTTTTTCCTTTGAGCGAAGAGACGTTCCATGACGCGATCTTGAGGGACTTTCTTGGATGCGGGTGTGCTGCCATTTAGAGTGCTACCATGGATGGCATTTTCGCAAAAAATGCACTCAGCCCCGCGTACATTTGTTGCATATTGGCCATCATAGCGGCCAACTCCCTGATGTTGGTCGCCGCCTCCGGAGCTGGGGCAGTTGACGTCTTCTTCCGATCGACTGCCGCGGCGTAGGACCTCGCTATTGGTGCCGCACTCTACACTGAAGTTGAGGAGGCCGATGCCTTCGGGACTGATCTACTGGTAGATGACCTTGCAGCGTTGGATTCTGCTTTATTTACCTGAACTTTACTCACCTGCGGCCTTGCCTTTGGAATCTTCTCGCATCCTCGATAATTCGCAGGATAGAGTCCTCCGCAGTTGGTGCACTTCGCAGGAGTTGCCCTGTCCATGGTACACTCCATTGAGTGATGATCCTCGCTGCATTTTAAGCAATTAGGGTGCGCCGTGCAGCGGCTCTGTCCGTGCCCGAACTTTCGGCGGCGGTGACACTTCGTGACGCAATTAGGAATTCTGCGGACAACGATCAGAAGCGTTTTTAACTCTGGAAACGATTACGTGTGATACTCGTACTTCCGGTTGGAAAGTGTTCTTGTAAGCTTCCTGTGGGCATCGGGGGCGGCTGAATGAATTTTTACGCCGTCCTCTATCAATTTCACTTTGATATAATTAATCCTCAGCTCCTTAAGGATTCGGCTGACGATTACCCAATTCTCCTTCTTTCGAAGGACAATTGGGGGCACTTTCGGTGTTTCCGACGTCTTCGTTATTGCCTGCTGCGCGGCGGCAGGGGGCCACGCTGGGGACTGCGATATTCTGGTGAGCAGAGTCCTACCAGTCGTTTCGGTATCCCTTATTGTCGCCTTTGCGTCACTTTTCCCCGGCGCTGCCGTCCTAGTGCCGGCCGTCTCGGCTGGAGTGGGTTTTCAAGATATTACTCTACCTGGAGAACCCTCGTGACGTAACGCCTGCTTCCTCGTTGGCTCCAGTTCTCCGTCGGAGTCGGCGGCTATGCTTTTCTCCCTTTTCGGGGGCCGCTGTTTGGTAGAGTGCTCCTGTATATCCATCCCCTCCCGGGGGGTGAGATAATCGTTTAATTTGGCGAACTGGACCATGAATTCCTCATGCTGTTTTTCCATGCGCCGCCTCAAGTCCGCTATCTCAAGTCGCTGCCTCTCACAGATCCCCGACACCTTCGTTATTGCCGCGAGTTGACTTCTAGGAGACCAGGTCAGTATAACACGACCTGTACATGTCACCCTCCTTTTCGGTAATCTCACGTTTTTCCACTTTTCTGTTCCCTCCATTCCTGTGCAGCGTACTAGTGGTTTCGATCTTACGATTTTTATCCTACGGCTGCACGGAGAGAACTGAAAAAAAAAAGAGAAAGTATACTATTCTGAAACAGAAAAGTGTTATTAATCTTGGAACAGAATAGTATTAGTAATCCTGAAAAAATAAAAGTGTGATCAATCCTGAAAACAGAAAAATATAATTAAATTAAATTAAATTGTATTAGTTATCCTGAAAAAAGAAAAGTACGATTAATCCTGAAAATAGAAAAGTATATATTAAATTAATTAAATTAAATTTTAAATAAAATCAACTGGAGTTGATCAATTGTCTATGCAGTTATCCACACGGACAAGTCTTTGTTCCAGCTAATTTTGCGTAACCTGAGCGGTAATCGGGGTTTTTCCTCGTCGCTTAGGTGACATCGCCTGAGCTGGTAGCCAGGGCTTTCCCACGTTGCTTGCGTCAACTTTGGGTCACTATCGGGAGCACTTTAATAAATACGTCCTCTCGCTTCGCGATCTTGACACAAACTGGATCCCTTCCGAGTAACAAGACTCACTCTCCTGACGACGATCCAAGCGACGCGGTTCGTCCGCATTGTCGTGGAAGATCGCCTGATATGACCTAATTCCCGGGCGTCGCGGCGATCACGACAAGACACCCCCGGGGGGCTGACGCTGGCGAAGCGATGTGGCAAAACAAAACGACCAAAGATTAAGAAAAAGACACGAAGAAGACCCTGCCGGCGGGACTTAAAGGTGTCAGGACCAAAGGAGGTCGAGGGGAGCGAACCGTGGCCAGTCGCGTGGGTCTTGTTTGCGGGCGTCACCTTACCTTCCGCGTAGAGACCCGCGAAATCGGAAGAAAAGCTCGGCCTTACGTCTGTCAATTAATATTGGGACAAGATCTTCCTTAAGCTCAATGGTTTGAATTCATTTAAAATTAGTTATCATTAACAATATGTGATAGTAAATTCATCAGCAGATTATTCAAATCTATCCGAGGTACATATCCGGTGACGGGCTATTTCATTAAAACCGCGAATGTATTACTTCAGGAGTGATACTGACTAATAAGGTCAACAAGACAAAACACCGGGGACAATGCTATTGGATATGTCCAAATAAAAAGAGAAAACCTTGTCTGTAAAATAAAATCGAAAAATCATAAAGTCTCTTGTGTTATTAAGTGAAAAAGAATTATTAAGGTTCAATGTTTGAACACTGGAGTCTCTGGAGAGAATTGTACAAGTCGACGACAATTTACTTTTAAATGATTATCTGAATAAGCCAAAAAAGAAATACTGAAAAATTAAGAATAATTTTAGGTGATCCTACTGTCGTAAAAAAATTATGATTCCATGCGTGATATTGATAATAGAGTCGCATTCAATGGAGAAGCCTTTATTCAATTTTGCTAAGAATAAATTCTACATGCATTTATTGTTCCATAAAATCCAATAATAGAAGCTTCTACGGATACCCTGAATGATGAACTTGTTGTAGAAATAAAATCTCCCGATTCATTAAAATCTCTTAGTAAGTATATTAAGCGCTATGGGGCTATTGCAATGAATTATTATTATCAACTTCAGATGCAAATGCATCTAACCAACATAAGAAATATATTTTTGTAGTTGCCACTCCCAATTTTGACAAAAGTAAAGAAATTGTATTTAAATATTATGATAAAGATTCTATTGTACAAAAGATAATCGATGTTTGATTAAAGGTTATTTTTAATAATTTATAATTAAATAATTAAATCGTTAATCTATGATTAACTTTATGATTAAATCAAATTATTATTTTACAAAATAATTTTATATATTAATAACACTTCATGGTCTATTACTACTATATGGTCTAAATATTTTATTAAACTAGTGTGGATGGAGAAACAGTCCAGGAAAAATATTGCAACATTTTTCAATTTTTCAATCGAAATTGCAGTGCAGAGCAGTCTGGAGCGCGTTTCTGAATCTTAATCTAAAAGGGTAGGAAGACATCGTTTTCTTGGAAAAAGTTTTCTACTGAATACAGGGTTGCAAATATGCTGTTGATTTTGCAAATATGATGTTAATATTTTTTGAATACTTAATCAAACAATTGCAGAGACTGAAATATAAAAATTGTTCTTTATAACGTTTATGGCTCCCTTTTCTATATTTTCCCTAGAATTTTCTATATTTTCCAGAATAATGCAGGTAAACTAAAATCTTCTACTCTCCAAATCTTTATCTCTTTTGATGATTGGTGGCAGTGAATGAATGGTGAAAGTAAAATTATTTTCACTTTGTGGCGAATGGATTATAGACTGTATATTTACTTGAATCATTTTATTGCTCGAGTTTGATATAATTTTGTCAAAGGTTTGCTTTATAGACATTTAATGATTTGAATCAAATTCCGTTTCCTCGATATTTACCTCTGCGTGACTATCTGAATTTTTTATTTTATTTTGTTACTTTCAACAAACTTTTCTCTACTATTGTTTTTATCTGTCTTGTGATAAATGCTGTACTGAAGACTTTTTTATCCTTCTGACAATCAAATAATGCAGAACTACTCCAAGTTTCATTCCAATTTTAATATTTTTCATTAATTTAAATCGTCTGTAGTGTTTCATGTGTTTCATATCCTTTCAAGTTAAAACTAATCCTTTCTATAAACCTTCTTTCTAATGCAAGATAAATAAAACAGCTTACTGCCGAACTGCGTGAGAAAGGGTGAAGCATGTTATTTGTGACAGTAGTCAATATTCTACGGAGGAAACTCTAACAAATAATGACTTTCTCTTGACAGATGCTCTAATCCAGTATTTAAAACAGTTAGATGTATATTTATGGTTATTCATTTTGTTCTGTATATTTGCGTTTTTATTTTATGTTAGTTTATATATTGTATTTATGTATATACATTGAGTATGAAGTATGAAGATTAATGTATAAATTCGATAAAATTTTTAACATTATAATAAAAATTAATGTATGCTAAATATTCAAAATATGCTCCATTCACAGATTGGCAATGTCCAGGATGGTGAATAGATTCCCTCAGTATACTTTCAATAATTTCCTTTGTTATTCCTATTATTCTCTCCAAGACAATCTTCCAAATTGTCAGGTGCGTTAACGTGTGCCTTAATTTTTAAGTAGATACTTTTTGTGATCAACTTTGATCACAAAAAGTAGTTCATTCAGCGCGTAAGGTCTATACATATATACTTATTAAATATAATTTATTCGAGGCAAAATTATGAGAGTAATTTAACGGAACACTAGGGCGGAATTGGACGAACGAATTATACGAGTATTTTAAAACTTAGACCTCATGGAAATTAGAAGCACAATAAATGGAGTTCGATCCCGTCTTCTCATAGACATGGAAGTTAATGCGCAACATTTTGAACATTTGCTACGTTAAGTTTAGTCTTTTAGTTTCATTTATTTATTTATGTTTATGTATTCTTCTTGGTATTCGTAGTTTGTAATTGTAGGAAAGGATAATTAAACAAGTTTAAAACAAAACTTGAACTTTAATATTTTTATTTTTGATTAAATACTGTAAATTGGTAAAATAAAGAAGTATTCCGTTAAATTACTCTCATAATGTTGCCTCGAAGAAATTATATTTAATAAGAATTTATCATAGAAACAGTAAGTGGTGTACATAGGGAAATTTAGTTTAATGACACTAAACTTATTTTTTATTTACTGCTTATTTTGAACTCCTCCTAAGAACTCCAAAGTCACCTTCCCAATACACTAGGTGTTATTTAGTCGATTATGCTAGAAACTAAAGGTAACTTCAAAACGGACAAGAGTTAGGTATAGGGAAGTATATTATCGATCGAAAGAGAATGACATATTTAATCCAAAGTATAAAAAATATACGCGGTTTTCTATTTAAAGAAGTCAAGTTTTGATGACTTGTAGTTAACCAAACTCAACATCAAATTGTCAACACCCTGTATGAAAACTAGGAACTTCAAAGATAGAATTAGAAAGCCTAACCATCGCACCATCAAATCTGTAAATATTGACGCTTTTCTTCTCATACGGTAAGAATAGCATAATTTTAAGACAGAAGACTTTTTTGACAGAAACAAAATTTTCTCAAAAACAGCTAAACTTGGTATCATGGAAGTATTATGAAAGTCGACCTACAATGCTGCGTAGAATTCATATATGCAATAATATACAGCATATTCCATTTAAAATAAGGAAGTTGACCTCGACATCCGGTATAACCGGAAGTGCTACAACAATCGAAATATTTTCGTTCTAGAGAACTATAGGGATGATATGCACACCTATAATTTCAGAAAAGTATGCGTATTCATTCATGAGATACTACCTACATTTAGTAGGCCATCCACCTTAAGCCACCCGGTATTATATATATATATATATATATATATATATATATATATATATATATATATATATATATATATATATATACTGTAGAGAAAAGTATGGACTACCCCTAATAATTTGGTAGTTTTCAGGTTTCATGGAAAACGCTTGAACACGTCGATTCAGTTTTCCAGCTTCCCACATTCTGTTAGAATTCATTTACTTTTTTATTGACATCTGTCAAAAATATGACGCCATCGACATTTTTCTTAAATGACAATATATGGCGTGTGATACATCATTTGAAAGCTCTTGTTTCACTCAGTGTGTTCCTAGACTTTTTGCGATTCTGTTGTGCTGCTTCAAAATGGCGACTGTTCAAGTGAAAATTATTTTAAATTAATTCCTCAGTAACTTATAAGTCGGAAATCGAGAAAGGAACCACCAAGCCGCCAAGCGGTTATCAAAGTAGTTCCCGAATAGCAAAGCTATTACATAATCACTCTAGGAAACAACTACTCCTCGGGCTAAAGCCCCGCCAGGTATTGAATTATACCCAGGAGCGATCCTCGACCCCTTTCTCGTGTTTCTGCACGATCAGATAAGATTTCAAAAAATAAAACCAGCCACAGGTAGGATTCGACATTTGTCCCGGATCGGAGCCGAACGACATACAGCTGTTTCGAACTTGTTAGTTCTCATCAGTGCCGCATACGGTACGCCGATTCAGGACAAACGCTTCTGGGTATAATTCAATGCCTGGCGGGGCTTTAGCCCGAGGAGTAGTTGTTTCCTAGAGCGATTATGTAATAGCTTTGCTATTCGGGAACTACTTTGATAACCGTTTGGCGGCTTGGTGGTTCCTTTCTCGATTTCCGACTTATAAGTTACTGACAGAGATCGTATCGATAAAGATGTATAGGCCATAAAGTTCATTCGGCATTTGTCCTGAATCGGTGTACCGTATGCGGCACTGATGAGAACTAACAAGTTCGAAACAGCTGTATGTCGTTCGGTTCCGATCCGGGACAAATGTCGAATCCTACCTGTGGCTGGTTTTATTTTTTGAAAATTAATTCCTAATAAAAGAATAAGTTTTTCTTGTTTTATCAGAAAAAAAAAGCAAACTATTGAACATAAGTTTTATTATCAATCAAACTAACAACGCGTAATATTAAATAAAACAAAACAAGAACACAACAAAAAACAAATCAAATAAATAATAAACTAAGAATGATGTGTTGAGAATAAAACACATCAAACTTATTTCAGTAAATGCTGAAAGTAACGCCCGTTGACAACTTGACAGTGCCTAAGTCTACAAACAAATTCTGTTTGAACATTTCGCATCATTGCAGGTGAAATTTTTCGTATTTCCGTTCTTATGCGGCACTTCAGATCATCGATATATCTTGGTCTATTTAAAAAAACTTTGGATTTCAAATAACCCCACAAAATGAAGTCCAAAGGAATCATATTAGCAAACGTTCAAATTGCAAGAAATTCAAATAGACTTCACCAGTAAGATTTTCTTCATAGAAAAATGGTCCTACCACTCCATCTTTCAATATGCCGGCCCATACATTAAGTTTCTGAGGTGATTGACAATGAGCTTCTTGAATCCAATGTGGATTTCCTTTGGACCAATATCGACAATTTTGCCTATTTACAGTACCGTTGAGGTAAAAAGTTGCTTCCTCTGAGAATAAAATATTTGCGGCAAAGTTTGCATCTTGATTATAAATTGGTTGCATAATTTCACAGAATTGCAGTCCTCGGTCGAAATCATCCTCATTTAATTCTTGTCCTAGGCAGACTTTGTAAGGGTGGTATTTTTCTTTGTGTCAAGTTGTTTGCACAGATGTGTGACTTATTCCAGTGGCGGCTCGTGGTATCCATATTAGGGTAGGCGATAGCGGCATATGAGCTTCATACTTACGTACTTCAGAATTTCAATGATTGAATTTCATTTATACAAAAATATAGACTTTAACAAGAATTTTTTGAACTTGATACCTCTTTGTTATTCGTGAATAATAATAGTTATTGTGGGTATAAATAAATTGGAATAAACGAAATATATTTATTGAGTATTATACCTATATTATGTAATTTGGGTTGGCAATAATACATTATTTTAGGGCGCTTTAGGGTATAGGCCTCCTCCTCCCCCTCACAGCCTTCCTTAACCATCGCCATTATTGACTGACAATTACAAAGTAGATAAATACTACTTTTTATAATTTAAATTAATGCGCCTATCTTTAATTAATGAAAATTTGTTAATTATATTTTCTGTGAAGTCATCAGATTTCTGAAGTGTGCTAAATAATTCCTTTTCAATTGAAATAAGTGCAAGCGACGATAAACGTTCATTCTTCATAGAGTTCCGACTATGCGCTTTAATACGTTTTAAACAAGAAAAATGTCTTTCAACCGATGTACTTGTTGCTGGAATTGTAGCAATTAAAACAATAAGTTTAAAAACCTCTGGAAATATTTTTCGAAATTCATATTCCACAAAATATTTCAACATTGACTCGATATTTAATGTTTCAAATTGATCATCACAATATATAACCCCTAACTCGTTAATTAATTTCTGTTTATCAAAAACGTTTTTATAAACACTATCCAAATTTGAAACTAAATCGGTTGGAAATATTTTACTGTAATCTTTAAATTTTGAAGAATCGGCGAGAGAAAAATATAATATTTGAGACATATCCGCAAATCTAACTTCTATTTGTGTCACAATATTATCAATAACCTCGTAAAACAATATGCGCAAAGATGTTTTTTCATCAGTGACAGTAGCCTCATATTTAATTCTTTTAGCTAACGGTGCAGAAGTAATTCTGCTTTCCGCCTTTTCATATAATTCATTAAATTTTGACTCATTTCTTAATGATTTAATGCGCTCTCTGGCCAAAAATACTTGCTTTTTACAATAACCGATCTAAAGACTTTTTTTTTGAAGTATATCAAATAATGTATCCGTAATGTCAAAAATATTTTTATACACTGCTGTTAAAAATGAAAACTCTAATTCGTTCATAAATTTAAGATACCCTTTTGCACCATTTATTGACTCTGATGCTGATGACTTATCGTTAATTATTTTTTTAAAAACCGTTTTTAAATCCTCCCAATTGGAGTCTAAAACGTTAATAATTTTTGAACGTGAAGCCCATCTAGTTTCACAATAAGACGGAATTATTTTCCTTACTACTGAATCGAGTATAAATGTTCGTTTGGCAGACTGATGAAAAAATCCTGGAATTGAAGTTACACTTGCAAAATAAATACGACAATTCTTAATATTTTTTGTTCCATTTTGCAATACCAAATTTAATCTATGTGCGCTACAATGCGTAAACAAAGCTGTAGGAGCATCATCTTTAATTTTTTTTGTAAACCATTTAGTGAACCCGCCATTACACTTGCACCGTCATAACACTGTCCAACTAATTTGTTTTTATTGTCAAAGGGACTTAAAACAGATGTAATTAAATTGTACATTGCGTCGGCCGTTCGATCTTCACTTACGTCATAAAAGCCTAAAAACCTCTCTTTAATCTCGCCACATTTATTTACGTATCTGACTGAAATTGCGCACTGTGACTTTTCGAGGATATCAGTAATATCAGTAGTAGTACTGCTTGCACTGCAAAAAATAATGAGTCTTTTATTTCTTGATGTACGGTCTGCATGAGATATTCAGAAATGCAAACTATTAAATCGTTTTGAATGGTTTTAGATAAACCAGAAAAAATGTTTCCTATTGTTTTTAAATGCTCTTGGATTTCTATATCCCGTTAAATTATCAAATTAAATGTTTCACGAAAATTGCCTGCATTAAATGAATTGCTTTTTTCATTATGTCCCCTAAACGATAATTCTTGTCTTGCTAAGTGACAGGTAACATCTATTAAATAGCCTAATAGAAGTCGATTTCTTCTAACTTCTTCGTTATATAATTTTAATGACAATGAAGACTGCATATTCAGAGCATCTTTGATTGTTGATGAATTAATTTCTAAACGTTTGAAATTGACATAACTAATCATGTGCTCTTTTGAAGATTCATGTTTTTTAATAGCAGCGGATACATTTTTTAAATCAGAAAATCCCTGCATGGAAAGACCCATACATTATTTCGCCCTTTTGCAAGTAATAAACATGGCCAACAAAATAAACTTTGTTTAAAATAACTTCCACATAACCACTGATGACTTTCGTACCAGTGGGTTTTAAATGATCGCAAAAAAGTATGTCCCTGTTTTTTATCGTGTTTCAAAACATTAAGTATCGATGTAGGACGCCCTTTAGTCAGAATTTCCCGACAATCATCGTCTTTTAGTCGAGAAAATGGAGTTTCTAATAATGAACAAATAATACTTATCCGTATAATTATAATGTACGTCCTCCTGGAGTAAAGTGCATCACACGATACACGAGCCGCGATCACTATTAATTTACCCTATTATTTTCTTAAAAATCCTAAAACCGTTTAGATCTTCAACTGTACCCACGTAAAAGGTAAAAGTGAAATTTGCAATTAGAATTGCATTTATTTTACTAATTCCACATTTCCACAGTTAATAATTATTAATTATATGCACTATTTATTTAATGATAATCGATCGACCCTGTTTAATGCGAAGGCGTATTCGGATCTGCCGAAGAACGCCGATCTACTTCAGGCGCCGAATGCATCCGCCTCCAACTGCTTTATTTAAAGAATATAACTCGCTGCAGACGTCTGAGCTGCGATTATTTTGCCATTACAACAACGCTGTTTGTCGTCTTACCGACATCTGGTTGACGTGTAGCTATCGATTTTCAGGCGGTGGGATGGAAAACCGAGTCTGGTCTGGTTGTTCTGTTTAGGAATAAAATGATTTAATTCGGTGTGGCGCGGCGCTGTGCGATGGTATATATAAAGGGTGTTTACGGCACCAGCGCCGCCGACGGCGATAGATAATTTAATTAGTATAAAGTAGTTACTATTAATTATATTAAATATTTCTGTATTATCAGGGACGTTAACAGTTCATTGTAATTGCGCTGTTATGAGAAATGACATAAAATTTTAAAGGTAGGCGGCGCCTACCCCGACGAGCCGCCACTGACTTATTCCCACATCCGGTGCTAGTTGCCGACTGACACTATGAAGATATTCTTCAACAGTCAATAGGACGTCAAGCTGAATATTTTCATCTACCTTCGGCCTTCCATTTTTAGGTAAATTTTTAACATGGCCACGTTGTGCATATTTTCTTATTATCATGCTAACGGTGGATTGTGAAATTGTCGTTCGGTCTGGATGAATTTAATTGAAAGGTTCACGTACCTCGTTAGTAGATCTGCGACGATCTTCGTAACCAACCATCATAAGAATTTCAATACGGTCTTTTTCACTGAGCATTTTTGGTTTATTAAAAAAGGAATTTTTGAATTACAGCGCAATGACAGTAAAATATTATTCATGTTCAATTTTACCACTTGTCAATACTGACGTTAATTTTTGTTTGTGTTTGGTTTGTCTAAGCTTACTATGACCAAAACTGCTATTGCAACGACATTGAGATATCGAATTTTTTCCCCACCAAGGATTTAGGAACAAGCTCAGATCAAGAAAATTAATATAAGGGCAGGCATTGAATGACAAAGCTTTAGGACTGTCTTAGTGTGATTATGTTTGCATTTTTCTGATAAAACAAGGAAAACTTATCTTTTACTGGGAATTAATTTAAAATAAATTTCACAATTGAACGGTCGCCATTTTGAAACAGCACGACAGAATCGCAAAAAATCTGGGAACATACCGAGTGAAACAGGAGCAATTGATATATCACACGCCATATATTGCCATTTAAGAAAAATGTCGATGACGTCATATTTTTGACACACGTCAATAAAAAAACAAATGAATTCTAACAGATATATATATATATATATATATATATATATATATATATATATATATATATATATATATATATATATATATATATATATATTCCGTCATTCCATTCTATCAAACAATTGAATGGCTGTAACAGGTTTGTGGGAACAGAATTCCACGTTGTATGCAAAGCGTTGAAAAATAGAGTACGATTTCTTCTGAAGTTAAATCTATTAACATGTTTATTTAAGTAGGCCCACAAATTCTCAATGGGATTTATATCAGGGCTTTACTGTGGCCATTTTAAAAGTTGTATATCGTTTTGATGGAAAAACTGTGATGCAATTTTATTTGTACGTTTAGGATCTCTATCCTGCTGGTAAGTGAAATCGTTTCCAATACCCATCTGTTGAGCAGAGGACAACAAATGAGAGGAAAGTATACATAAGATGCTCTTGTCATCCTTTTATCAACTAGTACAAGATTTCCTACTCCTCTATAACTGAAACAACTCCAGACCATCACATTCCCTCCCCCATGCTTAACGGTAGTTTCAGTCTTCATTTTATTAAATGTATTTTCTGGACGCCTCCAGAAAATACAACACAAGACTCGGTGTTGTTTCATCACGTTTCTTAATTCAAATTTGCTCTCATCGCTCCGATTTATATTCCTCCAGAAAGTTTCAGGTTTAGTAACATAAGTTTTTGCAAAATTTCGCAATTTTTTATTCTTTTCTGAAATATGTGGTTTCTTAATTTTATAGTGATTTGTCTATCCCCATTCTCGAATCCTTCCCTTAATTGTCCTTTCAGAAACATTAATATACAAGTGTTCCCTAATACTCCTAGCAGATACAGTAGGCGTTTTCTTCACTTCTCGGACAATTCTGGTGTCATTATCAGTCATTATGCGCATTTGTTTTTCTCGGCCGTCCTGTCCTTTGTTTATTTTCTTGTTGTTTGCTGTTTCCTCTATTTTACTATTGTTGATTGTATCGTTGATTTATATTTATTATATTTTTTTGCAAATTTTTCTATAATCCATTCCATTTAAATAATCATCCACAATGAGTTTACGGAGATCTAAACTAATATCTGCAGATTTCGGCATTTTACTTTATTAATACGGACAATTCACGTGTGGATTTGATTTATTTGATAAACACTGTTGTTTTCAATTACAATTACTAAAATCAATGTAGTTTATTACATAATAATGCACATTTATACACAATACACATATTAATAAGGCGATAGGAATATTTTTATCGCACACAAAAAAACATTTGATCTCTAAATCTCAATGCTATTTGATATTGGTATCGAGGAAACCCCAGTCTGCTTTTACTTTTCCATCTATCAAAGAATGCTACAAGCATAGTATTGCTTTGTTACCAAGAACATTCATAGAGGGCGTAATCCAAAACAGACTAACAGCTGAAAATGTTGTTTGGGGTATGAATACTTTTGACGGGTACTGTATATTTTAACCACATAATGACTGTACCTAGTAAATTACTATAGTGAAACGATTTTTTAATATCATCCTTAGTAACGGATTGAATTTTTAATATTTACGAATATTTAGGTACACAATATTTTGAGAACCATTGATTTATTGGATCCAATCGAGAAGACTAGAGACTAGTCTTCTTGGATCCAATATATCCATAATACAAGTTAGATCAGACGTATAGCAGCCACTATTGCCAAATCTCCACATTACATTTTCTTCCTTTTGTTGAAAAATGAATGGCCAAAAATTGATTTTATTGCATACAACTTGAAATACACAGACCTGAAATGTGGGTTGCATATCTTTTGATTATACATTTACGACTGCCCCGCATATTCTCAACGTTTTCGAGTGAATATTGTTAGATTGTGTTAAAACAGACACGATGCAATAGATATAATTCTACATACATCCTCAATTATAATCTAAATATACATATATATCCAAAATTTTCTTAGTATGTCCATAAGGTGAATAGAAAATTTATAAATTGTTATATAAACTCCTAGACGAAATTAAGGCACCAGTGAAACTTCACATTATAATTTTTTGAAAATTAAAAACATGAATAAATAACAGGAAAAAACAATAACGTAAGATTGAATGAAAACGGTGTTAATGAAAAACTTGGAGAAAAAAATTGTAGGTGAAATTAAATCGTAAGAATTTCAATTCACACAATAGTGTGTAGATCCTCCTCTAGCCCTTATCACTGCTTCCATTTTGGTTTCCATTCTATTCTGGGCATGATATAAATCAAGTGGTGAACGGTTTCCTGAGGAATATTCTTCCATTCGACAAGAACGACTTGTTCGAGTTCCCTGAGACTCATAGGGGTAGATATGTGGCACTTAAGTAATCGTTTTAGTGCATTCCATATGCTTTATGGGGTTCATATCTGGTCTTCTTGATAGACAGTCCATGGTTGGAATATTCTTCTTGGTTGGAATTTGAGGTTTTAAGAGCTACTTTGTAACAGAAATATTTTAATTTATTACCTCCCAATCTTGTATAAAACGATCTCCCTGCAGAAGGGCAGTCAAATTATGTATGTTAAAATACTATTATTATACTATAAATATGAGATATCTCCAAAATAAAAATAAAATTTATTTGTCCGCTGTAAGGACACCATTTTTTACCGTAAAATTCTATGTTCTGCAGCATGACAACTTCATTATCACATAAATCTCACCACTGTCTTGTATTGTTTGGCACAAATTCTAATAGGCTTTTATGATTATTACTACAATGAAAAACCAGTAATTATTATTAACTTGAATTTTAAAAATACGCGAGTGGTAATGACATCACCCTGCCTGTTTACAAGAATCGTACCGAAGCTCAACAAAAGGGTCGTACGTAAAATCTATCGAGGCAAAAGTTAGTAGAATAAGTCGCTACTAGCTAACTTGTACTATGGATATGTATTAATGACTGTATACGTAAACCCCAAATTTCTTATTAACTGTTGTTACATATTCAGTAGTCCCTCTTTAGCTATTAACTCTAAAAATTTTTATTATATAAAAGACGCAAGCCAACACCTTTAATCTTCTCATCGATACAGGCGCAGGATTATCAATTTTTAAACAAAAAACATGTGAAAAATTTAAAACAGAGTTTCCAGAAAATGTAACTATACAGGGTATATCAACCAATCAACCAATCCATATTAACGAATCTGCGCTTATACTATTTTTAGCCAGCGATCCACATAAAGTTTATATTTGTGATTTAGATATTGAACTCGATGGATTACTTGGTTCAGATTTTTTAGAACATTATGAGTGCATAATAGATGTAAAAAATAAACAATTGATTACTAATTTTAAAACAATACCATTATCTAAAGCTACAGAAAATCAATATTTCCAAAAACAAAGCATACAAAATAAATTTTCCAATCAAATTTCTATCTATTGATTCACGTACCGAACAAATTTGTAAATTTAAATGTAATTTGATTAACACCGAAGATATACTGTTAGCTACGGAAATAGAAAAAGTGCGTCCCAAACGCAATTGTCAAAGTAAATAATAATGGAGAATTTTTTGCTTTTATATTAAATGCTAACGCAATTCCTAAAACGAAAAGTTCTTCAGAGATAAAATTCGAACCGATCAATAACTTTTCCTTAAATAATTTCAATGAGAACAAAACGGGCACGTACATAGAGAGACGTGATGAAATTAAAAATCAACTTTGCTTAAAACACCTAAACGAAGAAGACTCAGAATTAATTACACAACTATGTTTAGAATTCGAGGTCATCTTTTACCTCGAAGGAGATAACTTAACCTTTACTAATGAAATAATACACTGCATAGATACTAATGACTCAAAACCAGTGTTTACTAAGTCATATGGGTATCCTCATATCCACAAACAAGAAGTCAAAAATCAGGTTTCAAAAATCATTTTGAAGATATTTCAAATTTTCAGTCACAAATAAAACGTCCCCAAATTAAAATACACCCTATTAATGACGAAGAAGACTCAACTCAATTAGACGAAAGTATAGAAATTGACGAAGACATAACTCTTTCTCAAGAGTAACGAACATTTTATCGATTTGTACAAAACAAAATCTTTAATAGATTAACCAAAAATCGAATATTTTCATGGACAACTTCTAGAAAGAGGAAACAAAAATATTTTAAGCTTACCTATTTCAACAAAATAAGTTGGAAAAACATACATAACAAAATATTAGAAGACATTTCTGAAGAAAACGCGAATTTTGAAAAATTAAAAGTAAATCAATTTCTAGTAAAACAGTTCGAAAAAGGTCTCATAGTCCCGCTTCCTTAAAATCCTGATACTGTAATTTAATCATTGCTTGCCTCCATTTATAGAAGTCAGGAATTATTTAAATCAAATGAAACTTATTGCATTGAATGTCAATCTATCTATTCTAGAAATTCTATCTTTTATCTTTGCAGAAAAAGAAATTAAATTTAAAGTTTTTACTATATTTTGATATAGTAAGAACACCCGACACGGATGAAATTCCTATAATTTTAGATCAATATCACACAGGTAAAGCCAACATCCACTGTAGTGTAAACGAAACAATTAAACGCATTAGAGATTTGTGAAAAACTTTTGGAAAGTTACATGTACTTTAAGGACTATCTAAACGATATTTTAAATGCCATAACATTTGCACGCTTAAAAATTATACATTCATTGATTATTACACAAGATAGTTTAATTACTTCTTTACAAAAAATATCCCAAAATCTAGTGAAAAATAGTTTTCCTCTTGCTGTCAAATATTCAAATATTGCACAGTATTTAGAAATTATTGAATTAAAAGCATTCCAAACAGATTCAGACCTAATTTTCATATTAATAATTTCATTAATTGAATAAAAAGTTTTTACTTTATATCACCTATACCCTATCCTTATCGCAGACGATAGAACTGGATTATACCACATTTTGTCAATTTCACAAAAATTCATTGCGCGAAATGATGATTCCTTTATGTATATCCCCATCAAGTATCTGTGCATGTAAACAGTTAAGTCAACGGAAGAAATTATGTCCAAACCTCTACTCATATCCAATAGATGAATCCTTTTAAAACATTTCAAAAATATTCCTAAAAACTGTCACAGTGCTTTAATATTTGAACAAGGCTATATATAATGTGCTAAAGCTCCAGGAAAATATGTGGTTAGTGATTGTTACAGAACCAATTCATGTAACTATAAACTAAATTCAAACACGAGCATTATACCTATCAATTTCAAGAAATTTAATATTAAAATTCGAATCAAGATGTTACGCTTATATTAGTATAAGTGCAAGCTACAAGCAGCAAAACTTTCAATGTTACAGACAATTCTCACCCAGTTCTTGTCCCGTATAATTGCTGCAACGATATTCCAGACAAACTCAAACTACCAAAACTAAAACCATTACAATTCGACCATTTAATCGTAGACAACGTGGAAAATGCAAATCATAAATTGGAACAATACTCAAGTACTTAGATAATGTGATAAACGAACCTTTTATAACGAAAAATATATCACAGTTAACTTATTTTTTAATTGCATTATTTATATGTCTTATTTTGTAAGAAAAGTCAAATATATATATATATATATATATATATATATATATATATATATATATATATATATATATATATATATATATATATATATATAATTATATAATGTTAGCAATAAACTGTTATATTTATTTTTAGCCAGCATTCACAGGAAATAGGTAACCTAAGGTTACATTCTATTTAAACAATTGCCATTAATAAGAAAATGCTGACTGTACATCCACCGAGTCTATATATAGGTGAACGTACAGCGGGAACCAAGTTAGATTATCTTTGTATGTTAAATAATCTACTAAATTACTACTGAAATATTTCAGTGTTGAAGTTTATTTTTTGGTGATCAAATCAGAGAAGAAAGTTCACTGGCGGCATAGTCGGGTAGGATTCATAGGCTCGCTGACATTGTATGAAACTGGTGGACTTCAGATCATTTAAACGACAACGGTCCTACATCTCAACATTCAACCCCGCTTCGATCGACCAGGAAAAAACCAAGTAAGTCCGAGTATTTCCTAACACTACCCGTACCTTTCTGTCTTTGAACAAATTAAGATTAATATAGTCACGGTACAACCCTAGGAATAATCATGGAAATAATTATCCTTTGACTAGGTATAATTTGGGATTTAGCTAGGTAGGAATTTCGTTTTATCTGACATTGATAAGGCTTAATTCATTAGGTTAAGAACCAACTCAAGCAACAATTTTCGCAAATTTTTAGTATTAATTTTATTTTTTAAAGAGTAGATGTTACCCAACTACTCCGCCAAGACAATTAAGAGGAGCTAGATAATTAGATTTAGAACACGAACAAATCAACATGGCTCAATTAGACCTACAAAAAGTGAAAAATCTTGTTGAATTTATTCCAAATTTTGATGGAGATGCGTTAATGTTACAGAACTATTTTGATGCAGTAGAAAATTTATTAGAAGCTAATCTCACTAATGAACCTTTCCACATTAAAATTATGTTAAATACCATAAAAAATAAAATAAAAGGTAAAGCTCACATATTACTTTCTAGTCGTCCCGATATCGTGACATGGCCACAAATGAAAATTTTTTTTATTCAAAATTTTAGTGTTAATAGAAATATTTCAATTTTAGAACAGGAACTCCAATATATACGATATAATCCAAAAGAAACGCTTCTAAATTTTTGTAACCGATTAATAGAATTAAAATCTAAATTAATTACAAAAATTCAATTATCTAATATTTCTCCCGAGGAAAAACGTGGCCATATTAGCCTCTACGAAATGCAAATATTTTATAGATATAAGATGAATTTACTGAATAACTGTGAAACTATTTTCAGAAATAACCCAACGATTTCATCACTTGAGACTGCCATCTCGTTCATAGATGAGAAAGTAAAATATAACGAATTTAAAAGATTATTGTTAGGCTTGCAACAACGCCCCGCTCAAAAAATTCAATCTGTGTATAAACCATTCCCAAATTTTCAATCAAATCAACCTATTCAAAATTTCCAACGAAATTATATTAATCAAAAGTTTAGTAATCGATTCCAAAACTTTCACTCAAATCAAAATTTCAATACTCAAAGGAATCCTAATTAATATAGGTCACAACAATTTCCCTCGCAACCTATACATGTACAAAATAAATAAATTATGCAAAATTTCCCTACAAATGAGCAAGTTTCTGGTAAATCCCAAACTTCATATAAACCTTCACCAATGTCGGGTGTCTCTACTATCAAACACCCCCAAATTCGACCTCAATCACATACTACTCGACTCGACCAAACTTCCGTACATTCGTCCAAACCCCGCAACATTTATTTCCGAAGAACTGTATAACCACGAAGATGAGCAACCAGAGGAGAACACGGTATTTCCTCAGTATGACGTTAATAAAGCTATTAATGACGATACTGCATATCAGTACAACGAATGGAATCTTCATTCTGAAATTACAGACGACGAAATTTCTCAAGAAGAAACCCTGACTGAAAATTTTCGGAATACATTAACTGCAACGGATCAGACATAGACCATAATGCTTTTCTAGCTACCCCACTTGCTTATATTCAAATTAACGACCCGCCAATGAAATTATTAATTGATTCTTGTTCTTCTAAATTCTTAATACGTCCCGACATCATTGAAAAATATTTTCCCGGAACAATTTTTAAAGAAAATTCCACAATTAAAACATGCCTAGGTCAATATCAAACCCAGTTCTGTGCAGAAATTCCTGCGTTTCCTGAACTAAATTCTAATTTGAAAATAAATATTATTCTATTTGATTTCCATAATTACTTCGACAGTTTAATAAGCTTAGAGGTTATTATCAAATTTCATATTATTTGTGATTTCTCAAACCAGGTATGCTATGGAGATACTTTTCAAGTTCCACTTTATTTTCGAGACCCCCATGATACTGCTAAATGCATCACCATAAATGCTTTTGAAATTCTTCACACCACTATTCCAATTAATATCACAACAGGAGAAGTTTACACTCCCGAAAAAAATTCTGAAAATCTTAAAATCCCTTCCATTGCTACGACAGTTGAACATAACCAAGCTTTAATCGAAATTGATAACCTCTCAAATTAAACAGAAATTTATTTTGAAGACCCTACTACTGCTTATCGTCTGCAGTATTTCGAAACAAAATCCGCTTTTCAATCTCTATTACAATCTAAAACAGCCCAAATTAAGCGCAGCAATATTTCTAAATTCATTCGTACCGGTCATCTTAATGTCGAAGAATGATAACAGTTAATTTCCCTTTGTAAAGATTTCAAAGATGTGTTTTTACTTCCTAACCAATCTCTTTCATTCACAAATGACGTAAAGCATAAAATTCGCCTTTCTGATAATACCCTTATCTATACCCGCTCATATCGAGTTCCACATATCCATAAACAAGAAATTCATGATCAAATCCGAAAAATGTTAAATGAAAAAATAATTAGACCCTCTTGTAGTCCCTGGACTAGCCCTGTATGGCTTGTACCGAAAGAATCTGATGCTAGCGGAAAGCAAAAATGGCGATTAGTTATTCACTATCGCAACTTAAACAAAAAAACTATCGACGATCGTTACCCACTTCCCAATATTGCAGACATTTTTGACAAACTTGGGAGGATGGAATTATTTTACTACTCTTGACCTAGCGCAAGGCTTTCACCAAATTGAAATGGATCCAAATTCTATCGAAAAAACAGCTTTCACAGTTGAAAATGGCCACTACGAATACCTTTGTATGCCTTTTGGTCTCAAAAATGCAGCCGCGATATTTCAACGCGTAATGGATAACGTACTCAAAGAGTTTCAACATCAAATTTGTCTAGTCTATATGGATGACGTTATGATATTTTCTACATTCCTTTAATAACATATTCAAAATTTAAAATTAGTTTTTGAAGCTTTCCGAAAATATTCCCTAAAAATTTCTCTTGAATAAATATTAAATCTAAATGATAAATCTGAATTTTTGAAAAAGGAAACTGCTATTTTAGGACACGTCATTACTACAGAATCCATTAAACCAAATCCTGACAAAATTCAAGCCATTGAACGATTCCCCATTCCGAAAACCGCGAAATAAATTTAATCATTTTTAGGACTAGTTGGATATTATTGTAAATTAATTGATAATTTCGCGAAGCTGATAAAACTTTTAACTAAGTGTCTAAAGAAAAATGAAAAAATTATTCACACCCCTGAATTTATCGACTCTTTCGAAAAATGTAAGAATATACTTACAAATGAACCTTTGCTAGAATACCCAGACTTTACAAAAACATTAAAACTTACAACTGACGAAAGTAATTTCGTAATTAGAGCCGTTCTCTCCCAAGATAAAAAACCTATCGCTTATGTATGTCTAACATTAAATCCCGCGGAAGTAAATTATAGTACAATTGAAAAAGAACTTTTGGTAATCGTTTATGCAGTCAAATATTTTAAACCCTACCTTTTCGGTCAAAAATTTATAATATACTCAGATCATAAACCTCTCCAATGGCTTCTTTCATTGAAATACCCACAGTGATGCCTTGTGCATTGGCGACTAAAATTAGAAGAATATGATTACGCAATTCGTTATAAAAAAGGTAAAGCGAATTTGAACTAAGATGCACTTTCTAGAATCAAAATTGACGAAACGAATGCCCTTGACGATAAACTTTCCATGATTAATAACCCTGGTACAGATAATTAAGACGATCTATCTGATTTTCTTGAAAACTTAGACAATCTTCCTAATGTAGACTCTGAATATAATGTAGATCCTGAACTAATTCTTGAGGATTGACAACTTGAGGATTTTCTTAGTGATATTTTGGACGATACACAGCACACGAAAATCCTGTTTGCGCATCATAAAAAAATCTGTCAACTCTTTTAATCGGCAAATTATCATTATCGAATCAATCACTCTTGCCGCACGCTTCTTACTCTCGCTCGAAAAACATTTCAACAAAACCCGACACATTTTAACATTTCATACTAGTATCTCAAATGATGAAATTTTCCTTCATCTTAAAAATTATATCAACACCACAGACAACAGTTGCCTCTATTTTCATAACGAACCTATAAAAGAAAAAACACTTCGCGTACTAAGAAACAAATTTAGTCTCCTTACAAAAATTATAATCTCAAATCCCTACGTCACTGATCTATTAGAAGATCGTGAAAAAATTAAAGAAATTAAATTTTGGCATGAAACAAAAACAGCACACCGAAGTATTAATGAAACCATCAGACGTATTTCAGCAAAATTCTATTGGCCTAATATGTCTAATGATATTAATCGTTATATAAATTTCTGTGACGTTTGTCAACGCGCAAAATACGATCGAAATCCACAACACATTAAATTACAAACATCCTCCAACACCCACTAAACCTTTAGATGTGTCACATATCGACCTTTTCCATAACCAATCAGAAATGTATTTTACTTGTTACTGTATTGGACCTCTTTTCTAAATATGGACAAGCGATTAAACTACCTCCAAAAAGTGCAGTTGATATTGTCCAAACTCTAATTCAACTCACCTCTTACTTAGGAACACCTTCCCAAATTATTGGTGATGCAGGCAAAGAATTCAATAAATAATCTTCTACTCAAAGAATATTGTCAACTATATAGTATAGATCTTCACATAACCTCAATTAGAAACTCCAACAGTAGTAATCCAGTTAAACGTTTTCATTCCACTCTTCTTGATTCCCTTCGAACATTAAAAATTGACCACCCTAATAAGCCATTAAGTTATCTCATAACTCTAGCCGTTTCTTGTTATAATAATTCAGTACACTCAGTTACAAGACTAACCCATTTTAATGCCATATTTTCACATCTTGACAAAGAAAATTCACCCACGTTAAGTGAAACCAAAATTACCCAAGACTACATCGACTCAACAAAGAACATTGCTAAACAGCTTTTTCAAACGGTACAAGGTCGTATCGAACATCACAAAGCTCAAGTACAAGTAGTTTTTTTTGGTGATCAAATCAGGGAAGAAAGTTAAAGGGTAAGCCTTTAAGGTGTACATATATTTTAACCATTTAATGTCTACACCTAGTAAATGATTATTGTTAAAACCATTTTTTTATCGTCCTTATTAACGGAGTTATTGAATTTTTAATATTTATAAAATGTTGCTCAATATTTTGAGAACCACTTATTTGTATCCACGATATCCATGATACAAGTTTGATCAGACGTAAAGCGGCCACGGTTGCCAAATCTCCACATTTATATTTTCTTCTTTTAGTTGACAAATAAATGGCCAAAAATTGATTTTATTGCAAATAACGTGGAATAAACAGAACTGAGATGTGAGATACATTTTTAACAGGTAAAATACTGACATTTTAAGAATTATTTTGTACTTTATTTACTTTACAAAATTGTAAAATACCGAAGTAGAAGTATTTTTAGCTTCTTACCTTCCAAACTTGTATAAAATGTTGCAGAAGGGTCGTCGAATTACGAAGGTTACACCATAATTATAAGATCTCTTTAATTATCTACATTAGCATAAAACCCTCAGATCCTCACCAAAATTTGGCTACCCTCCTATTTTCCAGGGCACTGAATAAGAATCTGGTTTCAGTATTTGGCAGTCGGACACAGTTTTCGAAAAAGCGAATTTTCAACTTTCGCACATAACACTATTTTTCCTTATCAAGTACATGCATTTTACATT